>CM057453.1:89307500-89907500 GCA_016271365.2 Neoceratodus forsteri
TGATTCTACACTTATGAATAGATGGGAGCACAGGGCCTGGAGGGCCATAAACAACTATTGCTATGGTGATACTTTCACAAAAAGTAAGGAAATCCATTGTAAAAAATACATCAGTTAGGGTTCATATTACAGTGACAAAAGTATGACAATGTGGTGCTAAGGTTTCCAACCCTAACACCCCATCCAACCCCCAACCAACCCAACCACCCCACCCCACCCCCACCTAAATGCTCACCACATTCACCTATGCTGTACCATCTCAGTTTCCTTACACATGGAATAGGGTGAGTGTTAGGGTTGATGACCTCAAGACACACCCCAGCGTCTGTTGGTGTGTGGAGGTGGGGACATGTGGGGTGGTAGGGTTCGTTGGGGTGGTGATCAAAGCAGAAGGAGAACCTCAACACCACATTTCCATACTTTTGTCACTGTAATATGAATTCTAACTGATGCATTTAACGTAGTTTTTTGCAATGAATATATATATGCATATATATATATATATATGTTATATGCAAAAAAAATTGTTAATGCATCATTTAGGGTTAAAACACAAAAAGCCAGGAAATTAGACCTTTAGGGTTTCCCCATCCCTCCCTCATGGACCTGCCTATCCTCCCCTAGATTGACAGCTGATGGGTGTGTCATTGGGATTGTGAAGCCTAAATTTCACCCCATTCCATCTGTTATATTCACAAGCCACAGTAAAGAAGAATGGAGTGACATTTAGGCCTCACAATCCCAATGACACACCCCATCAGCTGTCAATTTTGGGATGATGGGCGGGTCCATGAGGGGGGATGGGGCAACACTAAAGGTCTCATTTTCTGACTTTTTGTGTTTTAACCCTAAATGATTCATTAACAAAGTTTTTTGCACATAATTTCCTTACTTTTTGAGAAAGAATAGAAAGGTAGAAAGTTGCACAAGTTGGTGGCAGTGTGGGCTCTTCAGGCCCTGTGCTCCCATCAACTTGCAAATTCCTGCCTAAGATAAGAGTACAACTACTGAATATCATATATATTGCTGGCAGCAAATACGGGTGGGAGTGTGGGGCCCACCACCTTGAAAGAAAGTAAAGTGTCAGTCATAAGAGTGGCATAATTCAATACCTGTTTATATGTCAGACACCTAACCACTAAAAATTACCTCCATGGCAGTAACGCTAGGCACCTTATAAATGTGAAGCCAGTACCACAATGCAAAACGCCATATGCAAAACACAAAATGTGTCGCACAATATGGGAACAGCAAATCAATTTTACAACACCTAAACACCATAATCCACATGGACAGCACATCCCCTCAACATGCTCCAAATTTCAATGTAAAAGACCAAACTGTTTCCAAGATATAAAATGTGAAAGTTTCAGATTTTCATTAGTCACACTGGCAGGATTCCACACCTAATAACATTTTACACACCTAACGACTGAAAAGTACATCCATGGCAGTAAGGCTAACTACCCTAGTAATTTCAAGCCACTACCATCATGGAAAATGCTTTCTGCAAAATGTAAACTGTGCCATGCAATATCTCCACAAAAAGTGTATTGTCCAACACCTAAACACTACAACTCACATCTACAGGATATGCCATAAACACCCTCCAAATTTCAAGTTAAAAGACCAAACTGTTTCCGAGATATTTAATTTGAAAAATTGTTAAAATTGTGCTATCTGGTCCCGCCAGATCTAGCCATCTAGTCCCTTCCTCATGATCAAAGAATCTCACGATCAAAGAATTTGCAGACTCATGATCAAACAATTTGCAGGCTCACGATCAAATAAAAAATGTTAAAACTCAATTTTTAGAGAATAATACATGAAACCACAGCCATGACTCAACAGAATGAAGGCCCCTGACCAGATCTCACCCTACTTTGCCTTTAGAAGTGACCCCTGTGCTGAGAAAATGTAATTTTTCATATGGCCATCTAGTCATGCCCTTGTGATCAAAGATCGCAATCAAAGAATTTGCAGACTCGCTATCAAAGAATTTGCAGGGTCACAATGAATCAATAAACAATGTTAAAAGTACATTTTTAGGCAGATATGCATGAACCCACAGCCATGCCTCAATAGAACAAAGTCCCCTGAGCAAAACCCACCCTCTTTTGGCATAATAAGCCACCCCTGAGCTAAGAAGATTGATTTTTTCAAGTGGCCATCTAGTCACACCCTCACGATCAAAGATCACAGTCAAAGAATCTTACTATCAAAGATTTTGCAGCCTCACAATCAAAGAATTTGCAGGCTCATGATCAAACAATTACAAATGTTAAAAGTCAATTTTTAGCCAGAAATACATGAAACCACAACCGTGCCTCAATAGAATGAAGCCCCCTGAGCAAAACCCACCCTCATTTAGCTTAATAAGCCACCCCTGAGCTGTGAAAATTGATTTTCTTAAGTTGCCATCTAGTCACGTCCTTGTGATCAAAGATCGCAGTCAAAGAATCTCGCAGTCAAAGAATTTGCATGCTCGCAAAGATCGCTAGCAAGTCACGATCAAAGAATAAAAATGTTAAAAACTCTATTTTTTTACCATTTTGAAAGAAACCACAGGCATGGCTTGATAGAGGGAAGACCCCTCAGCAAAACCCACCATAGTTTCACCTCAGAAGTCCCCTCTTGGGCTGAGATATTTTAAATTTTCTGACCGCAAACTGAAAACAACGTTGTGATCAAAGAATTCCTCATGATCAAAGATTCTTTGATTGCAAGCCTGCAAATTCTTTGATCGTGAGGCAGGACTAGATGGCCAAAACCCCATTCCTCTTTCGCAAATAACCATATAAATTTTCCTTTTGACTTATAATGGGAACTTAAAAGTTTAATAACTTTTGAATGGATTAATATTTTTTCACCAAACACAAAGTGGCATATTCCTTGACCCACACTCTTTCAGTTGAGCCAAGTCACAGAGCAGCACACTACATGATGGCCTTGCAGCACCACAGACAAAATCTGAAAAACTGCCAACTGGTGAAAAGTGCATTTCTCAGCATTTTGGTGCACAAAAACCATAAGTCTGACTGAAATGAAATTTGGCAGATCAAGAGACCTACCATGTCCCACTGTGCATACCAAATTTCATGCAAATCCGTTGAATATGTCCAAAGTAATTAACATGCAAAATTTTGAGTTTAACATAGAAGTGGCTTCATAACCCTAAATATAGGGTCATGACCACACCCCTATAATATATTCCATGTCTGAGCATGTTGACATGCTACAGTAAAGGAGGATGGGGTGAGATGTAGGTCTCATGAGTCATGACCCCAATGACACAACCCAGTGTCTGCCAGACTGTGGAGGATCAGGGTGACGTGTGTGGAGCGGGTTGGGCTTCAACCCTAATGTCTCATTTCCTGACTTTTTTGGCTTTAACCCTAAATGAAGCATTAACGCAGTTTTTTGCATAGAATTTCCTTACTTTTTGAAAAAGTGCAATATAAGTAGTAAAAAACACATGTTGGTGGGAGTGCAGAGCCCAGCTCCCACCAAGTTGCCAATTATTGCATAACAATATGCATCTGGGCCCACGCTCCCACTTACACAAAGCTGCAGAGCCATGCAGCAGCACTATAGAGCACCAAACCCTTGTCACAGTAATATGCATATATCTCGGGAACTGTAAGAGCTAGAAAAAGAATTCTTGCATCATTGCAATCCTGACAGTGAGTACTTCATGCAACATCGCAGAGACTGTACCCATATCTCACATTCTTTCTGAGCTATGGGCACTGAAAAGCACTGGACAGGCACTCTTTCAACCCTTGTGACAGTAATTTCACAATATCTCACGAACCGTGCATCGTAAAAAAAAAAAATCCCACTGCAGGCTTATTCTATGATTTCAAATCTTTTTCCAGTGGCCAGATCACCTGAAGGTGACCTATGCCACCTGTAGCAAAAAGTATGTATCTTGCTTCATTTCCAAGATAACAGCGCTGAAAGTCATGACACAGACTGCAATGTAATCCTATGGGAA
This sequence comes from Neoceratodus forsteri, assembly GCA_016271365.2. NCBI lineage: Eukaryota > Metazoa > Chordata > Ceratodontiformes > Ceratodontidae > Neoceratodus > Neoceratodus forsteri. Next base: position 89,311,498 of record CM057453.1, read on the forward strand.
AAATGTAAATTATATCATTGAATATCTCTGCAACAAATTATTTCCCCAAGACCTAAATAGCATAGTTCACATCTCTATGACATCCCCTCAACACCCTGCAAATTACAATTTAAAAGACCAAACCGTGTCCTAGATATAACATTTTAAAGTTTGAGATTTGCATTGGTCAGAGTGGTAGAATTCTGCACTTGTTTACATTTGACACACCTGATGACTGAAAAGTACATCCATGGCAGTAAGGCTAGCTACCCTATGAATTCAAAGCCACTACCATAATGCAAAACGCTGTCCGCAAAATGTAAACTGTGCCATGCCATATCTCTGCAACAAATGTATTTCCTGACACCTAAATACCATAATTCACATCTACAGGACATCCTGTCAATACCCTTCAAATTTCAAGTTAAAAGACCAAACCGTTTCCAAGATATTTAATTTTAAAAGTTGTTAAAATTGGGCTATCTGATCCCTCCAAATCTGGCCTTCTAGTCCCTCCCTTGGGATCAAAGAATCTTTGATTGTGAGCCAGCAAATTCTTTGATTGTGAGAAGGAACCAGATGGCCAAAACCCCGTTCTTTGTTTGCAAAATAAGCATATAAATTTACCAATAGACTTATAATGGAAACTTAAAACTTTAATAACTTTCGAATGGATTAATATTTTTTCACCAAACAAAAAGAGGCATGTTCCTTGACCCAAGCTCTTTCAACTTGTTAAGTTGCAGAGTGGCACACCACACAATGGCCATGCAGCACCACAAACAAAATCTGAAAAACTGCTCATATAACTGGTGAAAAAGTGCATTTGTCAGTGTTTTGGTGCACAAAAACCATAAGTTTAACCAAAATGAAATTTGGCAAATTAAGAGACCTACCATGTCCCACTGTGCATACCAAATTTCAAGCATATCTGTTGAACAGGTCCAAAGGTATTAACGTGCAACATTTCATGTTTAACATAGAAGTGGCTTCAGAACCATAAATATAGGGGCACGACCTCACCCTATAATATATATATATATATATATATATATATATATATATATATATATATATATATATATATACAGTATATATATAATGGTAGCACAGTAGTGCTTCCATAATTAGGGTTGAGTTGCCATTTACATGTTAAACCTAAAATTTTGCACCTTAATAACTTTGCAACCATTCAACAGATTTGCCTGAAATTTGGAATACACGATCAAGAACCATACATCTTGGGATCTGCCAACTTTTATACTGTCTGGATATACAGCGGCGGAGTTATTAAGCGTGATCTGTACATGCGTTTATGCTTTTTTGCAATTCTTTGGTCATCTCTACAGGTCACACAGTTTGCGCAACCAGTCCAAAATCTTCAGGGAATGTGCAGCCAGGGTCCCCGATGTGCCTTTTGAAGATTTTGTGAAAAAATATTAAACGGTTCAAAAGTTATTCAAAAAACAGTTTCCCATTATAAGTCAATGGGAAAAGTTAACAAAAAGTTCAACACTTTCGCAAATGCAGTTTTTACTTTCAAATGGCCCTTTTGCTTTCGTAAATCCACCATTTTGTTTTCAGTTGGTGATCAGAAAAATGCTTGGCATTTAAATTTGGGACCCTCTAGCAACACAATTCTTTTTGTGTTTACCTAGTCGGACCCTGAGGATGCTAGGCATGTCTTTATTTTGAGCTTAAACACCCTAGAAACATGTTTTTCAAGTTTCTGGGAAAAGTACTTTCACAAAGTAGTGTCGCACTCGCGAAAGTGTCACAAATTTTTGTGAAAGCTTTTGCAAATTGCGACACTACTTTTCCAGGCTATGGCAAAATGACAGCAATTCTTAGCCACCCAGCTGCAAAAGAACGGTTTGGTCTTTTGGGTGGAAATTTGGAGGGAACGCAGCCAACATCACAGATGTGCCTTTCAGTATTTTGGTGAAAAAATATTACAGGATGGCAAAGTTACAGCACTCCAAAGTTGATGCTTTTTCCCATAGGATAATATTACAGCATCAGCCACATTACAGGAATCCTTTGCTGCCCTGCTGCAAAATAACGGTTTGGCCTTTTGGGATGAAATTTGGAGGGAAGAAAGCCAACATCCCACAAATGTGCCTTTCAGTAGTATAGTGAAAAAATATTACAGGGAGCAAAAGTTATCGCACTCCGAACTTCTCTTTTTTCCCATAGGATAACATTATGGCATTCGCCGCGCCTTTCAGGGCCCGTATCTCGGAAACGGTGCGAGATATGGACTTTTTGTGGGAAAAATGCTTAGTCCCCTAATGGGAGCAAATCAAAAAAGTAGCCAGGAAAGTCATACATCATATGACTTTTAAATTTTTTTTCTACGTTGTACGGTTCCTGAGATATAAGCAATTTAGTATTCCAACTCCTTATTTTCTGCTCCGAGACCCATTATTATGCATACATTCTTTGTACTCACTGTCTTTCTCTATGCAGCTTTTGGAGAAAACCAGCCTGTGTGCTTACATTACTGCTACCCTTACCGCTTTCGCTTGCAGTTCCGTACCTGTTTCACTTACTGTTCCTGTCTACGGCACCATGTGCGTTACCCTTTGCGTTTTGATTTGTGCTTGCGTTTGCATTGTTTTATCCATTTGTTTCTACAGTACTGTTTATCTTCTGTTTCACTTTGCATCACCATGCACACTACCATTTCGTTCACGGACACCATGTTACTATGTGACAAGACATCACCGTGGTGAGCTGGCAGGCCCAAGGCCTGGCTCCCTCACCATTCTCACTATGTCTCATTATCATTCTCAAAAAGAAGGGAAATTAGAGGCAAAAAACTCCATTTAATGCATTAGTTAGGGTTGTTCTACAGTGACAAAAGTGAGGAAATTTGGTGTTAGGGTTGAAAGCCCACCCTTTGACCCCCCCTGTCCACACCCCCAACTGGCATTGGGGTGGGCTTTGGGGTTGTCAGTCCTAACTCTCACCCAATTCTCCTATACCTCTGCTTCTTCACACATCTGATGGGGTGAGAGTTACAGCCAACAACCCCAATGTGCACCCTGATGCCAGTTGGGGGTATGGACTGGGGGTCAAAGGGGGGCTTTCAACCCTAACACTGAATTTTCTCACTTTTGTCACTGCGGAACAACCCTAACTAATGCATTAAACTGAGTTTTTGGCCTCTAATATATATATATATATATATATATATATATATATATATGTATATACACATATATGTACACACACACAGACACACACACAGTGCACTATAATTAGAGTTGAGTAAGCACTTTAATGTTAAACCTCAAATTTTGCACCTTAATAACTTTGCCACCATACAATGGATTTACCTAACATTTTGCATGCACAGTCTGGTTCCATAGATCTCCGGATCTGGCAAGTTGAGTTATGGTTAGATGTACGGTTGTGAAGCTACAGAACACCAAAAATTGCAAAAAAAAGGACTTTTTGCTTGTTTCTTTGCTCATGCCCACAGCCTGCACGATTTGTCCATTTGGAAAGAAATCTTCAATGAAGATGCAGACTGGGTCACCGATGAGCCTTTCAAAGATTTGGTGTAAAAATATTAAACAATTCAAAAGTTATTCAAAAGCAAATTTCCCATTATAGTCAAAGGTGGAAAAATATTTGTGCATCATAAAAGTTTCGCAAATGCACTTTTACTTTCGCAAATTACCCTTTTACTTTCATGCTTCGGCCATCTTGTTTCTAGTTAGTGAGAAAGAAAAATGCCTGGCATTTAAACTTGAGACCCTCTAGGTAAACACTGACTGTTGGGTTTACCTAGCCGGGTCCTGAGGATGCCAGCTGTATCTTTTTTGGGGGGGTAACCCCCCCCCCCAAGAAATGCCATTTTCAACATCAGGGAAAAAATATTTTCACAAGTCACGAAAGCAACTGCTGAAATACTTTCGCAAATGCAAAAGTTTCATGCTACTTTCTGTGAACATTTTGTGATTTGCGAAAGTATTTTTTTTTTCAAACTGCAAATCTTTGCCATCCTCCTGTAACAAAACGGTTTGGTCTTTTGGGCTGAACTTTGCCTGGTGGCACACCCTGGTCACATAGATGAGCCTTTTAGTGGTTTTGTGCCAAAACATTCAAGGGGCACAAAGTTACAGCCTTCCAAAGTTGAGAATTTTCCCATTGGATAACATTGTTGCATCCATTATGCCTTTCAGCACCCGTATCTCAAAAAACAAAGTGAGATAGAGTTTTCGCTACTGACAGCTTTATTCATCTTTAAGTGAACTAAGCTGTAGAAACAGGTTTGGAAACCATAGATTACACCTGCAGTAGAATTTTTTCCTACTTGCTAGGGTTACGGAGATATTGGCAAATTAGTGTCACAAGGGATCCAATGGGTGCCTTTTCAGTGCATTTGGGTGCCAGTATCTCAGACATGATGCAAGATATGGATTTGATTGATTCATGTTGCATGAAGTACTTACTGTCATGATTACAATGGCACTGGAATTTATTTCCTAGCTGCTGCGGTTGTTGAGATATTGGCAAGTCAGTGTTGCAAGGGTTCCTTGGCCTGTAGGGCTGCTGTATGGCTCTGTAGTTATGTGGAAGTGGGAGCGCAAGGCCTAGAAGACTCATGCTCCCACATATGCATACCATTATGCAAAAATGGGCAATATGATTGGAGTGCAGGACCTGGAGGGCCTGTGCTCCCACTACCACATATCAATTACCAGTTACATTACACTTTTCCAAAAAGAAGGGAAATTCATGGCAACAAAACTCCATTAATGCATCAGTTAGGGTTCATACCTCAGTTACAAAAGCATGGAAATGTGGAGTTAGGGTTACCACCCCTACCACCCTACCCCCACGCCTCCTCACACTCCACACACCAACAGGCATTGGGGTGTGCGTTGGGGTTGTCATGCCTAGCTCTCACCTCATTCTCCTATACTGTACCACCTCCGGTTCTTTACACATGGAATGGGGTGAGAGTTAGGCCAATGTCTTCAATGCACACCCCGATCCCTGCTGGTGAGTGGAGTGTTGGGGTGGTGGTGGGGTAATAGGGGTGGTATCCCTTACACCACATTTCCATGCTTTTGTCACTGTGGTATGAACCCTAACTGGTGTATTAATGGAGGTTTCTTTGCCATGAATATAGATAGATAGAGAGATAGATAGATAGGTAGATTGATAGATAGATTCTTTGCAAAAAAAACTACGTTAATGAAGACATTAGGGTTGTAAAATGCAAAGTGCACAAAGACAGGAAATGCAAAAAACATTGTGGATTTGGGACTATGCAGTATTGGCAAATCAGTGGTGGGATCTTACTTGAAGTTGTCAAACCTAATGCCCATCCTCCCCAGCCATTAGCCTCCTGTCCTAAGCACAAGATACAGCTCCAGCCTTGTTCCTCACAGTGACACAGTATGGCCAACATAATCTGTCAGAGCTTTCTTCACACAGGGCCCTACAGGCCTTGTGTGAAGACATTACATCTGACCTCATCTGATCCAGGGAAGTGGTGGGAATTAGGGTTGAAAACCCCAAGTAAGACCCCACCACTGATTCAGCAATGCTCTGCAGATCCATCTCCCTAATGTTTTTTTTTATTTCCCATCTCTGTGCTCTTTGTGTTTTACAATGCTAATGTCTGCATTAACACCGTTTTTTTGCAAATAATTTAACCTTCCTTTTGTGATAGTGGAATGGTATCCTCAATTCACAAAATGAGATAAATACAGTATTGGAGACAGTCCTGATGCAGTGCATGGGCCCAGCAGATGCAGCACACATATCAATACCTTGCGGGTGAGGTTCCCTGACCCACCACAGTGTGTGGCGTCTGTGCCAAAACACTGCTTCATCCCTACACATGCAGTGATGGGTGCTGCATGCTGCAGCACTTTCCCCATTAGCTTTGTACCTGTAAACTGGCTCACTGTGTTTGTTGCACCTGCGTTATGCCCCCTATTATCCCACATATACCTTACACTGTATTCCTAGTCTTTTATACTGTGATACTGCTATTTTGCACTAACATGTAGATTTCAGCACCCATCATATAAGCATGAGTGCCAGGAATGTGCTTTGTTGCTAATATTTGCTAATGTTTACATCTTTTTATAGGACTAGATCATACATGTTTATTATACCTCACTATAATGCATTATGTTTGTATTTTACATGTATTCCATATATAATCTACCTAAGTACTGATATGATGACTCTGAGGGAACATCAATGATTACTTTACTATATATATATATATATATATATATATATATATATATTCTCATATAATCATATGTAGTAGTGGCCAGTCAGCACTTCTTTTTGTCTAAGCAGCAGACAGACACACAACCTTTGTTATGCCTTTATGTCTTATACATAAGCAAGAAATGCCATATGTAATAGAGCCCAGTCAGCATTTCTTTTGTCCAAGCTATAATGCTAACTGAAGCATATTCTTTGTCTCATATGATACTCATTAGTAATTCTGTCTCCTAAGTCATCATCCAATGGAAAATGACTTAGGACCAAAACACATTGTTTCTCATATCCGTAATTATGAGGTAATCTTTGTTGCTATATTGTTATCTGTAGTATATAGCCTTCTGCAACTTAGCTCCACACAGAGAGAATGAGATCTTGGAGAACCTCAGATCCTAGAAATTCTGGAGATTATGTACATTCTTCAAGAGATTCATGAGAAACCCATCTCCCTGGTGATTTTCTCTGTCACATGCTTGGCATAAGTAGTATAATAAACCATTATTAGTACTAATGCTTGTTTATGAATGTTTCTTGGCAGACACCGAAGACATAAGAATCTGTATTACTAGTATTATTATTATTTATTCTACACACTAAGATTGTTTAGGTGACATGGTCACATCTGAACTCAGTTCACTGGTATGGTAAGGCAGCATGTTCCCCAGGGGTGCAACATACATCCCTGCAAACAATGCAACTTAATAAATTCCTTGCTTTTTAATAAGCAACTTATACAGTAAAAACACTATTTTGGGACACTGGGAGTGGGCTCCCCAGTGTCCCACACTGCTGGGGAGGTGTAAATGCTGACACAGGTATTGGGACCAATGTCATCAGTGTTAATTAAACAAGGGGTTGCACAGTGGGGAAGCATCCAACACTGGAGGTGGGCATTCTGGTGTCAGTAAAAACAATGAAAAAGTAAAATTAATAATTTAATTAAATAAATTAATTAATACATTGCCACCAGGGATTGGGGCCCCCAGTTTGTAGATAACAGTCTGTGTTGTGGGCGACCTGTTTGTTTAAAAGTATCCTCCATACTGTGCAAGTATGTTAAAACATGCTGGAGCAGAGGGTTACCCTGCAAGGGAACACTGTTCATTTTAAGAGGCTGAGTGCTTTATTGTGGGGAAATGTAACAAGATAACATGCCCTGTTTTTTTATCTTTTTGTTTTCTGATATTACAGTTTTGCCTTTTGCAGTCAATATGGATGGGTTCTCAAGAGTGCTTAACAGTCAGTAGTCAAAAAGTATTATTAAGTGGCAAGTGCAAAATAATTGAATATAAATCAAAATAAAGAGATCGGTCAGCCATTTGAAATGCTGCTTCTGTTTTAAGTGGTTGTATGTATCATTTAAACATAACAGGTGGTTATGTTTACCAAATGATGCTTTAATTCTCAACCTGTTTTTGTGGTGGAAAAGTGGCTTTGTTTTTCAGTTTTCTGTTAGATGACTGGTTGGGGTGGGGGTTATAATGGAATGGTATGTAGTGTGCTGAATAACAAATAGTTTGGCTGCAAGGACCTGCATTACACAAATCAGAGATGCTGTGCTAATATTTGAATGTACTATTACCCATTCAGGCTTGTTATTTCTAAACCTCCCACACTACCCCTCTGATCTTTGAGCTTATTTCTCTATTCCTGAATTGCAGATGCTATATGCTGTTTGAAAATGTTGCCGAATGCTCTGTAGCCCAAATGGGCACACTGTTTAGGAAGACCCTCCCCCATTGCTCTCAAATCCCTATTCCATGTCTCTGCATTACTCTGTCAGGCTTGCGTGTTTTTTCCTGCACATCTTATTTCCCTGATTGCCATGCTCTCTAATTTTCTTTACTTCAGCTGGGAAATGAGGGACATGACGTGGGTGAATAGGGCTACTGACTGCAGTGAAGTGAGAAAATGGCTTCAGGAATCATTTACCTCATCTTGCAAATGTCTACGCATGCACACTGAGGAAAAAAATAACAACAGACAGCTGTTTAGTGATCTGATTTATTGAATCAAGCTTGTAGAAAATAAGAACATAAAACACATAAACAACATTCTGCAACCATTATTTATAAGATCATTATAAGTTAATTTCATGTACTATACAAATAATACACTATTTGATGACTTTGTTTTCCCATCTCATTTAAGGCACAGTCAGGATGGTGGGGCTACAATGACAGCAGCCCCATCCCTGACCTATGAGTCACAACAACAGCACTTTTTTCACTTTAGCCATAACCCTAAATGTTGCATGAACACAGTTTTTTTGCAAGGAATTTCCATACTTTTTGAGATAGTATAATCGTATCCTTATTTGCCTGTGGTAGAGTAGGGCCCTGCACATCCATCCCTCCATAGATGCATATATGTATGTTGCTGTGGAAGCACAGGGCTCTCTGGGCTCTAAACTTCCATTTGTAGGAGAACAGAAACCTAATTGGTGGCATAGTCTTCTTCTTACCTCCACCTCATGTACCTAGTACTGAAAATGTTCAAATCCCCACCAAAACATGATTCCGTGCCACCGCAATGTCATTCCATGCCACAGGTGCAAAAACACATTTTGGCCAGGATTTGAAAAATGACAACTATTACATTGATGAGATGGTGTAAAAAAATGGGTATGTTGAAAAATTGGGCTCAAAATATTTAAAGTTACCAAAGTTGCAAGTGAGCGCAGCAAAATTACAATGGTTGCACATAACTGTGCTATCTTTACATATTTTGACCACATATTTTCAACATACCCTTCTTATTGTCCCACTCATGAATAAGGGCAATGAAAATCTTAAAATTCAGCCAGAAAGGTGATTTTGTCAAGTGACTAAAAAAAAATCACCTTTCAGGCCAGATTTGCATAATACCACTGCCACTGTTCATGAGGTGAGGTTCCAAAAAGGCTATGTTGAAAATTTGGTGTCAAAATATGCAACAATTGGAAAAGTTATGCATCAAAGTTAAACACCACATTAAATACATTTAACAGCACTTACCTTAGTTTATCATATTGCAGCTGGAGGTTCCAGCAGCAAGATGTGTCTTCAATCTGAGAGTGGATCTTTACTCTAAGACCTGTTTAGGTGAGTGAAGGGGTATGGGGGGAAGGGAGTGTGGGAGTGGTGGGTGCTCAGTGAGAAGTCAGGGTCGGGGGTCAGATCAGAAAGGGACCATTTTCATTGTTACAGCTGTGAAAAAATACATAAAGGAATTTTTTTTAATTACAGGTTATAAAAAATATGAGGATGGCTATCAAAGGGTGGGGGGTGCTACCAGATACCAGGAAAAAATGAAAAATTATAGGGACCATGATCAGAGGAGTGTGGGGTGCCACTAGACAACAAGGAAATAAAAAAAAACATTATTGGTACAGCAATCAGAGACTGGAGGGTTCCACTAGACACCAGGGAAATAATAAAAAGAGGAGCAGTGATGAGAGGGTTGGGGAGGCACCAACCCCAAGGGAAAACATTTCAGTACAAGGGGACAGTGATTGGAGGTCTGGGGGTTGCCACTAGATACCAGGGAAAACATTGTTGTATATGGGGACAGGGATAGGTTGGATGGGGTGCCACAAGACACCAAGGAAAACATTTTAATATAGTGGGACCATGATCAGAGGGTGGGGGTGCCACAAGACACCATGGAAAGATGTACTAATTATGGGGGTGGAGATTGCAGGGTGGGTGCTCCACTAGACACCAGGGTAAAATTTAAAAATTACAGGTAGAGTGATTGGAGGGTTGGAAGTACCACTATACACCAAGAAAAAATTTAGTAATAATTGGGATGGCAATTGGAGGGTGGGGCATGCCACTTGACACCAGGGAAAAACTAAAATAATTATGAGGATGGTGATCAGAGGATAAGGGATGCCACTAGACACCGGTGAAAAAGTCACATTATTGTGACGGCAACTGGAGGGTGAGGCATGTCACTAGGGACCAGGAAAAATGAAAATAATTGTGGGGATGGGTAGGGGACACCATTAGACACCAGGAAAAAAAAAAATATGGGGATGGCGATTGGAGGGTAGGGGATGCCACTAGACACCAGTGAAAAAGTCACATAATTATGGGGACAACATGGAAGATCCTTTTTTCATTTGCAGGAAACCTTTTCTATTTCAGATGAAAAAAGGAAACAATAAAAGATCTCTTCAAACAAAAAACAAACTGCAAAAAAAAAAGGCAAAAATCTTTTTCCAAATAAAGGGATCTTTTTTGTTTGAATGAAAAAGGACAAATGAAGAAAAGGGGGGGAAAAAAAAACTAAGTCCAAAATCTTTTTCCATATGAATAGATCCTTTTTCATATGAACAAAAAAGGGTATACAGAAAAAGTAGAAGTGAGTCATGAAAAAGGATAGAAAATTGAAAACAAAATGTATTTGGAGCTTATTTTTCCACAAGCAAAGTGCAGATTCCACCGAATGGGGTTCCTTTGAGTAAGATACATGTCTTGGTCTCTATGCAGGATGTCACTTTTGGTGGTTTTGAATTTTTTTTTTTCTAAACAGGAACAAGATGGTGGCAAATGAAAAAGGATTTTTGTCCAAATGGAAAAGGATTGATCCCATTAGAAACAGAATCCTTTTCATATGAACCAATTTTTTTTTGTTCCAAGCAGATATTCTGAAGTGCTTACTAAGCATGCTCAGAAACCAACATTTTTAAATTTAATAACTTTTTAACAAATTAATATTTGTTCACCAAACTGACAAAAGGCACATGTGTGGGCCAAGCCCTTTCTGTCTTGAAAATGTCAGACCAAAATTCCAAACCATCTGGGGGTGCAAGGCAATGACACCCCAACCCCCCCCAAAAAAAGCATTTGTGTATGTTTATTTTGTGCTATCCACATTTTGGAATCTGCACATCTGACCAGAATGATACTCAGCACTTCAAAAGATCTACCCCACTAAAACATGCATACAAAATTTCATGCAAATCCATTGGACATCCTTAACCATCTGGTCACTCTACAGTCCCTAGCTTTAGGAGGTGAGCTCCACGTCACCAGCAATTTTTACACAAATTGGCTAGCCAGTGACAAAGCTCACCTCAAGACTAAAATCAAGGCCCTGAACCTCTCTCAACTCATAGCCGACCCCACCAGGCTAAATCACAAGACCCAAAACCATACATTGCTGGATTGGGATCTCACCACCACCCACACAGGGTTCTCTGCATAGGCCTGCTCCCTGACTCCTTAGTGACCACCACATGATTTTTCTGATCAGAAAGGTGCACAGGCCCAAAGACCCCCCCCCCAAGACGCTGCACACCAGATCATACAACTCCCTGGACATAGCATCCCTTTTATCAGACCTAGGATGCATAAATTGGTTTTTCATCCTCCTGGCCTCAACCATGGATACCGCGTTTGATAGTTTCAAGACAAATTTCCTTCGGGTCTGGGATAAACATGCCCCCCTGTGAACCAAACGAGTCAGAGGAGCGCACCTCCCTTGGATCACTGTTGACATAATTAGGACCTGTCACTCTAGGGACCATGCATGGAAAGCCTATAAGAAACAGGGCTCCCTGGCCTCCCTCCTTACCTATCGAGCCCTCCATAACTCAAGTACACACATCATTAGCCAGGCAAAGAAGAATTATTTTTATCGGCATTTAGTGCAAACATAAATGACCCCACAGACTTCTGGAAATCACTAAAATCCCTGCTCTCTCCCCCACCCAACCCCACCCTGACCCTATCAGTCCAAGGCACCCTCATCACTGACCCCTGCAGGGTTGCTGAGGCTTTCAACACTCACTTCACCAGCTGTGCCGATGTGCTCCTATCGTCCCTCCCATGTCTGACCCAAACTGCCCTTCCCCAGTCTTCCAGTGCTCACCCTCCAGTCCCACAGTTCTCCTTCCAACCTGTAACCCAAGTTGAAGTCTTCAGATCCCTAAGAGCCCTAAAACTGAACAAAGACAAATGCCCTACATGTCTCTGGATGCCAAGATCCTTTTCCTATCCACCCCAGCCATTGCAGCCCCTCTTACCACACTTTTCAACCTCTCATTCACCCTGGGTAAATTACCCACAGCTTGGAAATTGGCCACCATCATACCCCTCCCTAAAGGGGGTGACCCATCCTCCCTAGCCAACTATCGTCCCATCTCCCTACTCACAATTCTGGCCAGACTACAGGAATGCCTGGTCCTCTCCCAACTCACCCCCCACCTGGACGCCGCCTCATTTTTTACCCCTTTTCAATCTGGTTTTCTGAAATCTCACTCTACCATCGCCTCCCTTCTATGAGTCACTGGTGACATTCTCTCCAGCATGGACAACAGAAACATCACCTCTGCGATCTTTATTGACCTAGCCAAAGCCTTCGACACCGTCTCCCACTCCCTGCTCCTCGACAAACTCACTGATGCCGGGCTCTTCATATCAGCAAATGCCTGGTTCCATGACTGCCTAATAGGCAGACTCCAATCAGTAAAAATCACCTCACATACCTCAGATCCACTGCCCATATCCACCGGCGTCCCCCCAAGGGTCAGTCCTGGGCACACTACTTTTCTCCATATTTTTAAATGACCTCCCATCAGCTTGACGCCACTACTCCATCCAGATGTATGCGGGCGATACTGTCCTGTATGCTTCCGGCCCAACTACAAGCAACGTGGCCACCCTCCTTCAGGAGGATTTCAAACGCCATCCAGGAATGGTTTTGGTCCAACCAGTTATTTCTAAAATCCAAGAAAACTGTGTTGTTAACTTTTGGTTCCCATTAAAGACTCTCCCGTCAAGTCTCCTGCCCCCCTTTCAAAACCTTGGATGGGACCCCTCTGGATAATTGCACCAGCTTTAGATATCTAGGTGTCTGGCTCAACCGGCACCTTGATTTTGCCTTTCATATCGACTCCCCACATAAGAGGCTTCTTCCCAAACTTGTTGCATTATACTGTAAGAAAAGCTGCCTCCTCTCTCCTACAAGGCAGGCCATAGTACAAAAAATGATACTACCTGTACTCAATTAAGGTGACATAGTGTACTTCATTGCTCCCTTATCTGCTTTGGCCAGCCTCAACACCCTATTCCACTCATTCTGTCATTTCATCCTCAATTGCCCTCAATCCACCCACCACTGTTCACTTTACAGTTCCCTAGCCCTGCCATCCCTCCAAGATCACAGACTAATACATTGCACCAGGTTCGCTGCAAAATTCTGGTCCCTCTCCCTACCACCTTACCTGGCATCCACCCTAGCCCAACAACCTCCCCCGGCCTACCCCCTAAGACGCACAGACCCAAGGCTTCTCCATGTCCCTTATATGCACACAACTAAAAGTCAGGCTGCTTATTCCTACAGGATTCCCCAGATCTGGAATGCCCAACCACCTACCATAAGAAACACATCTTCTCCTTGTCATCGCAACCAGCTACCCAGCATGCATTTCTCCTCCAGCTGCATATGTTTCTAGCTGCACCTACTTCTAACTATTCCTAACACCAATGTACCATACAGCTTATGTAATAAGGACATTTTTCTAGGTTGAATCATGTATGTCTCTATCTTTCCCTTGCTGTATCAAACTGTCTACTTGTAGCTATTCTGCCATTGTCTGTAAGGCAGTTAGCCATACCTCTCACTGTTTGAAACGTCTCAGTTTGACACTGTGATTTGTTTTGTATTGGGCCCTGGCTCCCAGATCGCATCTGGAATCGAGCATTGTTGCACAGTATGCCTTCTTAGTAAAACTTGTAAATAAATTAATAAAGTACAAATTTTGAATTTTAACATAGAAACCCCTGCTCAACTGTAAATATAGGGGTGCTGCTGTGCCTCTATAATAAAGACAGATAGATAGATAGATAGATAGATAGATAGATAGATAGATAGATAGATAGATATTATGCAGACATGGTCACACCAGCAAATTAGTGTTCAATAAGCAATTTCATGTTAAACCCCAATTTTTGCACCTTAATAAATTTCCCCCATTCAATCAATTTACATGAACTTTGGGTAGCACAGCCTTTATTCCAGGCTCCCTTGGTCTTGAGAATTTCATGAAGATCTGCTCAGTGGAGGAAAAGTTATAGAGGTGCTAGAAATGAAAATTCTCAGTTTTTGAAAATGTTAAGACTTTTTCACCATCTGATAACTAAAACAATAGGAGGCTTTGTAACCTGAAATGTTCAGGTTTGATAGAGGTTAATCCAAGGTGTGTGCTTTCATTGTTTATAGGGCCAAATGTTAAATGGAGTTTAAATTATTTAAGGAAAAACTTCCATTTGTGGACATGCACAGTTCAAACATTCAACTTTCTATAGATAACTGAATATTAGCAACAACAGCTTGTTGCATTATACGACACAGCTGTTGTTTACTAATAAATGACAGCAGTTTCAAATAGCAACCTCTTCTGTGTCATGACTTGTATGCCAGGGACAGGACTGCTGTCATTATAGCTCCACCATACTGACTGTGCCTGAATAAACAATTATCTGCACACCAGGGGCCTCAATCCCCGGTGGCAGTGTATTCACTTACTTTATTATTTTGGTATAATTTGACACCGGGATGCCCACCACTGGTGTCAGATGCTCCCCTCCCCCCATAGCTCATTGTTTTACTAATAGTGCCAACATTGGGGGTGCAATCCCATGTCAGCATTTACAAACTTCCCCCAGCAGTGTTGGACACTGGGGATCCCACTCCCAGTGTCCCAAAATAGTTTTATTTATTTCCTCAGATCCTGCAAAAAGAAAACCATAGTGCAAGATCTTCTGTTTCTTTTAAACCTGAAAGAAAGAAAACCATCCCTTGTCATCCTCGCTGTCCCCTTCCCCCGTCACAACCATCCCACTGAGCACCAACCACCCCACACCCCCTTACCCTATACTTACCTGCCAAGGTCATATGCTGTCATGCTCTGTGGACTAAGACATGTCTGTGCACTACAAAACTGAACCATGAACTGAGGAATAAAGGTAAGTGCCCTATGTTGTATTTAAGGGTGTTTTGAGCTTATCATTACTTTGCCATTTGTAGGAAATTGTTCACCAAATTTTCAATATAACCTTTCTGATGCCTCACCTCATGAATACTGGCAGTGTCATTTCATTAACTGTGCAGAGAAGGTGATTTTGCAGTCACTGCATGAAATCACCTTTTGGGTCCAATTAATGAAATTTCACTGACAGTGTTCATAAGGTGGGTTCCCAAAATGGTTATGTTGAAAATCTGGTGAAATCAATTCCTAAAAATTCCCAAGTTACCAACGCATGTTGAAATTTTTCTACACACGCACATAACTTTGGTAATTTTTTTAAATTTTGACCCAAAATTTTCAACAAAGTAATTTTTTCACACTACCTCATGAAAATTACAGCTGTCATTTTTCACATCATGGTTGAAATGTGTTTTTGTACCTATGGCACAGAATGGTGTTTCAGCAGGATTGAACATTTTCACCTACAGGGTTTATGAGGTGGGGTCATAAGAAGACTGTTGAAAATTTGGGATCAAAATATTTAAAAACAAAGACTTTATTAAGTAACATTGTTTGCAGTGATGTCTGTTGCACCAGTGGTGAACACACTGCCTTGCCATGACAGTGAGCCGAGTTCAGGTTTGAACTCAGTGAGCCAGTTTAATGGGATGAGGCTGATGGGGAAGGTGCTGCACCAACCTCAGCCTGGGTAGGGACAGAGCAGTGTTTTGGCATAGATTCCACACCCTGTGTTGGGTTAAGGAACCTCACCCACAAGGTATCGACATGCATGCCTGGGACTGCTGGGCACAAGCACTGTGTCAGAACTGTCTCAGATATTGTATTTATCTCATTTTACCTGCACAAATCAGGATGCAATTCCACTACCAGAAAAAGAAGGGACATTTATTGCAAAAATTACATTTACGCAGGCATTAAGGTAGTGGAATGCAAAGCACACAAAGAAGGGAAATTTAAAAGATTAGGGATTTTGTTCTTTGGAGTATTGGCTAATAAGTGGTGAGGTCTTACTTGGGGTTGTCAACCCTAATGTCCACCCTTCCCCTGATCAGATGAGGTCAAATGTTATGTCTACGGGCCCTGCATGAAGAAAGCTCCAACAGATTATGTTGGCCATACTGTATTGCTATGAGGCACTAGGTTGGAATTGTATCTTGTGCTTCAGACAGGAGGCTATGAGCTGGGGGAGGAGGTGGACATTAAGGTAGACAACCCCAACTAAGACCCCAACACTGATTTTCCAATACTCTGGTGACCCAAAACCCTAATGTTTTTCATTTTCCTTCTTTTGCACTTTGCATTCTACAACCTAATGTCTGCATTAACTTAGGTTTTTTTTTTTTTTGCAATATGTGTGTATATATATATATATATATATATCACACACACACATATACATATACATATACATATACATATACATATACATATACACACTAGTTAAAGCATTGAAAATTATTGATACATTCAACCCTTCTTTTGAGAAAACACTTATACAAATGTTAGGATATGCAGATAATATTGTCCTAATATCTCAGACTCTGTTAGGTTAAAAAAGTACAATACAATGCACTATAAGTCAAGACCAAGAGTATGGTAGCGTGTGGAGAATAGATCAGCTTTGTTTTGACAGCATTAGTGAGTATAGATATTGGGGGTGCTTATGGATAAAAAGGAAGATTGGAGTGCACATGAGGAAGTAATAAAGAAAAAGGTCCTTCAAGCTACCAAAGGAAAATTTAGGTTTGGGCACCAGTTTGTTGATAATTCACACAGTGCCATGCCAAAAACATGTGATGCAAAAATCAATAGTCAAATATTATATGCCTAAGAAATATGGGGCTTGTTTTGTAGGAAATCAGAGATTAAGAAACTGGAAGTGATTCAAAACACCTTTATTAAAAAATGTATTATTACTTTAACTAGACACCCCATTACATGTTGAAACAAATTCACTATAATTTGAATGTAAGATGCACATAGGGGCCATAGATGGTGGTACAAAATAATAGAAGCTAGCCCAAACTCTATCTTGAACGCCATATGGCTGGAATCTAGATCAAACAAAGGTAGTTTCAATAGGTTCCACATAATGGATCAAATGTTAAAAGATTGGGCATGCCAAGTATATTTATTTAGTTATTTATTTATTTTATTTAAAAGTTGGTGACTGGGAGAGGCACAATGAGCCAAGGATCATCTCCAGGTGTGACCCAGGGGAGAGGGAAGAGGGGAAAGTACAAAGTTCATAGAATAACAATTTAAATATGGCATACAGGAATTGAACATTCTGCAAATGAGGACATAAGGAACATTGAGTTAACAATTACAGTTAATAGAATAAGAAATTAAGCATTGCATACAGGATCAGAACATTGTGCAATTGAGAAAATAAGGTACATAATATTTTCAATCATAGTAATCCAATATAGGAGACAGATGGATATAAATGTAAATATAACAAGCTGGCATTTAAGACTATGTAGAAGGACATAAGATGTGGTGATAAGAGCTTAAAGTTCCTGAAGAGTGCAAGTGTAGTGATACAATCAAAGGACAAGATTTGGGATATGCAGAAGGCATTATGTCAGGAGAGTGAAGGTTATGATAAGTATTGCCTTCTTATTTGGTTGATTTTAATTCATTTGAGGTATTCAAAAATGCATTAGATAGTTATTTGTTTAGCACAGGAATTAATGCAAGCTCTGCTGGTGTGGGTAAGGTGGTCTCGATGGGCATATGCCTTCTTCCACCTTTAGAAACCAAGTAATACCAAGTAATAGTACTCTGGGTTACAGGCAGTCAAGTCAAATCATTTTTATTTATAAAATGCATGTTTCAAAATTATCAAAGTGTCTGTACAAGAAAATATTTAAAACAAGTGCAATAATCAATATAACAACAATCAACAGTAATCAAGTTAAAATAAGCAGCATTTCCTGATTAAAAAGCATCTAAAAATGCTATTCTAAATAAATACATTTTTAAGGCAGTCTTGAAGCTCTCAGTGGACAGGCATTCTCTAACCTGATAAGGTAGAGAGTTCCACAGGGTCGGGCGCATGAATGCAAAAGATCTCACCCCTGGGGAACCTCTGGCAATCTCTCATCAGTGGAAAGGAGTGGACAGGGTGAGAGGTAGGGACACAGGAGTTCTTGTAAATAGCTCAGTCCCTGCTCGTGTAGGGCCTTATAGGTCAGCAAACCGACCTTGAAGGTGATCCTCCACTGCACTGGCAGCCAGTGCAGCTCATGGAGCACAGACGTGACATGGTTAGATCTAGATATGTCCATCAACAGCCTGGCTGCCACATTCTGCACCAGCTGCAGGCAGTGAATGTGGGAGGAGGAAGGACAGGAGAATTGAGATGGGGCAGATTGGGAGAAGGTACACTTCAGCTAGAGTAGGGAGGGAAGTTGTTTAAGGGAGTTTGGGAGTGAGTTCCAGAGAGAGGGTTATCACTAGGAGAAGGCTGCCTGACCCAACCAGGATGAAGGATGGGGAATAGAGAAGGTGCGGGTATTTCTGGAGCAAAGAGGGTAGGAAGATAGGGATGAGGTAGGAGGGAAGAGATCTAAGCCAGAATTTGGAGATGAGAAGGGTGGTATGGTACTGATGGCTCAGACGTAGAGAGAAAATGGAGAGGGAAGAGTAGAGGCAGCAGTGGTGAGTGCAGGGGTGCATTTAAAGCAAAGCAGCAGAAGGCATTATATAGAGTGTCCAGCCTGGCTAGCGAAGAGGCAGTGTCAGATCCGAAAACTACATCTACATAATCGAATAAAGGGAGGATCATTTTAGTGAGAAGTTCCCTGGGGATGGTCAGAGAGAGGGTGTCTTTGTTTCTATACATGACTCCAAGCTTGGGATGGAGCTTTGAGAGTATTTGGTCAATGTGCGCTGAAAATTCAAGCTAACTATCCAGCCAGACACCTAGGTATTTGAAAGAGGGGACTATATCAAAGATGATACCATCAAGGGTGGAGAAGGAGAGGGGGAAGGAGAGTTTGGTCAGTTTTTTGGTGAGTCACAAAGGTCATTGACATGATTTTCTTGGTGTTTACTTTGAGTTGGTCGACCATGAGTTTAGCTTGGCACATCACATAGCATATGCAAAAGAGGCAGAGGCTCGAACTAAGGATAACTATTTTCAAATGATTTACATAAAATTATCATACATTCCAGGATTGTTATTATATAAGGAATGTAAATTGTACAGAAACCATGAAGTCTCCTTACTCTATTCTGAAAAGGCAAAATACAGGGTCACTTTGTGTATATTGTGTATTGTGTATATTTAGGCTAGGAATTCTGGAACTGGGAACGGTATTCTATTAGAAAGGTACAGTGTATAGTTACGCAATCCAATACAGACGTGTGGTAAAGTGAATAACTGTGCAATCCAATGCAAATGTGATGCAAACATAAGGCTGACTATACAACATCTGTTTCCGGCATGTCCCATCTTAAATGATGCTAGAAAGAAATGGTTGGAGCTGTTTGGCATAAAAAAAGACTACAAAATGACAGGAACAGACTTGTAGAGAGTTTTCTATTACCCACGTTTAAACCAATTATCTTTCCTACTGTAAGTTTTGAGCATCAAGGGCCCGATTCCAGGAAGGTATGGTGCAAGTCACCGATGAATGCGACTTGCGCCAATTGCTGATATGGCAGGGACCCTGTGCCAGATTTCTGAACAGGCAGAGTCCCCGGCGACTACGTCCTGTGACTTGCCACACCTCCAGTGGTATGCCAAAGGAAGGGTGCACCTACACAGGGTGCCACAAGTTGCATCAATACCCTCTGATAGGGCACAAGTCACAATGGCAAGGCACCCTCCCACCCCGATGGCAGCCACCCAGAATCCTGACTGTACCCCAATATCCCTGGTAGTCTAGTGGCCCCTCACCCCCGGCAGTGCCAGTCCACCCCCCCACCCCACACCTGGTCCCAGTCGTCAGCTGCCACAACCCTCCTCACACCTCCATGGCCAGCCAACTACTGAGCTACCCTGAGTGTGTACTACTGTATACAGTACGTGCTCAATGAATGACAGCCCATTCAGTGATCGCATACTGTATACAGTGGTATCCACTCAGTGAAGCTCAATCGGTGGCTGGCAATGGAGGTTAGAGGAGGGTTGTGCCAGCTGCTGGCCGGAACCGCTTGTGGGTGGGGTGGGGTGGACTGGCACTGCCTGGTGGGGGCCACCAGACTATCAGGGATATCAGGTACAGTCAGGATTCTGGGTAGCTGCCATTGGGTGGGCGGGGTTGCCTTGAAATCTAGGGGCATTGGCTGTGGTGTCGAGGGCAGAGCTTGGGTGGGCATGCGTGCCCTGAGAGGCCTGGGGGTGACAGCAGCCTGCACAGGGCTACCCTGACATCGGAGGATGGGTGGGGCTTCTGTGGTACCATGGGGGGTGGCTGTTGGGGCACCAGGCACAGAGGTGCACCCATGGTGGGCGAAGGTTAAGGTTAGACCAGCTAATAGCTGGTCTAACTGTACTTAGACCACTGTCTTCTGGGGCTGACTTGGAATAGCACATTTGGTATTCATTCGGCCTCCCTCCTGGAATCGGGCATAACAGCTGGCTTAAACCCCCTTGCATCATGTTGCAGAGGATTTCTGGCATAGCTGGTGTCATAGCCCACCTTTGGCACAGGCAGCCTGCGCCATGTCGAAGGCTGCCTTCTAGAAACTGGTTGGCGTAACGCATGGCACAAAGTGTTAGTTGCGCCATTGTGTTTGGCGCAAGTCACCTTGCGACATGCGTAACCCATTCTGGAATTGGGCCACAAGTGTTTTGTACATTGCCAGGCTAAGCACTTTAGGGGTGATTAATTTTATTAAGAAGACTTATTGATTGTATTATGATCATATGCCTGTATGTACGTCACATATTTTTATTCTGGAAGTGACATAATTCTATTTTTATGTGAATCTCTAACTTTTATTTAGGCTTTTCATATGTTATAACATGTTGATATGAACAATTCTATTATAATAAACTTGAATTTACTCCCCCATAATCCCTGAAAGAAGAGGTTATAGAACCGAACATCCAGTTTCACCGGGGTTGCAAGGGGACTACACTTACCTTTAAAAACATGGTAATAGTAATGTACAGATTAAAACCACTGTCTTGCTTTTTGAGAGGGTTCTATTTTTCTAAAAGGCCAACTTTCTTTCTGCCTTACTGATACATTGGGGCCAGTTTTCAGTCATCAAATTCCCTGATCCAAATTGGAGCCCTAATATTTTAACTGGATCTCTGTACACTCCAATCCCCACTATGTTTGGCAGA
This sequence comes from Neoceratodus forsteri, assembly GCA_016271365.2. Classification (NCBI taxonomy): domain Eukaryota; kingdom Metazoa; phylum Chordata; order Ceratodontiformes; family Ceratodontidae; genus Neoceratodus; species Neoceratodus forsteri. Next base: position 89,333,028 of record CM057453.1, read on the forward strand.
GCAGAATCACCCATTTGTTATCCTAAAGGAATTCCAAAACATTTGCCATAATTCATTTACCACCTGCTGCTTTAGAAACCACCTCCTGTTGTACACATATCCCTGAATCTGGGTCTTGCACAAGGCTACACAAGTCATCAGCATGAGACAATGTCTTCCCTTTCAAAACATTGGCTGCACCTGGATCCCTTTGATATTGTCATTCTGGTTAATCAATATAAGCAGAGGGTCCAAAGAAAATGTATACAATAACAGGCTCAAGGGGCAGCCATGTCTGACACCCCTTTAACTAACACAGGATGGCCAAGGACAGAGTTAATAAGGGTGAACACCACAGCTCCTTTATACAACATCATGATCCAATTTATAAATTCATCTGGTATTCCATACCTGGCCAATACTTTATGCAGATAGGCATGTGGCATCCTATTAAAGGCCTTCTCCTGGTCTAAGGTTAACAAACACAGTTTTATTGTAAACTTATCCCATTTTTCCACTAATTCATGTAACATGATCGAGTTATGTAATACATTCTGATTTCTCATGGCGCATGTCTGAGACTCAGCAAGGAGTATTGGGGCTGCCTGGTATAACCTGTTTGTCAATATTTTTGACAGGATCTCATGATCCATATTCAAGAAATTTCATGGCCTCTAGTTATTATTATCCATCCTCACCACTGATTTAAAAATATATTTTAATGCTGTTTGCATAGAAAAAGGGTAACTTTTCTGTATTCAGAATATGATTCAAAACAACCTGCAGAATGGGACCTAGACCTGGAGAAATATCTTATAGAATTCTGCTGGTAGGCCATCACCTCCTGGAGCAGTTTTATTACTCAGCTGTTTTATTGTTGTTTATACTTCAGTCAAAGAAAAGGGATGAGTCAATTGTTTCTTTGTCTTGTCGTCAATAGATGGAATCATTAAAGTAGACATGAGGGATTCTGCCCATTCTGTCATGACTGGAGTTCCAAAGGCATTTTCAACATGATCAAGAACCACCTGCATTATTTCATTCTCTGATGTAACCTCTTGGAGCCTCTCCAGATTATAAAGGCTAGCATCACCCTAAGGGACACTCGGTCCTTACACCCAGCAAAAAGATCTAAATGTTGAGACCAATCTTGTGTCCCACATTCAATTCTAAAGCTAAAGACATAGAAACATAGAAATTGATGGCAGATAAGGACCACAAGGCACATTCAGTCTGCTCATTTTGTTCTACCATATGAATACGCCATAGGCCTTTACTCTGTCAATGGCCTATTTATTCATTCTCATCTGTATTGCTCCCTTATGCCTGTCCCATGCCTGTCTGAAGCACTCTACTGTATTCGTATCCACCACTTCCTAAGGTAGGCAGTTCCATGCATCCACCACCTTTTCTGTGAAAGAAAAACTTCCTTACATTACCTCTTAATCGGTCTCCCTCTAATCTCTTGCTGTGTCCTCTTGTCCTGCTATTTTTCTTATATTGAAACATATTAGACTCTTTCACCTTGTTAATGCCCATAAGATATTTGAATGTTTCAATCATATCACCTCTCTCCCTCCTTTGCTCTAGGGTATACATATTGAGCTCCGTTAATCTGTCCTCATAAGTTTTCTGATGCAGTCCCTACATCACTTTCGTTGCCCATCACTGGACTGCCTCCATTTTGTTAATGTCCTTGTGCAGGTGCGGCCTCCAGTACTGCACACAGTACTCCAGATGGGGCCTAACCAGTGTCTTCTAAAGGGGGATTATTATCTCCCTTTTACGACTTCTGATACCACTAAGATTAAGAAAAGAAACATAGCATTCAGTAAGTATAAGGTAACACAGAAGGAGCAGGACAGAGAACTGTACCAGTTAACGCAGAAGGAAGTGGAGAAGGCAGTCAGAATAGCAAAGGCCCAAACTGAGGAAAAGATAGCCAACTCAGTTAAGAAGGGGGATAAAAATTATTTATAGGTACATTAGGGAACAAAGAAAGACCAAGGGATTGATAGTGAGGCTTAATAAATGGAAGGGAGTGTAGGCAGAGGGTGACAGTGAAAAAAAAAGGGATACTGAATGAATACTTTTGCTCAGTATTCACAAAAGAAGAGGAGGGGAAGGTACCTAAATCAAAGAATATAAGCTCTCTGGATAGGGGGGTCGATACCAGTCCATTCATAGAAGAAAGGGTTCTGAAAGAACTCATAAAACTGAAGGTGGACAAAACAATGGGGCCTGATGGGATTCACCCCAGAATTCTAAAAGAAGTAAGGGTCAAACTAGTGACACCACTAACTAACCTTTTCAACAAATCATGGGAGGATGGTGTGGTACCTGAGGACTGGAGGAGGGCAAATGTGATTCCTCTTCACAAAAGTGGGAGCAAGACAGAGGCAGGAAACTACAGATCTGTTAGTTTGACCTCAGTGGTAGGGAAAATTATGGAATCATTTCTGAAGGAAAAAATTGTTGAGTTCCTAGAGGCCAGTGGGGCACAGGACCCAAGGTATCATGGATTCACAGCAGGATGCTCATGACAGAAAAATTTAATAGATTTCTTTGACTGGGTGACCAAAGTATTAGACCAGGGAGGGGCTGTGGACATGGCCTACTTAGACTTCAGCAAGGCATTTGACACAGTTCCACACAAAAGATTTATATACAAGTTAGCCAGCCTTGGAGTGGGTCCCAAGGTGGTAGCCTGGGTAACTAAATTTGCTGGACAACAGGAAGCAAAGGATAATAGTAAACGGAGTCCACTCTGAAGAAAGGGGGTTACTAGTGGGGTACTGCAGGGTTCAGTACTGGGACCTGTCCTCTTTAATGTCTTTATAAGTGACATTGCAGAGGGACTGGAAGGAAAAGTATGTCTCTTTGCAGATGACACAAAGATGTGCAACAGGGTCACTACAGAAGGTGGGGTGGAAAGGATGTGAAGGAACTTGGTAAGGTTGAAGGAATGGTCAAATGTATGGCAGCTTAGATTCAACACAACGAAGTGTGAAGTAATGCACCTGGGAAACAAAAAACCAGGGGAAGAGTACTCAATGGGGGGTGAGATACTAACAGCAACACAAATGGAAACTGATCTGGGGGTAGTCATATCAGATGACCTTAAGGTGGGTAAGCAATGTAAGAAGGCAGTCAGAAGGGTTGGCAGGATACTGGGCTGCATAGGAAGAGGCATCACCAGTAGACAAGAAGAAGTTGTTATCCTTCTGTACAGACAGTTGGTGAGACCCCATCGGGAGTAATGCATGCAGTTCTGGACACCCCATCTCTGAAAGGACATAGACAGGATGGAGGCTGTCCAGAGGAAGGCAACTAAAATGGTGCAGGGTCTGCACCAGAAGACATACAAAGAGAGAGAGATTAAAATAACTTAATATGTATACCCTCGAGGAGAGGAGGGAGAGGGGGGACATGGTAGAAACAGTCAAGTACCTCAAGGGAATCAACAAATGCCAAGAGAGTAGCATCTTTCAGAAAAAGAGATGTGTAAGAACAAGGGGGCACAATTTGAAGATAGAAGGGGTATGGCTCCGAGGTAATGTGAGGAAGTATTTTTTCACAGAGATGGTTGTAGATCCATGAAACAGCCTTCCTAAAGAGGTAGTGGAGTCAAAAACAGTGGGGGAATTCAAGACTGCATGGGACAAACATAAGGCAGTTCTAGTTGGGAGGGTAGGAGGAAGTAGGCTTTTGGGTAACTAGGATCTGCAGCTTATCCATTAGGTAGGAAACTGGGCAGACTAAGTGGGCCAAGCCGTCCATATCTGCCGTCAAATTCTATGTTTCTATGTTTTTACTGATACAAACCAACATCACTTTAGCCTACCCTGCTGCTTTAGTGATCTGCTAGGATGATTTCAGATCATTTGTGATGATGATGATGCCCAAGGCTCTTTCTTCTCTTGTGATTGCCAGCAACTCCCCTCCCAATCTATAGGTAGCTTCAGGGTTTCTCTTCCCTATGTGAATGTTCTTGCACTTCTTTGCATTAAACTCCAGTTGCAACTCTTCAGACCATTTTGCCAGTTTTTCCAGATCTCTTCTCATTTTGACCGCTCCATCTGGATGATCTACTCTGCTGCAGATCTTGGTGTCATCTGCAAACAGCAAATCTTACCCTCCAGTCCATCTGTAATGTCACTGATGAAGTTATTGAAGAGGACTGGCCCCAGGTCTGATCCTTGAGGTACCCCACTTGTGACTTCCATCTCTTCTGACTGTATGCCGTTTACCACCACTCTCTATTTTCTGCCTGCGAACCAGTTTGCCACCCAGTTGACCAACTTCTGACCCACCTTGAGCCTACCTAGCTTATTAATCAATCTTCTATGTGGAACAGTATCAAAAGTTTTGCTGAAGTCAAGGTAGGTTGACATCAACTGCACCCCCTTGGTCCACCCCTCTGGTTACCCAGTCAAAGAAATCTATGAGATTAGTCTGACAGGACCATCCTGTTGTAAACCCTTGCTGTCTTGGATCCTGTGCTCTTATGGATTCCAGGTCTTGCACAATCCTTTCCTTAAAGAGTGCCTCCATAATCTTGCCCACTGCTGAGGTAAGACTGACTGGTCTGTAGTTCCCTGCCTCCTCCCTGCTGCCACTCTTGTGGAGTGGGATCAAGTGAGCCCTTCTCCAGTCTGCTGGGACCTCTCTTGTGCTCAGAAACTCATTAAGCAGTTCTGCTAATGGCTCTGCTAGTTCCATCCTTAGCTCATTTCATACCCTGGGATGTATGCCATCAGGTCTCATTGTCTTGTCCACCTTGAGCTTAGCAAGCTCTTGTAGGACCCTTTCTTTTGTGAAGGGACTTGTGCACACCTCCTTCCCCCCTTCTCCGTGTCTATGGTGCTGAGCTGTGGGCCCTGCCCTACCTTCTCCTCAATAAATACTGAGCAGAAGTATTTATTTAGGATAGATACTTTTCCTTGGTCCTCCTCCACACACTCCCCCTTATCCCCTTTGATCTTAGCAATACCCTTGCTGGGCTTTCCCCTTTCACTAATGTATCTATAGGAAGTCTTGTACCCTTTTTTTTACTGTTCCTGCTAGTGTTTCCTCGGTTTGGGCCTTTGCCTGCTTTACTGCCTTCCCTGCTTCCCTTAGGGAAGTTTAGTATGCCTCCCTATCTTTGTCCCACTGCATTCCCTTATATTTCCTGAAGGCCAACCTTTTGGCTCCGACCTTTTCTGTTACTGTTTTTGAGAACCAAAGTGGTTTTCTCATTCTTTTGGTCTTGCTTTTCTCCCTAACACAATGGGGTGTTGCTTCAAGTATTGCATCCTTAATGCTTGCCCACTTTGCCTGTACCCATTCACCTGCATTTCTTCTTGCCAGGGCTAGCTTTACTCTGTTTGTCATCTCATCAAAGTCAGCTCCTCTGAAGTCCCATATTTTTGCCTTGGAATGGGATGATTTAGCTCTAGTGGCCAAATTGAACCATACCGTGTGATGGTCATTGACTCCCATGTGACCTTCTACTTGGAGAGCTGTGATCCTTTCCCCATTAGTCAGTACTAGATCCTGGATAGCCCTGTCTCTTGCAGGTTGTTGTACTAATTGTTTGAGGCTCTCCCCTTTAGGAAATCCACTACGTGCATAGTTCTGACAGATGTTCTGGCTGCTATCGACCAATCTGTATCTGTCATGTTGAAGTCTCCCATTAGCAGAATCTCCCCTTTAGCTGTCATGTTTTGTATATCTTCTAACAGTAATGTGTCTATGTCTTCCCCCTGGCCTGGAGGCCTGTAGACAGACCCAGTTCATATGGCTGTCCCATTTCCTGTATCCAGGGTGACCCACAGTTCTGGCTCCTCATGTGTATTCTGAATTTCTGTAGCTTTGATATTTTCATTGACATAAAGGGCCACTCCACCCCCCCTTTTTCACCTCGGTCTCTTCTGAATAGTACATAGCGAGGTATGGTAGTCTCTCAAGTGTGGTTACTGGTGAACCATGTCTCGCTAATGGCTACTATGTCTAGTTTACCTGGGTTTGAATCCCGCAGCTTCCACTTGCATACTGTGTGACCCTGAGCAAGTCACTTAACTTCCCTATGCTCCCAGGTCGCTCCTGTAAAAAAGCTTTCAGCATAGTGTGCTACTCCTGGTTAAACAACTAAAAAAAAAATAAAAAAAATGTCTAGTTTAGCCTCTATCATTGTTGCCTCCAGGTCTGGGATATTGTTTCCCAGACTGTGGGCATTTGTGTACATGACTTTCCATTGGTCAGATTTTGGTGCGTTAGTTGTGATGTGAAGTCCGGCTTTTCCCCTGTGTGTTGTATGGGGAGCCAGATCTTTTTCCTCACCTGGTGATGCAAATGAACTACAAATATGCTGAACTCCTGTTTGATCACTAGCTGAGAGGGAAGGGGTGCTCTTCCCATTTGAGGCATTGGGTGCTGCACCCCCTCCCCATTTGTTAGTTTAAATATTCTCCAAATACATCAAACTTCTGCCCCAACGCACTGAATCTCTCCTTAGTCAGATGCAGTCCATTGAATTTAAAGAACTTTCACTCCCAAAACTGTTGCCAGTTACCAACAAACATGTGTCCTTTTTCCTGGCACCAGCCCTTGAGCCACATGTTTAGCTCCCCATCTCCCCTTCTCTGACCTTCCGCCCATCTGCCTCCCTCTCCCAGACTGGCAGGACCTCAGAAAAGGAGATGCTGGATGAAATAGATGACCATTTGTCTCCCAGCTTCATCAGATATTCCTTAGTCTCCACAACTGACCATCTGGCTAGATTGTTAGTTCCCATGTATAACAGGACATCAATGTTTTCTCCTGCTTCCTGCATGAATTTAGCAATGTGGTCATTGTCTTTCCACCTGATGTACCTGGGAGATATCTGACCATTATCCCTGGCCAGATGTAGGTATCAACTCCCCAAATCATGGAGTCTCCTATGATCAGAAGTGTTTTGGATTTCCTTTTTCCTTTTTTTGTTTTGGTCCCTATTATTGGCAAGTTTTGTAGCGCTAGCTTCTGTGCTGCAGTTTCCTGCTTTGCAGTGTCCTCTGCTCCTTTGTTTGATTTTGGAGATAGATGCAGAAATCTGTTTGTAGCTTTTATATGGTTTGTGGAGCTGATACTCTGGTAAGTACTGAGTGATGGGGCACCCAATTTACCCCTCGTAACCACCTGCCAACCTCCCAGACCAACTACCATCTGTGGTTGAGGTACTTCAGTTGGATGTTGGGGAAATGGTGGGTGGTTCTTGTAATACATGTCCTCCTGAATATGTGACTTGAGGTGCACAACCTCTGCCCATGCTACCTGTAGCTGATCCCTTAACTCTCCGATGGTCCAGCATGTAGGACAGTGTCCTAAATCCTGTATAACTGACCTTTGGAAAGTGCCGCACAGTACCTGCAGTTAATAATATCCATTCCAGTTGAGTTGCTGAGTTTTTAACCTGGTTTGTGTAACTATAAGGAAAATGAAAGAAAAGGAGTATATATTTTTTTATTTGTTTTGTTTGTTTTTGTATAACTTTTTATAACAAGCTAAATTAATTGTGCCCCTTTAAGTGAAGTCATTGTGTGGATACCCCTACGATCCTCCCCTTCCTGCTTTGCTACAGAAAATGTCACGACTGTGCTACTCTATAAAAGGAGTGTAGCATGGGGTGGTTGGGACGAGGGTGGGTGGTTGGGCCCTTTCCTTGCCAAAAAATAAGAACCATGGATGAAAGAAAAAGGAGGTAAGAGCAGAAACAATCAACCAACAACAAATGCAGATGCTATCCCACAGTCTGTGCTACTGTAATTAGCCCTGAAAGCTTAGTCTAATGAAACATAAAACTGTAAAACCTGTCAGCACAAAAAGTAGCAACACCTATAAGCATCACCTGTAACAATTTAACAGAAGTTATACCCTGCAAAAAAAAAACACTTTGCTACAGAGAAAAATAAAGCAGTAATCTGTAAGCTCCAAAAGTAACAAAACCTGGAAGCACAACCTGCACAACAATTTAACAAAAGATATACCCTTGCAAAAAAACAAAACACTTTGAATCAGAGAAAATAAAGCAGTAACCTGTAAGCACAAAAAGTAACAACCTGTAAGCACAACCTTCGCAGCAATATTACAGAAAATATACCTTGCAAAAAAAACCTTGAAACAGAGAAAAATAAAACAGCAATCTGTAAGCACAACACAGTATCAACCTGCCAGCACACCGTGTAACAATTTAGCAGAAATTATACACTGCAAAAAATCTATTTCTATCAAAGAAAAAATAAAGCAGTAAACTGTAACACTTGTAGGCACAACACAGTACAAAAACCTGTAGTCACAACCTTGAACAATTCCCCAGAAAATATACCTTGCAAAGAAACCATTTGAATCAGAGAAAATAAAGCAGTAATCTGTAGTCACAAAACAGTAACAAACCTGTAGGCATACCCTGTAACAATGTAGTAGAAAGTATACCCTGCAAAAATAATTTGAACAAAAAAAAAAACAAAGCACTAATATATAAGAAAAAAACAGTAACAAAACCTGTAATCACAAAAGAAAATAATAACACATAGTAAATCTGCCTAGCCAAAAGAAGCCTTAATTATACTCCTTGCTCTGATAATGTTGTTTCTTGCTCTGTCCTTACAAGTAAACCTAGAAGAAAAGAGTTCAGGTGAAGTGAGGTGCATTTGCCAGCAAACCTATTTTTCCACCTCCATTGCCCTCTTTAATACTGAAATAATTAAATGTCCTCCTTTAGGCTGGGAATATTGTCTGATATATCAACATGATCTTCATGCATGTGAGAAATTGATTTATGAAAAAGAATGCATTCTTAAATGTGTTCCAAATCTACTCATGTTTTCATGTTGTCTTAATTGTGGAAAACAAATGTTCTAAAATCTCCCTTAGTCTCACCCCACTATAGTGCCGGATTATCATAGGCATCATTTATTGTGCATCTGTCTTTAAACAGGTCCCTCTATTTTGCTTGAATTTCTTCCCTCTCTAACTTCCACTGCCTAGCTGCCTCAGAGCAATGTGGCCCTGCATGACAATAACTTATTACTGCTATGTGATCCAAGGCTTCCACCACAATAGTCCTTGCCAGGAGCACTTTAAGAGTGATAGACAGAAATAAAAAATCTATTCTCTCGAAAAAGAGCCCTTCATAAAGATAGGAGTATGGGCACCTGAGCTATCCTGTAGGCTATATTCCAAACTAGCTGCTACCACCATGTTATTTAAAGTAACCAAATCACAAAATAATTTTTCAGTTTTACCTCCTTCAAAGATAGACTGCAACTGAAGTCCCCACCCAGGATCACCATCTTACTGGTATGTAAATAAGGTCTTATTTTGTTAGATAAGGCTACTTTAGTTGCCTTGGTCTGAGAAGCACAAACATTTATAAGACAGAGCAATCACCCACCCTGCACCACATCCAGCAACAGAGCATTTCTTGGATAACTTTCTACCAGTTTGAAGACACTCACAGAAGTATCCTTGAAAAAGATATCCCCCTGTCACACCTATCCATCCTTTGATACCAAAAAGAAGATCCCCGTGTCCAGAATTTCTTAGTTGGTCACACCTCAAATATTTAATATTTCCTGGTAAAGATTCTATAATAGAAACTTTAGTTACTCTTTTAGCATGAGCCTTTATGCTATTAACATTAAGTGTTATTGAGCAAATAATTTGGCATAAGTACACTGCCACAAATTGGAGGGTCTATAACACTTGATCTGGCCAGAGATGTTGTCCTTCTGCAACTCTTCTTAGCTGCAGATGCCACTGGGATATTTTCATCCCAATTCAAGGATATATCCCTTACTGAGGCTGAGATTGAGAATGCCTCAGAATCTCCTTCTCCCTTTGTGTTCCCCTGGTTCTTGGACAAGGACAGAATGGTGAATTAAAGCAATAGACTATAAAAGGGTGTGGGTGATGCTGGGTTTGCCCACACCTTACAGCCGAGTGGCCAAACCATCTAGGTGTGGGTAAATCCCAGCATCACCCACACCCTGGAGTGGTTTATTGTGATTATACAATGTCCTTTTTTTTTGTGACAAGAAAAAGAAAGAAAAAGTAGATTTTTCATGCATTTGAAATGATTTTTGTTGGATGCATTGCTCCACTAAAAAAAATAGTCCTAGGTTGCTAAGGAGGTTCTGTGTTGCTAGGGAGACCTTTATGTTTGATAACATGAATGGAAAACCCCCTGACAGTAATATGCTGTGATTGTTTTTTTTTCTAATAAAGAGAGTGATGCACAATTGATTTATTTATAGGTTATGAAGGCAGTTGACTGTTGGTTTGGTGAGAGTGGTAATGGTCTGCTATCCCTGAGTGAGCGTATGCTTCCGGTTTTATGTTGTGGTCTGCAGGAAGTACCATTGGTACTCGGGGGAATATCCTTTTTTCATTTTATCAGGAAACTGTTCTTTTGTTGGATACTATCAGTTCTTTTGTTACAGACTGGAGAGATGCTCTGTGGCGCAGTTCTGAGATCATTAGGAGGGTTGAGTGATGGAGTTGGGAGACAGAAAGAGTAGTTGTGTTGTGGTGACTGTGATGGACTGAGGAGGCAGCGAGTGCTGAAAAGGTTTGTCATCTTGGTTTTTAGGCTGTGGTTAGTAGTTTCTTTAAACGTTGGGGCTGTGGAATTTGTTTTGAAGAATAATGGAGTGCTCGTTTATGCCAGGCAGTCTTTAGGGTTTCGGTTTTAAATACGGCCGCTTTAGTGAGGAAAGAAGATGGCGTCTAGCATTCTTTGATGTCAGGGTTCAGATTAATTTATGTTCGAGATGTGGCTGACTGGCACCTTTGCCATTGGTAATGTCAGGATTTGCTACAGCTGAAAGGTGCCAGTTAGCCAATCATGTTGCCGGGTTCTTGGAGCCCATTGTATAATTTATTTTTCATCACAGTCCCTGAAGGATTCTCATTCTTCAACTGATTCTTTTTTCTGTCTGCCTCTTTTTTTTTAAGATGAACCACCTCCTTCTCCATCTTGGTGGAGGGGAAGAGATGGCATGTCAGATTGGGATGCTTGCAGTCTAGAGGGATTCTCAGCATTATTATCAGCCACTTGATTGTCCAATATAGATGCAGAGCCATGTTCATTTGTAATCTCCAATCTCCTAAGAACTACCAGAGACTGCCTGTTAGGAGCATCTATCTGGACCTGTTAGACTGGGTCCACCTCAATCAGATTCTCAGGCCTTTGATCTCTTGCTGCAGATGCTTCTGCAGCAGCCTGATCCTTTTGTTGTGTACTCTGAGTTTTTTTCCTATGTCAGTACATTGTTACTCTGAGAACTTTGTTGACCGCTGTACCTGACCCTTAGTAATCAGAGATTCTTGATCAACTTCCCCCAACCTATTTTGTGAGGCCAAGGGGCTCTACCTATACAAATGCTCCTGCTTCTCAGACAGGTTTCATTCAGATGGATTTGGGCCCCTCATGCTGATGTGCCCATACTCAGAACAAAGATTATACCACTGAGCATCACAAGCCACACTTAGATTATTCCAGGCCCCACACTTGTGATAAGTGCATGGCTGCTCAAGATAAAAGAACATGGCTCTGTCCTTACCTAAATAGAAGCTGTTGAGAAGATTTCAAGATCCAGTGTTTGTCTGGTGTAGTTTCACATTAAATTTACAGCATCTGTCCACACCTGTTTGTGACAGGGTTGGGTAAGACCCTGTTCCATTTGTTATGCAAAGAAAGAATTAAAAACAAGGCTCTAGTTTGTTCTCTCATATTCTAAGCAAACAGAAAAGAGGGTCACCCCTGAAAAGAGATGCCTAAGGCAACAGAAAACTCCAATCAAAGGAAAGCCTTGCACGCTCACCCCTTAGGCTCGCTGATAGGGAACAAATTATGGAGACATATAGACAAAGTAATTTGGACTATTTATTTAGATTCATACTTACAAAAAGGTATAAATGCTCAGTGATGAAATGGTGCCATCACCACACTCTGCACAAAAACACCCAATGGCATCTTGCTGCCATGTGGAACTTCATCAAGGGTGAATTCATAGTAAAGTGTTAGGCTATAAATAGTGCAATACTCTTGATGTCAAAGTGACATCACAAATCACATGAACAATTAATATAGGTGAAAATATTAGAGTGATAATCACATGCAATATATAAAAAACATCACTAATACCTCCCACTAATATAATAGACACCAACACTAAAAACCATATGGGAACTCAGACAGATGAAAGATTATCCATTTTGAAATTTCCATTTTGAAAGGAGCCATGCTTGTGTGTGGCCAAGAAAGTCCATCACAAATTGTACAATGAGACATGACCCCGTAGCTTTTTATTTATATACAAAAAATGTATGTCCAGTCCAAATATGTGAATTCTCTGTACTGAACAAAAACAAACAGAGTCCATATATTTCTTGATGTTGGGATACTCCACTTGATGCAGTTAAATGTCTCCAACCAATGAAGTGAATGAATTCATCTGAGATCCCCATGAAATTAAGGTTCTGTGTTTACATCAATAGGCCCCATCACATTATACAATCTATTTGGCAAAAATAGAAAGGAAAAATGTTACAAGCAATAATGAATCTCTCCTATTCTGCCTTTTGCTTGTTTGATTATGCAATCAAATTTTATGATGGCACCTAGGAATTGACCACTCTGCTGGCTCCACAGTTTCCTGCATTATCTGCCTTCTTTCACTTGCTGATTCTAGTCTTTCTTTCTCCCTTTGCTTTTCTGTGTTTATCTATTTATTTATTGAGAGATCACAAATGACAACCTTTGAGCTAAAATATCTTGTACAAAGAATCCTTGTCCAGACATAGGCAGTGGTTAACAAAAAGGGGTAGGAGACAGTAGCAGAAAGAAGCATTGTCAACAATCAATATATAGTACATATAGCAACTGCAACATTATAAGCAAGCAAAAAATGGTTGAATACAGTAAACAAACAGGGTAATATAAGGCAAAGTATGACACAACATACTATAGTAGATCATGGCACAGGTAGGGCGTACAATGACATAATGTACCCTTGCCAGCATCAGTGAGGAAGTGCATAAACAGTACCAGCATTAGCAAGAGAAATCATACGGGAAACTATAGCAACTATACCAGTACCCAATCTGTTAGATTGGGGAATCACTTGTGGAATACAGTCAAAGGGAGGGTATGGTACCAGCTTAGGGCCAGGAAGAGAGCCAGGTAGGTGACAGAACTATAGGGAGAAAGCCTAGCATCAAAGAGGCATGTGGGGGGGTGACATAGTACCGTGAGGTAGTATATTGGGGGGAGGGTGAAGGTGAGACAGTAGGGGAAAAACTGGTGTTAGTCTTGGGAGTGGGGGTGGGGTGAAAGGCTGGTGAGCCAGGGCAGTTGGGGAGGTGGAGGAGAGGCAGTAGGGGAAGAACTGGTGTAGATCATGGGATTTAGGAAGGGGTGAAAGACTGGTGAGCCTGGGCAGTTGGGGAGGCAAACTTCAAGTCATAGGATTAGCCCATACTGGAATGGAGGCCTGAAACGGTGGCTCAGGGTGAATGCCCAGATGTAGGGAGTACCAGGTCATGTCAATTGTGACAGAAGCAACGATCTGGATTAAAATATATATGTGAATCTTTCCGTGAAACTTGGATCCTTTACTTTGCTAATGTTTATCATTATGTTGTTTGAAATGATTACAGAAAACTATTTGGGTTTCTTAAAAAGTTGACGATCTGTAATGCAAAGGGTTGACCTTGAGATGTATTTTGATCTCTGGAAGCTTGGTAATATAATTGACCATCTCTGGAACAGAATTTTTATTTGGTTGCACCTGCTAAGGACTAGAGGCTCAATTCTCAAAGGTTGGTGCAGAGCTTGCACAAGCCCTGTGTCAAACCTTGCACTGCATTGAACACATTGGTGCAAATTGTGCCTGATTCTAAAAGGTCACATGCATTTGCAACACTTTACCCTTTTTATGTCAGCATGAACCAAATAAGTGGCAAAACCCCATAAAAAGGTCAGTAAAGTTAGACCAGAAGAAGCTGGACTAACTGGGAGCAAGTGGTGCATGGGATCGAAAATCCCAGTTGTTGGCAGAAGAATCCTGCAAGCCACATGCACCATGTGTTTGGTGCACCCAGGACTTGAGGGATTCTACATCTTTTGAGAACTGAGCCCTAGATGTGCTCATCAACTGGCCTCAGGAAAGAAATCAACAAAGTTCTGGCACATTTTGTGAAGAAAATGAGATGCAACTTACAAGTACAAGGTTTATGGGGCATGTTTTTAATTTTTTAGTTCAGCATTCAATACAATTAATAGAGAGATCCTGTGGGTCTTAAAGAGCTACTGATGCCTGAAGGAAAACTTTGAAAAGCATAATAATTAGGTACAATTCAGCTTGCATTCTATATATGGCATATTATATATATTTCTTTTTTCATTATTTATTACTGAGTAAATTTGCATAGAAACATAGAAACATAGAATTTGATGGCAGATAAGGACCGTTTGGCCCACCTAGTCTGCCCATTTCCCTATCTGTTGGATAAGCTGCAGATTCTAGTTAATCAACAGCTTACTTCCTCCTGCCCCCCACTAGAATTGTCTTATGCCTGTCCCGTGCATTCTTGAATTCTCCCACTGTTCCTGACTCCACAACCTCCTCAGGAAGGCTGTTTCATGCATCCACAGCCCTCTCTGTGAAAAAATACTTTCTAACATTACCTCTGAGCCTTCTCTCCTCTATCTTCAATTTGTGCCCCCTTGTTCTTGCACATCTCTTCTTCTGAAATATACTACCCTCTTGTACTTTGTTAATTCCCTTGAGATAATTGAAAGTTTCTATCATGTCCCCCCTCTCCCTCCTTTCTTCAAGGGTATACATATTAAACTGCTTTAGTTTCTCCTTATATGTCTTCTGGTGCAGACCCTGCACCATTTTGGTTGCCCTCCTCTGAACAGCCTCCACTCTCTCTATGTCTTTGTGGAGGTGGGGGTCTCCAGAATTGCATGCAGTACCCCAGATGGGGTCTCACTAACTGTCTGTACAGAGGGATAACAACTTCCTGTTTTCTACTGTTGATGCCTCTCCCTATGCATCCCAGTATCCCCCAGCCCTCCTTACTGCCTTCTCACATTGCTTGTCCACCTTTAGGTGATCTGTTATAATTACTCCAAGATCTCTTTCAATTTTTGTTATCATTAATGCATGAATATACTATCTTTATCATGTAGAGTTTCCTTAGAGTTTATCTGCCTTTATAGCTTACTCCATGGTTCAAGTTATAATCCTCTGTTGTGACATCACAGTCTGTTGCCATGAGAGAAACTGTGATGTCACAAGCCATGCATTGTGACCTCAGGTAGAGAGAAAGCAATAAGACTAGATGAATTGTTCAGCAGCACAGACTCTGTTTTCATGCAACAGACATCAGTAATAAATAATGAGGAGAAATACAGAACTAATGTGAAATACAAGCTGAGCTGTATCTAAATATTATGTTTTGTTAAAGTTCTCCTGAATGTGTCTGCTGCTCTTTAATGCACAACAAGAATATCTTCCCAATATTGATCAATACTATTAAAAATGTATATATTAAGACATCAGGTAAGGCTAGAAACAGATACTCCATTATCAGACAAATGTCATATTAGTAGAGAGGTAAGGCAAGGATGCATATTATCTCTGCTAATATTCTCAGTTTATATTAATAACCTATTGGCAGCATTTTTAGATTCAGAGTCAGATTCTCCCAAAATTAAATCTACTCATTGTCTGGCTTTAGCATACATGGATGACCTGGTACTTTTTTCTCTATCCCCTACATGGCTGCAAAAGAAACTTAATATTTTAGCTCACCATTCAAAAAAACTGACATTAAGTATTAACACTCACTCAGAAATGTAAAATACTGATATTTGGAGGGTTGCACTCTAAATAAATATGGAAAACTGATTCCCTAATCCTTGAGGTAGTTAAAAACTACACTTATTTTGGTCTCACCTATTCCCAAAACCTGTATTGGAAACCCCACCATGATACACTTTTAACTAAAGCCAAATTAACTATACAGAGCTTAAAAAGATTTAATAAACTCTATGGAGATTGCACAATTAGACTCCTGATGATGGCTATAGAGGCCAAATACAATATGCAAATTCTCTATGGTGCTGAGATTTGAGACCAGTCACCTGTGGACAATCTAGAAAAAGCAGCCATTCAGGCATTTCATGTAGCCCTGTTTTCTTTAAATCAACTCCAACCTGTTTTGTTAGAGCAGAACTAGGACTGCCAAGCTTGCAAGCCTTAATAAATTCTAGGATTATTAACTACTGGATCAGAAAAAAAAATTATTAAAACACAGGTTAGCGAAGCAGTGTTTGGAATTAAAGAGGTTAAGGGAATGCATCAGCTGTAAACAATCCCAATGGCTATGTTACCTTAAAAACTACTGAGGAACTAAGGTCTTGAGGCTCTGCCTAGATGCTTTGATAGAAATATCATGATTAGTGATCTATATAAACCTTTAATTAAAAAGATAATTATAGCTTACTTAAAAGCTAAAGATTTGGACCTTATTCAAACCTCCAGATACTCAGAGTGGTACCATGCAAATGACTGCAGGCATATGTTCAGATGCTATCTGGATGTTTTGGATGATTAGATTCAGCAAAAAGGCTTTTGCTAGATAAAAAACTGAGTTCTTGAATCAAATATCCTATCTGCTAGGTTTGGAAGATCCTCTTCTCCAAATGAATGTTGTTGTCACTGTAATAAAAAGAATAAAGGAGATCTTTATCGTGTTATACTGTATTGTTCTTGGTATCAAAAAGCAAGAAAAAAATGGATCTATTCCATAATTGTATCCTTACAGCAAGCTGATGATAACACCATCTTTTTTTCTTCAAATTATTTCATTTAAAGGATGTTGTTACAGTGAATCAGACAACTGACAACAATACATAGGGTGGTACAGACACGATACAAAGCATTGTACAGCATTCAGTTAGAACTTCTGGAAAATGATTCACTAACAGTATAACAAGCTGATACATATAATATAAGGTTACCTCATGAGTATATTAATCCCATATTAAAAAGAGGTGTCTGTCAATCTATTAGTCTAGAAAAGTTAGTTAGTAAGCTGAATAGTCAGGCCTAATAAAGCATGATGCCTACACTAATTAAATTATCAAGTCTAAATGGGGACCCCCCCTCCACATCGCTGCCAAGAGTGGAGACCAGGTGTTATGAAAGATTTGCTTCTTCCCCATAGCAAAAGAGTTGTGCTCACTCCAGGGACATGCATAACCTGAGGTTGTGAGCCTGTTGCTGGATACAGGGGGGGCAGGGTGACATCCACACCTGAGCTATGGTTTTATGTGCATTAATCAGGTCCAGAGACCAAAGATAATTTTGAGTTTTGCCCCCAGGGTGACAAGGGTCCTCAACCAGCATAAGCTCCAATGAGGACTTGAAGGGACTATACCCCAAGACTACAAATAATAAGATGCATGTTGTGCCAGAATAGGGTCACTTTTGGACAAGTCAAGCCCATGTGTAAGAAGTCCCCAGTTTCACAATTGCACTTAGGGCATTCACTTGACTTCTGTGATTCCATTGCATGCAATTTGGTGGGAGTTATGTATGCTCTATACATAAAATTGAGTTGGACCTGCCTTAGTTTATTGCTTCTGAAACAGTCCCTGAGGTGCTGGCTCACCACCTGCCATATCTTATGGTCAACTGTAATGAGCAGGTTGAAACTCCAAGCTTCCTGTATCCCCGCTGCAGCGCAGATGTCATTCCATTGAAGCGTCTAATAATATCTAGTTAATGGCTTCCTGACTGGTTGAGGTTTATATAATTTCTCTTCAAACAGAGATGGAGGGGCCCAGCCATTCTCCAAGGATACTGAAGACCCAAACCGGTGTCTGAGCATTTGGCAAACAAAGTAATCCCCTACAGGAATACCCAATCTATGTTGTAAAGTTACAAAGTCTACTATATACTGAGGAAAGAAGGGAGAGGGGGGACATGATAGAAACTTTTAAGTACCTCAGTGGAATCAACAAAGTCCAAGAGGGTAGCATCTTTCAGAAAAAGAGACTTGCAAGAACAAGGGGACACAATTTAAAGATAGAAGGAGGGCGGTTCAGGGGCAATGTGAGGAAGTATTATTTCACAGAGAGGGTAGTGGATGCATGGAACAGCCTTCCTGAGGAGGTTGTGGGGTCTAAAACTGTGGGAGAATTCAAGAATGCATGGGACAGACATAAGGCAATTCTTGTGGGGGGGGTAGGAAGAAATAGGCTGTTGGTTAACTAGGATCTGCAGCCTATCCTGTAGGTAGGGAAATGGGCAGACTAGATGGGCCTAGCGGTCCTTATCTGCCGTCAAAGTCTATGTTTCTATGTTTCTATATTTCCATCCTCATAGAGCTGAATTTCACTAGATAAGCCTCTCCTCTTCCAGGCCAGAAGTCTACAAATTAAGGGGACTGTACAATCTCCCCTGGCCCGCACAGCTGGTATAATTCTAGTGTAAGGGGAGGCTCATAGAGTATGACTAATTTGTCAGTGGGAGGCTACCCATACCCTCAACTTATTGGCAGTAAAGGGATTAGCAACCTCTGGAGGTTGACCAGGCTATAGGGCCACTGCTAGCAAGTCAGTACAAAGAGATCCCCCCAAAGAGTCCTCTTCCAGGCTGATCCAGTTTGTCCCCCCTTTAAAATCTCCTACTGGGAGGAAGGCAAGCTGTGAGGCCCAGTAATAGTGAATAAAGTCAGGGAGCCCAACCCCACCCAGCCTGTGGGGTAATTGCAGTATGGATCTCTTAATCCTGGCAGCTTTGTCACATCAAAGGAATCCATGTAACATAGAATACAATTGTTTGAAGTGGGTTAGAGGGACCCTGATGGGTAAAGCCTGGTATAAATGTAAACATCTTGGTAGAATAGTAATTTTTATCACTGCAACCCATCCCAATATGGATAGCAGGAGGGCCCTCCACCTCTCAC
Organism: Neoceratodus forsteri; assembly: GCA_016271365.2. Taxonomy (NCBI): domain Eukaryota; kingdom Metazoa; phylum Chordata; order Ceratodontiformes; family Ceratodontidae; genus Neoceratodus; species Neoceratodus forsteri. Next base: position 89,352,018 of record CM057453.1, read on the forward strand.
AGTCTTCAGAGAGTCTCAGCAGTAGGGGTTTATAGTTTAATGAGTACAGAGAGCCAGTTTTGGTTAAAATTAAGATGCCTAGGTATTTCAATTTGGAGACTAACTGTAAGCTCCCTAGGTTCTCTATCAGAGTAGCTGTCTCTAATTTACCAATAAGGAGCATTTCACTCTTTGTCCAGTTTACTTTATGTCCATATAGTGTGGTGTAGTCCTGCATTAACTGATATACCCTGGGTAAATCTTCTGTGTGCACTGTAAGTATAAGAGGAGGTTGTAAGTGTACAAAGATAGTTTATGTTCAGTTCCCCTTCCCCATAAGCCTCTAATCCCTTAATGTCGCCAGAGGGTCCAAAGAGAGAACATATAATAACGGGGATAGAGGGCATCCCCGCCTGGTTCTCATTCCCAGAGCAAAAGGTTTGGTCATCACCCCATTCACTGCTATTTGAGCATGTGGGTTTGTGTATAGAGTTTTTTACCCAGGAGATAAAACTGGGGCCCAATTCCACCCTCCTCAGTGTTTCAAAAAGGTACCCCCACTACACACAGTCGAAGACTTTTTCGGTGCCTAGTACCAAAACGTCCGCACCATGTTTGTGAGCCGTCCTTCTACACCTGTGTATCATACGAAGGGTCCTACAATATTGTGTTTACCTTGCCTCCTTTTTACAAAACCAGCCTGATCTGGGTGCACTAATTTCGTGAGGATTGGGTCCAACCAAGAGGCTAGTACTTTTGCAAGAATTTTGTAATCGGCTGCATGTAAAGAAATTGGCCTGTATGATGCATACCAGGCAAGGTCTTTACCCAGCTTTGGCAATACCGTGATTGAAGCCAATTGTGTGGAGGGATGTAATTCTCCCTTATCCAGGCTTTCCTGAAGCATATCAAAAGCGGGTCAATTAATAAGTCACTGAAAGTTTTGACAAAGTCTACAGGTATACCATCTGGCCCCGGGGCTTTCCCTCCCTCCCTTTAAAGACTTAACAACAGCCCTCACTTCTTCCTTAGACATGGGGTTGTCCAGATGCTTTGTGGTATCTGCCTGTAGGGTGGCAATCGGGCTTTCAAGAAAATAAGGTCAGTGTGCTGCATAGAGGGGGCAACCTCAGAAGAGTAAAGTGAACTATAAAAGGCGTTGAAAGATACCTCGAGTTCCACTGGATTCTGTAGTAATTTTCCATATGTATCATGTATCTGACCCACAGACCTTTCCCCTTCCCTGCAGCATATCTGCCAGGCCAAGAGTTTACCCCCACAATCCCCATCATAGTTTGCTCCTTCCTGTGCGAGTAGAATAGTGTGTTCCACTTTCACACTGCTGAGCATAATATATTGCCATTTTATTTCTTGAATAACCCTGTACAGTGGCATTGTAGGTCGCCTTTTGTGTGCCTCCTCATAAGCCATAATCTTGGTGTGAAGTCAAGTAACCTCCTGGTCAGAGATTGATTTAGCATAAGTGGAAAATGCTATAATTTGTCCCCTTATGTAGGCCTTTAGAGCGTCCCATCTGCTTTGGTGGGAAGCGTCTTCCCTTTTGTTAAACTGCAGAAACTCCCAGATATTCTTGCCCATGACCCTCACAAAATTCTGATCCTAAAGTAGTAATGGATCAAGCCTCCATTTTCTGATGATCAGAGGGAGACCTGGGTTGGCTAATTCTAAAGTGAGAAAGGCATGGTCATAAAGTAGGATAGGAGAGTAGTGGACTTTACTAACCCTTGGTATTAAAGAGGGACTAAGCAGCAGTCTGTCCAATCATGCATATGACTGGTGTGCATGTGAGTAGAAACTCTAGTCTGTGTCTGTGGGGTAAACATGTCTCCACACATCTACTAAGCTGTATTCCAACTCCAATTCACCCAAGGCTTGAGCATCTCTAGAAGATAGGACTGGGGTTGGGTTGGACCTCTCCAGAATCATGTATATAACACAGTTAAAATCACCTCCCAGGATCCTAGGCCCCGCCCATCCTGCCATCTCCAGAGTGGGTTTTGGAAAAAAGCCAGGATCTTCCACATTAGGGGCATACATTGAACCTAAAGACAGAGCACCTATCCTCACCATTTCTATCCACATTAAGGTGACTCTACCTGTGGGGTCAGTAATCCGACCCAGGACCTTGACTTGGGATCCATGAGGAAACCACACTGAGGTCCCCCTTGCCTTTGTTGAAAATGTGGAGGATATCCATGTTCCCCTCAATGAAGCAGTCATTTTCACTGCTTCCCGTGGAGACATGTGGGTCTCTTGCATCAACACTGCCTGCCAACCCAATTTTTTGACCATGTTTAAAAAATGTTTCCTTTGGACTACTGATTTTAACCCATTGATGTTACAAGTTGTCACTTTGATTGGATTACCCATTATCAATTACCTGGTGCAGACAATTTGTGGCACATCTTATCACTGACCTCTTAACTGGAGCTCCTAGTTGTCAATGATAGTTACACTTAGATACCAAAAAAGAATATGCCCATTCAGAGCTCAACATTCTAATTTTCGCTGTTTTAAACCAATTCCCCCATGCTATTTTCCCCTGTAGAATCCCCTGCCAAAACAACTTTGCCAACATTCAGAAAGTTCCAGCAAAAATTATCCCCACATGTGGCTTAGTCACAAAGCACCCCCTTCTAACACACCCAATAATTCCGCTCTCCTCCTGAAGATCCCCGCTGCCACCTCCCTGAATTCCCTCAGCCTCCCTTCCTTCTCCTCTGGTTGTAATCTGTATCCCCCTCCCAGGCACCGTGGTGTCTGAAGTAAATCCCCCTGCAAACAACCAGCAAACAGTAAGATGGTTAATTAATAAAACATCCTAAACATAATTTTAGGCACTTATTAAACTTTTAAATTTCTATGAGGCCCCTTCAGCCCCAAATTCAGTCAATATGACAGTTTAAAAACACTAAACTAAAGTTTCTGGTGGACAGTAGCAAATATGTAACTGCCCCTAGTTTAAGTTTGGTACAGGCAGGCACAACTTTGAAAAATAAATGGTTAGTTATGTCCACTCTTAAATTAAAAACATAAAGTTCACTGATTTGATCACAGTCAATAATGCACTATGAACTCTCACAGCCCATCCCAAAATCTGCCACAACTTGTAGCAACTTATATGACAGGGCTTATTTAGACACTTAACAGTGGCACAGTACAGTAAAGGAAAAAATAACCCTCATCTTCTGGACTATTCATCTGGCCAGTCCTGAGCCATGATGTCCCTCTCTGATGTTACCCACATCCCCAGATATGGCTGGAGAGGGGAAAATAATAAACAATAGGTGAAAGCCTTGCCTTGCCTGATAAAATGCTTAACTGATGCATCTGTTGGTACTTATCCTGCTTAGTTAGTGGAAACAGTATTAATAAAATTAGTGGATTTTCTGGTGTAAGCAACCATCTAGGACAACTAAACAAAGCTGGATCTCAGCAGAGTATGGGCCAGTGTACAGACCTTCTTCAGCTCTTGCTTCCAAATTTAGTCAGCTCACTCCATTGAAATAATTACAGAATCAAAGAAGGAAAGTATTAGCCATTAGAAACTTCTCCAGTGTCACTTCTTCATTTTAACTCCTTCTCAACCCATTTCTCAGCTGCTTTGGGGCTGTCGAAAAAGACTGAGGTGATCCTCAGTCTATCTATTCATAGTTTAGCTGGATACATAAATGCAAAGGACCATCCCAATGTGTACAGCTTTGACTTGACAATATTAAATTGTTATCATTGAAGCTGCAACCCCTTGCTGTAGTCCTGAAAAATATACACATTTGAATTATTCACTGAGATTGGACCCTTGCATTTGGCATTTTTAAGGACCACCTCTTTGTCCACAAACCTTAAATATTTGATTAGGCCTTTCCCCTGGCTTCGGTGCTGGGCCCACCTGATGGCATTTGTTCAACTTCAAAAGACAGGGCCTCCTGCAGCATATCCACGTGATCCACAAGTCATTTGTGTAGGCCTCTGCCAGGGTCCTGACCCTCCACTCCCTCTGGTAGGCCTATTATGTGTAGGAAAAATAATCTTGATCTGTTTTCTTGATTGTTGACCCATGTGGCCAGTTCTCCTAGTGCTTTTTAAGGTCATTCCTTTCATTGCTGACAACCATGAAGGAGTCTACCAGGCTGTTCACCTGATGCTCCAGCTCAGAAATCTGCATTGAGTGCATCGCTAAGGTTTCTGAGAGGCTGATAACCACACTTTGCAAATGGGTTATTTGTGCCATGATGTTTGTGAAGTCCACCTTCATTTCATGCTGCATTTGGGCTAGGGTGGCCAGAACCCCTGTCAGAGAGTGCTCCAAGTCGGACATGGTTCGCTCTGTAGTCTCAGCCTCAAGGGCCTGTTGTCTCAAGGGGGCCTCCACTTCACTGCGTGCTTCTTTCAATGGCTCCACTGCCTTGAATTTAAATTTTAACTGCTTGTTTTTGCATTTACCCAGGGCCATCAAACTCCCAACACCTCTCACAAGAGACTTGCTTTCTAAAAGGACTGTGGGGTGCCTCCAAGATGCTTTTTACTAGTGAGCCTAGAGGAGTTGGCTAAAATCCACTATGTTTGAAAGCTAGCCAAGCCCCCCCAATAACATCATCTTAAGTATTATTTTCACCATAGAAGACTATATCGTACAGAGGGTGGACAATGTTTTGGTCACCATACAGAAAGTCAGGAACAGGATGATACAGTAAATTTGATTTTTTAGGCCACTTGATCTAACATTTCCTGTAATCTTTATTTTCTCTATGTGATTTAAATTTTCTAAGAAATTTTAACATTGGAATGATCGTTTGTATTAACTGATTGACAATAAATTATACCATACCATACAAGAACAGGATGCAGTCTGAACTGCCAGAAAAAAAGCATTTTATATAAAAAGAGAGCTATGTTTTGTTTAGAGACAGAGAGAGAGAGAGAGAGAGAGAAAGAGGTATTTAGACTTTAAAGAGAGACTCTCAGATGAAGGACTTTTGTATTTATACTACCTGTATAAGAGCTATCCTGTACCATTTATATTTTATTTATGTTATTGGTGTTAATAATAATAAAATGCTACTTGCAAATTGTGTAACTTTTCCTGGTTTGCTTATGCTTCCTGACCAAACCCTCTACATCACTGCTCTGTATCTATAATAGGAATTGACTGATTCAACACATTACAGCATTGTCATGATATCTTTAACATCCACCTGAACTACCACCAATCCAGGCAGATGGGACCTCAGTTTAACATCTCATCTGAAAGAAGGCACCTCAGAAGTGCAGCACCCCTCTCATGCTGCACTACAGTTTCAGTACTGGAATATTAACCTAAGTGCCAGATGTGGGAACTGAACCCCCTAGCCCTCTGATCTCCTGGCCTCAGAGGAGAGTGTGCTACCTACTGAGCCACTGACACTGCAAATATATAATCTGGAGAAATATCAGGTATATAGGGAGAGTATGCTTTTAACAAGTCTCCAAACAAACACAGCAATTTACATTTCAAGACATTCTCATGAATATGAAATATAGGAATTTCTTGCCAATACATCCATCCCGGGGCAAACTTACATCTTTAGAATCTGATTAGTGTCAAAACTAAGCAATTACAGCTTTAAACTTACAAGCGTGTGCCTTATACGATGAGTCTCTAAAGTCCCAAAGTCCAACAGTCTAGATTAGACCTTTATCCTAAGATAGAAACTGTCAGCTGTTTTCTAACATAGCCCAGGGTGGAGTGCTGACTAATTCTGAACAACTTTAAACTTTTTAAACCCTGCAAGAAAAAAAGAACATATTATGAAAACATTAAAAAAAAAATTTAACTTGCATTTGAAAGAGCAACTCCTCAACTCTCCTCATCTTCTGATGCAGTGTCTGCCTGGTGAGGTCTCTGTTGAGCTGTGAATTCAGCCTCTATTCTTTCCAGCCAATGACCCACATCCTGCGGGTCAGTGAACTGCCAGGACTTCCCCCCATAAGTAACGCATAGCCTGGCCAGGAGTAGAAAAGAATGGATGATGCCCCAGGAGCAAAGCCATTGGTATATCGCATCAAACTGTTTGCAGTGCGACCTGGTCTGGTAGGAACGATCAGGAAAAATCTTCACATCCTTTGCCTGAATCATTAGAGAGTAGGCAGCACTGGCAGCTGAAAGTAGCAGATCCCTGGTTTCTTGCCCAGATGTACGGAGGAGGACAGTTTGCAGCATCTCTGGAGTAGCAGGTCAAACATATGGACACACTCTGTAGGCCCTCCCTAAATGCCCCCATTCAAAATCCTCAGGGACTTCCAACAAGGAAGCAAGCCAGTACTTTAGGTAGGACAACAGGTTAGTGCCTTCTACTTCCTCTGGTACACCCACAAAGCACAAATTCCCTGCCCTTAATATTGGCACCATTTTCTTTTGTAAGAGCCGATAGTACTACTTGATTTGTGACAGTTCTTTTCTCCATTTCATTACGTGGATCTTACTTCGACCAGTGCTGCGTTGTCCATCTCCAACTTAGACAAAGTTTTCTCAATCTTGGCGTCCATTGATTTAACGGATTCCAAGATTGCCTGCCACGGAGGAATCAATGTGGATGCAGGCTGGGAACTCCCCAGTAGGCCATAATTCACAGTCTCAGAAACAGGTTGGGAGGCATTAGGTTTCGAGGGTCCCAGTGGCTGATTCCTCTGATGACCCATGGCTATGTTTGGTATCCACCAAATCCTTAAGTTTTCAGGAGATTAGAGGTGGGACTCTTACTGATGTAGCTTTGGTAGAATTTTTATTTTTAAACTAAATCTTAATCTTGCTGTGCAGGTGCTCTAGTAAAAGCATCCTATCCAGAAGCTGGCTCTCTGGCACCCCCATTGTGATAATTTTTATGGCAGGTTTAGACAAGGGTATAGCATTAAAAGACCCCCACAAAGTAGAACTTTTCTTTCTTTCTTAGAAAATATACTTTATGAAGATTTCAATACAGGTATACTGAGGAACAACAAAACAAACCAACAAATAAAAGAAATAACAATCAAAACATAAACCCCCTTACACATCCCACCCCACAAGAGGTGCGGAGCCAACCCCCATGAACAGCAGAGACCCACATGATGCAGCTCATCATTTGATCAAAGATGTCCAACATTTGTACAGTCTATTAAGGGGGGAGGGCTTCAAGCTACACAACTTATGTTGGTATTCTGATATCTTATGATGAAGGGATGCTGCCATCTTTTCCATCCTCAAAACAGAAAGAATTTCCTTGTGACATTCCAAAAGTGAGGGGGCACTTGGTCCAACCAATTACATAAAATATGTTGTTTGACGACCATAACTATCAAGATAAAGTAGAATTCATGATTATTCAGAATAGGTTGTAAACTAAGACCTAAGAAACATCATTCTTTAGTAAAAGAGTCAGAAAGACCCAAAACTGGGTGTAAAAGTGTTAGAGCCACCTGCCATAAATCCCAAGCTTTAGGACAGTCCCACAATATATGTAGCAAAGTACCCTACCCCTTGCCAAAATGGGTACAGAGCAAGGTATTTAAGTCCCAGTGATATAACTTTACAAGAGTACGATAAATATTTAGTAAATGTTTAAATTGCATTAATCAATACTCATCTAAAATAATATAATTCTAACTGGTTAGTGATGATTATCAACTGTGGGCAGAAGATGTCAAACTCCATTATACATGGGTGATTATATACAGCGATGTATAATGGAGTTTGATTATGCACATATGTGAATAATCACCCATGTATAACCGAGTTTGATTATACACATATGTGTATAATCACCTGTGTATAACGGAGTTTGATTAAGCACCTTTTGCAAAAATTCTAAAATCACTCCCCTGCTAGTGCTGCTGGCTCCTCATGCTGTCAGCTTACACTCTCAACTGCACCGCGCTAACCTCACTGAAACCACTGAAAGGAAATCTAACTTATGTGCGACTGAAGAAAGACACAATTCTCACAGAAACACATAATAACAAGTGGTCTACTAATGTCTGTCTGCCTACCTAAATAGTTGGCACATTCATCACCATTTCAGCAACCTAGTGAACTAGAAAGACAAAAATTCATAGAGAAGCAAGAAAAAAGAAACACTTTAAGAAAAACAATAGCCGATGTTAGGCTGTTCAACAAGTATCTGTCTGATAAAAAAATTAAAGGAACCAGTTATTGTAAATATTAAAACATGGGGAAGTGTGTGTCAACTTGAACTGTATGCACACTCAGCATGCAATGCCTTGATAAACCTCTTGAGCTTCACTGTCCGGGTTTATGAGGTATCACACACCTCAGGTGTACAGAAAATCCTCATTACATGCACTTCCTCATGCATTATTCTATATTATATGTTCAGTCTTCAAAATGTCTTCCAAGGTAGCCATGGTGAGGTCTTTACCCACAGCTGTGGGTCAATAGGCAGAAGAAGAAGAGGGGGGAGCCATATCGGAAGGGAACAGAGCCTCAAAAGGCATGATGAAGTTTAGAAATGGCATAAAGCTTATTAGCAATCTCTCCCAGGTCCAATATGAAAAATTAAATTCTCTTTATTTGTAAAAAATGCGCTATTCCAAAAGATCATAGCACCCTAACAATAAAAATACAGTAAAAACATTAAAAAGTATTCCCAAGCAAAACACATCACTAAACTGAATCACAAAAAGCAAGTTCAAACAAGTATGTTTTCAGAGTAACTTTAAAGGTCTCCACAGTCAGGCATTCTTGAATACAATGAGGTAGAGAATTCCTCAGGATGTCAGCCACAAACATAAAAGCCTGGGACCCAGATGTTTTCAACCGAATCCTGGGAACCTCCAGCAATCCCTCATTGACAGAGTGGAGTGGTCGGGGGGGACAGTAAGGAAACAGAAACTCTTGCAGGTAGCCCGGTCCCTGACTGTGTTAGGCCTTATAGGTCAGCAAACCAACCTTGAAGGTGATCTGCCATTGAACTGGCAGCCAGTGCAGTTCGCTCAGTACAGGTGTAATATGACTGGATTGAGATGACCCAGTCAACCACCTGTCCGGAAAGTTCTGCACCAGCTGCAGGTGGCATATATCAACCCACAGAAGCCCTAGGTATAGGGAGTTACAGTAGTCAAGGCAGGAGGTCACAAAGACATGGATCAATATTGGAAGGTCATCGGACGGAACAAGGTGCTTAATCTGGGCAATATTCCTCAGATGGTAAAGAGAGGATTTGACAACAACTGACAACTGTGCGAGAATAATCAGTTCATTGTCCCATATAAGACACCAATTTCGCACCCATTCAGAGGTCACCAGCTGGCTACCCCTGAGCCAAAGCCTGGAGCCACTGCCAGCCACCAACCCCCCAGTCCGATGACCCAGATCCACTACCAACACTTCAGTCTTGTCAGGATTCAACTTCAGCCAGCTGTCATTCATCCAGTCCTGTATCTCAGCGAGACAGTTGCTAAACACCAAAACCGCACTGTTCTGTTCAGGAACAAAGGGCAGGTACAACTGGGCATCATCTGCATAACAGTGAAAACCCAGCCCATACAGTATCTCCTTATAATGTGTCTCAACAGCAGCATATACACTGTAAACAACATGGGGGACAGCACAGAGCCCTGCAAGACCTCATATGGCAGTAAAATGAGTCAGAGGAAAAATTCTCCAACACCACCCGCTGAAATCTGCCAGAGAGTAAAGACTAGAACCATCTGAGGACTGTCCCAGACAGGCCACAGATGAACTGCAGGTGCACCAGCAGCACCCCATGGTCCATGGTGTCAAAAGCTACAAAGAGATTGAGAGGAACCAAGATGAATAGCTCTTTCGATCTCTTGCTATTAGGAGATCATTGAGCACCCAAAAAAGGGCAGTCTCGGTGCTATGACTCTTCCGAAATCCAGACTGGTAAGGATCATAGATTTCATGGATGGTAAGGTGATTCTCCAGCTGCAGCAAACCACCTTCTCAATAATCTTCCCCACAAAAGGGAGGTTAGAGACTGGTCTGTAGTTGGCAGTACAGTCTGGGTCAAGAGATAGTTTCTTTTTTTTTAATTTTCCTCTTTATCTGGCAGGACCCCATTATTCATCACCCCTGGTCATGGCCCCCAGAGAACACCACCACCGCCTATAGCTGTCGAGGACCCTCAGTCACCCCTGGCTTACCCCCTGGAGGGTGGGACCGCGGCCACCTTCGTGACCACGGAACTAGTGTCTGGTCAGGGCCCCCACAGCAACGGTGATGATGTGAGGTCCTCTGGGGAGGGCTTCATGCTCACGGTGGTCCTGCCTGCCTCCATTTTTTCTTTACTTTTCCGCCCCACAGAGGTGGGGACATGCAATGATGCCAGCGTCCACCCCGCCTCCCAGATACTGAGCATCGGCAGTGCAAGATCTCCCGGCCTCCACCAGGAGTCCTCAGCACTCAGAGTGCTTCCCTTGCCCTCCCCCTGGAGAAGGAGAGCCATCCATAGGACGCTCCATCCTTCTCCCCCGGCCGGCCCTCCGATGACCCGGGTCCGTTCCCGAACCCGGGTTGCCAGCGTCACAAGTGGAAAGCCCACCGCTGCGCCAACGGGCCGGCCACAAGAGATGGTTTCTTAAGGAGGCGCATAACCACTGCTTCCTTCAGGGAGTCTAGAAACTCACCTGAATCTAACAAACACCAGACTATCTCTCCAAGGACAGGGCTGATGACATTAAGACACCCCATTAAGAGGTGAGTTGGGCCTGGATCCAAACTACAGCCAGCTGGTCGCATACTTTGGACAATCCACATGATCTTCATGATCTCCAGCCAGTCAAAGCTAGACCAACAAAACTGAGGAGGAGCAACCTCACACCAACTGCTGTTACCCCCATAGAGTGAGCCAATCGAATCTTGGACCTGATGTTGGCCACCTTATAAGCAAAGAAGTATGCAAATTCATCATACCTTTCCTGTGAAAATGCTCTTTGAACTTGCAGACAGGTTGGTCTGCACAGTCTGTCCACCATTCAAAACAGCTGAGCTGGTCAATTATGAACTGTGGCAATCTCCCTAGACAGGAGCTTTGCCTTCTTATGAAAGATTGCTGATTGGTAGTCTCTATAATGGTCTACCAATCTAAATTTGTTGGTATCAAGGCCCAATTTCTGTGAGCATTGCTCCATCCTTCGACCCACTCAACTCAACTCCCTAAAGGTCCTATCAGACCTAATGGACCAAGGGAGAAAAGTAAGAGGGCAAACATGGACAGGAGCAATAGCATCCAGAGCCCCCATCACAACCCTATTATAGGCCATTAACAGGTTATATGATCCCATGCTTGCACTTGGTAATCCCGATGGGTCCAGTTTTGCCAATAGACCATCTATGGTCACTCACCTCAAAGGGCAGTATCAGACCATCTCCACAGGGGCAGGCTTATAGGAGCAAGCATGGCAATTGAACCTTATAGTGTGATGGTCTGACCACCAAACAGATTCCACCACCAAGCTGGAGGCCTCCATCCCCAGCAGGAAGACCAGATCCAATTACTGACAAGAACTGCCTGTGTGAATCCCAATGAGGTCATAAGTTGGAGGAAGTCCTGACCAAACTGCGAGCGTTTGTTGTCGACCCAAGCATTGAAGTAACCCAGCACCATCAACCTGGGAGACTCCAACACCATATTGATAATGAAGTTCATGACTTCTTGCAGGAACTGCTTTTCACCCCCGGGTGGATGGTAGACCAGAAGAATCCTGTACCCCTACACCTGCGACCACCATACATTCAAAGGATCTAGTCTTCCCAACTGGTACAGGTACAAGGCCCAATTCCAATCTAAAACAAATTGCTACACCCCTCTCCCCTGCGATCCAACGTCGGACAGTGTATCACCAAGATCCTGGCCAGAATCATTGACTCTAAAATTGGACCAGCATTTTCATCCAGTCAGATCTCGGAGATGCAAGACAGGTCCGCAGACCCAACAAGATCAGCTATTACAGCAGTCTTGTTTTTAATGGACCTGGCATTGCACAACATCAGAAAAAGGAGGTCTCAGAAAGAGTTAGACATCTCCCTAAAACTGTCATCTGCATGTGTAGTGTAAAGAAAAAAATATATTTTCCAGGCACACCATACATGGACTGGAATTGTGAGAAGTTCATTCAGACATCTCCGGAAAGAAAATGGGAAACCCCTTACCCATCCAGTCCCATCTGAAAATTGCATTCCTCCAATTTTAAAATTAGAATTATGTCAGAAAGGTTGGTCATATCATATAAACAACTTAGGGAATATTTAATGAGCACAAGTTACCATTGTGGTAACTTTGACAAAATGTAATATTTAAACACAATTTAGTTTATGTTTAATAATTTTTTCTGTAATTCACACCCCTACTTCTTTATTACTAAGGACATTTGCATATAAACAGGATTGCTGCCCTATCTGTTCTGGCTGCTTGCCTATCATAATTCTGTTTATGACATCACAATCTGTTGCTGTGGAGATAATTATGATGCCATAAACAGGGGACTATGATGTCAGGTGTAGGCAAACAGAAATGGGGAGGCAGTATAGCACAGTGGTTTAAGGCCCTGAACTGCAAACCTGGAGACCTGAGTTTGAATCCCACAGCCCCCACTTGCATACTGTGTGATCCTGAGCAAGTCAATTAACTTTCCTGTGCTCCCAGATCATACCTGTACAAAAGCTTTCAGTTTAGTGTGCCACTCCTGGTTAAACAATCAAAAAAAAAAAGCAGATAAAGTCTAAGGAACTATAATTCTCTTTCATACAACTGTACTTTGTAACAAAGAAAAACAGGTAATAATTGTATAAAGCATATAAAATATGAACAGAATTGTGTCTAAATCTCACATTGTTTTCAAGTTTTTCTAATTATGTCAGTGCTGTTTAAGCATTTGGCATAGCTGCCTGTAAATAGCCATTGAATCACCAATCAATGACCACACTAGATCCCAAGGAAGCTCAGTACGGGTGATATATAACAAAACCATTGGGATGACACCATAAGCTGCACATATATCTCTCTCAATCATAAGCCATTGCAGAAGATAAAACCTCTTTTCTCCTATCGATTGGGTTACCCATCTAAAAATACCATGCTCCCTGGGCTAGATGATAATAAAAAAGAAAATTCATAAGATTTAGACCCCCCAAAAAACTTGTACTCTGCTAATTTCAAATAGACTTTTCTAGATCTTTGTCCCTGCCAAATAAAAGAGCTAAGCATTGTATGAAGATGCCAAAACTATGTAACAGGCAGACAGAGCATGAGCACGTTCAGAGGATATAGCATACAAAGGAGAACATTAATTTTTTTATATCGTATAATATTTCTTTGAGTTTTTTCATAAGCATTTGACAATAGGAAATGAACAGTACAGCCAACCATTCTCTAAAGATCATTACATCTCAAAATAGATAACTTAGTGACAGAATCTATCCTTTCTGAGCAATATGTCATACAATAATTCCAAAGTATCACCTTATTGTTGATGTCTACAGTCAGTTATCTTAAACAGGTAGCACTTTCTAGGAAGGACAGCAAAGGAATAAGAAAGTAAGAAGGCAGTTAGTGCAAACAGATGCTTACATCTTATAGTAAATGCCCAGTCCATCTTTGATTTAAGTTAGAGGTTGAGTGGGAAGCTGATAAGTGGCCCATTACATAAGAGGGTTGGAAGGTGGTGATGGAATTTTACAAAAGGGAAAGCGGCGGTACAGTTCCCATTTCTGGTAGTAAGAACAGAGATTTCCCTTATGAAGGTGAGACAGTCTTTCAAACATAGAGAGTTTAGCATGCATGCCAGGCAGTATGAGTGGGGATAACTGGCTGGCGCCAGTGCATAAAGAGAAGACGTCTAGCCTCTAAGATAACAACCAAGGTCCAATCTTTAAAAGGTTTAGGTAGTTGGCCCAAAGAAGTGGTATCCCCCCATGACTAATTTTGCATCAGCAAGGACAATTGAGTGGTTAAGTAATAATGAAATATCCGAGGCAATCATTTTCCAAAAAGTTGTCAAGTTAGGACAGGACCATAGAATATGGAGAATGTGTGTTTCCACCTGTAAGCAGCGCCAACATTTGCTATGGCCAAACAGACCATAGGCATAAAGAACTATGGCATGCGGTGCCATAACAATAAGATTTTTAGCTGCAAAAAGTGACTGTTAGTATCACTATAAGTACTGTGTATGGCTTTAAGATAAGAATTCCATTAAATATCAGTAATGGGGGAGCCAGAGTATATTTCCCACTTCCTTTTTCTGGACATAGTTGCAATGGGTTGTGAATCTCTCCAGGATCTGTAGAAGCGACCCCTAACTCCTCTAGTAGTGGGGAGACAGTGTAACCCAGCTAACCATGTCCATGGGGTAGCACCCTGATATCTAAGAAGAAGAGGCTGTAGAGTGCTACAAATTTGCAAGTACCTCCAGAAATCTTTGTGTGGTAGAGAAAATTGCCTTTGCAATTGAGCAAAGGGAAGCAGGGGAGATGTGCCTGAGGGAGAGAGGTCTTGTATGCACCGAATTTCAGCTTTGTGCCAGGAGGGCCAACATATAGATACCCCATCAGTTTGAATAAGATCATTCCACCATAAAGGGGCGTATTGTTTAGGAGGGTTCCAGGATTGTTTAGGGAGATGAGACTTAGCCATGAGTCATTTCCATGAGCAGGCTGTACATAATACATTGGGTAGGAGCGACTGAGACAGACTAGTCCATGAGGTGAGAAAGGTATAGAGGGGGACTGTGCCCACCAGATCAGTTTCCAATTGTACCCATAGTGGGATATCCACAGATTGGGGCACAAACAATTTAGTTGCCTGTGCAGCTGTACAAGATAAGTGATAGCCAAGAAACCAGGGAGCATTGAGCCCTTCTTGGGACCAGTGTACTCTCAGCTTGTGTTTATTCCACCGAGGTGGTTTAGAATCACAGAGGAAGCTGGCCATCAGTTTCTCTAAAGAGTTGAAAAGCTTGGGCGAGAGAGGGATGGGAAGATTGTTCAGGAAGTACAGGACCCGAGAGAGAAAGAGCATTCAGATAGCTGCTATCTTGCCTGGTAGGGAGAGTTGTAGCTTGCGCCATCTCTCTACTTCTACCGCTAGCTGTGTTAACAGCAGAGAAAAATTAGCAGATTCCAGTGCATTACGGGCTGTTGGTATAGAAACACCAAGGTAGTTAAATGCAGTATTCGCTCAAGCCAGATTGTTTCATTGGATGTAGATCTGGGTACAATGCTTATTTAGAAGGGCCAAAGTCATTTTTTTCTGGTTAATATTTAGCCCTGAAAGTATCCCAAAGTCTTCCAGAATTTGAAGTACAGACGGTAAAGTTTGTTGGGGGTTAGAGAGAGAGTTAGAAGAAGATCGTTGGCGTAGGCCACCACTAGATAGGATTGGTAGACCATTACAATGCCCTGGATTTGCAAAGAGGCGATGAGTGTCCTCATCAAGGGGTCTAGGGCTATAAGAAATAGTAAGGAGGATAGTGGGCAACCTTGCCTAGTACCCCGATGCAAGGCAAATGGAGGGGAAATTTCACTATTGGTGAGAATACAGGCCATGGGAGAACAATAGAGTGTACGTATCCACTGCATAAAAGAAGTACCAAATCCATACCTAACCAGGACTTCATATAAATAATCCCATTCTATAGAGCCAAATGCTTTAGAGAAGTCTATTGCTAAAGCTGCTGGGGGGGGGCTTTAGAGGTAAACCACTTAAGGTTGAGGAGGAGTCTGGTGTTATCCCACCCTGATTTGCCCCGCATGAAGCCCTTCTGTGTGGGATGTATTATCGAGGGTAGAATGGAGGTTAGTCTGGATGCCAATGCTTTGGCTAGGATTTCTGTGTCTACAGACAGAAGGGATATCGGTCAAAAGTTGGCACAATCCAGGGGATCGGTTGATTTTTTCGGTAGTAGAGAGATTATTGCCTCCTTCATAGTGTGGGGGACAGATCCAGAGGTATGGGCGGATTGTAGAGCCCGCTGCAGCGGTTGAATAATATCCTTGCAAAAGGGCCAGGTAGATCTCCACAGATGTACCATCTGGACCGGGCGCTTTCTCTCGTGCCATCTGTGAGAGTGCTGATTGAAGTTCTTCACAGGACACACATGACTCCAGCTGTGTCACTTGTTCAGGGGTAAGAGCCGGCAAAGGGGTTTGTTGACAAAATTGGGTGAAAAGATTCTGTATATTTTGGACAGTATTGTCACATCGAGATTGATAGAGAGATTGGTAAAATTGCTGCATTGTGGTGTTTATCTGTTTTGGGTTAGTAACTATGGAACCTGAGGCATTACGGAGGGCATGCATCCACTTAGCTGCTTGCTGCTTCTGTAGACAGAAGGCAAGTAATTTCCCAGCTTGTTCTCCCCCAGTGCAAAAGGCTTGTTTCGATCTCAAGAGATTCCATTCAGCTTACTGATGTAATATTGTATTTATTTGGTATTTGAGTCCAACTATTTGCCGATGTAAAACGCCATCTGGGGCCGTTCAGGGGGTGGGTTTGAAACAATGCTCCAAAGCTATTTGTTTTGCTTGGAGCTGGGACAAAGTTACTTTGCATTTGTGGTCTGGAGCTGCTGAAAAGGCAATGATATGCCCTCTCAGTACTGCTTTGAATGTTTCCCAGACAGCTCCTGGGAATACCCCACAGTCTGCATTCAGGGAAAAATAATCTTTAGATGCCTTCACTATGTAGGGGAGAAAATCCGGGTCCTGGAACAAAAGTGGGTTGCAGCAGCAATGAGTTCCATGTGGGCGATGCTCCAGAGGGGTGAACGTTAATGAGACAGGGTTATGATCCGATATTAAAATCGAGCCTACATTACAGTCAGAGAAGCATCTATCTGCTAATTCAGTGGCAAGCCAGAAGTCTATATGACTGTGTGATTTATGTGGAGTGGAGTAGAAGGAGAAATCTTTGCTAGTGGGATGATCTCTACACCATACATCTGTGAGGGCCCATTCCTCTATCATAGCCTCAAGGGAGTGCCTAGCTTTGGGATTAGCATGCGGGGTTGGATAAGATTTGTCTAAAAATATATCTCCCACTGCATTGAAGTCGTTGCCTAGGATTACCGGGAGAGGTGGCCCTTCTGACTGTAAGTCTGACAGGGCTTGACTGATTGCTGGGGAAAAATTGGTGTGTTCTGTATTGGGGGCATATAAGTTACCCAACAAAATAGTGTTTGTGGGGGAAGATAACTTCGCCACCAACCAGCGGCCATGGGTGTCTTTTTTTACATCTTTTACCACCCACAGAGAGGCCCAATGGATAAGGATGGCTACCCCCTTTAATTTAACAGTGGAGAAGCTAGCCAGTATTTCTCCCACTCAGGGTTTTTTTAACCAGTTAGTACATTTAGAGAGTAGATGGGTTTCCTGAAGAAGGGCAATATCTGCCCGCAAGGATTTTAAATGCTGTAGGACTTTTGTGTGTTTAATCGGGTGGTTTAATCCTCTCACATTCCAGGATATCCAATGATATCCTTGGGGGATAGCGGGGGCAGGAGGCATCTTCTCACACAAAAGATAAGAGGAGGTACTTACAGAATTTCCAGTAGAAAGGTTGGGGACAATAGTACCGAGTTCCAGGGTCACCAGAAAATTGAGAACAGATAGGACTGCGAGTGCACACATTGGTACTAAGGGAGTTGTAAGCATTGCCTATGGCCTTTGAACTGTGTATGCTATGTTATAGAGAAGGTTGCAGCAACAACTCTAGAGACAGAGCAGAAAAAGAACCAGTCAGTATATAAACGTAGTTGGTTAATTGCAAAGCAGGCAGTAGCCCAGTATTGATACTATACCAAAGTGTCAAAAACAGACACTACAACAGTAACAATGTGCGACTGGAGGTCAAAGCAAATTAGTTAAATATATATATCTATATAAACCCTACAGCTGTGCTATCTCCAATACACACCTTGGGTGTGTCTTATGTGGACAAAAACAGTAAACTAACTCATCCTGGACCTGCCCAAATTAAGGGTCAGATGACCCAATCCACATGAGGGGGAGGGTAAGAGGATGGAGGAAGGGAGGGGGAAGTGGGTAAACCCACTTGCCAGTAACTAGCCAGAAATTGAAGAACTGCCCAAAGGGGGGGGCTTACACTAGGCCTATGGGCCAAAGCACAGGAACTTAGTTGCTGCACCCATATCTGGTGTGCCTAGAGAATGGGGACAGAAGGGGGTATTAAAGTAGAGGGAAGGCTAAAGTTACCCAGAAATTCCACTGAATGCCTTACTGGGTTATATATATGATGGTGGATTGGTCCATATTACATTGAAGGTGTGACCATGGTCTTTCCACCAGCTGGGGGGTCAGTAGGTATTTTTCGGGTCCCAGTCTCGTAACTTACTACAACATGCCCGGAGTCACCCCACTGACTGGAATAAAAGAAAGAAGGGAGGGGGAGGGGGGTGGATAATAAACATGGCCCCATCCTATAACAAAAATATCATTGCAAGGTTAGGCATTCAGTTAAGTTCCAACAGTTCCAGTGATATGGCTTTTGACCATCTCAAGGGGTTCCTGAGGGGTACATCCAGGATCCAAGGGTGTCTTCATGACTGCAGCTGCATAACTGATAAGGCCTGGATGCACAGGAGTAAGGATGTCCACCAGTCCAACTAAAGATGCCTCCGGTAGATCAGCCCAGTCTGTCAGTTGTTCAGTGTCCATGTCCTGAGATCCAGTAATGGTCAGATACAATACGGGGGAAAGATCTTCCCTGGAGACCTTTGCGGGTGGTGCTGCTGAGGATTTAGATGGCAGGTGTTGTGGGCCACTCCTGGGTCTCTGCCTAACTTTAGACAGTGAGTTTAATCCCCACTGTGGGAGAGAAGACTGCATATTGGAGTTCTGTGCAGCTAGAGTTGGTGCATTGTCATTAAGACAAACAGGCTGATGTGCAGACTTCAGTGGGGGACCAATCTGGTGTGGGACCTATCCTGCTGTTAAACGAGCTACAGGGGAACCATAAGTAGAAAAAAAGGTTCCTACCATTAGGGGCTGCTGAAGGGGGCTCTCAAAGCCTCCTGGGATTTGTAGTTGGGCATTTAAGGCCTGGCCAGAGTTTAGCAATCCAACGCGCAATGTCCCCAGGATGATCCGCAGTGAGCTCGTGGCCATCCTTGATGACACATAATCTAGTAAGATTTTTGAATTTGAATTTAAAGTAATGTTGGTAAGAAATATTTTAATTATCCCAAATTCCCTGCACCTTGTGGCCATTTCTTGTGCAAAGTCCCTGTATATGGCTATTGTGGATTCTTGCCAGGAAAGTTCCCCCAAGTCCCTACTAGTGATGGGTGAAGTGGCCCCAATTCGCTATGTGAAGTGATTCGCGGAGTGAAGATGAATTTGTGGAGTGCTCTGGAATGCGAAGCGGAGTACTTTGCATTATAATGGGTAATGCGAAGTCCATTGAAAACAATGACTTCGAGTTACTCTGCCTTCCACTTCACCTCACTTCGCCTTGTTTTTAAGCTCCAAAGGTGAATTTTGCAGTGATTCATGGGATTCAGGTCACATGGGCTCTAGATTGTTCTGCACAGCCTCAATTTGGGGTAGTGTGTGTGTAGGAAGCTCTAGGAGACAATCTGCTCTGAGAGCTCTCTACAGTTCAAACCTTCAAAAAGCTGTTAAAAAAGCCTTTTTGAGTCATTTTTTTTGCTGAAACTTTTGTTCATCAATTATGTGAAACCCTCCTGTGCTCATATCATCGGGTGTTTATTGTTTGTGTATGGATTTTGAATGTTAATGTACAACATTCAGTCTGTGTACTGAGAGACAGTGGAAGTGTGATTTGGGGGAGGTGCATATCTGTGGTATAGGTAGATTAACTTGGAGAAAAAGACAGTTCTTTCTGTTTTGGTGATATTTTTCTTGTATAACTGTGTTAATGTACACACAGTAATATTTTCAATATTTCTTGCCATTTTTTTGCTGATTGTTGTGGTACAGCAGTGCATAATTTTAGTTTGTTTAAAATATGTGGTTATATTACTGAGGTTTTCAATTTGCTATGCATTACTTAGTATGTGTGTGTGAGTATATGTGTGACACATGTCTTCAAATCAGACACCTTTTATTGTGCCACATAATAATTTCAGCAGTGTGAAGCTGCTACCCACTGCAGCTGTGTGATTTTTGTACTTCTTTGTGGTATCTTTACTGGTACTAGTACTAGTGACTGTTACTGCTGCAGTGCATCATTTTAGTTTGTTTAAAATATGTGGTTATATTACTGAGGTTTTCAATTTGCTATGCATTACTTGGTGTGTGTGTGAGTATGTGTGTGATGTGTGTCATCAAATCAGACACCTTTTATTGTGCCACATAATTTCAGCAATGTGAAGCTGCTATCCACTGCAGCTGTGTGATTTTTGTACTTCTTTGTGATATTGTTACTGGTACTAGTACTAGTGACTGTTACTGCCTCCCCCATGACCCGCCCCAACCGGCAAATGTGTTCTTTTCCAGATTTGAATTTCTGATGGTGAGCACTGGTTAGATATTGTGCCTTTGTGTCTTCATCTCTTCAGTGCACATCGCAATCTTAATATGTCTGTGCATTTGCATCTCTTTAGGGCCCAATCTCCATCTGTAACTTAAGTCACAGTTGTTTCTTTGGCTTCCCTTCAAAGTACTGGGCAGGTGTGGTGCTTAATTCTGCATGAACATTGTACTCATTAATATGCTTTTTTAAGTAAGGACCATCATCATGAGTCACTCATGATACAAATTACGTTCTTCATCAACACAGTCACAAATGAAGTCACAAATCACGATCATTCACATTATGAATCACAACATTAATTTTTTTTTCTAGTTACTTGGATGTATTGTAGGTCTGTTTTGTAGTATCTCTCCAGGCTTCACCACCCCACCATTGTACTCATTGGTACGTGTTTTTAATTCTGGGAGTTTTAAGCTGCAGCACATCGGGGAAGTATAGCCATAGGCATTCACGTTCCTAATACAGTTTCATAGTGGTTATCTCACACCATCGACACTGAATCACGTTCTTTATTATCATGGTCACAAATGCAGTCACAAATCATGGTTCACGATCATTCACGTTACAAATCACAACATTAATTTTTTTTAAGTTACTTAGATGTATTGTAAGCCTGTTTTGCAGTATCTCTCCATGCTTCAGCACCCCACCATTGTACTCATTAATGTTTATTTTTAAGTCAGGGAGTTGGACAGTGACTGCAGTACATACACAGACTGGAAAGAAAACTGACTGCACACATGCAGTTTAGCACAGTGTACTTGCACTGCTCAGAATATAAAGTGTCACGACATGAAGACAACAAAAAAGGGCATAATTACATATAAGGGTCAGGGATGGTGGAGGAATACATTTTATAACACAGCAAGGAAGGTGTGGGGGGGCACATGGTGTGAGGAAAAAAAAAACTAATGTGGGATCCCATGGTGATTCAGCAGCAGTTCCAGCATAGACATAATTTGCAACTGATGTCCCTCTATGTGATCCAGCCGCTGCTCCACTGCATTCACCCTCTTGTTGTTCTCCTCGACAGCACTCCAGAAAACTGCAAGTCAGCCTGAGTTACACACAGTTGTCTGGGATCCATATGTTCTACAGGCTGACCTGGTGGTGGTGGTGGTGGTGGGGGGGTGCTGGTGAAGCAGCAGGTGCTGCTGTGGCCTTTCTCTTCTTAGGGATGCCGCAATGCAAAGCTGCACCCCAGAAAAGACAAATAAATGTAGCTTTTAAAAAAGCTATTGGGTCTAAATCAAAGTTTAAATCTCCTCCTCACTCTGATCTCAAAGTATCAGAAGTCACAAAACACACTACTCTCTCTCTCCGTCTGCACAGGAGAAAGTAAAAGTGTCTGCTTGTGTGACTCACTTTCTTCCTGCCTAGCTGAAGAGCATGTGACTTACAGTACTGTAAGCATGTGATGTGTGTGGTGGGGGCCAAATCTGAAACACCAAATGGATCACTTAGAGATCATACTGAGGAATGCGAAGTCCATTAAAACAATGACTTGTGCCGCCCATTGCCATTCCACCTTAACGAAAGTGGTAATAACAAGGTGGGTGACACTACATGCCCTCCTTGTAGCAGAGTGGCAAAGCGAAGTGCTCATTTCGCATTCATTTCGCCGGCGGAATTTAAATTCGCTGCATCTCTAGTCCCTAGCGGCACGGAGAATTCTCTCCTTAGTGGTGTATCTCAGCAGGTATGCCACTATTGGTCTAGGTGTGTTAGAGTGCTTACTTGTATGGGCAGAGACCCTGTGAGACCTTTCTACTTCAAGTGGTCCCCTCCATTAGTCCCCTAATATGCAGGGAAGATTTTTGTTAAGAAAATGCTCCATTGAGTGTCCTTCAGCTCCCTCTGGGAGCCCCACTATCTGCAAGTTGTTGCGGTGGCTCCAGTTTTCATGATCCTCAGCCCTCTCTCAAAGTGCAGCAAGCCGTTCTTCATGTTTCTAGAGAACGGTTCCAAACCTTAGCTTGTTGGGTTTCACATGCTTCGGCCCTGTGCTCTGCCACATTCATTCTATCTTGCAAGTGTTGAACATCTCTGACAGTACCAGACAGGGATAGGTTAATGTCATCCACCCTATTAATTAGCATTTCCAGAAGCTTTTTGATATGTTGTAAAGATTCCCCGACTGCCACTGATTGATCCATCCTTGAAGGAGATTGCTCCGCTATCAGAAAGGACATAAATGGGTCCAAAATAATTGTCGGTTAGATAAGAAGAGGTACCTGAATCTGTCGCCGAGACCTGGGGAGGGGAAGAGAAATGCATGCAAGTATGCAGCCTAGCCTGCCTGTGGTGCCGAGATGTGCGGCCTGTGCGGCCTAGCCGTAGGTGCATCAGAGTAGTACTAGGTCACAGCGCCACCGAGATGGTGCGATTAAATCATTATCCACTGAAAAGGACGCGCCATCCAGCAAGAGGGTTGTTACCTGTGCATAAGGCTGTTAGTTTGTGAGGGAGACTCCACGGGATTGCGACATCCAAGCGCAGATGGACTGAGGTCCAGGGAGAGTTTTGGAGTTATACTGCCATCTTCCTCGGTGGCTAGACCAGAAAACATTCATTTTAATGGTATTAATACATCCCCGACAAGGATCTAGGGAGACGTTGTCATCTATCTAGATCACATTGAATATTTTGTAGTAAGGTAGTCAGATTATCTTTGAGCATATGAGAATGGGACATGGAGGTCTGGAGCTCCATGTAGGGAAGACACCGTGTAGTCCAAGAAAGCTTCTAATGCTCCAGGACATCTTTATGCACAAGGTTGTTTAAGAGCATGACCACAGTTTTGCCCAGGTTTAAGTTGTAAACAGATAGGGCACAAAAAATATGTATTTTGTCCAAAACATGCGGGAGGGAGGTAATATAGTTTTGGAGATGTAACAAGATATTGTCTGCATATAATAGTATCTTGTATGGTTCCCCCCATGTACAGTTCCTTCTATTGCTTGATGTTGTATACAATACATTGGGCTAAGAGTTCTAAACATAAATTAAAAAGGAATGAGGAGAGGGACAACCTTGCTGGGTACTATTGGCTAATGAAAAGCAAGAGGAGAGGACATTAATACAGTACAAGTCACATTAAACTGACCCTTTGGTTTAGCATTGTTTTATTTTTTACAGTTGGCAGTGCATTGGCAACTCATATTGCACTGTTTTTCAATGCTTATCCAGCTCAAGAGCAATGTTTGTAAAATGTTTTTGCAACTCATTTGAAATGCATCTGCAATCTAGTCGCAATGCAATGCAAAATGTTATGTTAACTCTTAAAGGAGCAGTACCAGATAATCAAAAAGTGATTATGAAAATTCTCCTTTTTGGCTGGAAGCATGCAGCCATAGTTTTGGTTTCCATGGCTCAATTCTCAAAAGGGGCTGATATCAGCACAAGCTGTGGCAAACAGCAGCTTGCACCGAAGCCCAGTGCACCAGGGACCCTGCACCAGATTCTGATACAGGAGGGATCCCAGTGAGTAAGTCCCCACACTTACGGCAACCCCACCTGTGTGGCAAACACATGGCATATAGGAAGGGTCTGCCACAGTCAACTTGAGACAATGCAAGTGGAGCCGCTGCTCACTGATCCCCAAAGTGACCCCTTAGTAAAAGAATCAAAGCCCCCATCCCTAGTGGTCCAGTGGCCCCATTCTCTAACCCAAAGTGTGCCTGATATTATTAAAAACAGATCATGTAATCCCCCATCTTGAGTGGTCCAGTGGCCTCCTTCCCCAATCCCAGGGTGCTCCTAATACAAATAAAGATAGATCTTGTAATTCCCTATCTTGAGTGATCCAGTGTCACTCCTCCCTGATCCTTGATGCCACCCACCCATTTTACTGTGCACTATATACATCCATGCCCGGTAGTCTAGTGGACTCCTCTCACCCCCACTCCATTTAGTGTGCCTATCACCCCACTCTACCTACACCCTGAGCTGGCAATTGGTGCAGCCCTCCTCTCACCATCATGGCTGGCTGCTGCTGACCTGTCAGTGAGCATATACTGTATGGTACATGCTCACTGACGGGTCAGTCGCCAGCAACCACGGTAATGAGAAGAGTGCTGGCTAGCTGCTGGCTCTGGGTGGGGAGTGGGGTGGTTAACAGTAACAGCCAGGGTGGGGGGAGTCCATTAGATCACCAGGCATGGGTAAGATGTACATAGTGTACAATAATGGGTGGGCGGCATCTGGGATCATGGACGGGAGACACTGCACCACTCAAGATGGGGACTACAAGATCTATATTTATTTGTATCAGGTGCACTTGGGGATTGGGGGAGTCACTGGACTACTAAAGATGGGGGATTGCAAGATATATATGTATTTGTATCAGGTGCACTTGGGGATCAGAGATGGGGCCACTGGACCACTCAAACAGGCGTTTGCATGTTCTATTTTTAATATTATTGGGTGCATTTGGGAATCAGGGAGGAAGGCCACTGGATCACTGAAGATCATGCTCTATTTTTAATATCGGGCACGCTCAGGGATCGGTGAAGAGGGCCAGTAGCCCACTAGGGATAGGAACTTTGATGAATATAATAAGGGTTCATATCAGGAAGGGGGACCGCATCACATTGGCACAACCTGACAACTCTCCCAGAGGAGAATATTCAAAGTATCCTTCTAACTGGTCTAAGGGTATTTAGAATTTCACCTCTGGAAAATTTCTGTGAATACCATTGTCAAGGATGAGGCAGCTTCCATCTGCCACATGCCCCCTAGCACCAGATTGCAGCTGTGCTCCCAAATGGCGCAAGCCCTGTCTGGGGCAAGCAGCCAGTAGTTGCCACAGGCTGCCTTTGAGAAGTGCTCCTGGTGCATCATTTGGTGCAAGATGCACCTTGCGCCATTCTTTGTGGTACAAGCCCCTTGTGCTGCACTGAGGGGATTAAAAATCGAGCCCCATATCTGTAAATATTTTTTCTAGCAATCTTTAGTTTTTTCAGATACTTAAATTTATTTCCATTATTGTGGATCCACAGTAAATATGGCTGCTGCCTAATTTGCATCCAAACTCCACACTCACATTGCATCACATCTCTTGTTTACTTCCGTGGGACCCTGGGCTACATGTTCCCGCTGTCCATGTGTAGTGCTGAAGTCATGCGCATGCACAGTTGGCAGCAGAGGGTTACAATTTAACATGGTGGGTGGGAGAAATGTAAACAAAAATGAAGAAAAATGGAGCAAATTACAGGACGATAGTACAGAGAAAAAACAAGAAAGATCACAGGTGAGTACTCAACAGAGCGCAGGAAACAAACTGCTACAAAAGATCCAATTTTTGTTTTATCAAGTACTGCTGCTTTAAGAAACAATTTGTGCAGGGCTTTATGCTGAATACAGCAACACTTATGGAACTTAATACTGTAAGAAATGCTAAAGCACTTGATGGGAAGAACAGTTTAATGTGACTTGTAATGGGCATCTAACCCTTGCTGTGGCGTTGGAGCATGGAAGTCAGATCCAGACTATAAATTCCATAAGAATCCTATAGCATATCACAATGTGAAACAAAACTCCCCATGAAACATGATCAAATGCTTTCTCCGCATCCAGGGAAGCCAACACTACTGGGGTGTCCAGCTCCCTGGATGCCGAGATAATATGGGCTTGTTTCCCCTAAATGATCAAAGGAAACTTGGCCAGCCAAAAAACACACTTGGGAAGCACCAATCAAGAGATCCCAGACTTGTTGGAGGCAAAATACCAATGCTTTGGCTAATAGTGTAATATCTGTGTTTAATAATGAAATTGGATGACAGTTTTCAACCAGGCTATTGTCCTTACCAGGCATTGGAAAGAGAGAGATCAAAGCTTGCAACACTGGTGCCTCCAAATCTCCTTTCTCATAGGCTTCCAAGGAAACATTCCTCAAGCATGGGAAAGGAGGTCCTGCAGGGTTCTGTACAAATGAACAGAAATCCCATCTGGCCCCAGAGCCTTATCGAAAGGTAATGTACCCAATGAATGGCAGAGCTCCTCAGTGGTCAATGGGCATTTGAGAACCTCTAGATTTTCTAACGAAAGGGATGGGAGCTCAATGCTGGCCAAATAATCTTTACTCTCATGTTCACAAGGACGCTGAACAGCAACATTATATAAATTTGAATAATATGTTTGGAAAGCTTCCACAATGTCCTGAGGTTTGGTCAATATTGTGGAAGACCCCTCCTGTCTCAAAACCTTGATGTTAGAAACCTTTTCCTGTTTTTTAAGATGGAGGGCTAAAAGACAGCTAGCATTTTTGCCTTGGGAAACATATTTAGATTTAGCATGAAAAACAGCCATTTCCACCTGCTCTCGGTTTACTTTGTGATTTTGTTCCTTTAAAAGAATAAGCCTTTTTTGTAGGGAATCAGTTGGGCATGGGGATAATTATTGTTCTAAATCCCTGATCTGGTCAAGTAAAGAAGTAGCTTTAAACTTCTGTTTAGTATTCTGGGTAGCAATGCAGATAAGCTCCCCTCCTACCACACATTTATATGAGCTCCAGAGAACATTTAATTAAGTTACTGAGCCATGATTTTCCTTAAAGATTGTGCTGTAAAAGTTTGTAAACATTGTCTTACTTCCAAAGAGTGCAAAAGGTAATTATTTACACTAAGTGCTAGACTCTGTCTATCTCTGTGTAATTATCTAAGCACAAAGCAAGCTTTACTGGGGCATAATCCAAGATAACTTGAGAAAGAATTTCCTCTGTATGCACCCCAGGGAGAAAAGAGTGGTTAAATAGAAAATAATCTATCCTGGAGCAAGTTTTTTGGGGGTCGAGAAAAAGGTATACTCCCTATCAATCAATCAATCAATCAATCAATCAATCAAAATCTTTATCCAGGCGAACATCGTTGAGCATGCTCATTTACAAGATGGACCTGGTTAAATCCGGGACAGTAGTAAAGTACAAACAGACATATTTTACAATGTGAATAATATAAATAGAAATGCAAGTCAATACAAAAACAACATTCGTAACAGCTTATTGGGATCTTCAGTAGGATACAGTGAACAGCAGCAAATAGTAAGAGCTGGGGCAAACCACAAAGATTCAGAAATGGATATTATCTCAGGAATTTCCCTAAAATCACACTCAAGTCCTTGGGATAGCTATCATAACAGTCAGACAAAATAGGCGATTACAGCTTTTTTGACAAATTTCACAAAAAAGAATAAAAACAGGTATAGCTGGTTTAAAAGGAACAACAAATCAGACTACAGGGCCCAATCAGAGGTAAGATCCAGAAAGCACTCATTCCGATTGGAGGGCGCTTCCTATACCTATAGTGGAGGTCTGGGCTTAGGTACTGAAGCGATGGCTGGGGAAGTGCCGACTGCCCAGAGTCCATATTTTCCAAGTCTGTGGTAGTAGGGCCCATAGGGAGCTTAAGCTCGGCAAAGGAAAAAACAGAAGGGGTCCAGCAGAGAGGCTGTCAGTGTCCAAAGAACTGTGGGACCACCAGGAAGGTTGCAGAGCAGGATAAGTGATGAATATACTTCGGTGCCTATGGTTACGCTCAGATAAAGACTTCAGAAAGGAGCGTAATCACACAGATTCCCTACACTTACACTCTGAGCAGAAAATGAGGATTCTATCGGTCAGGTAAATAAGTGATTACAGCTTTTCTGGCAGGGTTCAGCAAGAGTATCAGATTTTAGCAAGAATTAGAAGGATCACAGAAGTAGACTGTAGAAGCCAATCAGAACGAAGGGCAGAATAGCACTCATAATCCAATTGGCTAGTGGCTTTAGCGGTGCTTTGCTAAAGGAGAGTCTGGACGTGAGGTCTCAGATGATGACTTGTGAAGATGCCGACCACCCGGGAACTAGGAATTCTACACCTAAGGTGCAGTTGCCCCCTGTAGGACTTGTCTTCATCCGGGAAGAGGGTACAGAGACCAGAGAGCAGTAAATACATTTAGGGTCAATAATAACTTCACAGAACAAGAACTGTCATGGAGTACAGTCATTCATAGCTATGGCAAGACTCAGGGGGGCAAGCTAACTGTGGTCAGCGATTAGGAACCAGGAAAATGGTTGCATGGCTCACACACATCGAGCATATAAGGACTTAAAGGCATTAATGCTTCAGAGGCAGCTTAATTTCAGTAATTTTTGCATTTTGTTCCACAAGGATGGCAACATAAAGCTAATGGCCATTCTGCCATAGCGGGTGGAAGCATTAGGGATGGAACTGGCTAATTCTATAGAATAATCCCAGCCTCTGCCTTAGCTTCTTTACAAGGTCTTCAACATGCTCGGAAAATTAATGGTTTTGGTCTAACCACACTCTTAAGTATTTAAACTTTGGGCTAAACTCCAATTTCTCTCCCAGAATTGTGGTAATCTGAGGTAGTACTCCAGCGCTGGCCAGGTTTATCACATGGCTGTAGGGTGAGAACAGCATTGCCTTTGTCTTTTTTGCATTTAATAGTAGTTTTTTGTGAAGGAGCTGGGTCTGAAGCAGGTCAAATTCTTCCTGTAGGTCTGCACAGGCAGCTTTGGCAGTCAAGTTGACTTATATATACCACCATGTCATCAGCGAACAGGTGTGTTTTTGCCTTGTAGATGCACTCATCAATATTGTTAACATAGATAGCGAAGAGCGGAGGACCAAGTATGGATCCTTGTGGCTCTCCCCTCAGAAGAGGTTTGAGTGGGGATAACTCCCCCTCAGCTTTGATTTGTTGCTGATGTCCTACCAGGTACTCAGTAAACCAGTGCAAGGATATCGAGTCGAGGCCTATGCTCTTCAGAGAGGAGAGTAGCAGGCTATGATCCACAGTATCAAAAGATTGCTAAGGTCTAGAAATACAGCACAAAGTTTCTGCTGTCTAGTTCATTATACCAGTCATTTGTTACTTTGGCAAGGGCCGAAATAGTGCTATGTTTAGTCCTAAGAACCAATTGCATAGAGTTTAGTAAATTATTGGCTTTGAGATAGGCCATGAGTTGGTTGCTCATAACCTTTTCCAGGAGTTTCAACAAAATTGGAAGTAGAGAAATCAGTCTTTAGTTGTTGAGGTCTCAGGTATCCCCTGATTTAAACAATGGGATGACATGGTCAGTTTTCCATATTAGAGGAAGGGACCCTTGAGAAAGTGATAAATTAAATAGATGGGTGATAAGAGCAGCAAGGACGTGATAAGCAATTTTAATGAAGTAAGGATCCAGTGAGTCAGCACCAGCACATTTCTTAACATTCAACTGAAGCATAAGATCTTTAACCTCTTTCAATAATACCAGTTGGAATGAGAAGCTGGGTATTGTGGCAGCAGAGTCTGCGCAAGGGACACTTAATTGGGAGCAGACCAAGCCTGCAGGGGAATTGTCAAAAGCTAGACCAGCTGTGGCAAAATGATTGTTGAATGCATCTAAGATACCCTGTTCATCACAAATAGTTTTACCCTCAGATGTGGTTTTAGGTGGCAAGGAATTACCAGGAGTGTGACTGGACATATCCTTGATTGTCCTCCAGAATTTAGTGGAGCACTTTTCTGCAGAGTCCAGCTCCCTAAGATAAAATGCTGCCTTAGCATCTCTGACCATTTCTGTACATGCATTATGTGCCTTTCTAAACTGGCACCAGTCTGAGTCCAGCTTAGTCTGGCATGCCTTTTTCCAGAGCTTATCCCTACCTAGCAAGGCGACTTTCAGCTCAGCAATGAACCAGTGACAAGTTTGGTTTTTTACTTGGATTTTTACCATTGAGGCATGCATATCAGAGGGATGTAAAAGTTTCTAAGGCTCTACAAGATGAAGGCAGTCACACAGTTCTCAAATCATCTTTTGATTGGGAGTCATGTGGTCATGTGCACCCAAGGATGACCAGAGCTATCTACGTCTGGGTCAAAGGGAGCATTCTAATCCCCCACAAGAAATATTCATTTATAGGACGACTGTGACAAAATATATAGGAATTGGGAAAAAGATAAAGGAATGTCATGTATGGGACCATACACCAAAGCTAGTTCTAATTCATTCCTATCCGCCACACCATGCAAGATCATCTAGTGGAAAAGCAAGGGAGTGGGCAAGCAATATAGCCACTCCAGCACATTTAGAACTCACACCTGTGCATAAACCTGTCCGACCCAATTACATCTCAGCAACTGAACATGGCAATCCAATAAGTGTGCTTCTTGAAGGAAACAAATATCAGGTGCGTATTTCTTTAAGTGAGTAAGAACCAATGATCATTTGAAAGGAGAACTGGCACATTTAATGTTCCAAGTAATACATGTTATATGGGGCTTAGCCATAGGGAAGATAAAAAAAAATTTGGTTTTGTGATGGAATCCCACAGAAGACTCCTGCTCCTAGATGTTCCTTTCATAATCCAAACCACCAGAGTAGGTCTCCATACCTGCGACACCCCCACCAGCCCCCACCACCTTGCCGCTTTGAATGAAAACCATGACCCAACTAAAAACAGATGAACACCCCAGTAAAATAAAGTTCCATGTGATAATGGTGACCACATAATTGCAGTCACTGTTTGGGTGAGTCTACATTGCAGAAAATGAATTTCAGTGATGTAGACTTGCGGTGCGCAGCAAGATGGTGCCAGACACTCAGATTTTCTTGTTTTATGCCTTGGACTGCACCCTCCGCACACACCCTGGAGGGGGCTTTCCCTGTCCACCCACCTACTAAAGGATTCTCAACTTCAGGGGTATGTCGGGGGGGGGGGGTTACAAAACTATAAAAAAAAATGTGACCTGGCACAAAAAATGAGTGTGCCCAGACCGAACCTGGCACCTTTCCAAACCCAGCCTGCCACCAACCCACCACACCACATGGCCAGTTCGGCAGCCCACTGCCGCACTTCACCCCACAAACCCTCCCTCCCCTTCTGCCCGTCACATGGCATTGTCTCTCCCCACCCCCTATATGTGTGTATACATAGTGACACCCTGTCGCTTTAACTGATGAACCCCCTTATCCTGTTGCCCTCCTTGCTTGGTAGCCTTGTGTTAAAGTGTTGTGATTGAGCCGGCCTTTTTGAAATCATTCAATCGTGGTCACTGAATACATGGGCTACTGTAAAATACAATGATGCTTTCAAAAGACAAAAAATGCACAAGGACTAAATTTTCTGTTAAAGTAAGCAACCAATCCATTCCCTCCCCACCCCTGAAAGAAATAGAAAAAAGCAGAACAATACTAAGCAGAACAAGTCCCACCCCCACCCCTCCATCAGGGTAATGCATACGCCCCTGGCACACATTGCCTTGCTCTAATCCCCAAAAGCCAAATGCCTCCATAAAAAAGCATAAGAAGAATCACATCCAGGGTAGACTGTCCAATGTTTAAGTGGGTCACCTCAATGCAGCTGCATGTGTCATCTGCAGCAGGAAGGTCTGAGAAAAAAAAGTGGCATGTACAACTAATTAGAACTACCTTAGTCCTTCCTAGCTGCTTATCCAGTGAGGGGAGAAAAATAAATGAAAAGAGTAAAATAACCAATAAAAAGTCCCAAAGTGCCCCCATCAATAATGAAAGCCACACTCAAAACCCTAAAGAGGTGGCGACCTGGGTTCGGGAATGGACCGGGGGTTGTCAGAGGGCTGGCCGGGGGGAGAAGGATTGAGCATCCCAGAGACTGCTCTCCTTCTCCGGGGGGAAGGGAGGGTGAATGTCCGGTACTTGATGGACCCCTAGCAGAGGCCAGGGGTCCTGCAGCAATCAGCATTGGAACAGTGGCCAGAGGGGCAGGCCAGACGTCATTGCATGTTCCCGCCCCCCACGTAAAGCACACAAAATTCCAAGCCTGACTCATGACACTGCCTCTGTGCCTAGCCTATATGACTCTCCACCACTCCTCCATGCCACTGACTTATTTACGGTGCTGTGGGCCACTGTGAGCCCTGAACTCTGCCGTGGGGGGCAAGCCAGGGAGGCAATACTTGGTAGCCGGCATCTTTCCCCATCATAGATGGACAGACAGCATTGCCAAGGCCCCATCCTGGGGGGAAAGCCAGGGAATATCAGTGACAGTGGAGGACGGTGGAAATTGGAGGATAGGGTGAGTGCAGGAAGGTGGCTGATAGCCCCAGAGCAAGGGCCAAAAAGTACAGTAAATATCAAAAAAAAATAAAAAAAACCTAAAGAGGTGGTGGAAAAAGTAAACAATAGGAAACTGAAAGGCAAAGGGCACACACTATATTTTTGTGTGTGGGGCACAAAAGAAACCCTTGGAGTAAAGAAGTCCAGCTCACGGCCCCCACTTTAAACTATGTTCTCAATAAATCAAAGCTCATAAAACTAGAAGAACCAGTGTCTACTAAAACACTAGAAAAAACTATAAATAAAGACAATTCTAATTGCCCATCAAGCAATGTCTTAAAGCAGGGAACAACAAAAACCAATTATTCATTCAGCAATCATAGTGAAGAAGCCATTCATATGGAGAAGTCACAGAGAAGTGTAGAAGCACTACTGCATTGAAGTCCAGCCACGGGGGAGATGTGATCATAGAACGCTTTGGTGGTCCAGAGTACTCCAATAGAAAATGCCACCATTTCATGCAAATCAAAAGATGCAGATGCTGAAAAACTGTTGGTCATTGCCTTGTTAATACTCAGTGATGACACAGTATAAATTAACTGTCTGAGATGGCTCATCTCAAAACCACAAAGATAAAATACTTAAAGATAAACAAAGCCAAATTAAAAAACATGCACCCCAGCTGGCCCAGTGGCGTGGAGGGCTGAGGCATCAATGCCTTAACTCCTGCCATACCAGCGATCCGTGTTTGTGGTGCAAGCGGGTCGCCGGGGGTCGGCCGGGGAGGAGGAGGATTAAGCATTCCCAGGACAGCTCTCCTCCTCCACGGAGGGATGGGAATGGTGGTCAGTGATAGCCTGGCCCCTAGCGAAGGTTAGGGGCTGGCACACCAATGCTGTACAATGGAAGGGCAGAGGTGGGGCAGACACCCGGCATGCCATGTACGGGAGTGTTCATGGCACTGGCATTAGTATCCTTTCACACCCTCCTCTGCATTGTAGAAAAGAAACATGGGAGGAAAATACCAGCGGCTGGATGAAGGTGGGCAATTGCAGGCCCTGCCCCCTGACCAGCTGGGCTCCTCAGCCCGAACTGGATCCTGTGTACAGCGGGAATCGAGATCCTCTCCCCCACCAACCCCACTGGAGGGGCAAGACCTGGGGGCAGAAAGGCTGGCAGTAAGTCCTGGTGGATGTTGGGGGGATGGGGCTGAGGTGCCCTCCTGAACGTGGGCCGACCTGTGAGGAGCATAAATAGAGTAAAAAAAACATGCACCCGTAGTATGCACATCACCTCTCTGCTCCAACATCAAGTACAAAACTGAAATTAATAATTAAGTCAGGATGTACCAGCAGGTTCCGTTCCAGAGGCCTCCACCATACCCCAGAGGACCACTCTGTGGAGGACCAAAGAGAAGTTACTGTATCACCAAGGACTCTCTTGTAGGACAGTGGCATTGAAAAAGATGCAGCAGAATGTTAGGAAGCTCTTGTCAGGCAATCTGCACCAAGTCAATGTTGTGGGAGCCCATCAGCAGCTGGATAATCAGGCTGGTGAGATATATCATGTAAAATTTAGCCCTGCCCCTATGGAGAAAACATTTAATGTCCCTATAGGCTCATTGTTCTTCCTGGACATTTTGGCTGCATCATTAAATATAAAATATCTTGTCTCCTAATGTAAGGCAGGCTGGGATCTTGCAGCTTGCTGACTTTGGATCCTATCTTAGAAATTTAATAAGCGGCAAATAATGGCTTGTGGGCGCTCGCCCAGTGGTGGTTTCAACCGTAGTCCCCTATGAGCTTGTTGAATGGCATAATTCGACCTACCCATGGGGGATTAGCAAGTGCCACAAAAAGTTAATTGACAAAAGCCACCATATCATTCCTTTCTGTTGACTCTGGTATACAATAAGGAGCAGGTTATTCCGCCTGCTCCTGTTTTCCAGGTTACCAAGCTTGTCTTCTAAGTTAGCCACTTTCCTCTGAAGGGAAATCAGCTGAGACTCCTGGTGTTGTTGGTGATCCTCAACCGAGCTAATGCATGCCTCTGCATCCCCCATATGGCAGAAGACAACATCCAGGGAGGCTTTAACCTCCTTAAGGTCTCCTGCACTATCAGTAATGATATGTTTAATAGAGGTAAACTTGGCCAAAAACATCTAAAAGTGGCACTACCCTCATAGAACTGATTGACTCCGAGGAGAGAGAATTAGCCTTAGGCTGTAGGAGACCAGGCTGAAAGTTCTGGGGCTGGGGATGACTTGAGAGATGCGATAAACTGTAGCGGATCCATTGAGTGACAGCTATGAATTCCATTCATAGTAACATAGGCACCAAAATAAAAAAACAGCAAGCTAAATTGGACCTGAAGGAACTGTAAAAAAGTAAAGAATTAGGCCTGACAGTTTTGGAGCTGTTCAGCATGTGCCTACTCTCATCGGGTGTAACACCAGCAGTCCAAAGCAGAACTTTTTATCTGATCATATTTTAGGCAAAACTTTTCTAGAGATTCCAGTGTTTTAAAACTAATGTCATAGACTGTTTCCCCAGACACATGTGTAACCACGTACAGTTCTATGGCAAAACAAACACACAAACAAAAAAAAGGTTCCTAATTACGAAGACTTGATTAGGAGAGGAAGTTATATTTGAGCCTGATGGCATTCTGCCACTGGGAGAGTTCCCCTTGAGCCACAAACAAATCAGCAATCCTGAATTGTCTAGGGGCCTCTGGTTGTGCAGGCCCAGTGTCCTTTTTTCTGATTCTGAGTCAACACAATTATTTTCACCTGAGATATCGCTATCTTCCTGTGCTCTGCCATCCATTGGCTCTCGGAGTGCAGGTGGTTGAAGAGGGAGGCCCATTTCATGCAAAAGAAAATGTTTGACAAACTCAGACATATGTACTTCATTATCAGTCTTGCTCTGCCCATCCCCATTTGCAGTATTGACATCATCATATGAAATTTGCACATCCAGAATTATATACTCAGGAGCTCCCCTTTTATTAGTCCCAGAGTTCTCTAAATTTGTTTGTCTGTCCAATATAGCATCTACCTCCCCCCTCACTCCATATTCACACTGTTTACTGGATTTTTCTCTGTCAAAAGATGGCCCGTGCTCTCTGGAAGCCAGGACACTCCATCTGTAGCTTTGATCCAGCTGGCTGCCACCAGGGCTGACTCTATTGAACAGGCTTTTGTATTTTGTCTACTCTCCATGTGCTGCACTTTTTCAAAACACCCATGCTATGCTCCGAGTTTCTGGGTTAGTCTTTGACTTCCTAAAGCTGCAGACCCTTTTCCCTTTGAAGTGCTGGGGCATTCTGCATCTTTAACTGGAATCCTACTTAATCCATCTTAGTGCTGAGGGACTCAATACTAAGAGGAGTCAGGTGGGGTAGCTAGGGGGAGAGACATAGTCGCATTTGGGTGTAGGCCATGCCAGGAATGACAGCAGAAAGGGTGGGACAATCTGTTCTGAAATATGCTAGAAGGGGTAGGGACAAGCCTCATTTAATTATACATCTTGGGACGAATGACTTGGCTGACAAGACAGTAGATATAGTCCAGAGGAGGTTTGAGGAACTAGGACAATTATGTGAGGGGGCAGAAGATCAGTAACATTTTCAGAGATACTTTCAGTGCCCAAGGCAAGCACAACAAGAAAGCTGAGAATAGAGGAATTTAATGGATGGCTAAGAACCTGGTGTTACGCTAAAGGGTATGGGCTCTTGGGGGGGGGTGGAGAGGGACCTGGGAGGAGAGTAGTCTTTATGCCAAGGACAGACTACACTTGAGTGAGGAGGAAAACAAAGTGTTGAAACAGAGGATGGAGGAGTACATAGAGGAAGTTGGGAATTTAAACTAGGAGCGGGGGGTGGCAGTTGGGCAAGAGACATGCAGAGACCGCAGGTTAGGAAACCATATGAGCTTACCCCCCCATAACAATAACAAAGGACAAATGGCAAGTACTATTGGTGATGCTAGTAAAGGAGGGCAGAATGGGGGGTGGAAGGTGGTTATCCTTAATGCTAGGAGCCTTGGGAGGAAGACTGCAGAGTTACAGGTGCTAATGGTAGAGGGAGAGGTGGACATTGCAGCCATCACAGAAACATGGGCCACCCAATACAATGACTGGGACCTGTCTCTACCAGGGTACAGGTTATTTCATAGGGAAAAGAGGGGGGGTGGCACTATATGTGAAGGAAGGACAGAAGTGTGTAAGGGAGGAAGGGGAGGAGGGTAGTACGGAGTCATTTTGGATGCAAATCCAGGATTCCAAGAATAGGATTCTCAGAATGGGACTGGTGTACAGGCTGCCATCTCAGATGGAGGAGTTAGACATTGACCTAGCGGGATAGATCAGGAGGACCTGCGAGAAGGGCAGTGTGGTGATTGTGGGGGACTTCAATATGCCAGGAGTGGACTGGAGTACCCCAACAACTAGGAACAGAAAGGAGCAGGTACTGTTGGATGCCTTCCAGGACAGCTTCCTGCTGCAAATGGTCAGTGAACCAACCAGGTTAAGGAATACCCTTAACCTTGTGCTGGCAAATGGGGACTTTGTGAGAGAACTGCTGTCAGGGAGTGACCACCACTCAGTATGGCTCACATTGGACATGGGCAAGGAAGGAGTGGAATCTGGCACAAGAGTGCTGGACTTCAGGAGGGCCAACTTTGGGAGGATGGGGGAAGTGGTAAAAGGGTACCTGTCCAGAATTCAATCTAGTATGGACACTAACCAGAGGTGGAAGCTCATAAAGCTGGGAATAGTGGAGGCAACCAAAACCTGCTACAAGGCCCAGAGCAAGAAGACTAGGTCCTAGAAACCAAGCTGGTTGAGCAAGGAGGTCATGGAAAAGGTAAGGAGGAAAAGAGCTGCCTTTAGGAGGTACCTGAAAACAGGGAGGGGGGAGGACAGTGAGGAGTACTTGACGGAATCGAAGGAGGTGACAAGGGCAGTAAGTGACAAGGGCAGTAAGGGGAGCCAAGGCATCTACGGAGCTCAGGCTGGCACAAGGCATTAAGAAGGGAGAGAAGGACTTCTTTAGGTACATCAGGGAGAAAAGGAGCTGTAAGGACCACATAGTAAGGATTAGGAAGGAGGGGGGTTGGGTGGAAGCAGGGTGAGATAAGGCAGACGCACTAAATGATTACTTCTGTTCAGTATTTACTAAGGAGAAGAGGGGGGTGACACCCAAGGGGGGAGGAATGGCAGAAACGGGGGGGAGGGGGTGACAGATGAGTAAATCATGGAGGGCAGAGTTCAGGAGGGCTTGAAGGTACTGAGGGTGGACAAGGCGCCAGACCCAGATGACATCCACCCCTGGGTACTGAAGGAGCTGGCAGAGGTCCTTGCGGGACCTTTGGCAGACATATTTAATGCCTCACTACACTTGGGGTGTGTACCTCAGGACTGGAGGATGGCTCATGTGGTGCCCCTCCACAACAGTGTCACCAAGGATGAACTGAGGAACTACAGACCAGTGAGCCTTACATCCATTGTGGGTAAGCTGATGGAGACTATCCTGAAGGAGAGGCTGGTGGCCCTCCTAGAGGCCAAAGGACTACAGGACAGCAAACAGCATGGCTTCATATGTGGCAGATCCTGCCAAACCTACCTGGTGGAGTTCTATGACTGGGTAGCTAGGCAACTGGACAGGGGCCATGCAGTGGATGTCCTGTATCTGGACTTCAGTAAGGCATTCAATTTGGTACCGTATGGAAGGCTGGGAAGTAAGTTAGAAGACACAGGGGTGGGTGGAAAGCTGATGAGATGGGTAAGGAACTGGCTTCAGGGAAGGCAACAGAGGGTGGTGGTGGGTGGTGAGCTCTCACACCCAAGGTTAATGATGAGCAGTGTTCCACAGGGCTCAGTGTTTGGACCAGTGTTGTTTGGGATATTCATTGCAGACAAATCATTGGACATCAAGAGCAAGATCAGTCTGTTTGCTGATGATACCAAGGTAGGAGTGGTGGTGGACTACCTAGGGGGATGGCAGGGGTTGCAGAATGATCTGGAAAAGCTTGAAACCTGGTCAGACACCTGGCAACTGGGGTTTAATGCCAAAAAGTACAAGGTTCTGCATTTTGAGATAAAGAACCCAAGGAGGAGTTACCAGCTGGGGGGAGTGCAGCTAGCCCAGACAGAGGAGGAGAAGGATCTGGGGGTGTTCATTACAGGGTCAATGAACAACTCGGTACAATGTAGGAAGGCAGCGGCAAAGGCTAACAAAATGGTGGGTTGCATTTCAAGGGGTAGTTCCTCGAGGAGGGAGGAGGTGATTCTGCCACTGTATAGGTCATTAGTTAGACCGCACCTGGAGTAGTGCATGCAGTACTGGTGCCCATATCTGAAGAGGGACATTAAGTTACCGGAGGGGGTGCAGCGCAGGGTGACAAAGATGATCAAGGTGCTGGGGGAATTATCAGACGAGAGGATGCTGAGGGAGTTGAACATGTACTCGCTGGAGGAGAGGAGGGATGGGGCACATGATTGAAACCTATAAATACATGAACAGAATAAACAAGATGGGTACAGAGGGGCTGTTCAAAGTAGGGGGGGAGGGGTGGGACACCAGGGTACATGATATGAGACTGGAGGGAGGAAGGTTCAGGAGGGAGATGAGGAGACACTTTTTTACAGAGAGGGTGGTAGCTGGGTGGAATGTGTTACCTGCAGAAGTGGTATCCAGTAGAACAGTGAACTGCTTCAAAAGGGGATGGGACAGGACAAGGGGGAGGGTCAATGGAGGGGAAGGGTAGAAGGGAGGGGCAGCTGCAGAATAAGGGGTGCTAGCTGCACATTTGAGCAGACTTGATAGACCTCTAGGCCTTTATCTGTTGGCAAATTTCGTATGTTCATACATAACTTCCATGCTCCACTTTCTGAGGCAAACCAGGGCAGGAATTATCCCATTGAGCCTCTTCTCACAGGTCAACATCACCACTCCTATCCTTCACAAATTTCACTTGGTCATTTTCTGGTACGGTTGCATTTTCTATCAAGTGCTTTAGTACATCCATAGTAACTGCAGAAATGGGTGCTGCAATATACATTTTGACAGTGGAGCTGTCACCTGGCTCCCTTGATGATTTTTCATTAGTAGAGGAGCAGATACCAGCAGACTGTTTCTGTCAAACCCTATCTCATCTGAACTGTGGAATGTAGAATGGTACTGGATAGCTTTTCTTTTGCAGCCATGACTTTGGATTCTTCCTCAGCCACCAAGGAGAGCAAATACATTTTCCTTTCATCCAATGCTTTCCTCAGCTTGTCTTCTTCTTTGTCCAAATGGACATTATGAAGCTGTCTCTCCTGCTCCATCTGTAATCCACTCCATCCCATTGAGTCATCTCTAACAGCCATGGCCATTTCCATATTTATTCCACTCAGTTATATTATCCATTTCAGTCATGACCTCTCGAGGAAAGGTGATAGAGAAGGACGTCAGCTCCCCACACCTACACCTTTCACCTGTTTGGCCATCTAGGCAAACTGCCAAAATGGGCAGAGGTCCCCCTACAGGAAGAGTATGGGGATTTCCCTGGTGTCCTGGCCAAATTTCCCCCCATTCATTGAACATACCACCAATAGCTTAATCTGGTTCAGTTTCAGTTGGTTTCCATCTGTATCTCCCCCACCTCCCTCTGGGATAAGGCTTAAATAGACAGCATTGCCTAACTCTCCTTTACCAGTCAATGAAAAGTAAAAAAAATATCCCTGATAGACACCTGTGTATATGTAGTTGGTATTCGCTGATAATGGGAGGGCTGAAGCATGTGGTTCAATGTGGGGGGACAGCTCCTCTCACATCTCAAATAAAATCCAGTCTCTCCCAGCAGCCCATGCCTAACGTGTTTCCAAGCATGCCTTTGGCATCCTGGGCTCCTCTGTGGCTTGTGTGGCTGAGCTTCCTTGTGTTTTTCTCCTCTTTGCTGCTGTTTCTCACCTCACCTCCCTGCTTATCTGTTCCCTGTTTTCATTTTGGTTTTTGTTGCGCCATGCTCTCTTCCTCTTTCCTCCCATTCCCCTGCTTATTCTGTGTTCCTTTCTGTGCCCCTTCTTCTTGCTCCTCCCATTCTGTCCTCATTTGTTCTGTTAAGCCTGTTCCCCATTCCTGTTTTCCATCCTCTCATTCTCCAGTCCACCCCCCGCATTGCTTCCCAGCTCCTGCCTGTACTCCATTGTTCTTTCCCTGCCCCTACCTCCTTTTCAAGGTTCATTTGTCTCATTCTCCTGTTTTCCTTTTGGCATTTTACTGCTGTCAGAGCTGCCACTCTATTTGTGTGCAGGCTTTCAGGTTTTGGATGCTTGTACATCCAGTCCTCCACCTG
Source organism: Neoceratodus forsteri (assembly GCA_016271365.2). NCBI lineage: Eukaryota > Metazoa > Chordata > Ceratodontiformes > Ceratodontidae > Neoceratodus > Neoceratodus forsteri. The sequence continues at coordinate 89,392,893 of CM057453.1, forward strand.
GGAAGCCATGCATAGCTGGTTAATGCACCGACTCAGGCAGCTCCTGGAACAACTACCTCCAGCAGCTTAGGGTCCTGAATGCTGCTTCCTATATTAATATCAATTGGTACTGCTTGATTTTGTCTGATTGGTGCAATACTTTGGGGCATATAGTGCCTCATTGACCTCTGTTAATATATTATTTATATCTCTGCATCCATATAAAACTTCTCATTGTCATGTTCATTTCAGTAAATCACATTTACATTATTACTGTTTGATTCTGAGCCACAAGTTTGTCTGGTTTATCGTGCAAACTTATTAGATCTTGTATCTAAAGCTAAGCTCTCAACTTGCAATGGAACAAGTCTCTCATATATTTCCTTAAAGGGTCGAAGCCACCTAAAAGTCCTTCTCTGACTCTGCTTGGATATGTGAATCTCCTGCTTCACCTAAATATGTTTCCAAATGTCTCGATGCACTGCTGTGGACTTTAGTTTTGTTTACCAAGCAGGCCTTTAAATTAGGTTTTAGTGAGTCTTTGGTTTGGCAAGTCCCACATTTGACTAATTCATCTATCTAAACTTGTCCCTTTGCCATTCTGCACACATTTACTGTTTTATGTTTATTTTGAACCCAGCTAAGGCTGCACTTTCATACAGCATACTTTTTATATAGAATGGTTTACTAGCTTGATGCTCATGTATGTGCATGAACAGAACCTGGCAATATGATTACCCTCTGGCACCATAGCAGCTTGCCTTGTTTCCATCCTGCAGGCAGTGCTGACACCTATTCCATGCTGGGGGTTTTAAATTCCCTGCTAAAAGCTGTCAGTGTTCAATTACAGCCATACTCACCTATTTTGTCCTCGTAAATGTTATTTTTCTGCGCCTTCCATTTGTTTCATTTTACCTGGTGTCCAGCAATGTCAGTTTTGTTTTCCATTTGTTGTTCTCAGTCCTCTCTTCCTACTCCCCCTTTCTTCTGCTACCTGTCCTGTACTGCTGCAATTAATCCAGCAGAAGTCCCCTTCTTTCCTTGCTCAGCACATACCAGCAGTCTAACAGTCTCCATTCCTAACTCATACATTTTGAGGTATTGGAGTAAAGGTAGGCTTTCCCTCTCTACCGGGGATGGGAGTCCATGTCTTCCATTCACATCCATATGTCACCCGAAAGCAGAAAGACTTAGGTATCTATATTTCCAACAATATGGATTTTAACAAACATTCAAATGCAACGTCAATGCGGGCAAATTTGATACTTACAGTAATAATATTAGAAGAAACATCCAATGTAAAGATAAAGAGATTATTATGCCCCTTTATTCATCACTCGTTAGACTGCACCTAGAGTTTTGCACCCAACTTTGGTCACCGGGTATGACAACAGAAATAAAGACCCTGGAAAGTGTTCAATGCAAGGCAACTAAAATGATTAGGAATATGAAAGATCTAAGCTATGAAAATAGAATGAAAGAGCTTGGTTGGTTTTCTCTTCAATACAGAAGATTGTGCAGTGATCTGTGTTTATTCTTTGGAGCACTAGATAATCATGATCTGTGGGACTGCTTGGGCCTGAGGATGATGGGCTTAAATTATAATACTAGATCCCATAATCTACAGCTAAGGGGAGACAATTGTCATAGTAAAAAGAGAGCCCTATGATTCAACCAGAGGGTTGTATCATTCTGGAACTCCCTACCACTTGGTATTGTTGGAAGAGGAGTATGATAGAATTTAAAATACGTTTGATGATTTTTGCATACCCCGTGGGATTCAGGGATACCCGATATAATACTTTATTTGGCAAGCTGGAATGGGCAATATCCTTACTAAGTTGTAAACACCTATGATGATACCTATGATATGATACACCAATCTTCAGACTGTACAAGGAGTCCAACAGTCTCTGTTCCTAACTAATACCTTTTGAGGTATTGGAGTGAAAGTAGGCTTGCCCTGTCTACCAGGAATAGGAGCCCATGTCTTCCAGTCATATCCATATACCAATCTACCAACCGTACCAGCAGTTCAACAGTCTCCATTCGTAACTTGTACCTTTCGAGATATGGAAGTGAAGGTAGGCGTGCCCTGTCTACCAGGCATGGGAGTCTATGGGCAGGAGTTTCAAACATCTAAGAATGCCGTAAGCCCCAGTTGCACTGAACATACAGCACACAAGGCTTGCAACATCCTCCTGGCCAGCATCAGAACTGTCTATTCTATGTGCCAATTGCCGCAAGCTAGACCAACTTTTTGTGGTCTAGCTTGAGGCAACCACAATGACCAATTTTAAGGAGCTTGCTCCACTTATTTGACGCAAGCTGCTGTAAATGGTGGAAACTGTCACAACTGTGCCCGAGATTGTGAAATCGGGCACAGTTGCCATAAAGAGGTTTGGGGCACTGCCAAAACCTAAGTCCGGTGGTGCAGGGCTGGATGCAAGCCCTGTGACACCCTTCAAAAATCCAGCACTGTGTCTTCCAGTCACATCTACAGTATATATCAATCTTCCAACTGTACTGGCAGTCCAACGGCCTCTGCCACACACTCTACCTTGTGAGGTATTGCAGTGCAGGTTGGGCTTATCCAGTCTATCGGGATGGGATCATGTTTTCCTTAATTTCCAAACTAGACTATCAGTCTGCCTATACCATCAGTCTGACATCCTTCATCCCTACCCCATGAGGTGTCATGTGAAAGTGGCCATGCCTTGTCTCCATGATCAGGAATCTATTTCATCCAGATTCAGCCTCTACCAGCTAATCCAACTCATGTTATCATCCACATCTACTTTGGTCTTGTCTTGTCTGGTTCTGTAGGTCCTATGGAACAGGATTCTAGTTTGCCTCCTCCAATCCAAGGTGGGACCCATCTATCCAGTCAACAATGCCCTCCCTGTACCTGGGCCTTTCATTCCATTCAAGTCCAGGACCTCACTGCTTGGGGATGCTTCCAGAGCTCCACCACTGCGCAGCATGGATTGGCATTTGATCATCTTCTGTGTCTCCCGATTCTGTGCCTCCGACACCCAAAGAAGGTCTTGCACAGTCTCTTCCACTTTACTTTCAGCTCTCCCTGCCCAGTGGTGGGCTTCCTCATTGATCTACTCTGTTACAGATTGGACTTTTCCCACCTCATGGCTCACCTACCCATCTCGTGGTTTTCAGTGCTCGGCTTTGGCCTGTATCCAGGTTTCATGTGATATCCAAACTTCTCAGCCTCAACCTGCTAGGGATCCCGATCCCAGCCAGCCTGTTCTCCTCCCAGAATCTTCCCGTGGTCTACAATCAGAGACTTCATGGCTCAGTTTGCCTCCTCAGTTTCTAACCTACAGTCCAGTATGACAGTTAACGAAGACTGCTTCCCTGCTCCATCTCCTCCTGCCTCTCACACGTCAGCTCCTGTTGCTCTCCCATTATCCTGCCATGCTCAGGACCTTCCTGCACCTCTGGATGCTCATCCAAATGTCCATGTGTTCTGCACCTTAGAGCCATCTAGGCTCCATATCTTGGGCATCAGATTTCGTCTTTTGCAACTTTGTTCTGTGATACTGCTATTTGTCATTCCTAGACTCCTGAAGAATTTGCCTGTGTCTGCTTTCATCATGGCAGTCCTCACATACTGCATAGGATCTGTTCCAGTTCCCCTTCGGCCATAAGGCATGGGCCTCCTTTCTGTTGTGAAGCTTCTACCTTTGATTTCACATCTCCCCATTGGCCTCTTGGTGCTCACTTCCCATGTCTATCACCATTATATTATTCAGTCTGCTGTGTGAACCCTGCAGGCATTCATCAGCTGTCCTGCACTGCTCTTCCACCTGGATTCCTCCTTGATCCTGTACAGCACTGCCATTTCCTCCTTTTCAACTCCGTTTTATTGATTATACTCCAAGGATGTTTCTGGCAAGCAGTGACTCATCATCAACCTGTCTAGTCCTTGGTCATCCTGCACCCCGGGCATTGTTGTCTTGCTTCCCTCTGACAACAGTTCTGCACCCTGGACTTGTATCCTTGATGCCATATCTGTCATTGAACACTTTGGCCCTGGTTCCTAGCTCTCAACAGCCATTTCATGGACTCCTTTCAGCTGTTCCCCATTCATCCATCTCTCTGGCATCTCTCTGGATTGTCTTGTATGGACTGTTTCTTGCGCTATTCATTGTTTGTCTGGCTGCCACTGCAGCCCAAGGCTTCAGCATGTTTGCTTCATGATCTTTTTGGGCATTACTTAACAGTTGTTGCCATCCAGTTGTTAATTATCTGTTCAATTATCTTCTCCTGATTTATCCGCCAGATTCTACTCCCATGACTAGTATTTCTGCTCCTGTCCAGCCATTGCAAGAATTATCAGTTCCTCTGACTGAAGTAGAAAAACCTAGGTCTAGTGATTTTCTTCAAATTTCTCAGCATCTTATTAGATTCAGACCATAATGAAGCCCGACTACTTCCCGATGAACTCCACAGGATCCAAGTTTTAGTTGCAGTCCTCTTCAGATAGTTCCCCTTGCATGAAAATTTGAACTGATTTCTCCTGGGATGCCTATACTTCACAATGCCAATACTTCATCAAGATCAATCCTTCATTTCCTACCTTTTGGCACTGGCATAATTGGTTTTCCAGTGGCACCATCATATCCAAAACTCAGCTGGGGAAAATCAGATCTAGCTGCATGGTTCTAATTTACCTTCCTGGCATGGCACTTCCAGTTTTTCTAAGACCCTTCTTCCATGCATCTCAGAATGTACACTAATGCATCTCCATGCACGGTTATCCTGCTAGTTTACACAATCCTGGATCACAGCTCCCTGACCTCCAGACACTACAATACTTCATAAATTCATCTATTTTTCCTCTTCAGGATTTACCCAATTGTGCCAGTTGCCTTCCTTGTGGTCATCCTTGGTCCCTTCAGACAGTATCTTTTTCATACTCAACCCACAGTGCATACCACCAAAAAGGGCAGGTCTTAGTACTATTCCATTATGCCATTCTTGTTGAAATGATTTCAATACTTCTATCACAATTTCATATTGCAATGGTTCTGGATCAGGTTATAGAAATGATGCAGTCAATGTGTTCTCCAGTTTCAATACCAGCAGGAACATCTGCCAGAACTAGACACATGGTGGATTCGCTGTGGGGGTGGGGGGTGGGGTGGCTCAAACAACTGGTACAACAACCCACAAGAGACAGAGCTATCCTAGATCTAGTACTGATTAAGAGGGAAGGGATCACAGATTTCCCAGTAGAAGGTCACCTGGGGGCCAGTGACCATCGCATGGTATGGTTCAATTTGGCCATTACATCTAAATCATCCCATTCCAAGCCAAAAATATGGGACTTCAGAGGAGCTGACTTTGATAAGATGGCCAACAGAGTTAAGCTAGCCTTGGCAAAAAGAAACACAGGTGAGAAATTTACAGGCAAATCTGGGCAAGCATTAAGGATGCAGTACTTGAAGCAACATCCCATTGTGTTAGACAGAAAAGGAAGTGCAAAAGAAGAAGGAAACCACTTTGGTTCTCAAATACAGTAGCAGAAAAAGTCAGAGCCAAAAGGCTGGCCTTCATAAAATATAAGGAAACACAGCGGAATGAAAATAGAGAGGCATACCAAACTGCCATGAGGGAAACAGGGAAGGCAGTAAGGCAGGCAAAGTCCCAAACTGAGGAAACACTAGCACGGACAGTAAAAGAAGGTGACAAGACTTTCTATAGATACATTAGTGAAAGGAGAAAGTCCAGAGGGGGTATTGCTAAGCTCAAAGGAGAAAAGGGGGCATGTGAGGAGGAGGAGGACCCTGTAAAAGCATCTATCCTAAATAGATATTTTTGCTCAGTATTTACTGAACAGAAGGTAGGGCAGGGCCCACAGCTCAGCACCATGGACACAGGGGGGAGGGAGGTGAGCACTACTCCCTTCACAAAAGAAATGGTCCTACAAGAGCTCCTAAGCTCAGGGTGGACAAGGCAATGGGACCTGATGGCATACATCCCAGGGTACTTAAGGAGCTAAGGGTGGGACTAGCAGAGCCATTAGCAGAACTGTATAGTGAGTCTCTGAGCACAGGACAGGTCCCAGAAGACTGGAGAAGGGCTCATGTGATCCCGCTCCACAAGAGTGGTAGCAGGGAGGAGGCAGGGAACTACAGACCAGTCTGTCTTACCTCAGTAGTAGGCAATATTATGGAGGCACTCCTTAAGGAAAGGATAGTGCAACACCTGGAATCCATAAGGGCACAGGATCCAAGACAGCATGGGTTTACAAAAGGAAGGTCCTGTCAAACTAATCTCATAAATTTCTTTGACTGGGTAACCAGGTGGTGGACCAAGAGGGAGCAGTTGATGTCGCCTACCTTGACTTCAGCAAAGCTTTGAAACTGTTCCACATAGAAGATTGATTTATAAGCTGGGTAGGCTCCGGGTGGGTCAGAAGTTGGTCAACTGGGTAGCAAACTGGTTGGCGGGCAGAAAACAGAGAGTGGTGGTAAATGGTATACAGTCAGAAGAGATGCAAGTCACAAGTGGGGTACCTCAGGGATCAGTCCTGGGGCCAGTGCTCTTCAATATCTTCATTAGTGACATTGCAGATGGACTAGAGGGTAAGGCTTGTCTGTTTGCAGATGACACCAAGATCTGCAATAGAGTAGATGATCCAGATGGGGTGGGTAAAATGAGAAGAGATCTGTATAAACTAGCAAAATGGTCAGAAGAGTGGCAACTGGAATTTAATGCAAAGAAATGCAAGATCATGCACATATAGTAGGGAAGAGAAACCCTGAAGCCACCTATAGGCTGGGAGGGGAGTTGCTGGCAGTCACAAAGGAAGAAAGAGACTTGGGCATCATCATCACTGATGACCTGAAATCATCCAAGCAGACCTCTAAAGTAGTAGATAAGGTTAGGGGGATGTTGGGGTGTATTAGTAGGGCTATCACAAGTCAGAAGAAGGAGGTAATAATCCTTCTTTACAAAACACTGGTTAGGCCCCATCTGGAGTACTGTGTGCAGTACTGGAGGCCACACCTTATTTTTTTTTTTATTTAGTTGTTTAACCAGGTATAGCACACTAAGCTGAAAGCTTTTTTACAGGAGTGACCTGGGAGCACAAGGAGGTTAAGTGACTTGCTCAGGGTCACACAGTATGCAAGTGGATGCTGTGGGATTCAAACCCAGGTCTGGTCTGCTGGATGTCACCAGATTTGCAGCTCAGAGCCTTAGACCACTGCGCTATACTACCTTCACAAGGATTTTAACTAAATTGAGGTAGTCCAGAGAAGGGCAACCAAAATGGTGCAGGGACTGCATCAGAAGACGTATGATGACAGATTAACAGAGCTCAATATGTATATGCCCTTGAGCAAAGGAGGGAGAGAACTGATATGATCGAAACGTTCAAACACCTTAAGTGCATTAACAAGGTGAAAGAGTATAACATGTTTAAATATAAGAAAAATAGCAGGACAAGAGGGCACAGCATGAGATTAAAGGGAGGCCGACTAAGGGGGAATGTGAGGAAATTCTTTTTCACAGAAAGAGTGGTGGATGCATGGACCGGCCTACCTCAGGAAGTGGTGGCTATGAATACAGTGCAGGGTTTCAAACAGGCATGGGATAGGCATAAGGGAGCAATACAGATGAGTATGAATAGATAGGCCACTGACAGAGCAAAGGTCGATGGCACATTTATAAGGTAGAAAAAGAAATGAGCAGACTGGATGGGCCTTGTGGTCCTTATCTGCCATCAACCTCTATGTTTCTATGTTTCCGATTTCAGACTTTTCATCACCTCCATCATTCAGCAGACTCGTTTAAGACTGCCTCTTTCATCTAATGATTTCATAATATATTTCAAATTAATTGCCAGCAAGTCACTCCATGTGTGGGCCACCCTAGCTTCTGCCTCCCAAAATATGTATACTTCAAAATGAAACAGAGAAACACAGAAACATAGACTTTGACAGCAGATAAGGACTGCTTGGCCCTCCTAGACTGCCCATTCCCCTACCTATTGGATAAGCTGCAGATCCTAGTAAACTAACAGCCTACTTCTTCTTACTCCCACCAGAATTGCCTTGTCTGTCCAATGCATTCTTGAATTCCCCCACTGTTTTTGACCACACAACCTCCTCAGGCAGGCCATTCCATGCGTCCACCACCCTCTCTGTGAAAAGATACTTCCTCACATTGCCCTGAGTCGTCCTCCCTCTATCTTCAAATTTGTCCCCTTGTTCTTGCGCATCTCTTTTTCTGAAAGATGCTACCCTCTTGAACTTTGTTGATTCCCTTGAGGTACTTGAAAGTTTCTATCATGTCCCCCATCTCCTTTCTTTCCTCAAGGGTATACATATTAAGCACCTTTAGTCTATCTTCATATTGCTTCTGTTGCAGAACCTGCACCATTTTAGTTGCCCTCCTCTGGACTGTTTCCATCATGTCTATATCCTTGCGGAGATGGGGTCTCCAGAACTGCATGCAGTACTCCAGATGGGGTCTCACCAACTGTCTGTACAGAGAGATAACAACTTCCTGTTTTCTACTGGTGATGCCTCTCCCTTTACATCCCAGTATCTCACCAGCCATCCTTACTGCCTTCTCACATTGCTTGCTTACCTTTAGGTCATCTGATATGACTACCCCCAGGTCCCTTTCCATTTATGTTGTTGTTAATACCTCCCCCCATTGTGTACTCTTCCCCTGGGGTTTTATTTCCTAGGTGCATTACTTCACACTTCTGTGCATTGAATCTAAGCTGCCATTCTTATGACCATTTCTCCAACTTTACCAGGTCCCTTCTTATCCTTTCCACCCCTCTTGTGTATCAGCCCTGTTTCAGAACTTTGTGTCATCTGCAAAGAGGCATACATTTCCTTCTAGTCCCTCTGCAATGTCACTTATAAAGACATTAAAAAAGGACTGGACCCAGTCCTGAGCCCTGCGGTACCCTGCTAGTAACCCCACTTTCTTTGGAGTGGACTCCATTTACTAATACCCTCTGTGTCCTGTTGTCCAGCCAATTTTTTACCCAGACTATCACCCTGGGACCCATTCCCAGTCTGGCTAATTGGTTTATTAATCTTTTGTGTGGGACTGTGTCAAATGCCTTGCTAAAGTCTAGGTAGGCCATGTCCACAGCCCCTTCCTGGTCTACTACTTTGGTCACCTAGTCAAAGAATCTATTAGATCCATGACATGACCTTCCCACTGTGAATCCATGCTGCCTTGGGTCCTGTGCCCTGCTGGCCTCTAGGTACTCAAAAAATTCTTTCTTTAGAAGTGATTCCATCATTTTCCCTTCCACTGAGCTCAAGCTAACAGGTCTGTAGTTTCCTGCCTCTGCTTTGCTCCCATTTTGGTGAAGGAGAATTACATCCGCCCTCCTCCGGGCCTTAGGTACCACACCATCCTCCAATGATTTGTTAAAAAGGGTAGTCAGTGATGTCACTAGTTATACCCTTACTTCTTTTAGAATTCTGGAGTGAATCCCATCAGGCCCCATTGCTTTGTTCACCTTTCATTTTAGGAGTTCTTTCCAAACCCTTTCTTCTGTGAAAGGACTGGTATCGCCACCCCCATCCAGAGCGCTTCCATTGATTGGATTAGGTACCTTCCTCTCCTCTTCTTTTGTGAATACTGAGCAGAAGTATTTGTTCAGTATCCTTGCTTTTTCACTGTCCCTCTCTGCCCACACACCTTCCCCTTTATTAAGCCTCACTATCCCTCCCTTGGTCTTTCTTCACTCCCTAATGTATCTATAAAAGGTTTATCCTCCTTAACTGAGTTGCCTATCTTTTCTATCTTTTCCTCGGTTTGGACCTTTGCTATTCTGACTGCCTTCCCTGCTTCCTTCTGCTTTAACTGGTACAGTTCTCTGTCCTGCTTCTGGTGTGTTTCCTTATACTTCCTGAATGCTATCTTTTTCTCCCTACTCTTCACCACCACCTCTTTTGAGAACCATAGTGCTTTTTTCTTTTGTTTTGATTTGTTTATTTGCTTCATACAAAGGCTTGTTGACTCTGCGATGGCAATTTTGATGTTTTCCCATTGTTCCTCCACCTCTCCTTCTTCTTCCTCCCTGTTTGCTAGTGCTTTTCTGAGGCACTTTCCCATTTTTACAAAGTCAGCCCTCCTAAAGTCCAGTATCCTCACTTTTTGATGGCTTGACTCTGAGGCTGCGTTTATCGTGAACCACACTGTTTGGTGGTCACTTGTTCCCAAATGGCTACCCACTTCTAGATCTGAGATCAACAGGAAAAGTATCCCTCCATCTGTACATTGCAGTCCTTCCTGAATATTTGTGCTCACATAAAAATGTGCATCAGCTCTCTAACTTTATTATCAAGCACTGAAACCATCATGCAGAAAAATTAAGCTGTACCTATCAAGTATCCAGTCATTTTCCTTGTAACCTACTCCATCCTCGTCTTCACTGTTGTCAGTCCCCAACCGCGTAAACTCCTGGTCATCTCCATATAAATGGCTCCATCATAAAACATAATGGATTACTGAACTCAGACTGGCTCTACCTCAAATATCATGGTTCCTGCCCATAGTTTGCCTAGCCTTCTTTGGATTCCTGAATCCTGGGGAATACATTATCTCATCCTCCTGTCTACCGTGACTTATTAAAATAGATGATCAGGAGCAGATCATTATATCCTGCTGTTACCTTCTTCAATGAATTACAGATTTACATTAAGGAGTCCACATACCCTATTGTCTACCCTGTAATTTCTGGAGTTCAGCAGCTCATCTGGTCAAACTCATGCTCTTTTACATGCTCAGATCCATCATGTCCTCTGCTTTACACCTGATGAACAATCACCTATCACCACAAAATTGATTCCTGGATCATATCGAACCTTTCTTCACAATGTTTGGACTTAATCCATATTTTTATTAGGGCATTCATCCAGATTGGAGCAGCATCTTCAACTTCAAGAAATAACAGTCCTGCACACATCATGAGAGTCAGAAGACAGACTTCTTCACAATGGAATACTGCATCCTAAACCAGAACCAGAACTAGTACAAGCATTTAGGATCATCTCCTCTTAGTTTGCCCAGAGGATGTGCAGGTCAGTAGCCATGGGTCCTCAAAGGTTTCCTCCATGGAAGGGGTTTCCTCTCCTGTGTGTTACTGTTCACACTCTCCATGAGTAGGAGGAGGTAATCTTTTTGGGCTGTATATTCCCTACACGTTACCTGGCTTATCTACCAAGGGTGGGGCTACAGAAAGGCCAAAGTTTAATGAGTATACACAAAAATTACCCTATTCACCAAGCACTGAATGGGAGGGCTGAAGCTTGTGGTTCAATGTGGGGGAATAGCTCCTCCCACATCTCAAATAAAATCTAGCCTCTCCCAGCAGCTCACACCTAGCAGGTTTCCAAGCAGCCACCATCCTCCCCAACCTCCTTCTCCTCTGGCTGTCTGCTCAGCCTTGCTGTTGGGCCTTCTATTCCCTAAAGGTTACCCAGCTGTTCTACCAAGGGTGGGGATAGAAAAAGGTCAAAGTTTAACAAGTATACACAAGAATGACCCTATTCACCAAACATTGAACTGCAATTAGTGTTTTATTCTATGACAGTAAATAAAACATGCTAAAGACATTAAATGTGATCCCACTGAAAAACATGTATCAATCTAAACACACAATAAGTCAGAAGTAATGCTGGCTTTCAAGGTTTTTCCATATAAACTCTGCTTATACTTTTGGTGACATTCTATAGCTTACTATGTATAGTGTACCTCACATATAATTATCATCATATTTACTTTTTAGTTTGCTTTACCATGTGATTTTCCTGAAATATATTTGAGTCTTATACCTAAGGATGCAGCAGTGCATTGTACTTTAACCTATGACTCAACAGGAGTTGTGCAGGAAGCGCAGAAGAACCAAGTAGGGTATTTTAGTGCTAAAAGCTGCAGTGCAACAAAATCAGGCAAAAAAATTAGACCCTACTTTTTTCTTTTTTTTTTGTTATGAGAAAAGATTCCAGGCATCTTCCTGTTGTCTTTGGTAGTAACATTTTCTAGCTCTACCAAAATCTGAGTATTTTATAAATGTTTGATTTAGTTGTTGTTGTTTTACTTCTCAAGAAAAAAAGATGGCCACTGCTTTTGACTTAGAAATAACATTGCAGACCTGGCAAGGGTATGAAGCACAGGAGGTACCTAGAAAAATAGATTTGAAGGTATGCTACTGTTTAATTTTTATTTTGGCTCATGCATGCGCAGCCAACACATTGCAGTAGTAGCAGATTTGGAGGTGCAGTCACTGTTGGGTGAATCCAGGGCATGCATTAGTAGGTGTGTCCCTCATTCCCCAATCAGCCAGCAGCAGGGAACGACACCCTGCATATCTAATGTGGCCACCAGATCTGAGAAAAGGTCCACTGCAATGGGAGTGAAGCTCTCATGCAGCGGGACCACAACACGCCTTCCAACGTGCAGGCAACATGGCGGCAGTGACTGCCACCACCTGTCACAATGCCGATGGAGGACCCCACTCCCCATCGGCAAATCCCTCCTTTTCCGCTGTGTACTGAGGGGGTACCCAATCCCCATCAGCATCATCCGCCCCCCCAAAAAATGCCTTTCTTTGCCGACGGGGGGCATTCAATCCCCATCAGCTTCAGTCCCCCCTTTCCAAGTTCAATCTGCCGTTGGGGGAGTCTACTCCCCATCAGCATGATGTCCCCCTTTGCTGTTTGCTGGGGGTTCCCAGTCCCCTCATCTCGTGTGACCCCTCCCCTTCTGTAGTGCCAACAGGGTGCAATCCCCCCCATCAGCTACTGCATCCCCCAAAAAAACACTTGGGTGGAACGCTGGGAGCCCATCCCAGTGTGCCAAATACCCTGTAAAAAATAAAAGTCCCGCAATGTTTGTTTTTTTTCTTTTTTGTTTTACCTGTAAAAAAGAAAACCATCCTTAGTGGTCTCCCTGCCCCATCCAGCAACCTGCACCCATCCTCTGTGCACCCTGCCTACCCACACCCCCCTCACCCCATACTTACCTCCTGAGCCCGGCGTGAAAATCTTCAGTGGCCCGGGAACACGTCTGCACTCTTCAAAGCTGACCATGAACTGAAGAAATGCCAGTAAGCTGTATAATGGCATAAATAGGGTTTTTTCAACTTTGGTGCATATCTCAGGCATTTTTGGGAATTATGACACCAAATTTCAACATAGAGTTTTTGGGACCCCTCCTCATGAATTCAGGCACTGTCATGGCGTTATTCTGTCCTGAAAGATGATTTCACGGTCACTGTGCGGAATCACCTTTTGGGACTGATTAACAAAATAACAGTGCCACTGTTCATGAGGAGGCTGTCAAAAAACCTATGTTGCAAATCTGGTGGAAAAAATCCAAGAAATGGCTGTTTTAAGGGCGTGCGTTGCAGAGTTTCCATGCATGCTCATAACTTCGTGAATGTGTAATATTTTCACACCAGATTTTCACAATTGGTATTTTACCACACCTCCTTATGAACAGTACAGCTGTCATTTTACATATCTTGGCCAAAATGTGTTTTCGCAGGTCCGGTGCAGAATAGCGCAGTCGCTGGCAAAATCAGTTTTCGGGACAGTTTGAGGAAATGACAGTGAACTGTTCATGAGCAGAAGTCCTAAAATGCCTATGTTGAAAATTTGGTGACAAAATTCCTGTGTGTTGCACAGTTTCCACGCATCCTTGTAACTTCACAAATTTGCAATATTTTCATGCCAGATTTTCAACACTGGCATTTTTTCACACCTTCTTATGAACAGTACAGCTGTCATTTTTCACATCCTGCCCTAAATGTGTTTTTGCACCTGTGGCACAAAATGGCGTGGTCACTGTGTGAATTCAACGTTTCGGACACATTAACAAAATTACCGTGCCACTGTTCATGAGGGGAGGTCCCAAAATACCTATGTTAAACTTGTGGTTAAAAAAATCCCCCAAATAATTGGGTTACAGAGGTGTGTTGCACAGTTTCTATGCATGCTCATGACTTCACCAATTGTTCATATTTTCACTCCAGATTTTTAATGTTGCCATTTATTTACACCTCCTCATGAACAATACAACTGTAATTTTCCACATCCTGCCCAAAACGTATTTCCATCCCTGTGTTGCCAAATGGAATAGCCGCTGTGCAAAACCACCTTTAAGCTAACAAACTGATTGTGCCACTTTTCATGAGGTGGGCTCACAAACAGACTAAGTTGAAAATTTGGAGTGAAAATACCAACACACGCCTATGGTGTTAGGATTTCCAACTGTAACACCCCACCCTGTAGAGACTGACAGGCATCAGGGGTGTGACTTGGAATCATCAGCTGTAATGCTCATGCCATTCCACCCCCACCCCCACCTCCACCCTGCAGCCAGTGACAGGTATCGTGGTGTGCCTTGCACTATTCGGCCACAAAGTTCACCCCATTCTCCTATACTGCACCCACCTCAGTGTATTTCCTTATGGAATGGGATAAGTATAATGCCCAAAGACCCCAAAGCACACCACGACACTTGTCAGTGTCTACAGGGTAGGGTGAGGTACAATGGCATGAACGTTATAGCTGACGTCCCAAAGGCACACCCCAATGCCTGTCGGTCTCTAAAGGGTGGGGATGGGGTTGGTGTTACTTCAACACTTCATTGCCATTCCTATTATGCGTCTCTAACTCCAGCACTACCAATGCCAATGCCAGCGAGATAACATTCGGCATTGACAAATGCTTGTTATTAATTGTAGCTGAAAGTAGCCTTCTGGAAAAAACATTTTAATTGCACTGCTGCTTTAAGTGATTAAGACAAGGAACACTGCATCTGTTTTAGCTTTTTATGTTACTGTTTTCTTAGTTAAGAAAACATACCAACCCAATGCTTTTCCACTTGGTTACCATATCTTCTGCCCCACAGTCCTTCTTGGAAGGGGTGTGCATGGGACAGATATTATTTTCCAAACAAGATGAATAGCGGGCTTCCCAAATAATCAAGATACCTTTTTGTATAGTCCACTGTTTGCCTCTTATTCATAAATGACTACTTAACATGATAGATAAAAGTCTTGCAAAGTTCCATTAGCCAATCAAGGGCCTTTTTTGGAGTTCACAGACTAGCACACCATGTTATTGCCTCACTGTCTCTCAGTACAGGACAAGAGCCAGACACTTCTGAGAGCTAGTTCTGCAGTTTACTCTAAGACACGGAGGTCAGTTTACACTGCTGCATTTGCACTACAGCAACCCGAGCTGCTACTGTAGCATTGGGTCCATTCTGGTGCATGGGCAGGCCTAAGAGACATAACTGCACAGCCAGGGGTAATGGAGGGGGTATGTGCTTGCACCCTGCTCCTCTCCTTGTCTGCCTCTGTTAGCTATCTGTGCAAGGTCTGTTGGTTATCTTCTTGAAGTTGTTTTGACTGATGTATGGCTTTATGCTACTCAAAACTGTATCTCCTCATTATGCCTGTGAACTACTGTACATTTGTGCTGCATAGCCATCACAGTGCTGGAGAGGCAAGTCTGTATTTTGTCCCTTCTAAAGGCCACCAAAGGTTTCTGCAGGACCCAGGCCTGGTCCTTCTATTAATAGGTGGGTCTGCTGACAGATTGCATTACATTACTGACTGCTGTGGTGATGCTTCTTTACATATGCCATTGATGCTGGTGTCCTGTACCTCTTCCTGTTGCTGTTGTGTGGTTCCTTCTTTACTGTTTATTTAGTTGGTTAAGAATCCATTCATTTATCTCCAGAGATAATAATCACACTGGCATATGAGTTGAATGGCATTATCTATATGGAAACAACTAGTCATGGCACTTACCCAAATCACACTGAAAAAATGGAGAGTTCAGACAGTTTCTTCAGATACAATTCTCCATTTATTTGATCACACAAGCAAGCAGAAAATGACCCTCCTGGGGCTAGGGTTACCATCTGTCCTGATTTTTGCAGGACAGTCCTGATTTGGGCAACTGTGTCCTGCAAAAAAATATGAAAAATACTGCATGTCCTGACTTTATAGTACAGAAAATATTTTCTAACTTTCCATGAAATGTTACAGAAAACTATAATGCCTTAACTTTAATACCTTAAAATGATAAGCAATAATAGAAGCAACTAAGAAACTACAATACTTAGCCTTAGTTCTGATTATGCAGAGAAAACAAGTCTGTTTCATTGGTCAGGGTTACGTACTGTCCTGCGAAAAATCATGTTTCAGTAAGAAATGTCCCACTTTGGGCTTCTTAAAAGGTGGTAACCCTAGCTGGGGCAGAGAGAAAAATACAAAGAGCTCTTGCACTTTCCCCAATGCTTTATTAAAGATACTGCCCTCTAGAGGAGAATTCCTTTTATAGCATCCTGGCGTGTCACATATTTTAAACTTTAAAATGCCAGTGTTAACTATAAATTTATTTCATTTATCTTTATGAATTGTAATAAATTCACACATCTAAACAGTACATGTAACATTCAGTTCTTTAAACAAACTAATTAGTGCATTCAACTATAAGGTACTACATATCTCAAACTAGAGGACATATTTAAAAGCTTCCTTGTTTAATAGGCCTAAGTATTAGAAAAAATTTTATTAACATAGACTAGAACCAAAGTTCTTTACATTCTATTTTGAGATACTACAAAGGGTAAAAGGAAGGAGCAGCAGAAAGTCTAAAAGAGGAATATTTATACATTGAAAGGGTAGAGGATACTCTGAGGTGGTCCCTAAATGAAACCGTAGATTAGGAAACTTCCCTTATTTAAGGGGATTTGTTTAAAAACAAAGACAGAAAATTATGTTGCTGACTCAACCTGAGAGAAAACCAGAAGGGGTAGGAGGATGTGAAGGAGAGATGGATGGGTCCTGGGGGGTGCCTCTTCTATATTATCATATGCTATACTATACTTTGTCTTTACCTGACCACTTGAAAAGGGTCCAAGACAATTGTACTTACATAAGAGACATGGATTTGGAAGAAAAATGAACACTGTAGAGACAGAAGACAGACATGCCACTTTGTTCACAAATTCACTTAGCATTTTTTTGCTTAGAAAAGTTAATAAAGATCAGTGTCTATCTTTCAAAAATAAAAAACATTATTTCAATATGTTCATTTAGACCCTTCTCTTTATATGCTCCTAAAGTATATGTCCAGAAAAGCACTGTTTTACTTAGCAGGGCCTCTCTGTCCCACCCTCTAGGCCCCAATGTCACTTGTTCTATTCCAACAAACTTTATTTCATATTCTTCCTTATTTTCTGCACTTGACATATGGACTGCCCACACAAATTCCATATTGCCATTCCTAATGGCTCTCATATGTTCCCCCATCCTTCTTTTCATTTTCCTTTTTGTTTTTCCCGCATAAAATGATCCATATTTGCATATTGTCAAAAAGATCACATAGGTGGTGTCACAGTAAATTAACTATAGGATGTTAAACATTCTCTCATCTCCTGGACATCTAAACATATCACATTCTCTTGTTACAGAGCAATATTTACCATGCCCATACTTCCTGCATCTCTTAGGTAGTGGGGGTAGCCAATTTATCTATGTTTCTCTTTTTCTTTTTTTGGTTGGGTGTAATGGACAAGCATATCCCTGAGGTTGTTAGCCCCCCGGTATGTCATTCTTGGAGGGGGTTTTGCGGTTTTGATCAACCTCAGGTCTGCCCCAAGTACAGTACATACATTTTTTGTGTATGATATCCCTGATTCTCCAGGATCTAATGCTGTATATACTTACAAAATGTATTTGGTCCTGGCTATTGTGATCATTTGTAACTGCTACTTTTCTGGCCATTAGTATACTCATATCCACCTCATCAGTTGCTGCCATAGCTTTCTTAATGGTAGAGTCAGCATACCCTAAAAGTTTTTCTAATACTTAGGGCTATTAAAGAAGGAATTTTTGTAAATATGCCCTCTAGTTTGAGATATGCAGTACCTTATGGTTGAATGCACTGATTAGCATGTTCAAAGCATTGAATGTTACACGCATTATTTAGATATGGGAATGTATCACAATTTATAGAGATAGATGAAATAAATTTATAGTTAACACTAGCACTTTAATCTTTAAAATACTTGACACATGACAATGCTATAAAAGGAATTCTCCTCTACAGGGCAGTATCCTTGATGAAGTCTTGGAGAAGGTGAAATGTCAAAGCTCTTTGTAGCTTTCTTTCTGACCCAGCAGGGTCATTTTCTACTTGCTTGTGTGGTCAAATAAATGGAGAATTGTATCTGAAGAAACTGTCTGGACTCTCCATTTTTTCAGTGTGTTTTGGGTAAGTCCAGTGACTAATTGTTTCCTTGCTGTATCACTGTGTCACTGAGCACCCCGACCTACCTTAGTGCAGCTCTGTTCACTCAACAGCCTTATCTATATGTTGATTGAAGATTCCAAGAGCAGTACTTATACTTGAACTTACATACTTGGAATTTAGAGAAAGCAGTAGGTATAAATGTTGGTTATTAATTTATCTCAGAATCATTAGTAATAATCTTTTATGTTTCCCCCATCCACGTATTTGTTTTTGAAAGACAATAGCGTTCTACCATCTACAATATCAGCTGGTAAAGAATTCAATATACCTATTACTCTGAGAGTATAGTACATTTTTCTCTTGTTTGATTTAAAACTGTTGATTTTCACTGTTTGGGACAGACTTCTTGTGAAATGGGTGTCTTTCTGGATACTAAGACCTAGATTTTCCATCATTTCTCTGTCCTTGTGAAGATTATAAATAGCAATAGGTCATCCCTTATCCTTCTTCCATGTAAGCTGTGTAGCAACAGGGCATTTAGTCTCATGTTATACTCCATGTGTTCTGAACCCTTTATCATTCTTGTAGCCTTTTTTTGGGATTCATTCTAATTTATTTTTGTTATCATGATTAACTCCACCTCAAAACTAAGAACAGTAATCTGTCAAGGGTCCAATATATGATCTATAAAATGGTAGTAAGACTTCCCTTGATCTATGATTAAAATGTCTCTTAATATTGCTCAGTAGATAATTAGCTTGTTAAATATATCATTAATATGATTTGTGAGTTTTAGTTTTGAAGATATTTTGATACCAATGCCTTTTTCTGCTTTGACCACATTTACTTTAACATCTTTGAGGAAGTAATTGTTACGTGTATTGTTTTTTCCTAAGTGTATCACATTGCACTTACTTTCATTATATTTCATCCCACATGCATCTGCCCATCTTACCATACTGTCCAGGTACTCCTGCATTCTTTTACAGTCATCCATCCTTCCTCCTAGTTTGGTGTTGTCCATTAATTTGTTGTAGTTCCTTATTTCCATTCCCAGGTCTGTTATTAAGAGGACGAACAGCACTGGCCTCAACACTGAACCCTTCAGAACCCCACTTGTCACATCCCTCTCTCCTGAAGTATGTCCCTTTAGTCTGACCCTCTGGGTCCTGTCTGTCAACTAAATGTTTATCCAATTTGTTATTAGTGGAGGGATGTTAGGAAAATTTTCCATGATTTTACTGATTACTATGTGATGAAGTACTTCATCAAATGCCTTACTAAGATCCAGATAAATAACATCCACCAAGTCACCCTTGTCCAATGCCCAGCTGACCCTTTCATAAAAACTGATTAAGTTTGCTGTGCATGACCTCCCCTGCCTGAAACCATGCTGTGCTTTATCTATATATGTATTTGTGAAACATGCATCATTTATCAATTCATAGATTTTTGTTTCCATTATTTTCCCAGTTAGTGATGTTATACTTATTGGTTTATAATTATTAGGATTTTTCTTCTTGCCTTTTTTAAAAATTGGCTCCACCTCTGCTTGCCTCCAGTCCTGTGGCACCTCACCTTTTGAAAGAGAATTATTAAATATGAGCCTTAGTGGTTGGTACAAAGTAAGGGCTTATTCCTGTAGTGTGTATGGAGAAATACTGTCCGTTTCTGCAGATTTGGATACATAAATTTTATTAAGGCATTCTAACACACTGCTTTCCGCAATGCATAACCCATCATTGTGATGTATTTCTATATTCTTCACCTTTGTTTCAGTTTGGTAGACTGAAGAAAAGTGGACATTAAGGGTTCAATTCTCAAAACTCAGTGCAAGACACACCAACAGCAGCTTGCGCCTATTGCCAGTGCACCAGGGCCCCTTCCCCAATTCTCTATCATGCAGGGTCCCAGTGGAAAAGTCCCACAGCTTATGGCAACTGTGGCCTTGAGCCAAACAGACAGTGCATTTGGATGGGTTGCTGCAAGCTGTGGGGTGGCCATGCACTGCTCTAGGATGTCCCTAGTGGCTAGCTCCTCCCCCAGCCCTGACCCACTAGTTATTAATATTACTCACATCCCTGGTGGTCTAGCAAATCCCCTGCCCCAATCACCTATGTATTAATAAATATATATCTTTCCCTGGTGGTCTTGTGGACCCCCATCCCAAACCCATATGTATTAAAATACATGTCACTTTACCTGGTGGTCTAGTGGACCTCCTTCCCCGATTCCATATGTAGTAACATATATGTCATTTTCTCTGGTGGTGTAGTGGACCCTTCTCCCTATCCCCGATCTGCCTGATTTAATATAATAATTACTTTCTGTGGTGGTCTAGTGGACCCCACCTCCAACCCCAGCAGGCAGTGCCCCATGATCCCACTCCTCCATCCCATCCCATCCCATCCCTGAGCTGGTGATCAGCACAGCTCTCTGCTCTCCATCATGGCCAGTCACCAACTGAGTTGCCAATGAGCACATACTGTATACAGTATGCACTCATTGATTAACAACTCACTGGAAGTGATGGAGGGGTGCTTCCTACTGGGGTGGGGGTCAACAGACCACCAGGGAAAGTGATTATTATATTAAAACAGGCAGATTGGGGGCAGGGAGGAGGTCTGCTAGACCACCACCACCAGGGAAAGTGATGTATATTTTAATACATGTAAGATCAGGGCAGGGATCCGGTAAACCACCAGGGACATTATTCATTTTAATAAATAGGGGATTGGGGCTGGGGTGGTCTGCTAGACCACCAGGGAAACTTGTATTTTTATGAGACAAATCAGAGATAGGGAGGGGAGACTGCAGCACATGAGGATCCCTACCACCCAGAGATGGTATAAGTTCTTTAACCCTCCAAGAGGACATACTTCTAAGTTCTCTTAGACCAGTCCTGGCTGGTCTAAGGGTACTTAAAATGTTGCCATCTAAGAGGGTTTAGAGAATACCAGATTAGGGCATATTGCAGGCTGCATCTGCCACGAGCCCTCTAGAGCTATGCCACAGCCCATTTTGTGGCACAAAGATGGTGCAAGACCCCTTTTGCACATTCAGCCTATGTTTGTTTATTTTATTTATTTAGATATTCAGAAACAACCTTTGAGCTTGGAGCTCATTTACAAAGGTTCCACATTAAGGGTTACATAGCATAACTGAGTGTAGCAAATGGAACAGCAGTTTAGTCAACATCAGGGATAATTAAGATATACAACATGCATAACCATATACAGCCAATACAATTTAATCAGTGCATATTTCCTTGAGCTGGAGTGTTCTACAATAGGAAGAATAAAACAAAAGAGATACTCTGCCAGCACCCAGAATAGTGGGATTGTCACATGAGAAACATCAATAAGAATCTATTTGGTGAGTTGGGACTGGGAGACAGTGGAGGGGAGGCACGGGGAGGAAGGACAGGGGACAGAGAGGGGGGTCAGTGGCAGAGGAAAGGGGTTGAGGGAGAGAGTGAGGGATTAGGATCAAATTATTGACTCCAGTTAAGTGGGCCAAGGTACTGCAGGGCCAGATGGAGAGAGATTTTCGTGTTTTTTTTTGGTGGAGCTCAGGTTAGTTTTGAGATAGGCAGTCACAGCCATTAGAATTGGCAAGGTGGATTTTTAACTCTTTTTTAAATGTGCTGATATTGTTTGCTCTGACTAGTTCAGCAGGGAGTTCATTGAGCCAGCGTGGGGCTCTTTAGATAAAAGACCATTGCACCAGTGAGGTTCTTCGGAATGGTACAAGGTGTGAACTCTGAGCTATGCCTCTGGTGAAGTGCTTGGGGGAACTGTAGCAGGTTGCAGATGGCAGAAGGGGAAGGCCCACTAGAACCTTCTTTCCCATGAGACAGACCTGGTACTTTACATGCCCAGGTAAATTCAGGCATTGTGTTTTGGTGTATACATTGCACATATGGGTGAGCTTGTGAGCTCTCACGATGAGTCAGCAGACTTTGTTGAGAGCAGTTCTGACACGCTTAAGTGCATTGTCAAAGGCAGCGCTATATATCACCAGCCTATAATCAATGGCTGACAGTACCAAGCTAGTGACGGCTAGGTGCAAAGCCATTGGGGTAATGTAACTTCTATGTCTGTACAAGATCCCTAGCTTGGAACCGACAGTTAGAACTATAGTATCTATGTGGGAGGTGAAGAAGAGGGAGTCACCTATATGCACTCCAAGCAACGTTTTCACTTGTTCCAAGGATTCATTCTTGTTGTTTACTAAGTTAAGCTGGAGGGGTTTTCTTTTTGGCATGTGGACATAATTTTTGTTTTTTTGTAGTTAAGCAGTAGTTTGTGGAGCTGGTTGAAACTGTTTTGCATAGCCCTGATGAGTTGATCTAGTTGAGGGTTGTGATTATTATTATGGCATTGTCAGTGTAGAGTATACTTTTGGATGGACAGACATCAGGTAGGGTGTTTAGAAATAGGCTAAACAGCATGGGTCCAAAACTGGACCCTTGAGGAACCCCTAGAGATACCTTCCTGGTGCTGGACCAGGCTAGTCCTATCTTGACACATTGGGTTCTACCTGTGAGGTAATCTCTGAACCAGCTGATGGAGACATGGGGCAGTCCAAGTTCCAGTAGTTTTTCCAGCAGTATGTGGTGGTTTACTGTGTCGAATGCTTTAATGAGGTCAATGAAAATTGACCTCACTAGGTGGCCACTGTCAACAGCCTCATGTAGAAGGCTCAAGAACTCAATTAGGGCAGTGTTCATGCTATGGCATTTGTGGAACCCATGTTGTTGGGGGCATTGCAGGTTGTATTTTTGAAGATGTTCATTCAATTGATCAGACACTATTCTCTCTAGGTCCTTGGATGGGGGGGATAGTATGAAGATGGGCCAGTAGGTGGATGCAATTGTGTGGTCTCCACGTTTATGTACAGGTGTGATGAGGGCCATTTTCCAGAGAGAAGGGAAGGTAGCTAGGGTGAGCAATTTATTTATTTATTTCATATTGATTTTTATGCTCCACAGTGAGCCAGTCTTCATCAACTTTATGGCCTTTAGGACACTTAACATGCTATGTGCAGCCCAGCGAATCCCCAGAGCTGTCCCAGATGTGTCATCCTTGCTCAACCCCCACATATGCACATTTTCAACTCCTGTTACCTGAGGCCCCAGAATGTGGTTGCATGTGCACATGGAGGTGCACACATGCACCACGGCTCCAGTGACGGCCTCTTCCGCCCACCCCCAGCCTAATGCCAGGGCTCCTCAGCATGACACCATGACCCAGCCTCCACCAGGTGGCAACCAAGTACCAAGAAGGCCTTCTAAACCCTCCTGAGGAGGAGAGATGCCAGCTGGCAGCTCAATCAGCTCTCCTCCCTCCACCTGCTGATTTTTGTAATGGGTACCATTACCTCATCCCGGGCGAGTGCCACCAATTTCATATCAATGTTGTCAATGCCCATGTGACGTTTACCTAGTACCCTTTTGACATATTTCTTGGCTTCATTAATAGTAATTTCTTTTAAGTAGAACAGTGCTGTAATTGGGTCCTAGGGGAGTGTAGGAGATTGAGGTTGAGGAGCTGGGGAGACTTGTGAGAACCGATAGTTAGCGGGAAGGATTGTGCTCAGGTCCATAAGGGCTTCATTAAAGGTATTTGCAATGGTGTGGGGGTCCTTAGTGAGTTTACCACTGACAATTAGCAGTATGGAAGGTGTTTTGGTGTCTTTTCCTGTCAAGTCCTTGATGTTGTCCCCAAATATCTTACTATTCCCCCAGTTTCTTTCCAGCTGGCTCTTGTAGTAGTTAGCTTTGGCCTGCCTTATATCTTTGGTACATTGGTTTCTGGCTGCCCAATATTTTTGGAAGTCATTTGGTGCCCCTGTGGTCTTTGCCTTGTGCCATAGATTGTCAAGCTCCTTCATTTGTTTAAGTAGTGTCCCGGTGAGACACTCATTATGTATGCCATGGATTTTCCTCTTTCTTTCTGGTGCAAAGATATAGCATGCAGCGTTAAACCTGGAAATGAAGAATTTCAGTACAAAATCAATGTCTTGTATTTCATCTAAAGCTGACCAGTTACTCCAGGTGAGATGGGCTTTGAATGAGTTTAGGAGACCACCGTGAAGTACTCTACTGGATATGACTGAGGGGGCTACTTTTGCCAATTTGTTGGACCAGTAACAGAGGACAGTTGAGTGGTCACTTAGTGCATCTGGGAGAACTGTAACCCAAGACAGTTTTGAGGGGGAGTTAGATAGGATTCAGTCAATAAGGGTACTATTCCCAGTGTTGTAGTTTATTCTAGTTGGCTCAATGACCAGCTGAGAAAGGTACACACTGGCTACCAGATCCTGTTGGGGACAGATTCAGGGGAGAGAAAATTTATATTGAAATCCCCCATGAGAAGTAACTCATTATTTTGATTTAGTGCACTAATAATGTCTACAACTTTTTCCGGGCTGGATTTTGCTTTACCAGGTGGCAGGTATACTGTGGCAAAAGTAATAGACTTGTTTTGTGTACCCAGTAACAGTTTTATGGCTAGTAACTCAAAGTCACTAGATCTAGCTGATATGGGAAGCACGTGACCCTGGAGGTGTCTTCTTGTGTAGATAATGCACCCACCTCCCTGTTTGCAGGTTCTGTTTTGCCTGAAGCTGGTGTATCAATCTAACATGATGGTAGAGGTCATTATTTTAAGGGAGAGGCATGTTTCAGTGAGGCAGATGATATCTGGCTTGTGCTGGGAGACCCCTGCCTGGAAATGGGTAAGCTTTGGCAGGAGGCTGCTGATGTTTAGCTAAGCAATCTTTAGGTGACTTTGTAGCCCTCTGCTGTATTGCGCCACAGATGTCGGGCCGGGATTTGGGGGGACATTCCCAGAAAGGAGTAGCAGCAGAATTATGATAACCTTCATGGTGTTAATACTATGAGGGTAGATTATTATTTTCTCTTGAGGAGGTATGGTTTCTGATGCTTAAGCATGGACTGCCTGATGGTTATAGGCAATGTGGAGCAAGGTTTGATTAGCACGCTGTATAATGTTTGTGCACATTGTAAATCATAGGGCGATAGTGTAAGAGCACAGTCAGGGGGAAGTTCATGAGCTGTACCCAGGGAGGAATGGAGTGGGTGAAACATTATTAGCAGGAGATCCTGGGCATAATGAGAGATTATGGGTGAGCTTGGCAGTGTAGCGACAGATATTAGTATTAGCGTAGCTACTAATTTGAGTGGAGGGCACATTGTACTCCAAGATAGGTGTGCTACTGCTGAAAGGGATTAGGTGAGCTAAGTGTGAATGCAGGGAAGGGGGGTGGGGTTGAAACAAATACAGGACTCCTGCCTGTGGCACTACAGCACAATAAAATAACTGCTGATTGGTTGTTGTACTATGTGAGCATGTTAGGAACCTTGAGGAGGTGAACAGCAAAGAGATGGAGGAACAATGACCTCTAGTGGTGTAGAGATATAGGCTGCAGATGGGAAAGTGGGCAGATAAAAATTGACACCCACTAACTCTGACATCAGAAATCATCTGACACCAGTAGTCTAAAATTACAGGGCAGCCAAGGATGGGTGGGTGGGAGCGGGTGGGAAAAGCATGGGGTTTAGTGTCTGTACTGTGGAATATGCTGACCTTGGTTTTGTGATGGAGAGCAGCTCCGAGGTGCATTGCAGTCCAGTTGCCCTCAGCAGGTGAGCTGCCTTGTGGTCTGGGGGCAAGCTGCAGAGAAGAGCAGACAAATTAATTATTAGCTGGGGTGGGCAGGCATGATACTTAATCGGTGAGAGGCACAGGGAAGCAGGGGGGAATTTAGAAGTGAGATATGGAGGGAGGGAGGGAGAGAGAGAGAGTGAACTGGAAAGAGAGAGACTGAGACAAAAAGGCAGTGAGAAGTTAGTAAATAATCTGGCACAAAAAAAAAACAGTAAAGCACTAAATCAATTCAACAGCACAGAGTGAGCAAATAAATCAGTGTTAAATTGAAAGCCACAGAAAAAAGAGCAATAAAAGGGCAGAAACAGAGTTTAAAATTTAAACATGCAAACAGTGTGACCAAATAAATCAGAGTTTAACTGAGAGCCAGGGAAAAGGAGCAATAACAGGGCAGAAATGGAGTAAAAAGTAGGGCAGAGATGGAGCAAAATATTTGAAAGTGCAAGTCGCTGCAGACTGTCAGCTAGCACAGCTAGAAAGTATCAAGGCTGCTTAAAGAAATTAACAAACTAGTCTGTTAATAGTACACTTAATTAAAAGGTGCAGTTTAAAGTAAACTAAAGTAAAAACAAGCACTAATTTGCTAAACTCGGAGAACTACGCACAATTCAAGTTCAGCTTCCACAAAAGCCCACACTAAGAAGAACATAATCATTAGGCTAAAGTTGAACTGAGCAAGTTTAAAGTTACAGTTCAAACAGCCATCCTGCAGCTTTAACAGTTTATTTTTAAGTATTTCCCAACTTGTACTGGTATTCAATATTTCCTATTTCAGTTTTCCAGTCCCATGTCTCAAGTTCATCTTTTCATACATTGTAAGTCAGTTCTTTTAAAATTGTAGTATATTGTCCCACCCTTACTAGACTGGAAACGTCTTTTAACAGTAAGGACAATTACTGAATGACCACTGGACAGCAATAGAACCATTATCTTGTAAGTTAGGGATGCTGGTATATAAGAGATTGTGAGGCCCAATATATTGTTCCCCCTGGCTTTATGTTTTATTATTTATTTAGAACTATTTTCCCTAATGGTGTCTAATAGTTTCCCTGCAAAGTGTATGAAGATGTGAATTAATCTGAACCACCACCACCACTATGGTGGACCAACTTTGTTTTTTCCTATCTAGCATTTAACTGCCTGAATTGGATTTCTGCCTGTTACACTGCTGACCAGGGTTCAGGAACAGACTTGGGTGTTGGAGGGCTGGCCAGGGGTGATGAAGGCTTGAGTGTCCAGTGATCTCTCCCCTTCTCCTGTGAAGGAGGGTGGGTTCATAGCTCAGCATTTGCTGGCCCCTGGTGGAGGCCAGAGCCATGACAACTTGTTAGCCATCACTGTGGGAAACATAGAAACATAGAAGTTAATGGCAGATAAGGACCGCTAGGCCCATCCAGTCTGCTCATTTTTCTACCTTATGAGGGAGGGAGCATGACGGACATCAGCTTGTGCCTTGACGTCATGTGGCCTGTCATGCTCCAAAGAAAATGGGAAAACACCCACTGGCCAACTGGAGGACGACCGCTTGTCCCTCCATAAGCTCGAAGCCCCAGAGACATGTGTCTGTTCTGACTCCTGCTGTGCCCAGGATACACAGGAAGCTCTTTGGGGTGATTCTCCTCCTCTGCTAGCCTCTCACAGGGGTAGGAGCCCTCCCAATGAAGAGTTACTTTGGGTTACCTGGTAGCACGGCAATATGGAGCAGTGGATGGTGGTAGGGATTCTGCAGCAGTGGTAAGAGTTCTTGGCAGGCCTGAAGGAGTGGATGGTCAGGGGGTAGGAGGAGCAAATAAAAAACTACCTGAATTTGCTTCTTTGAAATAAAGTGTCTTCACCTAAAAATTCCACAAGTGATTAGTGGAGGACCTTCAAATGGAAAATCATGAATCTCCCAAACATGTGGTTGCTTTTTTTTTTACTTGGTCTCCATGAAAAGGGTGTCTCTCAGTTTTTATGTCTGAACTCAGATGTGAATTGAGCACCACTCTGCCCACCAGCATCATACAACCCCTGGGGTCTTACCTTCTGTGTGTCATTGAATGTGCTTTCAAAATCCACTGGCCATGCATAAGTACTCTTAAACACTTAACATTTGCTTTTTGTTGAAGCAGTCTATCAGAAAACATTTTGTTGCACTCAGAGACTGAAGTAGCAGGTGGACGAAAAGGTGCAAATGATCCCATTTACCTAAATGGGGTGCTAAATGTGAAGTCTTTTTGTAAGTGGTAAGGCAGTTTCTTTCTTGTGAACATACTTTCATTCAGACTAGTTTTCATTCAAACTGAGGATTTTGGATGGCCCTGCTGATCATAAACTTGAATAAGCTAGTTGGTAACTGATCCTGCGCTTAGCAATCTACAACCTAGATGTTCACATGCAAAGAATACAATAAAAACCTGACTAAAGTCTAAAAACAAGCTTATAAAACACATAAAATGTACCTGAACATTTATCTTTACCTAAACAAATTATTGCAGCCCGAGTAAAACCCAGGTAAATTGTATGGTACCCTGACTACTGTATGATGTAGTAAACATATATTGGTATTTTTTTTATATTCTTTGTAAACTGGGTAAGGCCCACTAGGTGGAACTGCCTGTTTTCAGGGGCAACCCAGGAGCACTGAGGAGGTTCAGTGACTTTCTTGGAGTCGCACACTATTCAAGTGGAGTTTGTGGGAATCAAACCTAAGTCTGTTGGATGTACCCAGTTCAATCACTGTTTGTTACTCTAACCATTAGTCTATAGTGCCAGACATAATAACACCCATATATAATGTTTTAATATATGATTTCAGGAATAGTGCACAGTACCTACAGTGCAAATTATGAACATTAAACACTTTACATTTTACAAAAACTGAATTATTTGCCAATCTATCTACTTATTTTTTCTTACACCAAAGTGAGTGAATAGTGGACAGAGCACTGTAAATAACTTTTGATCAAGCTTCGTTATTATACATCCAGAAACATATAAAATTAGTTTATTCTGGATTTATTTAATATTGATTTTCTGTGGCTCACTAAACAGAATCTATTTAGCACTGTATGAGACAGATGTTTTTACATTTTGGAAGACAGGCAACGTATCTTATCTGTTTAGGATTCATGTTAGAAATATAAGTTTTTCTTCCTATTTAAAACAAATTCAAGTGCTAGTGTATTCATTTAGTAGTTTATGCCGACTAGTATATGCTGCAGAAAACAGTAAAGGATTTATTGTGAAGCACTCTGGGTCTATAGCAGAAGTCACGCAATTTCCCAGTAAATTTTATAAAAAAATATCTGCAATTTCAGGTTACTTTTCCTGCAATTTTCCAGTGGCCCTGCCCATGTGTGCTGATACTTGTATTTTTTTTTGTATCATCCAGTGTAATATAAATAGCAAAAGACATTTAGGCACATACTAAATGAAAACTGTGCTTTCAGGAAGGAGAGTAGTCCTCAGCTGATGGAAAGGTTGGTGGGAAGCATGGGTGGTTAAACTGAATGGCTGGTTACAACAAAGCAATGCGGGTGGTTTCTTTACTGATTCTATATGTAGCAAACAGAAAGCATGTGAAGCACAGCAGCAGTCATTTTAAGATGCTGAAATCTGGGCAGGCCCGTCAGCACTGCAGTAGCACTACTGATTGCAATGCCAGTGACCCGGGGTCGGAAGCAAACTCGGGTTTCTGGAGGTCTGGCCAGGGCAGTAGGATCAAGTACCCAAGGGGCTGCTCTCCTCCTCTGGGGAGGGTGGGCTGCAAGTTGCACTGCTTTACTGCCACCTGGGTGACCATGGGTGATGGTGCAATGGGACTGCAGAGCAATCAGGAGGGGAGAACACTAGCTGGGATCTGGAGCAATGGCACCTCTTTATGCGCCCTACCTCCTTGGATCCCCTTGAGCGCTGGTGCCCTCAGGGACAGGGACCAGAAAACCAGGAACAATCACCCCACATTGATCACTTGTAGAAGGGACCCAGCTGCCACAGACTTCATAACCAGGCTCCATGAGGTACCCACTGGGCTGCCCGATACACACTAAGGGACTATGGAGGGTGATCTGGGGTCCTTTCCCTTCCCATCTGGGGGTACAACCTAGGCAGGATGGGGCAGACCCACAGGCACTCCTGAGCATTGCCTGGGGAGAAGCTAGGTGATACCCAGCCTAGGGATCTCTGAAAAGTGGAAATTGATGCTGTAAGAAGAGGGCATAGATAGAGAAAATAAAAAAATTAAAAGAGATGCTGAAATCTTAGGGATTCTCTGCTGTGACATGCAATTTCCATGAGGCACCAGTACAATAATTCAAAATCCACAAACCAAGCAGGATTCTGTGATTTTTACCTGTGCTACCAGTAAAAACAGAAAACCAGGGTCCTTCCTCATACAGTTGTAGCAGGTGTGATGCAGTGATGGGTAGACTGGTATTTAGTGTGCTAAAGGTTATAGCTGACCAGCAGAAAGTGCATGTGGCAATCAGTGAGATATAATTTTTAAGAGCAGCGTACAGTTGGTAACAACAGGTGAGTTTTGATGCATTTTAGGCAGTCTCAGAGATTGTTGGGCTATGTGTAATATTTTGCCAATACAGATTTGTTTCTGAAGTGCCATTAAACAGTATGTTTGTGTGGTGATGCTCAGATGTTACAGTTCAGCTGGGCTGTCCCAGGTAATTACAATATAAAGACTTTTAGGGGTAGGGCAGATGTCTCACCAATATACCTCTCTGTTTCTCAGGGTGGTCAAGCAGCAGCTTTTGCAACAGATGACAATGTCCCTCTGTGGCAAGTCAGCAGGGGTGTACGAATCCCAGGTTGCCTCTTCCCTTGGGAATCAAGAACCTCAACTTTACAGGGTACATGAACCATACTAGTCACTAGATATGAAGCCAAAGTCATCTGTCAACCTAACACTGCTATATTGCAGTGCAGATTCCTTTTCACTCACCTCTGAAACAATAGCTTTTACTTCATAGCAAAATGAATTGTCAAAGACCTTTTCTGGTAAAGTATTAGTGGACTACTTTTGGGCACAGTGTTCAACATAATCAAATGTATCCAATTTCTAAAGTCAGTTTGCTTGTGTAACTGGTTAACAAAAGCACAGGAAACTATGATGAACATGTTATTACAGATTTGTGTACCCTGTTACTGTATGTCTCAATTAAAACATATCAAGTGTGTTACAGTATATGCCTGTCATACTACTTATCCATCATTATAAATTCATTATCCATAATTTATATACTCTTTATTAGTTGTCTTAACACATAAAGACTTGATTAAAGACTATCAGAACAAACTGCTACTCATATTTGCTATAACACTTTTGGCTCAGAAGCAGTATTATTTATCACACCGTTGGAACATGTCATTTGTGCTCTAGGTGCCGAACACAGAAATAACTCCTTTTGGAAATTTGAAAAGATCTATGAAAGCCTCTTCCATGAAATGCCTCAGATCTTTTTTTTTTTGTTACAACTGTTTAATAATAGTTTCACTGTAAAATAAATGGGCTATTTCTGCTAAAATGTGTGGAATTGGTATTTAAAGCAGCAGTTCATGCAACGGTGAAACTTTGGTGAACATGCCTTTTTGTTGCATTTTAGATTGTCCTTTTTTTCCACTCTTGAAAAACACCCTTTTATAATTTAGATACTTTTTAGCATCTTTAGATTTAAAATACATAAAGGAAAGCACCATTCAATACGTCTGCCTAAAGTTTTCATCAATATGGTCAGATGCATTTAAAAACCTAGGGTCCTACTTTCAGAAGATGTTTACCATAATCGCAGTGTGGAAGCAACCTTTCTGAAAGTAGAGCAGCCTTTGTCCATAATTTGTCAAGTGACATATTGGATTTAAAGCCAACACTGCAATAGCCGGTTGTGTATCATTGTCAGTGAATGGCTACCCTGATGACATTATGCTCTTATTGATGATGCTGTCACTGTTGTTTTTTGACATGATGGCTCTAATGACTCAGTTGGATTGCCGTATAAGCAAAGAATCTTTTTTTACGTTTGCTATTTAATGATTTGCACTGTATCAAGGAATCCTGTGATGTAGTAATGTAACTGATCTGAAGTCTTATTATTAATGGTTGCCCCAAGACTGCCTTTTAGAAGTACATACTATTTAAATTTTACATAGGCCAACATACACATGGATCTACAGTAAATAAACTATGAAATTTGTATCCAGCTCACAGAAAGTAAGCAAAGAAGGTGTCAGTAACTTATAACTTTATATTTAGGCCAGTGGATGAGATAAAGTGGTGTTCCCAGACAAATATGGCAGCTAAGGAGAGGTGGTTGGCCTGCCTGGAGTATGGGTAGGATAATTGTTATCCTGGGTCAAGCAATGCAGCTGTGTGTGTGGGGGGCAGGGGGCAGTGCAAATACTTATTGTCGATGTTGCCACAAATGACATAGGGTATACATGTGCCAAGGACATGAGAAAGACATTCACAGAACTAATGATGTTCCTGAAGGAAAAAGAATCAAGGGTGATTTTTTATTTTATGGATGCCTGTATATCAGTGATGGTCTGCTCTTACACCAGAAGGAAGTAGGAATACTGGTCAAGAGAAATGGGGAGTCAAAGAGATTAAAACTTGAGGATAGCAAAAGGGACTAATGCAATGGTTCACAATGGTAGAAGACAGATATAGGATATTACCAAGATAAGTATAGCAGAGCAGGGCAGAAACTAGAGATAAGACCCTCAAGGGGACTGAAGAATCATAAAGTGACAAATATCCTGACTTGCATGGAGCTCAATATGAGAACCACAACCAGCAAAAGGGTTATGCTTGAGCATCTTATGTACATCAAAAGCTAGGATTTAGTAACACTCATGGAGACTCAGTGAGTAAATAAACATGACTGTACACTAAGGACAGTGGGATGCAACATATTACAAAGATATATAGCTGCTTTCTTTTTAAGGGAGTGAGTTACTGTTGAGAACAAGGGGGACATTAGAGGGATACAGTGCATCAAAGTTCAACTGTATCACATTTGGGCAAAAGGGTCACCTTGAGAATGTGCCACAGTCCTGAACAGTTTAGCAGAGCATGATGCCCTCCTGTTTGTGGAAATTATGGGAGCAGACAGATCTGATGCAACGGTAATTCTGAGGGATTTCAGTCTCCAAGGCATAGACTGGTATCTTGATCAGGATAATTGCTTGGCTGATACTGAATTCCTGTCAACAGCAAGGTCTGCATCTTAGAACAGCATGTCCAACAAAGAACTAAATTTGAAGCCACCCTTGATGTTGTTCTCAGAACTGGTGTTGGGTACTCTCCAGTGTGAATGTCAAAAACAGGTGGGAATCAATAACATTCACACTGAAGATGAGAGTCAAAAAAACTGGTGGTGGTAGTAACCACAACCAGTTACCTTCTCACTGGTGACAGGGAAGGAAACCTAGCCCTCAACCTCCAGGTCCCAGAACATCAGAAAAAAATATTTTTTGTCAAAATGAGGGATCTGGTGGCCAAGCATCTGGAGAAGCTGCAGAAGGTTGATGATACACAAGGAATGATGATGATGATATATTCACAAGGGAAGACCCAGGGCCTGTATCAGAGAGAGAGGCATTATAGCAGCTGTAAGGGAGATCCCTTAGATGAGGCAGCAAGTATTTATCAATGAAAGAGTTCAGAAAGGGCAGTAGCCCTAAACATAGATAAGGCCACAGAGCCAGATGTGATATATCTGAGGGTGCTCAAATAATTGGAAATGGAACTAACTCCTTGGTGGGGCAATTTAATAGCTCAGTTTAGACATGAATCATTTGCAAATACTGGAGAGTAGTGGACATAGACTGGCTAAATAAAAGGGGGACAAGAAACAACCAGCTAACTACAGACCTGTCAGTCTTACCTCTTTTGTTGGTAAACTGATGGATACACTAGCCAAAGAGGACCTCATAGACTACCTTGACAGCAATGGATTCCAGAACAGTAAACAGCACAGGTTTGTGGCATGAAGGTCTTGTTAGACTAACATGATAGTATTCTTTGACTCAGTAATGAGGGTAAGGGTTAAGGGCAATGTTATGGAATTACTATATTTCAGTTTCAGCAAGGCTGTTGACTTGGTGCCTCAAAGCAGGTTTCTCAAGAAACTAGAGGATCTGAGTGCAGAAAAGGGCACAGTTAAAAGGATGCAAAACTGGTTGGAAGGGAGACAATAGAGGGATGTGGTTAACAGAGTTAAATCAGAAGAGAGACAAGTCACCACTGTGGTACCACAAGGATCTTTCCTAGGTCCAGTTCATTTCAATATGTCTATAAGCAATATGGGAGAAGGAATCCTGAGCAAGATGTCTCTCTTTGCAGATGACCCTAAGCTCTGTGGCAGGGTAGACAGTGAGGAGGGCAGTTAGAGAGCTCCAGAGAGACTTGTAAAGGCTACAGAAGTGGTCAAAGGTTTGGCAGTTGAGATCCAATTCCAAAAAGTGCAAGATAATGCACATAGGGGCCAAAAACCAAAGTACAGAGTACTGGATGGGGTGTGGGGGGAGAGCTGGGCATGACCTCTGAGGAAAGAGACCTGGGTATCATCATCAGTGACTCCCTAAAACAATCAAGCCAGTGCAACAAGGCCTACAGTATAGCAAACAAGATACTGGGGTGTATAGAAATGGATATTGACAGCAGAAGGAAGGTATATTATTACCTTTCTGAGGCACCACTTGGAGTACTGAACCCTATTCTGGGCTCTCTCCCAAGGAAAGTTAAGAACAGATTAGAGTCTCTGCAATGTAGAGTGATCAAAATGATTCAGGGCTAGCAGGGCAGATTTTATGAGGTTCGGCTCAAAGTACTGAACATGTACTCTTTGGAGAACGGACATGAGAGGACAGTTATGATGGAGACCTTCAAGTTCCTGACAGGAATGATCAAGGTAAACTGGAACTATTTAGCATATGTAGCTATATAGGGTGTGCCTTTGGATACTTTGGTGAAAAGATATCTCAGCATTTTTTTCCATCTTGTGTTTATTCGCCATGGCCTGCAGGCAAAGGTTCGTACTCTCTGGTCACCCCAGACACTGCCCCCCCCAGGTACCCCTGAACCCTATTTAATGGGCAATTATGGATGGTCCCAAGTTAGCAGTGCAGACCTGCCAGAGGGAACATCATGGAGCCTGCAGCCAGATTTCTCTGTTTTCCTGGTCCTTCTCCCTCTTGGCCATGATCGTGCACATGGAGGTGCACACACATCACAAAGCCATACATCAAGTCTCCCAGAATCTGGTGCTGCCTTCTATCCTCCACCATGAGGCAGCCAAGGAGTGGGATGACATGCCCACCCATCCCAGGGAGAGCAGAGCTGTAGCTGAGCACTCGATCCTCTCCATCCCCTGCTGACCACCGGTGGCCCGAGTTTGCTCCCGAACCCAGGTTGCCGGCATGGTGTGAGGTGTGGCATCCAGCACCTTAACCCTCAGCACCACCGGGCCTGACACTGATTTTAGATTTGAATGTTTTTTGTGACAATGGCTAGTACGGCAGCTGATTGAAAATTGTTCAAATTGTTATTAGTGAAAGTCTGCTCTGAGAAATACTATCTATGCTATCTGCCATCTTGATTTTCCTCCCATTGAAATCTTGATTTCTAAGGGAACATTAGCTATTATGGAATGAACAAGACCTGTATTTAGGTCTTGTTCACATAATTAGTTCTATTTTTGTATTATTTTTTAACAATTTGCAGTGCAAGTATGTCTTTTGGGGCCAAGAATCATATCGGCCATCACTTGCTTAGTTAAGGATCTTTCGATCTGAAAAAATAAATTCGAACAATAAATTACAGTTCGAACTTTACTGTTCAAATAGCTATTTTGGATTGAACATTCGTACCTATGCCATTGAGGGCAATATGATTTTTAGCCCCCACAAAAGACATAATTGGACTTACAATTGTTAGAATATACTCCCTGGTGTCTAGGGGTACCCCCACCCTCCCATCGCAATCCCCTTATTCAGTTTTATTTCCCTGGTGTGTAGTGGCACCCACCTCCCCAATCACTGTCCCTGTCATTGGCTTATTTTTACCTGGTGTCTAGTGGCACTCCCTCCCCATTCACTGTCCCCAGAAGTTTATATTTGTTTCCCTGGTGTCTAGTGGTACCCCTTTCCCCAATCACTGTTCCTGTCATTGGCATATTTTAAGCTGGTGTCCATTGGCACCCCCTCCATGTTTGCTGTCCCCAAAAATGTATATTTGTTTCCCTGGTGTCTAGTGGCACCTCCCTCCCTGATCTTAGTTTAATTGGTGTCTTAGTGGCACCCCCATCCTTAATCTGGCAGTGCTGAAATAAAGAAAATAGTCCTGGCTTTTTTCCTATTGTAAAACCTGTAAAAAAATAAAACTGTCCTTCGCCGATCTGATCCCCACCCCACCCACAGCACCCACTCAGCACCCACTACCCCACACCCCCCAGTATACCTCCACACACCCTCACTCACCTGAACAGGTCCCAGGTTTGAAATCAGCCCTCCAATAAAAGTCATGACTTGCTGCTGGAACCGGAAACTGCAATATGAGAAACTAAGGTTAATGTGGTTCAGTGTATTTCAATGGGGGTTTTAACATTTATGCCTAACGCTGCCATTTTTGACATTTTGACCCTATATTTTCAACAAGGCCTTTCGGGAACCCACCTCATGAACAGTAGGACTGTCATTATGCAACATCCACCTGAGTGGTAATTTCACAGTCCCTTAGCAAATTTACCTTTCAGGCAGGATTTGCATAATGCTAGTCAAATTGTTAATGAAGTGTGGACGTAAGAAGGCTTTGTTGAAAATCTGTGGTCAAAATATGTAAAAATGGGAAAGTTATGACCATCTGTTGCAATTTCACTACTAGCATTCGTAACTTTGGAAATATTAAATAGTTTTACACCAAATTTTGAACATACATAGCTTATTACCCCACCTCATGTATGTCACAACTGTCATTTTTCAAATCCTAGCTAAAATGTGTTTTTGCACCTGTGGCATGGAAAGACATTGTGGTTGCGCAGAATTACATTATAGCAGGGATTCAAAAATGTTCTATACCAGCTACATGAGGTGGGGTAATAAGATGGCTATGCTGACAATTTCTTCACTGTTGTCCTATAAATGGAAGTGCAGGAGTCTTTCACAGTGACGTACATATACACATCTATGGAGGGATGGGAGCGCAGGGCCCACAGGCAAATAAGGATGCAACTATTTTATCTCAAAAAACATACATGGGTGGGGGCTCATGGCCCAGAGGGCCCTATGCTCCCAGAGGCAAATAAGGCTCCAATTAGACTATCTCAAAAAATAAGAACATTTGTTGTAAAACAACTGCATTAATGCATCAGTTAAGTTTCAGGATAAAGTGCATAAAGTCATGAAATGTAATGTTAGATTTTTAACCCTAACACACCACCACCACCCTGGAGGCAGCAAATCAGGCATGCTGTGGGGTTGTCAAACCTAGCTCACCCAATTTTCCTTCAGTGTACACATATACACTTATTTAGTGATGGAATGGGGTGGGAGTTAGGTTGACAACCACAACACCTGTTTACTCTCAAAGATGATGGAAATGATAAAGGTTAAAAAAAAAAAACAATATCATATTTCATGCTTTTGCACTTAATCGTGAACCAAACTGATGTATTAACACAGTTTTCTGCAATGAATTATAGGGGTGTGGTTGCACCCCCATAGTTAGGGTTGAGTAGCTTGTTTAATGTTAAACATAAAATTTTGCACATTAATATCTTTGGTTCTCTTTGACAAAATTAGCTGAAATGTTGTGTGTGTTGTCTAGTAGACAAGGTCATGATGTGCGGAAATTTTGTGATGGCAGCTTGTGCAGTTTCTGTGATCTTCATGTGTCATTTTTTGAAACAAAAAACAACTTTTTCCATATACTTAACATTGTTTTGTTTTTTTCTGCTCTTGCTTATAGCCTGCATAGAAAGAATTTTTTTGCTCCAGACGTGCAGGAGACATATATCATGTCCCAAGGATGTGCCTTTGACAGGTCTGTGGAAAAATATCAAAGGGTTCCAGAGTTATTAGGCTGTAAATTTTAATGTTTTCTGACCAGCGCATGAGCAGTAGAGGTTTCCAGATAATGTTCTGTGGTGAAAGTAAAAATTTAATGCCATCAATGCTGGTTTTTGGTTTTGCGCCACTGAATTGTCATGGCACTAAGCATTTTTTTGTGCCGTGCCAACTGCCACCTTGTGCATCATTTTCCTTGTGTTTGTTTGCCCCCCCATACACACTCCATTGTCATCCCTGGTGTCTAGTGGCACCCTCCGCCCCCTAATCCCTGTCCTCCATTAAAAACTGGGGAGAGTTTTACCGTGGTAGAATTTCTATCTGTACCTTTACATAAATAGCCGCAAGCTATACTGTGGCTTAACAAATATTTTGCTATTGCAGGAAGTCTCAAACCAACAACTTTACACACCCAAGGCATGAGTGTCAGCTTTGGTCAACTGAAGTCAGTCTCACTCAGACTCAGTTACTTTGGTGATGGCAGCTGCGCTGGGCTAGCCACTGTGTCGCTGTATTGTTGCACCACGTTGTGTTTGTTTGCCGTGTCTGCTTGGCTGCGTTCGCATACTCGTTTACCTGTTTGAGCTTTTTGATACTTCAGCTTCTTCCAGCTCTTCCAAACGTTATTTTTAATTCTCGTTTTATTACTCAGTAATTTATTTAGCAGTCGCATTGTTGCTCCTACACGGGGATCCCTTTGATTAAGACTATGAATAGAATTCATACATAGTGTGTGGCGTCCTCCAGTGGGTTTTACGACCGGATTCTGACTTTAGGGGTAACCTTTCTCCGTAAGAGTTTCGATTGATTTTGCAGTG
This sequence comes from Neoceratodus forsteri, assembly GCA_016271365.2. Classification (NCBI taxonomy): domain Eukaryota; kingdom Metazoa; phylum Chordata; order Ceratodontiformes; family Ceratodontidae; genus Neoceratodus; species Neoceratodus forsteri. The sequence goes on from CM057453.1 coordinate 89,431,719, forward strand.
GATTGGATTAAAAAAATTGAAGAAAACTGAAGAATTGAGGACTGGATTCTGATTCAGTTACTGGGCTAATGAGGTCTGGATTGTTGGAGTATTCGTGAGAAACTGGGATTTTGGAGTATTTGTGAGGAGAAGCCGATCTTTTTGATTTTTATCGATCTTGGTGCAGTGAGATTCTCTGAAGGAGAGAGAGGAGTTTTGTTTGACTTTCTGATATATTTTAACTCCTTAACATATTTCTGACTGCTTGCTTCTTGTAATTTATTTTAAGGAGTGTGTTCTGATTTAGGGATTGTGGGGGAGCTGCTTGGGGTGGTTGCTGCCGTTGGCCGAGCTCAGGGTGGGCGGCGCTAGTTTCAGACCTGTCAAAGAACAGGCCTGAGTCGCTGGTGCATCCTAGGCTGTCCGGGGGACCTGCTGGTGGGCAGATTCTGTGCAGGAGGCCATTACCATGGACTCGACTGCAGGCAGTGACCCCCTGGTGAGGTGACCATTTCCCCTACAAATAAAGTGGCATCAACAGCGCTCCTGCTTTTGGAATCAGCTTTTCATGAGTTCTCCTTGTTAGCCCCTAGGAACATTATTTCTTTTTGACTGCCTTACGACTTTCTGCACTCTGTTCTGGGCTTTTGTTGAGAGCAGAGTCCGAGAGTGAGCACTGGTTTGCCAGGGGAGATGAAGGATCCCTTGGCCTTTCATCAGAACAGAATCTCAACTCAGACTGATATATACTAAATCTCTGATATTGTACTGGTTTTGAGTACTATTGAACTGCATAGATTGAAATGAACTAATATGGATTGAAATTTTATTGGATTTGAATTGGACTGAAATTGCAAAAATTTATTTATTTATTGTAATTAGGTTGCCTATTTGGTGTTAATTATTTATGTGTTATTGGTGTTTTGTGTGGTTGTTGTGATGAGATGAATGATACAATTTTTAAGGGGTGTTTGAGACATGCCTCCTTGGAAGTGCATGTGCATATGTGGTGATAATAATTATAGTTTGGTAGTGTGATTTTTATATTTTGTTAGGATGTGCTGGGAGGGTGTTAAGACAGTCAGGCATTATTCTCCCACTGTGCTCCGTGATCTACACCCCTTTCACTGCTCCCCATTATCGGCTGAAGTCTATAGGAGGTGTCTGGCATTAGGGATAGTGAGGAGATGAGTGAGGGGTGTGTGGACTGGGCACAGTGGGAGAATGGAGAAGGGTGAGCGGATAGAGGTAGTGGGGACTAGGAGATGCCCTGGGGTGAAATGGAGTCAGGAAAGGGGTGTTCCCTGCCTGATTCCCATATCCAAGGGCTCCACAAATTGTGGGCAGGTCCTGAGATCCTCCTTGAAAACCCATCTAACCCGGGCGGTGTTATGTAATGCCAGGTCGATTTAGAACAAGACCACTATTATAGCTGATCTTGTTGTAACATCTGACCTTGCATGTATCACTGAGACCTGGCTGGATGAAAATGCAGGCCCTATTTTGGCATCTGCTGTTCCAGCTGGGTTCTCAGTGATACGCCGCCTGAGGTAGGATCATAGGGTTGGGGGTGTGGCCATCTTTTTTAGAATGGAGCTGGTCCTTGTGGATGTGCCAGTGGGTTGCACTAGATCTTTCGACTGTATCCTGGGTGCAGGTGTAGGGTTCAGGATTCTCCTCATCTACCATCCACCTGGGGATGGTGGAGAATTCCTGAAGGAGTTTGCAGCCTTCATTGTCAATGTGGCATTGAAGTCACCCAGTTGGTTAATTCTGGGCGACTTCGATGCCTGGGTCAACGATGAACTCTCACAGTTTAGAAATAATTTCCTCCAATTTATGACTATGTTGGGCCTTACACAGGTGGTTACCTCTGCTACCCATATAAGGGATCATTCATTAGATCTAGTGTTTCTCCTGGGGATGTAGATCACAGGATTGGGGGTGGAACCAAACAGCTGGTCAGAACATCACACCATAAGTTTCAGCTTCGGGGCACCCCCAATTAGGTCTGCTCCTACGGAGATGGTCCAGTATCACCCTTTGAGGGGGATTACCTCAGAGGGCCTATCGGTGGTGCTAGACCTATCGGGTCTATCAAGTGAGTGCATGAGTCCAGGGGATCTTGTACTTGCCTATAACAAGGCGGTGGGTGATGCCCTGGATTTAATTGCTCCTGTTCATGTTCGCCAGCTCAGTTTGTGCCCAAGTACCCCCTGGTTTGATGGGTCCTTGAAGGAGCTGAAGAGAGTGGGGTCGAAGGCTAGAAAGGGCTTGGTGAAAATCCAGTCTTGATGCTGACAGACTTAGATTGATGGACCACTATGTGCTCTATCAATCAGCAATCACCCATAAGAAGGCAGAGTTCCTGTCTGGGGAGATTGCTGCTGCACAGAACCGACAAGCTCAACTCTTCCGGACTGTCGACAGACTGTGCAATCCAGTCAGTCTGCAGGCTGGAGGAGATTTTTCACAAGTAAAGTGTGATGAGCTTGCTCAGTTCTTCACAGATAAGACTGTCAGCATTAAATTGGATATCAGCCCAAGTCTCTCTTTGAGGGATTGCGAAGATCGATGAGAGGTGGCGAGCACCCGTGCTGCCTGGTTTGACTTTAGTTAGCCGGAGTTCATGGACATTGTAAGGATTGTCCAGACTGTAAACCAACCAGCTGTAGTTTGGATCCGGGCCCTACACCACTATTAGTAGGTTGTGTAGATACTATCTGCCTGATTCTTGCTGAAATTGTCTGGAAGTCCTTGGAGCAGGGGGTCTTTCCTGATCACCTTAAGGAGACGGTCATTTGACCACTCCTAAAAAAAACCTCCTTGGACCCAGACTGCTTAGCTAACTATAGACCTGTCTCTAACCTGCCCTTTGTGGGTAAGGTTATTGAAAAGGTGGTTGCTCTGCAGCTGGAGGACCATCTTACAAATTACAGTGTGTATGAAGCTCTCCAATCTGGATTTAGGAAAAGACATAGCACTGAGACTGCTCTGGTCCGGGTCTTAAATGGTTTCCTAATTGTGAGAGATCAAAAGGCTTGTACTATTCTAGTCCTTCTTGATCTCTCTCTGCAACATTTGATACTGTGGACCATGGTGTGCTCTTGGAGTTCATGTGTCTTCTTTGTGGACTGTCTGGAACAGTCCTACATTGGTTTTGATCTTTTCTCTCAGGCAGGACTCAGAGTGTTGTCACTGGAATTTATTCCTCTGACACCTTCTTCCGGTCCTGTGGAGTGCTGCAGGGCTCCATCCTGGCGCCCATATTGTTCACAGTTTATATGCTGCCATTAGGAGAGCTCATTAAGTGATACAGTTTGGGATTTCACTGCTATGTAGATGATACCCAACTGTATCTGTCCTTTATTCCTGGTCAGGATGATGTGATCTCCATGCTTAACAGCTGTCTAGCTGAGATCAGAGATTGGATGAGCAAAAGCTGGCTGAGGTTGAACCTGGATAAGACCGAGGTGATGGTTGTGAACCCTGGTCACCTTGAGGTGGGTCTTAGGGCTAGGCTTCCATCTGGCTTAGAGCTTGATGGTGTCCAGCTCTTGACCTCAGACCGGGTGTGTAACCTGGGTGTTATTTTTGATGATGGTTTGACCCTGAAATCTCAGGTGTCTGCCATTGTCAAATCTTCTTTTTATCATCTTAGAAATATCACCCTGGTAAAACACCTAGTTCCTCAGGCTGATCTTCCTATATTGGTCCACGCCTTCATCACCTCCCATCTTGATTACTGCAAGGCCCTCTACCTAGGACTACCAGGGGTTGAAATCTGCCACTTGCAGCTAGTGCAGAATGCGGCAGCCAGGCTTTTGACTGGTACCTCTAGGACTAGTCATATTACGCCTGTGCTGTGCAGACTGCACTGGCTGCCAGTTCAGTGGTGGATCACCTTTAAGGTCGGACTGCTGACCTATAAAGCCTTACATGACCAGGGACCCCAGTACTTGCAAGATCTTCTTACTCCCTACTGCCCCTCCTGCATGCTCCGATCTGCCGACGAGGGATTGCTAGAGATTCCCAGGGTTCAGGTAAAGGCATCGGGGGCACGTGCATTCTCCCATGCTTCCCCTTCCCTGTGGAATTCTCTGCCTTGTCGGATAAGAGCATGCCTGACTGTCTCTAATTTTAAATCAGAGCTTAAAACCTATTTGTTTTCTAAAGCTTACTCAGAAAGATTTTAATTGTGATTGTTTAATTTCATCTAACAGTATGTTTTAATGTTTTGTGCAATGCTTTGGTTTTGAAAAGCACTTTAAAATAAAGTTTTACTTTTACTTTACTTTACTCACTGTTAAATGAATAAAACAGTCACTTTGCCAGTTTTAGTGACTCTTTGTGTCTCAGTTGCCTAATCCAAAGTGCCATCCCATTCAACCAGAGTGTATCCGCTTTTGTTCCAAGCCAGGAAGAATATGAGCATAGTGCATACCAAACCAGAATTCCAGAAGTCCCTTAAAGGAGATAGGAAACTGATGTATCTGCATTTAATAGAGATCTATTCCAAAAACATGTGTGTGTATGTGTGTGTGTGTGTGTTTTGAATCTGCCTGTTATCAGCATTTATACTAACAAAGTCTGTTCTGACTCAGCACTGTCCAAGTTTTGGCTCTGCTGTTCAGATCAGCTTTAAAAATTTGACTTGAGATGTGTGTTCTAGACGAGAGGCTGGGTGACCTCAATAACTCCCATGGAGATCGAGTGAATAACCATCTGTAAGTCAACTGACACTGAAATGGAGAAAGCATCATTATACAACATTAACAGCTTTTTTATCAGCATTTATTCTTTAGATTTACACTGATTTCAGATTTTGTGGCAGCAGAACTGTGGCAGTGTTATGAGCGCATTGAATCCAAACTGCAGTTTTTTTTTGGGGGGGTTGTATGATCACTGTTCAGTGCAGTTATAAGCTGTCAACCCAGCTGGGAACCAAGCCACATAACAGATCAGCATTTGTATTGGCTACTAATGTTGAAGCACACATTATTCTACCCTTTGGGCAAATGCAGACTCTATAGGCAATTCAAAATCATTCTGAAATAAAAATCACTTTTTTGGGGGGTTCCTGATTCAGTGTAGTTACAACTGAGGTCACTGCTCCTCTTCCTATAAGTCACCCCTGCCCTTCTTAACTCCTAACCTTCAAGCTGCTCTTATCTATTCCCATGTGTACAGTGAAACAGTCTAGTTCACACATATCCTGTCCTGTACATTACAGCTCGCTGCATTGTCTTTGCATACATATTTTCATATTCTACTAGATACTAGTTTATAGTTGTTGTTAGAAATGCAAAGTCAAGGGCTGTGTAACCCTCTTGTACTGTTGTCTGTATCTTTGATTTTTGTCTTGTTTTTCACTGCTACCATATTACCTATGTAATCCACTGCCCCCTCTGCCAGGACGCACTGTGAGACAAGCAACCTGTTCAGTGTGTTTTTCTGGTTAATCTCTTCAATAGATAGGTGTCTAGTGGCACCCCCACCCCTCTGACTGCAGTGCAGGTATTCTTTAATATTTCATTTTCACAGTGGCAACCATTACAACAAATGGTCTCAGTGCAGAATTGGATCTGAAGCAGTTTCTTAAATAGTCAAAATAATTTGATGCAAAAAGGGTTGACAGTGTCCCTTTAAAGACTGACTATAAATAAGATTATTTAGCACTTAAACATTTGTACACTGTTGATGGCATTCACTAAACTCAGTTATTTCAGAGTTGCCAAAATTAGCATGAAACACTGACATTGGTTGATTAGTTTTGGTAAATATAGTTAGATAAAACCATTCTAAAAGTGACTATCATCAATGGAATTTATAATGTTATATAAGGATATTTTTCCTACCTGTAAATAGCAAGGAATAGCAATAATGTTTTCATTGCTTTCAGTTCTATCCATTTAATTACTAATCCTCCCATGTTTCATGTAACACCCCCCCCACACACACACATACTCCAATTTTTATTTGCTCATCTTTAAGCTATTCTTTTTTTTCTTTCTTTTCTTCCCCATTCCATTTACATACTGGACAGTGGAGGATGCCTTATGTACATCTGTTTAGGTTTTTTGATCCACAGCCATATTCACTAGTTCAAGTAAAATGGCATTCTGCTGATCCCAGGGACATGTTCACATGAACAGACTACTTAGATTCCAAGTTTTGAAAGACATTAATCTTGTGTTCTTATACAAGCAATTTATTCCTGAGGCTAGTGCTCAATTAATGACATTTAATGAATGTTATCAAGCATAAATTCTTATATGTCATAGAATCATGATGGCGGAAAAGGACCCTTTTGGCCCATCGAGTCTTCCCTTTTCTGCCCCCTCCCTACTTGTCCTCCCTTCCTTGAGATCTCCCCTCCCGCTGGTTAACTCCTTGTGCCAGTCCCATGACCTCTTATATCTCTCCACTGTTTTGACCCCCACCACCTCCTCTTGCAGGCCATTCCTGTTGTTTGATGTATTTTGTATTCGTATTTTATTGACTATTTTATTCACTTTACATTGTATAGATGTAAGTTTGTGCAAATGTTTTCAATAAGTTTATGTCACATGGGGATTTGTTTTATTCCCACTAATACTGCATGTGATGAATTACAAAAATTGTTAAATGGATTGATGGGTTGTAAAAACAGGTTTAACTAATTCCATACTTAACAGTAATGGTATTTAGAGCATCCGTTCTCTGCTCTAACCCATCTCCCTGTGAAAGACTACTGTCGAAGCACAGAAGCAACAGCCAGAGAGATAGAAGTCCTCTGGGCATATGGACATGGTTCATACTTGTGTATTTTTGCAATAAAATGTAGTTTGAATCAGCAACCAAAGGTTTTGCCACTGCCATGTGTATTTCACAAAGTGGTGTTCCAAGGGTGAACTGACGGTCCTGTTTCTCTGTTCCTTAATATATTTCCCTGGTGTCTAGTGCTCCCCATCTACATCCCCAAATACCCTATAAAAATAGAAAAACTTCTCCTGATGTCTTTTTCTTAACCTGTAAAAAAAAGGTCTCTAGCCATTCAGACCCTCCCCCCTGCCCACCCTCCTCCTGAGCACCAGCCATTCAATTTATAAATGTTATACATCTTTTGCAGCAATACACTTAAGGGAAATAAGGTTTTATTTCATCCACTATTTACACACAATGAATTCATAATACACAAAAAATACTTTTTAAGAAATTATTTCTGTCTGTCTTCTTTTCAGGGAGATGGAGGAGCACAGTCCAAACCTTGGAATTGGAACACCTGGAAAAGGAGACAGATAAAAGGAACTTCTAAAAACTAGTGCAGATGGATTTTTAATTTGAAAACGTTATCACCGTATGGGTTGAATGAAGAATTAGATTTAACACCATTTCTATACAACACTAATGGGAATATGTACCTAGCCATAAATTATACCCTCTCTTTTGATATTTAATGGTCCATTTTTTCTGTAATTCTTCCCTCTAGTTACCTCTAAGATGGTAGCTACAAAAATCAGATGAACCTTCGAAATTCACTTTGTCAGTTGTTATGGGATAGGTACCTAAGATAACAGCTTTGGTAGTATTGGTGATTGAGTAGGTGAGGGGTTGGAGTGGAATTGGGTGACATAAATAAATCTAGTGCTAGTATAGATGCAATTCAGAGAGTTATAAATCTGGATAAAATTGATTAACATTAGATGTTAAGTAACATGGCAAAATGTAAGGGAATGCACACAAACTGTGTCCAAATAATTACAAGTTGAATAATGGTGAACTCACTGGTCTTGATTTTTTATGATAGTCCACCAATTGGTCTTATTTGGAAGTAAGAACATTCTATTACAGCAATAGAATATTTTAAGTGGATGTTGAAACCACTTGCAATTTTATTGCATACAAGTCAAGCATGAAACTGGAGCTCTTTTATTTAGAATTTATACTAATGAAGTACTTTTTGCATATTATGAATGCCTTGTATGTAAATGTACAATGAAACAAAACCATATTCTCCTTAAGTGTATTGCTTCAAAAAAGATGTATAAAATTTATAAATCGAGACTGAAAATCAGGAACATGGCTTGATTGCAAATGAGTGCCCCCCAAGTTACTCTGTTTTCGAACTTAGGATGAATGCTTAAGATCTTTGCTAGGAAGAGGACATAGTTAATAACTGTACACAGACTAAATATTTTACCCATTTTCAAATGATTGTTTTTAGGTCTTTGTGTTTTTGTTTTTGTGCTAAAATCAATCAAAATAGGATCCCCCTGCAATCAAGGACTAGAATTATGGCAGGTATTCTATTACAGGGGTCCATCTTGTTAAACTTTGATAACGTCCCACTCCCACATTAGCAACAAGTGATTTCTCTTTAATTTTTTCAGGTAAATTCCCTGGGGATCAAGTGAGGCTTGGACTTGGGAAAGGGGTGGGACATTTGAATTGGTGTTTTCAGAGGAGCCACATCTATGAGGAGAGAAACACCATAAACAAAAGGTACTAAAATTCATGTATGCTGTGGCTAGAAAGACCTAATCTGTCTATTTATATTTAGACCTGCATTATAAATTGCCCAATGTGCCAAGAAATCTTCTGTGCTTGCCCTCTATTTGAAACTTATTACCCTTTTCCTTATAACTGTGAATGGGTGGGAGGCAGGAAGTGAAAGGAAGTCCCAGAACCTGTATAATTCATCCTGTTCCTATAAGGGGCTAGTCAAAGGATGTTTATGAATCCCTAATTATCCTGTAGTCTGTCCTCATAACCGTTCAGTCTTGAAATGCCAGAAAAGGACATTGCCATACAAGTTGCGGTATAGTGTATCAGGGTAGAACTAGTTAATGGCTGCAAACCAGTTATATACCTCTGTGCCTTGCCCATTAAACATGTTTTACTGTAACATAAATACATAAAAATATGAAAGAAGGGACAGACAAAAGCACTTGCTGATCAGGGCAAAGCACAACATGGGATATGTCTTAGACTGACCTCCTAATACACTGTGCTAATAGAATGAATAAAAAGTCACACAAATCCAAAAATGGGAACAGGTCTAAAAAAATAAATAAATAATGGGACTAAATAGTCCTGGACAAGCTGCGAAAACAAAATTACTATAAGACATGTATATATTAAGTGTCACGGCTTCAAATCTGTCAGAAGTAGAATGGCATAAGCAGAGAAGTGGGGCAGGGAAGAGGGAAAGGAAGGGAAGTGGTAGATATAGTGGAAAGGCAAGGATAGGAGAAAGGGTAAACTAGAAGAGAAAGTTTATTGAATGATACTAAGAGGAAGAATGCCTGGGGGTTATGTATGTATGGGGGGTGGAAAAGGAGTCATTTCAATTCTCCCCACCCCGACTTCTTTGTCTATGCCATTCTACTTCCAACAGATTTTTGAAGCCATGACAGCATTTAATATATAGATATATTATAGCAATTTTGTTTTCATGGCTTGTCTAGGGATATTTCAATCCCATTTTTTATTTGATTTATTCATTTTATAGTTATTTATTTATTTTGTTAGTTTGTTTTGAACCCTGTTCCCATTTTTGGACTTGTATTCCTCAGTGGAAATGACAAAAACAAAGATGGCAAAATCAAGGTAATTATTAAAAAGAACAAAAAAGAAAACAAAATTCTAAAACAATAGGGACTACAACATCAGAAATAACTGATACAGAAATCTGAAAGGAATACAAAAATAGAACTAAATGATCTGAGTTACAATTGTTCTATATTAGTATACTTACACATGGAGTGACAAGTCAGATAAAAATGAGCAGAGAAAAAGAGGGGAAGCATTAAAATTATCTTAATGAAATTGCATGAAATATTGCATTTCTGTATAAATCTGCTGAACTGCATGTGTGTGTGTGGGTTGGGGGGGTCTTTTACCCATTCTTCAAAAATGAATCACAAATGCAGAACCTTGTTGGAGATGGATATAATTCTGGAGTTTTTAAATAGCTTCCTTGTCTTTTTTGTATATTTTACAAATGAAAGTAAAAGCAGCAGTGTCAGTGAGGGCACAGGTTGGAGTTCATTAGTTCAGTAGGGGATTCTTCGTGTTGTACAAGAGGGGACAGCATCTTGCAGGTGGGTTTTGCACCAGCACACACATCACCAAATCAAAAAGTTTTATTTTTTTTAATAAAGATTTCTATGCTTCTCAGGCAAAGACCTATGTATCTCCATGATGTTTGTCCTTCACTTTTACTTCATTTCCAGTGTAAGATAGTTTTTCTCTCAGTGTAGGATAGTTGTTCTCTCACAGACTTTCATACTGCACTACCTTGAGTCAGGCTTGCATTAGATTTTTTGGCAGAGAGAATGTTTTGTGAGGATTTGAAGGAGATGAGCAGAACTTTTATACAGGTGAAGGTGCTGGCCCTTGTTCAATAATCTATTAATGTTGGAGTGACCTGCTTTGTCCCAAAGCCTGCTTAGGCCTGTTGGTTACAGAGGACCTTGGGAAGAAAAAAAACGCGCAGAGAGATTGAGAGAGAATAACTTGACCTAGTTGTCGATGCAATACACAGGGATTTCTAAAAATAATTGTGGCAAATAAAACACACACCTCTGAACACACATGGCACACAAAACAGTGAAATAAGAACACAATTATACCATCTCAAAAAATAAGGAAATAAATTGCAAAACACTGCATTGATGTACTAGTTAGGGTCAAAGCCACAAAAGTAGGGAAATGTGGCTTTAGGGTTTCCAACCCTAACACAATCCCCAAGCAGCACAGCAGCTGTTGGGTGTGCCTTGGGGTTCTCAAGCCTAATGCTGGCCCCACTGGCATACTGTGTACACATTTGACCCTATGTAGAGATGGAATGGGGTGAGCATTAGGCTTGAGAACCCCAAGGCACACCCCACAGCTGCTGTGCTGCCTTGGGGGGGGTATTAGGGTTGGAAACCCTAATGCCACATTTCCCTACTTTTGTGGCTTTGACCCTAACTAGTGCATCAATGCAGTTTTTTGTACTTTACATAAATTATAGGGATGCAGTCATGCCCCTATAGTTTGGGTTCAATCTTTCTTTCTTTTTTAAATGTAAAATTTTGCACTTTACTAACTTCACAACCATTCAAGCTATTTGCATGACATTTTTCATGCACCATCAGAGACCAATGATCTCTTGAAGTGGCAAGTGTCATTCTGGTCAGTTGTGTGGGACTGGAGATACAGATTGTCAAAAATGTAAAAATTACAATTTTTGGAGAAACATAGAAACATAGACTTTGATGACAGATAAGGACCACTTGGCCCACCCAGTCTGCCCATTTCCCTACCTACTGGATAAGCTGCAGATTCTAGTTAACCAACAGCCTATTTCCTGCAACACCCCCACTATAACTGACTTATGTCTGTCCCATGCAAGTTTGAATTCCTCCACTGTTTTAGACCCCACAACCTCTCCAGGAAGGCGGTTCCATGTGTCCACCACTCTCTCCGTGAAAAATAATTTCCTCACATTACCCCTGAGCTGTCCCCCCTCTAACTTTAAATTGTGCCCCCTTGTTCTTACACATCTCTTTTCTGAAAGATGCTACCCTCCTGGACTTTGTTGATTCCTTGAGGTACTTAAAGTTTCTATCATGTCCCCTGTCCCTCCTTTCATCAAGGGTATACATATTGCTCTCTCAGTCTCTCTTCATATGATTTCTGATGTAGACCCTGCACCATTTTAGTTGCCCTCCTCTGGACTGCTTCCATCCTGTCTATGTCCTTGCGTAGATGAGGTATCCAAACTGCACATAGTACTCCAGATGGGGTCTCACCAACTGTCTGTATAGAGGATAACCACTTCTTTTCTACTTGTGATGCCCCTCCCTATGCATCCCAGTATCCCCTGGCTTTCCTACTGACTTCTCACATTGCATACCCACCTTTAGGTCATCTGATATGACTACACCCAGATCCCTTTCCATTATTGCTGTTGTTAGTACCTCTCCCTGCTATTGTGTACTCTTCTCCTGGTTTTATTTCCCAGGTGCATTACTTTGCACTTCTTTGCATTGAATCTAAGTTGCCATGTGTTTGACCATTCACTCCAACCTTGCCCAAGTCCTTCTCGTCTTCCTTGTCCAGCCTCAACTCAGTTACAGATCTTTGTGTCATCCACAAAGAGGCATACCTTTCCTCCCAGACCCTCTGCAATGTCACCTATAAAGATGTTAAAGAGGACTGGACCCAGTACTGAGCCCTGAGGTACTCCACTAGTAACCCCCCTTTCTTCAGAATGTGTTCCATTCACTATTACCTTCTGTGTCCTGTTGTGCAGCCAGTTTTCTACCCAGGCTACCACCCTGGGACCCACTCCCAGGCTGGCTAACTTGATTGTTAATCTTTTGTGTGAGACTGTGTCAAATGCCTTGCTAAAGTCTAGGTAGGCCATATCCACAGCCCCTCCTGGTCTATTACTTTGGTTACCCAGTCAAAGAAATCAATTAGATTTGTCTGACATGACCTTCCTGCTGTGAATCCATGCTGCTTTGGGTCCAGTGCCCCGCTGGTCTCTAGGTACTCAACAATTCTTTCTTTCAGAAGTGATTCCATAATTTTCCCCACCACTGAGGCCAAACTAACAGGTCTGTATTTTCCTGCTTCTACCTTGCTCCCACTTTTGTGAAGGGGAATCACATCTGCCTTCCTTCAGTCCTCAGGTACCACCCCACCTTCCCATGATTTGTTAAAAAGTGTGGTTAGTGGTGTCACTAGGTCCTCCCTTAGCTCTTTTAGGATTCTAGGTGAACTCCGTCAGGCCCCATTGCTTTGTCCACCTTGAGTTTTAGAAGTTCTTTCAGTACTCTTTCTACTTTAATGGACTGGTATCAACCCCACTATCCAGAGTGCTTCTACTGTTTGGTTTAGGTAACTCCTCTCTCTTCTTTTGTGAATACTGAGCAAAAGTATTCATTCATTATCTTTGCCTTTTCACTGTCTCCCTCTGCCCACCTCCCCTCTCCTTTATTAATCTTCTCTATCCCTCCCTTAACCTTTCTATGTTCCCTAATGTACCTATAAAAGGTTTTATCCCCCTTCTTAACTGAGTTGGCTATCCTTTCCTTGGTTTGGGCCTTTGCTTTTCTGACAGCCTTCCCCACTTCTTTCTGCTTTAATTGATACAGTTCCCTGTCGTGCTCTGTCTGTGATTCCTTATACTTATTGAATGCAGCCTTTTTCTCCTTAACCTTCCCTGACACTTCTTTTGAGAGCCATAGTGGTTTTTTATTCTGCTTTGTTTTCTTTATTTGTTTCACACAAAGGCTTGTTGCCTCCATGATGGCAGTTTTGATTTTTCTCCATTGTTCTTCCACCCCTCCTTTCTGGCCATTTGCTAATGCATTCCTCAGGTATTCACTCATTATGCCAAAGTCAGCCCTTCTAAAGTCCAGTATCCTTGTATTTGTATGGCTTGTCTCCATGGTTGTGTTTATTGTGAAGCACACTGTGCAGTGGTCATTTGTTCCCAGGTGTCTACTGACTTCTAAGTTTGTGATCCTCTCTCCATTTGAGACTACCAGGTCTAATACTGCTCCCTCCTGAGTGGGTTCTACCACTAGCTGTCTAAGGCATGCTCCCTGTAGGGCATCGAGAATGACCCTGCTCTTGGATGTGGCTGCAGTCCCTGCTGCCCAGTTAACATCTGGCATATTCAGGTCCCCCATCAACAGTATCTCCCCTTTTTCAGCCATTTTCAGAATGCCCTCTATCATTTTCTTGTCCATTTCCTCCCCTTGAGACGGGGGTCTGTATACAACCCCTGTGCAGATTGTGATGCCATTCCCTGTCTCCAATGTGACCCAGAGTTCCTCTTGTCCTCCCCCTTTACTTTTTAGTTCTTTTACTTTGATCCCTTCCCTTATGTAGAGAGCTACTCCACCTCCTCTTTTACCCTCCCTGTCCCTTCTGTAGATTTTGTACCCTGGTATGTTGACATCCCAGTCATGGTTCTTCATGTACCATATTTCTGTGACTGCCACAATATCCAAGTGTTCCACTTCCATCAGGGCTATAGCTCTGGAAGCTTGTTTCCAAGACTACGGGCATTGGTACTCATTGCCCTCCATTTAATGTTGGCTTTATCCTTTTTTACCCCATCCCTGCTCTTATTGTCCTTGTCCATTTTTACATTTACCCCTGTTCTGCCCTCTGTCAAGCTCTGTACCTCAGTGTTTACCCTACTACCTGCCATGCTTTGCGGGGGGAGGCTTGAACTTCCCTGTTTCATATCAGCACCTCCAACCCTTGGCTAGTTTAAAAGCTTGCCAAGGAAGCCTTTAAACCTGTCACCTAGGAGCGTGTTTCCCTTCCTGGACAGATGCAGACCATCATGCCAGTATAGACCTTCATCTCTCCAGGTGGATCTCCAGTCCCCAATGAAGCCAAAGCCCTGTGCTCTGCACCAGTTTTGCAACCATTCATTAAACTGCATGGTGTGCAGTACCTAACCTCACCCCTGCATAGACTGGCAGCACTCTGGAAGGTTACCATGCTTGCTACCTGTCTGAGGCCTCCCCAACTCCACAAATTCATCCTGCACTGCACTGGATCTCATGCTTCATAGGTCATTTGTCCCGAGGTGGACAATGATATCTAGTTTCCTCTCCTGTGATGCTGCTTCTGCAATCCTGAGGATTTGCTTCATGTCCCTCCAAGCCATGGCACCATGCAGGCACCTTCCTCCTCCTCTCCCTTCCCCAGGTCTACACCCCTAACAGTTGAGTCCCCTATCAGAAGCTGTTTCTTTCCCTTGTGTTGTCCTTTGCCACTCTTTGTGGGTCTCCCTTGTGGATGTCCCCAGCATTCTTCTTGGTCTCCAATGAGGGTGTCATCATAGAGGAACCTTGATATACCAGACCGACATATGATTTGTGTAGAGGTGCAACTGGGGGCTCACCTCTGTTCCACCACTCTCCCTCTCCCAGAACCTACTGTGGTCCATCTGCTCTTCACACATGGCAACCTCTGAGGCAGTGGTTGTGGAACTGGTGCTCTTTGGGTGGGGGAGTCCTCCTTAGTCCTTGCCAGTTCAGCCTGGAGGTGGGCAACCTCCTCCCTCAGAGCTGACAGTTGCCTGCAAATAGGGCAGCAACGCAGGTTCCAGAATGTTTCCTGGAAAATTGCTGCCCCACAGCCAGTGCATTGCACCACTCCCCACATGTCCCTCTTCCTTATAATATACAATGAGTAATATACGTCTCATATATCTCTGTCACACCACAGTGCAAAAATGATGTGGTATTTTGGTCTAAAATTTTTAATGTATATAAGTCTTGGGTCACAGATGATCCCTGATGAAGTGGTCTTAGTGGCCTTGAAGTGCTGGGCTGTTTTGCACTTTATTGGTATATGAACCATTTCATTTTGTTTTAAAAATATGTAAAGATGACACTTTGCTTTTCAAAATATTAAAATTTTATTTTTTTTTAATGCAACCCTGGAGTGCTGTATCTTTACTCTTCTTGGGTCACAGATGTGCCTTTTGAAAGTTTGGTGAAAAAATATTAATCCATTCCAAAGTTATTAAACTTTAAAGTTTCTCCCCTCAAAAAAGGATTCTTTATCGCAAATGCAGAATCCTTTTTTTGACAAACATGGAATCTTTTGCTGCAAATGCAGGATCTTTTTTCATGCTGCTTCCATCTTGTTTTCAGTTAGTGGTGAGAACAAAATTAAATAACTTAAAACATACATGGGTTTATTAGACAACAGTTGTCTTTACCGCATCGGGGCCCATACAATCCAATTATGGTGTTAGTTTTGTGATAAGTCACCTAGAAATGTGTCTTTTTTAATGTACAGAAATCCTTTTTCACAAACCATGGGAAAAAAACTCAAAACAGAATCCTTTTTTACAATTTGTGAAAATTTTTTTTCTTTTTCTGCAAATCGAGAAAAAGGAACCACAAAATTGGATCATTTTTCACAATTTGTGAAAAAGGATTTTCTTTTTCTTCAAGTTGCAAAAAAGAAGGAACCACGGAAAAGGATTATTTTGCACAATTTGGAAAAAGGAATTTTAAGACAGTTGTTTCTTTGTCACTCCACAGTTCACAAATGGTTGTTGATTTTGGTCTGAATGTTTCAGGGTACAAAGGGTTTTCCCCACAGATGTGCCATTTGCTGGTTTGTTAAAAATTTATTACTTTCTTAAGGAGTTCTGTGACTTTAAATTTTGATCCATTTCCCATAGGATAACATTTGAATGTGAGGTTTAGACAGTTATTTCTTTGTCACTATGCCATGAAGAAACGGTTTTCAATTTTGCTCTGAAATGTTCAAGGTACAAAGCTCATCTGCCATCAATGTGCCTTTTGCTCATTTTATGAAAATATATTAATTTGGTATCTAGTTATATTGGTTTTACATTTTACTATGTTTTCTATAGGATAACATGGCAGTGTAAGGTGTCTTTTGGTGCTGCACACCACAGCAAATGATACCAGAACACTATCTCAAGAATTATGGATGGATGCACTCCTACATGTAAATACAAATGTGATTATGGACTGATGGGAACACATGGCCTGGAGGGCCCTGTGCTCCCACAGGGAAATAAGGATACATTATAGATGGATAGGAGTGTAAGGCCCAGAAGCTCCTGCACTCCCTCAGGTAAATAAGGCTGTGGTTTTACTAAGTCAAAAAGTAAGGGAATTCTTGGAAAATAACTTCATTAATACATTAGTTAGGGTTCCAGCAACAAAAGTTTGGAAATGTGGTGTTAGAGTTTCCAACCCTAACATGCCACCCCCACCCTGCACACAGCAAACAGGTGTGGGAAGTGCCTTTGGATTGTCAGCCCTTGTGCGCATACCATTCTCCTATATTGTACCCATCTCAACTTATTTACTCATGGAATGGGGTGAGTATTAGGGCTGACAACCCCAAGGCAATGCACACTCCTCCACATCTGTTGCTGAGTGTGGGGGGGTGGAGTGTTAGGGTTCTGTCACTGGAACCCTAACTGATGCATTCACTAAGTCTTTTGACATGAAATATACATACATACACACACATACATACACACACATACTATATATATATATATATATATATATATATATATATATATATATATATATTCTTTGCAAAAAACTCTGTTAGTGCATCACTTAGGGTTGATTCCACACTAACACAAGTGTGGAAATTCAACGTTAGGTTTACCAACCCATCACCCCACCCCTATGCCCCCATTCTCAAAACCCTAACTCCGCATTCTCCCCCACCCCACCTAACCCCACCACACACACACACACACACACACACACACTTGCAAGCAGGGGAAGGGCCAAAGCAACACAACCAATCAGAGACAACCAGCAGCAGGTAACAGAAGTAACATAGAACTCCCTAGATGTTCTACAAGACACTTCCATCATTATGGTCCACCAACAGTATGAGTTCTACTGCCATCAGAGTGCCTTGATGGTATACACACATGTGGGGCAACCATGGGAGATGGCCCACAGTAAGTATTTTTCTGTTACAAACATCAATAACAAGATATAAGCAGATGCCTATATTTCAATTGTTAACAAATGATGAAACACACAGTATGTTATCTATAGATAGCTATATTGGAAATAAGAGTTTGGATAATCCTAGCAACAGTCATTAGATGTTTGCCTAATTCTTTCTGATAGAGTGATTCAGTCCTAATATCAAATGGCAGTATTAATAAAAGTAATGTTTTGTAGTATAGTTTATAAGCAACACGTGACAGCAGCAGTTGTAACATCCAAAGCTAACCATAACATGCTGCTAATGACTATTCTCAGCTAACACAGTAGTATGACAACATGTAATGGTGCTAGTTTCATACCCGAGCAGTATCTCAGTGCCATTAGGAAGTATCAGATCCTTTGAGTATATCCTGGGAGAGGGTGTAGGTTGCAGGATACTCCTCATCTACTGTCCACCAGGAGATGGCAGAGCATTCCTGCAGGACATAGCGGACTTCATCTTCGGCATGGTGCTGAGGTCCCCCAGATGGATAGTTCTGGGGGACTTCAATGCCTGGGTTGATGATGAACTCTCACATTTTGGTCAAAATCTCCTCCAGCTGATGACAATGCTGGGCCTTACACAGGTATCTACCGCCTCAACCCATATAGGGGGTCACTTGTTGGATGTGATCTTTCTTTTGGGTATGGAGATAGCTGATCTGGGGGTGGAACCAGTCAGTTGGTCCAACCATCACACCATAAGGTTCAGCTTCAGGGTCCCCCACCAATAGGTCTGCCCCTACAGAAATGGTTCAGTACCACCCTTTAAGGGAAGTTACCTCTAGTGACCTATCAGCAGTAGTGGACCTATCGGGTTTGTCGGGTGAATGCATGAGTCCAGATGATCTTGTATGGGCCTATAATAAGGCTGTGGGAGATGCTCTGGACAAGATTGCTCCTGTTCGTGTTCGGCCTGTCACCCTTCACCCAAGGAACCCTTGGTTTGATGATTCCTTGAAGGAGCTGAGGTGAGTTGGTCAAAGGATGGAGAGAGCCTGGTGAAAGTCTGGCCTTTATGCTGACAGGCTTAAGCTGATGGCACACTATGATGGCTATCAGTCAGAAATCACCCATAAGAAGGCAGAATTCCTGTCCAGGGAGATTTCTGCTGCACAGAATCAACCAGCTCAGTTTTTCTAGACTGTCGACACATTGTGCAATCCAATCTGTCTTCAGCCCAGAGAAGCTTTTTCTCAGCTGAAATACGAGGAGTTTGCTCGATTCTTTGCAGATAAGGTTGCCAGCATCAGGTCTAGCATCGGCCTGGCATCTCCAATGAGGGATTGTGGTGATCAGTGGGAAGTGGCATGCACTCAGTCTATCTGGTCAGATTTCTGCCAGCTAGAATTCACCGACATTGTGAAGATCATCCAGACATTGCGCCCAACCAGTTGTAGTTTGGATCCGGGCCCTACACCCCTATTATTGGGATGTGTATATGTTATCTGCTCGATCCTTGCTGAAATCGTCTGGAGGTCCTTGGAGATAGGGGTCTTTTCAGAACCCCTAAACGAGGCGGTCATTTGATCACTTCTTAAGAAATCCTCCTCGGACCCAGACTTTCTAGCTAACTACCGACCTACCTCTAACCTACCATTTGTTGGAATAGTTATTGAAAAGGTGGTTGTGTTACAACTGGATGATCACTTTACAACTCACAAAGTCTATGATACTCTCCAGTCTGGATTTAGGAAGAAGCATAGCATGGATACTGCACTTGTCCAAATATTGAATGACCTCTTGATGGCTAGAGATCAAAAGGTGAGTACCATTATGGTCCTTCTTGATCTCTGCAACATTTGACACTGTAGACCATGGTGTGCCATTGGAGCACCTGTGGCTTCTTTGTGGGCTGTCTGGTACAGTCCTCAAATGGTTCCACTCATTCCTCATGGACAGGTCACAGAGAGTTGCCACCAGAATTTATTCCTGTAGCACTCACTCCCTGCCATGTGGGGTGCCGCAGGGCTCCATTTTTGCCCCTATGTTGTTTGCAGTGTATATGCTACCATTGGGAGAAATCATTAGGCAATACAGTTTGAGTTTTCACTGCTATGCAGATGATACTCAACTGTATATGTCCTTTCTGCCCGGACAAAATGATGCACTCTTTGTGCTAAACAACTGGCTTACCAAGATCAGAACCTGGATGAGTACTAGCTGGTTGAGACTAAATCCAGACAAGATTGAAGTGTTGGTAGTGGACCCTGATCATCCGGGGGCAGGTATGGGGGCTGGACAGGCATCAGGTCTTTTGATCAATGGCATACAGCTCACTAACTCAGACCAAGTGCGTAGCCTTGGCATTATTTTTGATGATGGTTTGACAGTAAAATCTCAGGTGTCAGCTGTTGTTGAATCCTCTTTTTACCATCTGAGGAACATTGCCCAGGTGAAACACTTGGTTCCTCTGGATGATCTTTCAACATTGGTTCACAACTTCATCACTACCTGCCTTGATTGCTGCAATTCCCTTTACCTAAGGCTTCCAGGGGTTGATATCCACCACTTGTAGCTAGTGCAGAATGTGGCAGCCAGGCTTTTGACTGGGACTCCTAGGTCCAGTCACATTATGCCGGTGCTCCTCAAACTGCACTGGCTGCCTATTCAGTGGTGGATCACCTTTAAGGTTGGTTTGCTAACCTTCAAAGCCCTACATGATCAGGGACCCAGTTATCTGCAAGACCTCTTGGTACCCTACTGCCCCCTCTGTCCTCTACGATCCACCGATGAGGGATTGCTAGAGATTCCCAGCATGCAATTAAAAACATCTGGTGCCCATGCATTTTCTTTCTCAGCTCCAACCCTGTAGAATTCTCTACCTCGTCAGTTAAGAAAATGCCTGACCATCGATAGGTTTAAGATTGAATAAAAAATGTATTTATTTAACCTGGCCTTCCCTAACTATGGTTAACCTGTTTTATTCTTCTGTTTTAAAGCTATATTTATATTTGATTTTATGTGCAGCACCTTGGTTTTCAAAGGCACTTTAAAAATAAAGTTTGATTTGATTTGATTTGAAAAGCATTATGTATGTGTCAGCTCTATGTTTCCTGCTACCACAGGCCTATGTGGTAGCAGTGATACCTGCAATGAGCCAATTGTTGAATTATAACACATAAAAATCAATATTCTGAAAATGTGTACAGACTATGTTTCACTGTATGAAAAAGATATGTCAGCTATAATGTGTCATCATACTGTGCAAGCAGTATAGAGTCGATCATACTCTATTTATTTTTTCATTACATAGTGTTATGTGAAATAAGTACAGTGTAGTGATTATTGTGCTTACAGATGTGACTGACTGGTATAGTGTCTTACAATCTTGCATGTGTCTTGCGTGTGTGTGTGTGTGCGTGGGGGGAATTCAGAGTTCATGTTTTGTGGTTGGTGGCATGGGGGTGGGGTGGTAACCCTAGCATTGAATTTCCATACTTTAGTTGGTGTGGAAACAACCCTAACTGATGCATTAACTGAGTTTTTTGCAAATAATTTCCTTTCTTTTTGAAAAAGTGTAATATAAGTAGTAACTGGTATGTGTTGGTCAGAGCGTGGGGCCCCCAGCAAGCTGCCCATTTGTGCATAATGATATGTGTCCATGGGCCCTGTGCTCCTACTCACATATAAATATAGAGCCATACAGCAGACCTATAAGGCAAGGAACCCTTGTAACAGTAATTTGCCAATATCTCGGGAACCGTAGCAGCTAGGAAGAAAATTGAAGTGTCATTGTAATCATGACAGTGAGTAGTTCTCATAACATAAGTAAAAAAATCTGTATCTTGCATCATTTACAAGATACAGGCATTGGAAAGCACTGTGAGTGGTAACTGTGAGGGCATAATAGTTTCCTATGGACATGAAAATTAGCAATTGGAACACTAATTCCCAAATATCTCAGTAACTGTACAAGGTAAAAAAATAATTAAAATTTCATAGTATTCATGGCTTTCCAGTCTACTTCTGCACTCAGTCCCCCTGCTTTTGTGACAAAAAATCTGTATCTTGAACTGTTTTTGAGATACGGGTCCAGAAAAGCGTCATGAGCGCCACAATGTTATCATATGGGAAAGTTTCTGAACTTCAGAATATCGTAACTATGGTTCTGTACAATGTTTCTGTATAATACCACCAAAAGGCACATCTGTGTGAATAGCGCTTGCCACCCTGAAAATTTCAGGCCAATAGCACAAGCCACCTTGCCACAATGAAGTGGCAAAGAAAACAACACATTTAAAAATGTGTTTGTACAGTGTTACCTCAATTATTTTAAATGTTATCATGACACACCTATCTCTATAATGAGAATGTGACCGCAAACACAAAAAATAGTGCCACGGTTACTTTTCTTATGATTGCGATTATTTTTGCTGTAACATAAAATATTGTTGTGAGCAAAAAGCAGCAAAATGGTGAAAAAAAAATTGAAAAACACATTTCCAGACCAGCTGGTGAAAAACTAATGATAGATTCATGTTCCTCAGGGCCCAATTAGGTAAACACAACTGTTGGTGTTTAACAAAGTTCACTATTTTTTAAATTACAATGTTTTTTGTCTCTCGCTAACTGAAAACAAGATGGCAGCAGCATGAAAACTATTTCAGGCAGCTCAACAACAAAAGGCAAAAAATTTCGCAGTGCACATATAAATTTTCACATAGGCTAAAATGGAACATGAAAAAATGGAATAACTTTTGAACGGAGCAATATTTGTTCACCAAATCTTCAAAAGGCACCAGTTCAACCCAGGACGCATGTAGACAAACAAATTTAAACCCAATGAAATGCATTCTTCAGTCCATTATGGCTTACCGAAGATCTGCAAAAAGGGTGAATTTTCATTTTTTGAGTGCCCCACGATTCTGCAACTGTACATCTGACCAGAACAAAAATTTCCAGATCCAGAGACACATAGTCAGCAGGCCAGCATTCCAAATTTCAGGCAAATCGGACAAACAGTTGCAAAGGTATTAAAGTGCAAACTTTGAGGTTTAATATAGAAATCACCTTCCAACCCTAACTATAGTGGCAGTACCATGCCACTATTATATATATATATATTTTAGAGGTAAAAAATCTCCATTTAGTACCTCAGTTAGGGTTGTTCCACAGCGACAAAAGCAAGGACACTCGGTGTTAGGGTTGAAAGCCCCCCTTGGACCCCCTCAGCCCATCACCCTAACTGGCATCAGGGTGCGTGTTGGGGTCATCGGCCCTTACTCTCACCCCATCACATGTGTAATGAAGCTGAGGTGTAGGAGAATGGGGTGAGAGTTAGGACTGATGACTCCATGGCACACCACGATGCCAGGGGGGGTGGGCTGTGGGGGATCCAAGGGGGGTTTTCAACCCTAACACCAAATTTCCTTGCTTTTGTCACTGTGGAACAACCCTAACTGATGCATTAAACTGAGTTTTTTGCCTCTAATTTCCCTTCTTTTTAGAATGATGATGAGAAATAGTGAATGTAATGCAGCGGCGGGAACATGGGACACTTCGGGACCTGCGCTCCCATCAGGTGATGTCTTGTGACATAGTAACAGGAACAGCAATGCAAACAGAAGCATCAACAGTGGCACACATGGTAATGCAAACGTAAATGGTAAAGGAAACGTTAATAGAAACGCAACCTAAAGTGACGCTGAAGTGAACAGTGATGCAAACAGACATTGAAGTGTGTACAAAAATGCAACTGGTAATGTGAACAGTGATGGTAGTGGTATTTAAAATTGAAATGTTAAGTGTCACAGCAAAAAGAACATGAAGGGGAACAGAAACGGAAACGCGAATGCAAGTGCACACGTAAACGCAAACCGCAACACGCACAGGCATGGTACTGGAATTGTAAATGCAAATGGTAAAGATAACAGGAAGAATAATGCCAAAGGAAACAGAAACAGAAATGGGAACAAAAGCTTGTATGAAAACGCAAACCGAAACGCGCACGAGCACAGTACCGCAATTGTAAACACAAATGGTAACGGTAACAGCAACAATAACACCAAAGCAAACAGAAATGCAAAAGTAATGCAAGCACATATGGAAATGCAAACCGTGATGTGCACGGGCACAGTAAAGGAATTGCAAATGCAAATGGTAACAGTAACAGCAAGGAAGACTCAAAACGAAAGAGAAACGCAAACGCAAATGAAAGGGCTGCCATAAACAGAAATGGAAATGCGCATGGTGATGCAAAAAAAAAACAAAGAGAAACAGTAGTGTAAACACAAATGGTAACAGTGCTTGAAAACACAAGCGCAAATGACAATACAAAAAGTGCTTGCACACGGTGACGTACATAGGAATGTAAATGCAAACGGGGACAGAAACGCAAGTTGAAAGAGGAACTGCAACAGTAATGGAACTGCATACCCTGTTTTTGCCAAACAGGCGCATAGATAAACACAGTGTGTACAAAGACTCTATGCATTGTAATGGGCATCGAAGCTGAAAACGAGCATTGGAAGTACTTCATTGCTAATATCTCAGCAACCGCATGACGTAGAAAAAAAAATTACATTTCACAAAAATCATGATTTTCCTGGCTAGAATTTTTCCCTATGGGCTATGGAACTTGCAATAAAAAATCTGTATCTCACATCGTTTTCGAGATATGAGCCCCGTAAGATGCGACGTACGCCACCATGTTAGACTATGGGAAAAAAATGCCAACTTCAGAGTACAGTAACTTTGCAGCCATGCAATATTCTTTCATCAAACCACCAAAAGGCACATCTGTGAGATATTGGCTGCGTTCCCTCCAGGTTTCAGGACAAAAGACCTAACCGTTCTTTTGCAGTAAGGTGGCAAAGAACTCCTGTCATTTTGGCCATAGTGTTGCAAAGTACTTTCGTGATTTGCGAAAGCTTTCGCACAGATTTGCGAAAGTGTCATGAGCATGACAGTACTTTGCGAAAGTACCTTTTCCAGAACTTTGAAAAACATATTTCTGGGGTGCTTAACCCCAAAATAAAGACATGGCTAGCATTCTCAGGCTCCGACTAGGTGAACACAAAAATAATTGTGTCCCTAGATGGTCCCAATGTTAAATGGCAAGCATTTTTCTGATCACCAATTGAAAACAAAATGGTGGATTTGTGAAAGTACTAGGGCCATTTGTGACAGTAAAAAGTGCATTTGCGAAAGTGTCTAACTTTTTGTTAACTTTTCCCATTGACTTATAATGGGAACTTGTTTTTTGAATAACTTTCAAACCGTTCAATATTTATTCATGAAATCTTGAAAAGGCACATCGGGCACCCTGGCTGCACGTCCCCTGAAGTTTTTGGACCACTTGCACAAACCGTGCAACCTGTAGGCACAAGCAAAGAATTCTCCATATAGCGTAAATGCATGCGCAGATCACACTTAATAACTCTGCAGCCATATATCCGACTGGTAGGAAACTTGGCAGATCCCAAGGTGTATGGTTCTTTATCGTGCATTTCAAATTACCGGAAAATCTGTTGAACAGTCGCAAAGTTATTGAAGAGTAAAATTTGACCCTTTAACCTTAAAAGGGTTCTCAACCTAACTATGGCAGCACTACCATGCTACCATAATGTGTGTGTGTGTGTGTATATATATATATATATATATATATATATATATGTATATATATTTATATATATTGGCATGGTAGTGCCACTGTAGTTAGGGTTGGGTACCCATTTAAGGTGAAAGTGTGAAATTTTGCAGCTTAATAACTTTGCCACCATATGAAGGATTTGCCCAAAATTTGGCAGGCTTGGAGCAGTACCATAGATTTCTGGATATACGGTTGAGGAATTATAAAGCACAATAAAAAGTTGTATTTATGATTTTTTGCACATTCTTTGCTCGCGACTTCAGGTTACACGGTTTGTGCGACCGGTCCAAAATCTCAGGGAACGTGCAGCCAAGGTCCCCGATGTGCCTTTCAAAGATATTGTGAAAAAATATTAAACGGTTCGAAATGTATTCAAAAAACAAGTTTCCCATTATAGTCAATGGGAAAAGTTAAAAAGTTCAACAGTGTTGCAAATGCAGTTTTTAGTGTTGCAAATGACCCCTGTAGTGTCGTGAGTCAGCCATTTTGTTTCAGTTACTGGTCACAGAAATGCTTGGCATTTAAATTTGGGACCCTCTAGGGACACAATTCTTTTTGTGTTCACCTAGTCAAGCCCTGAGGATGTTTCTGGGGGGTTAAACACATCAGAAATATGTTTTTCAAATTTTTGTAAACTGAAGTGTCGCACTTGCGACACTTTTGTGATTTTTTTTGTGAATGTGTTGTGATTTGAGACACTACTTTGTGACACTATGCCCAAAACAGTAGGGAATCTTTGCCACCCTGTTGCAAAAGAACGGTTTGGTCCTTTGGGCTGAAATTTGGAGGGAAGAAAGCCAACATCGCACAGATGTGCCTTTTCATGGGTTGGTGACAAAATATTACAGGGCCACAAAGTTACGGCACTCTGAAGTTGACTATTTTTCCCATAGAATAACATTACGGAGTCCGCCATGCCTTTCGGGGCCTGTATCTCGAAAACGCTATGCGATATGGACTTTTCGTTGGAAAAATGCTTAGCCCCACAGTAGGGGCCTAAGTGCAAAACTAGCCAGGAAAGTCATAAATCATTTGAAATTTTATTTTTTTTTTTCTACGTTGTACGGTTCCTGAGATATAAGCAATTTAGTATTCCAAGTGTTCATTTTCTGCTCTGAGAGCCATTATTATGCATACATTCTTTGTATTCACCGTGTTTCTCTATGTAACTTTTTGGGAAAAAAAGGCTGTGAGTTTTTATTACTGTTACAGTTAGCATTTCCACTTGCATTTCCATTTCCGTTAGTGTTCCTGTCTACGCCACCGTGTGCATTATCCTTTGCATTTTTGTTTGCACTCGCATTACTGCAATGACTCCAACGCACTCCCCGATGCCTGTTGTTGAGGGACAGGGTGAGGCGATAGGGTTCAAGGGTGGTAAGCCTAACACAGAATTTCCTCGCTTTGTCATGGAACAACCCTAACTGATGCATTAAATTGATTTTTGCCATGAATATATATATATATATATATATATATATATATATATATATATATTCATTGCAAAAATTTTAATGCATCGGTTAGGGTGAAGTGAAAAGTAGGAAATGAGATGTTAGGTTGAGCCCCTAACCCTCACACCCTACCACCCCAGCCCCTATCCTGCACACACCAACAGGCATTGGGGTGTGCCATGGGGTCATTAGGCCCAACATTGTTTGCAATGAATTTCCTTACTTTTTGAGAAAGTGTAATGTAACTGGCAACTAAGTATTGGTGGGAGAGTGGGCCCTCTGAGCCCTATGCTCCCTTCAAGCTTCCCATTTTCTGCATAATGATATGTGTCTGTGGGTGTGCAGGCTCTCTGGGCCCTGCTCTCCTACTTGTACATAATTATGGAGCCATACAGCAATCCTATATGGCTTAAAAGAAACCCTTGTAACACCAATTTTCCAATTTGTCAGTAACCATAACAGCTATGAAAAAAATTCCACTGCTGTTGTAATCATGACCTTGAAACCTCCACACAAGATAAGTGAACTAAATCTATATCTCACATCGTTTTCAAGATACGGACACTGAAAAGCACTGTGGGAGCCACAATGTTATCCTATGGGAAAAATCTCAAATTGGTAATGGCATATCTATGGAACCAGTAAAATTATTTACACCTAATCAGCATAAGTCACATCTCTGGGACATCCCCTTTACACCCTGCAAATTTCAAGTCAAAAGACCAAACTGTTTATTTACAGTGCACTGGCAACATTTAAAAAAAAAATTGGGGGGAAGTGAAATGTACCTTTTAACTGCTATGTGTTGATGGGAATGCGGAGCCCCCACCAAGCTGCCTATTTGTGCATAACAATATGTATGTGTGAGACTGCAGGTCATCTGGGCTCTGCTCTTCTAGTAACACTTAAATACAAAGCCATACAGCAGCCCCATAGTACTGAAAAGTAACCCTTGTAAAACTTACTTGGCAATATCTCAGTAACCATAGAAACTATGGAAAACCTTACACTGCATTTATAATCATGACTTTGAAACCTCCATGTGTGCTTAGTCCATCTAAAGGTAATAAGTTCTAAAGGTGGACTAAGCTGTGGGTAGTGAAAAATCCATATCTCAAATTGTTTTCGAGATTCAGGCACCGCAATGTTATCCTATGGGACATTTCTCGGCTTCGGAACACTATAACTATTGTCCTGTTGAATGTTTTGGGACCAAACCAACAAAAGGCACTTCGGTGGTACCAGAACTTGCCACTGGAAAATTTCAACCCAAAAGCATAATCCACCTTGGCACAATGAAGAGACAAAGAAAACAACACATGGGGCAATGTTTTCGAGCATTGTTATCACAAAAACAAAAATGTTTTCATGACACTCCTGTACCTTATAATGAAATGCTTTCACGCAGAAAAAAATTTTGCCAAGGTACTTTTTTTTATCGCGGTTATTGCCATGATAACGGAAAATGTGGTTGTGACAACAAAATGGCAGAATGGTGGAAAAACTTTGAAAAACATATTTCTAGGCCACCTGCAGAAAAACTAATGCCAGGATCATGTTCCTAAGGGCTTGATTAGGTAAACACAACTGTTGGTGTTTACCAAAGGGCATTATTTTTTGAGTTACAATGTTTTTGGTCTCTCTCTCTCTCTAACTGAAAACAAGATAGCGGCAGCACAAAAACAAAATTAGGGAGCACGACAAGAAAATTGTGATCGCAAAGGTTTTCACAATGCACATATACATTTTCCCCAGGCTAAAATGGGAGATGAAAAACTTACATAACTTTTGAATGGATTAAGATTTGTTCACCAAATCTTCAAAAGGTGCCAGTTTAACCCAGGCCACACATAGACATGCAAATTTGAATCCACTCAGATGCATTTTTCAGTCCTTTAAGCCAGACCAAAAAATTTGCAAAAGTTGCCTATTTTTCACTTCTTATACACTCTACAGTTCCACAACCATACATCCAACTGGAACAAAACATTCCAGATCCAGAGAGCTATGGTTTGACACTGCACATACAGAATTTCAGGCAAATCAGACAAATGATTGCAAAGTTATTAAAGTGCAAACCTTTGGGTTTAACATTAAAGCAGCCTGCCAACCCTAACTATGCTTGCCCCAGAAGGCCAGTATAAATATATATATATATATATATATATCTATATATATATAGATATATATATTAGAGCCAAAAAACTCAGTTTAATGCATTAGTTAGGGTTGTTCCACAGTGACAAAAGTGGGAAATTCGGTGTTAGGGTTGAAAACCCCCTTGGACCCCATTACGTGGTGGGGTGCAGGGCCCAGAGGGCCTACTTCCCATTCACCCCCTGCCCACCCCCAACCGGCATTGGGGTGTGCATTGGGGTCGTCAGCTAACTCTCACCCGTCACATGTGCAAAGCAGCAGTATATGAGAATGGGGTGAGAGTTAGGACCCGATTTACTCTCTAATGTGCACCCAATGCTCGGTTGGGGTGGGTGGGGTCCAAGGGGTTTCAACCCTAACACTAATTTCCTCACTTTTGTCTCTGAGGAACAACCCTAACTAATGCATTAAACTGAGTTTTTTGCCTCTAATTTCCCTTCTTTTTGAGAATGATAATGAGAAATAGTGAATGTAATGCCTTTGGGCCCCGCGCTCCTGCCACATGATGTCTTGTGGCATAGTAACAGGAACAGCAACGCAAACAGAAGCGCTAACATACAAAGCTTCATCTAATAAACTTCCATCCTATATTTTAGACTGCTTTACACTGGCCACAGCTAGTGCCCTAAGAAGCAACAACTTCATCACGCTTAAGTTACCCAAAGCCTACAGCCGGCATGGGAGGTCTGCAATCAGCTACTCTCTAGCAATGGCATGGAATTCTCTTCAGAAGACCCTAAAGTTGACCAACTTTATACCTCTAGCATCCTTTAAAAAGCTCTACATAAGTCTCTTCCCAGAGAAATGCAACTGCTACCACAAGGCCTAGTCCAGTCACATTCACAACCCTCCCCCTTTCAGTCAGCAATTATTATTGACAGCCCTTCCATAAATCATCCCCTTAGTTTTCCCTCCCTCGCAGCCCCCTTATTTTGTATCTCAGCCCCCTATCATACCTTTTTGCAGCTTTGCTTCCCCTGACCAAGACCTCCACACCAACTCCTGGCACTTATTTCTACCCCAACCACTCCTCCATACCTCCTACTACTAGTAGCCTTAGCCCCTATCTGAATCTTCCACCACCCCCTCCATGTAATTCATTAGAGGCTGTTTATCATCATTTTTTGCAGTCATCTATCATTATATCTGTTTGTCTGCTTTAGTTTGCCCTGGAGCCTGTAATACCGGTTACCCTGTATTGCGTGCTTGCTTTGGCTCCTCTATTGGGACTTGGACATTCTTGTTCTTCTAGTGTACTTTTATTGTATCCTACCTTGTCCTGTTAGGTTTTATCAACCTCTATCCTTCATTTGTATATATGTTTATATTACTGTATCTGTTTAAATACAAGTGTTCTGTATATATCTGCTACTGTACCTTCAATTTGATCATTGACCTATCAGGTCCATCTTGTAAATGAGCTTTGCTCAATGATGTCCACCTGAATAAATAAAGATTTTGATTGATTGATTAATTGAACAGTGGCGCACATGGTAACGCAAGCGTGAATGAGAACAGAAAGAGTAGCACACAACGGTGTAGATGGGAACGGTCTGCCACGTGATGTGTTGTCACATAGTAACATGGTGCCTGCAAATGGAAATGTCAATGGGCATGGTGACGCAAAGTGAAACAGAAAGAAAAAACAGTACTGTAGACACAAATGGCAAAAATAACAGAAACACAAGCGCAAATGGCATAAAGGATAGCACATGAGTTAAGCGTAGATGTCAGCGGTAAGGTAAGCAGTGTGGGCCATAGACGGAAAAAGGCAATGGTAACAGTAATGTAAGCGCACAGGCTGGTTTTCCCCAAAAGCTGCATAGAGAAAGACAGTGAGTACAAAGAATGTATTCATAATAATGGGTATCGGAGCACAAAATGAGGACTTGGAATACTAAATAGGTTATATCTCAGGAACCGTACGACATAGAAAAAAAATTTAAAAGTCATACGATTTACGACTGTCCTGACTAGTTTTATGCTTAGCCCTATTAGGGGACTAAGCAATTTTCCGATGAAAAGTTCGTATCTCGCAATGTTTCTGAGATACGGACCCTGAAAAGCACGGCAAACGCCGTAATGTTATCCTATGGGAAAAAAAGAGAAGTTCGGAGTGCCATAACTTTGCCTCCCTTTAATATTTTTTCACCAAACCACTGAAAGGCACATCTGTGGGCTGTTGGCTGTCTTCCTTCCAAATTTCAGGAAAAAAGACCAAACTGTTATTTTGCAGCAGGGTGCCAAATGATTCCTGTAATGCGTCGGGTGCCGTAATGTTATCCTATGGGAAAAACTGTCAACTTTGGAGTGCCGTAACTTTGCCACCATGTAATATTTTTTCAACACAACACTGAAAGGCACATCTGTGAGATGTCGGCTGTGTTCCTTCCAAATTTCAGCCCAAAACTCCCAACCGTTCTCTTGCAGTGCGGTGCCAAAGATATGCTGTTATTTCCCCACAGCCTAGAAAAGTACTGTCGCAATTTGCGAAAGGTTTCGCAAAAATTTGCGACATTTTCATGAGCACAAAAGTACTTTGTGAAAGTACTTTTCCAGAAATTTGAAAAACATATTTCTGGGGTGTTTAACCCCAAAATAAAGACATGGCTAGCATCCTCAGGCTCCAACTAGGTGAATACAAAAAGAATTAGGTTGCTAGATGGTCCCAAATTTAAATGGCAAGCATTTTTCTGATCACTAACTGAAAACAAGATGGCAGATTTGTGAAAGTAAGAGGGCCATTTGCTAAAGTAAAAATGCATTTGCGGCACTGTCGAACTTTTTGTTAACTTTTCCCATTGACTTATAATGTGAAATTGTTTTTTGAATAACTTTTGAACCATTTAATATTTTTTCATGAAATCTTTGAAAGGCACATCTGGAACCCTGGCTGCACATTCCCTGAAGATTTTGTGCTGGTCACACAAACCATGTGACCTGTAGGCCCGACCGTAAAATTCCAGAAAAAGCGTAAACGCACGTGCAGATCACGCTTAATAACTCTGCAGCCGTGTATCCAACCAGTACAAAACTTGGCAGATCCCAAGGCATATGGTTCTTGATTAGGTATTCCAAATTTCAGGCAAATCTGTCAAATGGTTGCAAAGTTATTAAGGTGCAAAATTTTGGGTTTAACATGTAAATGGCTCCTCAACCCTAACTATGGTAGCACTACCGTGCTACCATACTATATATATATATATATATATATATATATATATATATATATGTGACCGCACACCTATCATATATGTATATATGATAGGGGTGCAGTTGCGCCCCTATATTTAAGGTTGAGTAGGCATGTCTATGTTAAATCTGAAATTTTGCATGTTATTAACTTTGGACCTGTTCAACAGCTTTGCACAATATTTGTTATGTGTGGTGGGGCATGGGAGATCTCTTGATTTACCAAGTTGCATTTTGGTCAGACTTACGGTTTTTGCGCAGCAAAACGCTCAGAAATGCACTTTTCGCCAGTTTTGTGGGCAGTTTTTTTGATTTTGTTTGTGGTGCTGTGTGGCCATTGTGTGGTCTGCTGGTCCAAAATGTGGCATGTAGAAAGAGCTTGGGTCAAGGAACATGCCATTTGTTGTTTGGTGAAAAAATATTAATCCATTCAAAAGTTATTAAACTTTTTAGCTCTCATTATAAGTCTATGGGAATATTTATATGGTTATTTTGCGAAAGAAGAATGGGGTTTTGGCCATGTGGTCAGTCCTTATGATCAAAGGATTTGCAGGCTCACGGTCAAGGAATCTTTGATCGTGAGAAATTTACCATTCACGATGGCTGCCATCTTGTTTTCAGTTTGCGGTCGGAAAAAAACAAATATCTCAGCTCAGGGGTGACTTCTGGAGTAATACTATGATGGGTTTTGCTCAGGGGGCTTCCCTCTATCATCCCATGCCTCTGGTTTCCTGTACTTGTCTCAAAAAATTGAGTTTTACTGTTTCAAAATCTTTGATCGTGGTCCACTAACAATCTTTGATCGCGAGCCTGAAAATTCTTTGGTCGCGAGATCGTTTTTTGATTGCGCGCTTATTTCGCCATTGGACGACCAGATAGCCAGATTTTCACAACCAGATGTCCTTGGGAAAGACCAAATAGACCAAATTTGGGAAGAACAGATGTCCCCTCATGGTCAAAACTCATCTTTGATAATGATCGCGAACAATTATTTTGCAACCTCACGATCAAAAAATTTTTAAAGGTATAAAAATTTTAAAATTAAATATCTCTTAAACGTTTTGGTCTTTTAACTTGAAATTTGGAGGGTGTTGAGATGATGTCCTACAGATGTGAATTATGTTGTTTCAGTGCTGAAAAATGAATCTGTTGCGGAGATATTAAGTGACATATTTAATATTTTTCCTATGGAATTATGCATGGCGCTATTGACTTGCTATTTATATGGTAGGTGGCCCTAGTGCCAAGGAGGTGAGTTTTGCTGCTTTTCTGTCTTACACTTACAGGCATGCAGTATTATGCCACTGCACAATCTGAAAATTTAATTTGTTTCACTTTAATACCTTTTCAAACATTTGTGTGATTTTCCTGAATTTAGGAATGTAGAAAGATTCTTCTTAGATCTTTGACTGTGATCATTTTCATGTCACTAGGACATACATTTCTGGAATCATACCAATTTTGCTGTTATGCACTAATGGGGGGCTTGCTGGGAGGGCCCAATGCTCCCATCAATATGCGTTCCTTAGTACTTATATTATACATTTTCAAAAAGAAAGGAAATTCTATGCAAAAAAACTGTGATAATGCATCATTTAGGGTTGAAGCACAAAAAGTCAGGAAATGAGACCTTTAGGGTTTGCCCATACCCCCCCATACCGTGTACCCCCCATCCTTCACTGACTGACAGATGCTAGGGTGTGTCATTGGGGTTGTGAAGCATAAATCTTACCCCAGTCTTCTTTGCTGTGGCATGTCAACGTGCTTACACATGGAATGGGGTGAGATTTTGGCTTCACAACCCCAATGACACACCCCGGCGTCTGTCAGTCTGTAAAGGATGGGGGGTTCATGGTATAGGGGTTAGGGGCCAACCCTAAAGTCTCATTTCCTGACTTTTTGCACTCAAACCCTAAATAATGCACTAACACAGTTTTTTGCATAGAAATATATATATATATATATATATATATATATATATATATATATATACACTATGTGTGTGTGTATATATATATATATGTATGTATATATATATTAGAGGCAAAAAACTCCATTTAATACATTAGTTAGGGTTGTTCCCAGTGACAAAGTGATGAAATTAAGTGTTAGGGTTGAAAGCCCCCCTTGGACCCCTCAGCCCACCCCTAACTGGCATCGAAGGCATGCGTTAGGGTCATCAGGCTAACTCTCACCCCATCACATGTGTGAAGAAGTGAAGTATAGGAGAATGGGGTGAGAGTTAGGACTGATGACCCCAATGCGCAGCCCGATGCTGGTTGGGGGAGTGGGCTGGAGGGGTCTGGGGGGGCTTTCAACCCCTAACACCAAATTTCCTCACTTTTGTAGCTGTGGAACAACCATAACTAATGCATTAAACTGAGTTTTTTGCCTCTAATTTCCCTTCTTTTTGAGAATGATGATGAGAAATAGTGAATGTAATGCAGTGGTGGGCAAGCTCCATCATGTGATGTCTTGTGACATAGTAACAGGAACAACCACACTGCAAACAGAAAGGCGTAACAGTGGCTCACATGGTAACACAAGCGCGAATGAGAATGCAAAGGGTAATGCACACGGTGGCATAGACGGGAACGGTAATGCAAAGGGGGGATATAAATGCAAGTGGAAACATTAACTGTAACAGTGACGGAAGCCCATACCCTGTGTTTTCCAAACAGGTGCATACAGAAAAACAGTGTGTACAAAGAATGTATGAATTGTAATGGTGATTGAAGCTTAAAATGAGCATTGAAAGTACTTAATTGGTAATATCTCAGCAGCTGCACGACGTAGAAAAAAATTAAAATTTCACAGAAATCATTATTTTCCTGGCTACAGTTCTGTACACTGTTTTCGAGATATGAGCCCAGAAAGGCGTGGTGTATGCCACCATGTTAGTCTATGGGAAAAAATGCCAACTTCAGAGTACCGTAACTTTGGAGCCGTACAATATTTTTTCACCAAACCAACAAAAGGTAGATTTGTGATATGTTGGCTGTCTTTGCTCCAAACTTCAGCCCAAAAGACCAAACAATTCTTTAGCAGCAGGGTGACAAAGAAGTCCTGTCATTTTGGTCATAGTCTGGAGAAGTAGTGTCGTGTTTTGTGACACCTTTCGCAAATTTTGTGACACTTTCATGAGTGTGACACTACTTTATGGCACTACTTTTTCTCCAGAAATTTGAAAAACATATTTCTAGGGTGATTACACCCCTAAATAAAGACATGGCTAGCATCCTCAGGGTCTGACTAGGTAAACACAAAAAGAATTGTGTTGCTAGAGGGTCCCAAATTTAAATGGCAAGCATTTTTCTGATCACTAACTGAAAGAAAAATGGCTGACTCATGACACTACTGGGGTGATTTGCAACACTAAAAACTGCATGTAAGACACTTTCACACTTTTTGTTAACTTCTCCCATTGACTTATAATGGGAACTTGTTTTTTGAATAACTTTTGAACCGTTTAATATTTTTTTCATGAAATCTTCAAAAGGCACATTGGGGACAACAGCCACATGTTCCCTGAAGTTTTCAGACCAGTTGCGCAAACCGTGCGACTTGTAGGTGAGAGCAAAGAATTCACCAAAAAGTGTAAATGCATATTTCATTGGTGCTTAATAACTCTGCAGCTGTATATCCAACTGGTACAAAACAGATCCCAAGATCCACTATGCCCAATCGTGCATACCAAATTCCAGGCAAATCCGTTCAATGGTGGCAAAGTTATTAAGGTACAAAGTTTGACCCTTTAACCTTAAAAGGGCTCCTCAACCTTAACTATGGTAGCACTACCATGCTACCATTATATATATATATATATATATATTATGGTAGAGGAGCTCTTTCAGGTTAAAGGTCAAATTATAATAACTGCAACGTCAACAGATTGCCTGAAAACAGAATGCATGATCAAAACTCCATACACCTTGGGATCTGCCAGTCTTGTACTGGTCAGACATATGGCTGTGGAGTTGCAAAGCATGATCTGTGCATGCATTTACTCTATGGTGAATTATTTGCTCATGCCTTCACAGGTCGCCGGTTTTGGCGCCGAGTGGTCTGGAAACTTTAGGGAACATGTGGTCGGGGTGCCTGATGTGCCTTTTCAAGATTTCATGAAAAAATATTGAACAGTCCAAAACTTATTCAAAAAACAAGTTCCCATTATAAGTCAATGGGAAAAGCTAACAAAAAGTTCAACACTTTTGCAAATGCACTTTTTACTGTCGCAAATGGCCCTAGTACTTTCGCAAATCCGCCATTTTGTTTTCAGTTGGTGATAAGAAAAATGCTTGGCATTTAAAATTGAGACAATCTAGAAACACAATTCTTTTTGTGTTCACCTAGTCGGAGCCTGAGGATGCTAGCCATGTCTTTATTTTGGGGTTAAACACCCCAGAAATATGTTTTTAAAAGTTCTGAAAAAAGTACTTTTGCAAGCTACTTTCATGCTCACGACACTTTAGAAACATAGAAAAATAGAATTTGATGGCAGATAAGGACCGCTTGGCCCACCTAGTCTGCCCATTTTCTTACCTAACAGATAAGCTGCAGATCCTAGATAACCAACAGCTTACTTCCTCCTACTCCCCACTAGGACTGCCTTATGTCTGTCCCATGCATTCTTGAATTCCTCTTCTGTTCTTGGCTCCACAACCTCCTCAGAGAGGCTGTTCCACGCATCCACAACCCTCTCTGTGAAAAAAATACTTCCTCACATTACCTCTGAGCCGTCCTCCATCTATCTTCAAATTGTGCCCCCTTGTTCTTGCACATCTCTTTTTCTGAAAGATGCTACCCTCTTGGACTTTGTTGATTCCCTTGAGGTACTTGAAAGTTTCTGTCATGTCCCCTCTCTCCTTCTTTCCTCAAGGGTATACATATTAAGCTCCTTTAGTCTTTCTTCATATGTCTTCTGGTGCAGACCCTGCACCATTTTGATTGCCCTCCTCTGGACAGCCTCCACTCTGTCTATCTCTTTGCGGAGATGGGGTCTCCAGAACTGCACACAGTACTCCAGATGGGGTCTCACCAACTGTCTGTACAGAGGGATAACAACTTCCTGTTTTCTACTATTGATGCCTCTTCCTATGCATCCCAGTATCCCCAACCTTCCTTACTGCCTTCTCACATTGCTGGCCCAACTTTAGGTCATCTGATATAACTACCCCCGGTCCCTTTCCATTTTTACTGTTGTCAGTATCTCACCCCCCATTGTGTACGCTTCCCCTGGGTTTTTGTTTCCCATGTGGATTACCTTGCACTTCTTTGCATTGAATCTCAGCTGCCACACATTTGAGCATCCCTCCAACCTTGCCAAGTGCCTTTTCATCCTTTTCACTCCATCTTGTGTATCAACCCTGTTGCAGATCTTTGTGTCATCTGCAAAGAGACATACTTTTCCTTCCAGTTCCTCTGCAATGTCACTTATAAAGACATTAAAAAGGACCGTTCCCAGTACTGAACCCTGTGGTACCCCGCTAGTAACCCTCCTTTCTTCACTGTGTACTCCATTTACTACTACCCTTTGCATCCTGTTGTCTAGCCAATTTTTTATCCAGGCTACGACCTTGGGACCTACTCCAAGGCTGGCTAACTTGTGTATTAATCTTTTGTGTGGGACTGTATCAAATACTTTGCTAAAATCTAGGTAGGCCATGTCCACAGCCCCTCCCTGGTCTACTACTTTGGTCACCCAGTCAAAGAAATATGTTAGATGCATCTGACACTTACCTTCCCATCATGAATCCATGCTGCCTTGGGTCCTGTGCCCCGCTGGCCTCTAGGTACTCAACAATTCTTTCCTTCAGAAGTGATTCCATCATTTTCCCTACCACTGAGGTCAAACTAACTGGTCTGTAGTTTCCTGTCTCTGTCCTGCTCCCACTTTTGTGAAGAGGAATCACATCTACCCTCCTCCAGTCCTCGGGTATCACCCCATCCTCCCATGATTTGTTAAATAAAGTAGTCAGCGGTGTCAATAGTTCTACCCTTAGTTCTTTTAGAATTCTTGGGTGAATCTCATCAGGCCCCATGGCTTTGTCCACCTTCAATTGTATTAGTTCTTTCAGAACCCTTTCTTCTGTAAATGGGCTGGTATCTACCCCCGTCTTCAGAGTATTTCTCTTGTTTGGTTTAGGTACCTCCCCCTCCTCTTCCTTTGTGAATACTGAGCAGAAATATTCGTTCAGTATCCCTGCTTTTTCACTGTCACCCTCTATCCACATTCCCTCCCCCTTATTAAGCCTCAGTATCCCTCCTTTGGTCTTTCTTCGCTCCCTAATGTACCCATAAAAGGTCTTATCCCCCTTCTTAACAGAATTGGCTATCCTTTCCTCGGTTTGGGCCTTTGCTATTCTGACTGCCATCCCAGCCTCCTTCTACTTCAACTGATAGAGTTCTCTGTCCTGCTCCATCTGTGTTTCCTTATATTTCCTGATTGCTATCCTTTTCTCCTTAACCTTCCCTGCCACCTCTTTTGAGAACCATAGCATTTTTTTCCTTTGTTGTGTTTTATTGATTTGCTTTACACAAAGGCTTGTTGCCTCTGTGATGGCTATTTTGATCACTCCCCATTGTTCCTCCATATCTCCTTCTTGCCTGTTTGCTAGTGCTTTTCTGAGGCCCTCTCACATTTTCCCAAAGTCAGCCCTCCTAAAGTCCAATACTCTTGCTTTTGTATGGCTTGATTGTATGGCTGTGTTTATCGTGAACCACACTGTTTGGTGGTCGCTTGTTCTCAGATGGCAACCCACCTCTAAATCTGAGATTCTTTCTCTGTCCCCATTTGAGAGTACCAGGTCTAAGATTGCTCCCTCCCGAGTGGGTTCCAATACTAGCTGTCTGAGGCATTCCCCCTGTAGGGCATCAAGAATGACCCTGCTCTTGGATGTGCCTGCAGCAAAGGTGCTCCAGTTAACATCTGGCATATTCAGGTCCCCCATCAACAATATCTCCCCTTTTTCTGCCATTCTAAGGAAGCCTTCTATCATTTCTTATCCATTCCCTCCCCCTGAGATGGGGGTCTGTATACAACCCCCATGCAGATTTTAGTGCCATTTCCTGTCTCTAGGGTGACCCAGAGTGCCTCATCTGTTCCCTGTTTACTCTTTAGCAAATCTGTGCGAAAGCTTTCACAAATCACGAAAGTAATCTGCAACACTATGGCCAAAATGACAGGAGTTCTTTGCCACCTTGCTGCAAAAGAACGGTTAGGTCTTTTGGCCTGAAATTTGGAAAGAACACAGCCAACATCTCACAGATGTGCCTTTTGGTTGGTTGGTGAAAAAATATTGCATGGCTGCAAAGTTACAGTACTCCAAAGTTGGCGTTTTTTCCCATAGACTAACATGGTGGTGTACGCCATGCCTTTCGGGGCTCGTATCTTGAAAATGATGCGAGATAAAGATTTTTTGTTATGAGTTGTATAGCTCTCTGATCTATGCAATTGCAAAATCCTAGCCAGGGAAATCATGATTTTTATGAAATTCAAATTTTTTTTCTACATCGTGCGGTTGCTGAGATATTAGCAATTAAGTACTTCCAATGCTCGTTTTCAGCTTCGATGTCCATTACAATGCATACATTCTTTGCAGGGATTTATTTAACTCTAGAAATTGATTAGCGTTTTGCTCATAAAAGTGCTAAATCTTTGTGAAAATGCATAGCTCTTGCCTTACTGTGTTTAACAAACACAGCACTTCTAGAAAATGTATATAAATACTTTCTGTACAGTTAGTATACTCTCAAGAAAAAAACTGCTAATCAATTATTTAAAACCCTGCTTTGTACACACTGGGTGGGGTATTCAGAAGGGTTGTGCATGGCGCAACACAGTTGTGTGATGCACAACCCACTAATGCGCCCCGGCACAATATTCAAAAGGGGAATGTGCGTGGCACAAATCCCGATGAGCCGGAGTGCATCAGTAATGTATGTAGCACAAGTAGGTGGGGTGTGCCCATGCATACTCCGTACTTCCCGATATTCAGCCTGGGATGTGCTGAGCAGATGCAGGCACAAATCATACCTGCGCCGCACAGAGTTGAGCAAAAAATAAAAGGAGCAACAGCTGGCCACCCACAGGGGAGCTGCCGTATTGCAGGGTGCAACATGGCAGCTGCCAGCTGTGGGTGGCCACCTGAGCTCCAGCGGCACCCTCCATCGGGTAGCGCCCCCCATGCCCGATCATGGGCATACATACAATAATTAAATATCCTATATCCCTGGTGGTCCACTGGACCACTGGCAACCCGATCATGGGCATATGTATAATAAAAGAAGGTCCTATATCCCTGGTGGTCCGGTGGACCACTCACAGCCCGATTGTGGGCAGGAGTGTAAAGAAAGATAACATCCTATCCCTGGTGGTCCAGTGGTACCCACCTCCCCACCCTCCCACTGAGCCCTGTCACCCCACTTCCCCCAGTCAGTGGCGGGCAGCAGCTCCCCACCAGCAAGCCGCCCGGCCACCCACCGACTGACTGTGTGCAGTACAGCTGTACACCCATTGGTCCTGGCGTGAGCCAATGGGCGTACAGATACCCGTACTACACGGTCCAGATATATGAATAATCCGATTCATTATCTGGACTGTGTAGTACAGCACAGTCTGCAAGCCCATTGGCCCACTGTGGACCAAATGGGTGTACAGCTGTACTACACAGTCAGTCAGTGGGCAGTCAGGTGACTTGCAGGTGGGAAGCTGCTGCCTGCTGCTGACCGGGGAGAGGGGTGGTGGGGCTCAGTGGGAGGGTGGGGAAGGGGGTACCGCTGGACCACAAGGGATGGGATGTAATCTTTCTTTACACTCCTGCCTGCGATCAGGCTGTGAGCGGTCCACTGGACCACCAGGGATATAGGATGTTATATATTCATACATATGCCCACGATCGGGCAGTGGGGCACTTTGCCGCTTGTGCAGGGGGCGTCGGTCACTGACGGCTGCAGCCTGGCAGGGTGCCAGGTGCAAGTCACCGGGGATGGGCGCACCTGCATGCAAATGGGGCCATAATGACATGCAAATTACACCATTTGCACCTTGCATGCATTATGGCCCCATTTGCATGTGCACCTTTGAATATCATGGTTGATGTGCCTAGCACAATGGCACTTGCACTAGCGCATCCCCCTGCCCCTCTCTGGCCACTTGCACTGGTGCAGTGCCACTGCGCCATGCACAATGCGGGTGGCTACAGAGCGATATTCAATGGTGCTGAGCCATGGCACAGAACCATTGAATATCACCCTGTCAGCACCCTAGCACATCCCAGTTGCACTGCACACAGGCTTGTGCCACAGTCTGATGCAGTTTGAATATCCCACCCACTGTGTTTCTCTATGCACCTGTTCGGCAAAAACAGGATATGCACTTCCATTACTGTTGCAGTTACTGTTTCAACTTGTGTTTCTGTCCCTGTTTGCGTTTACGTTCCCATGTACGCCGCCATGTGCATTACCCTTTGTGTTGTCATTTGTGCTTGCATTTTCGCTACTGTTACCGTTTGCATTTACACTACTGTTTCTCTTTGCACTTTTGTTTGAGTCACCGTGCGCATTGCCATTTCTGTTTACGGCAACCTTTTCATTTGTGTTTCCATTTCTCTTTCGTTTTGTGTCTTCCTTGCTGTTACTGTTACCATTTCCATTTGCAATTTCTTTACTGTGCCCATGCACATTACGGTTTGTGTTTCCATATGCTCATGCATTTCCTTTTGCGTTTCTGTTTGCTTTGCTGTTATTGTTGCTGTTACCATTACCATTTGCGTTTACAATTGCAGTACTGTGCCCGTGTGCGTTTCAGTTTGCGTTTCCATACACACTTCTGTTCCTGTTTCTGTTTCTGTTTCCTTTGGTGTTATTCTTCCTGTTATCTTTACCATTTGCATTTACAATTCCGGTACCGTGCTTGTGCGCAATATGGTTTGCGTTTACGTGTGCACTTGCGTTCGCATTTCCGTTTCTGTTCCCTTTCATGTACTTTTTGCTGTGACACTTAACATTTCTATTTTAAATACCGCTGCCATCACTGTTTGCATTACCAGTTGCGTTTTCATAAGCGCTTCAGTGTCCGTTGGTGTCACTGTTCACTTTGGCATCACTTTATGCTTGCGTTTCTATTAACGTTTCCTTTACCATTTACATTTGCATTACCATGTGCACCAATGTTGGCACTTCTGTTTGCATTGCTGTTCCTGTTACTATGTCTCAAGACATCATGTGGTGAGAGCGCGGGTCCCAAAGTGCCTCACGCTCCCGCCGCTGCATTACATTCACTATTTCTCATCATCATTCTAAAAAAGAAGGGAAATTAGAGGCAAAAAAATCCATTTAATGCATCAGTTAGGGTTGTTCCTCAATGACAAAAGCAAGAAAATTTGGTGTTAGGGTTGAAAACCTCCCTTGGATCCCCCCACAGCCCATCCCCCAACCGGCATCATGGTGCGCCATGGGGTCATTGTTCCTAACTCTCACCCCATTTTCCTACACCTCAGATTCTTTACACATGTGATGGGATGTGTTGGGGGGTGGGCTGTGGGGGTCCAAGGGTTTTCAACCTAACACCAAATTTCACTTTTTCACTGTGGGACAACCCCTAACTGATGCATTAAACAAGTTTTTGCCTCTAATATATATATTATATATATTAGGGCAAAAACCCATTTAATGCATTAGTTAGGGTTGTTCCACGGTGACAAAAGTGAGGAAATTCGGTGTTGGGTTGAAAACCCCTTGCACTACCCTGCCCACCCCCAACCGAACTGGGGTGCACATTGGGTTGTCAGCCCTAACTCTCACCCATCACATGTGCAAAGCAGCAGAAGTATAGGAGAAAAAGGTGAGAGTTAGGACCGACGACCACAATGTGCACCCCAATGCCGGTTGGAGGGTGGGCGGGGGGTCCAAGGGAGGTTTTCAACCCTAACACCAAATTTTCTCACTTTTGTCACAGTGGAACAACCCTAACTAATGCATTAAATGGAGTTTTTTGCCTCTAATTTCCCTTCTTTTTGAAAATGATAACAAGAAATAGACGCCACGTAATGCTGCGGCGGGAGCGCGGGGCCCAAACGTGATGTCTTGTGGCATAGTAACAGGAACAGCAACACAAACAGAAGCACTAACAGTGGCACACTTGGTAATGCAAGGTTGAATGAGAACAGAAAGGGTAACGCACATGGTGGCGTAGATGGGAACGGTCTGCCACGTGATGTGTTGTCACATAGTAACATGGTGCCTGCAAATGGAAATGTCAATGGGCATGGTGATGCAAAGTGAAACAGAAAGAGAAACAGTACTGTAGACACAAATGGCAAAAAAATAACAGAAACGCAAGCGCAAATGAAAACGCAAAGGATAACGCACATGGTGGAGTAGACGTCAACGGTAAGTGAAACGGGTACAGAACCGCAAGCGGAAAGGGCAATGGTAACAGTAATGTAAGCACACAGGCTGGTTTTCCCCAAAAGCTGCACAGAGAAAGACAGTGAGTACAAAGAATGTATGCATCATAATGGGTATCAGAGCAGAAAATGAGGACTTGGAATACTAAATAGGTTATATCTCAGGAACCGTATGACGTAGAAAAAAAAATTAAAAGTCATATGATTTATGATTGTCCTGGCTAGTTTTGTAGGGCTAAGTATTTTTCCAATGAAAAGTCCGTATTTCATACCGTTTCC
This sequence comes from Neoceratodus forsteri, assembly GCA_016271365.2. Taxonomy (NCBI): domain Eukaryota; kingdom Metazoa; phylum Chordata; order Ceratodontiformes; family Ceratodontidae; genus Neoceratodus; species Neoceratodus forsteri. The sequence continues at coordinate 89,475,292 of CM057453.1, forward strand.
GAGATACGGGCCCTGAAAGACGCGGCGAATGCCGTAATGTTATCTTATGGAATAAAAGAGAAGTTCGGAGTGCCATAACTTTGCCTCCCTGTAATATTTTTTCACCAAACCACTGAAAGACACATCTGTAGGCTGTTTGCTGTCTTCCCTCCAAATTTCAGGAAAAAAGACCAAACCATTATTTTGCAGCAGGGTGCCAAAGGATTCCTGTATTGCGTTGGGTGCCGTAATGTTATCCTATGGGAAAAACTGTCAACTTTGGAGTGCCGTAACTTTGCCGCCCTGTAATATTTTTGCAACACAACACTGAAAGACACATCTGTGAGATGTTGGCTGCGCTCTCTCCAAATTTCAGTCCAAAACTCCCAACCGTTCTTTTGCAGTGGGGTGCCAAAGAATTGCTGTCATTTCCCCACAGCCTAGAAAAGTACTGTTGCAATTTGTGAAAGCTTTCGCAAAAATTTGCGACACTATCGTGAGCATGAAAGTACTTTGCAAAAGTACTTTTTTCAGAAATTTGAAAAACATACTTCTGGGGTGTTTTACCCCAAAATAAAGACATGGCTAGCATCCTCAGGCTCCGACTAGGTGAATACAAAAATAATTAGGTTGCTAGAGGGTCCCAAATTTAAATGGCAAGCATTTTTCTGATCACTAACTGAAAAGAAGATGGCAGATTTGCAAAAGTAAGAGGGCCATTTGCGAAAGTAAAAATGCATTTGCGACACTGTCGAACTTTTTCCATTGACTTATAATGGGAAATTGTTTTTTGAATAACTTTTGAACCGTTTAATATGTTTTCATGAAATCTTTGAAAGGCACATTGGGAACCCCGGCTGTACGTTCCCTGAAGATTTTGGGCCAGTCTTGCAAACCGTGCGACCTGTAGGCACGACCGTAGAATTCCAGAAAAAGCGTAAACACATGCGCAGATCACGCTTAATAACTCCACAGCCATGAATCCGACTGGTAAGAAACTTGGCAGATCCCAAAGTGTATGGGTCTTGATGATGTATTCCAAATTTCAGGCAAATCCGTCAAACAGTTGCAAAGTTGTTAGGGTGCAAAATTTTGGGTTTAACATGTAAATGGCTCCTCAACCCTAACTAGGGTAGCACTACCATGTTACCATAATATATATATATATATATATGATATTCATTGCAAAAAACTTTGTTAATGCTTCAGTTAGAGTTGATAGCACAGCGAAAAAAGTATGGAAATGTGATGTTAAGGTTACACCCCCCACCCCCACACTCCACACGCCAACAGACGTCGGGGTGTGCCATGGAGTCGTCAGGCCAAACTTTAACCCCATTCCATGTGTAAACAGGTTGACATACTACACTGTAGGAGAATGGGGTGAAAGTTAAACCTGATGACAAAACACCCAACATCTGCTGGTGTGTGAAAGTGTGTGGGTGTAACTGGGGGTGTAACCTAACATCACATTTCCATACTCATGTCACTGTGCTATCAACCCTAACTGATGCATTAGCAAAGTTATTTTGCAATGAATTTCCCTTCTTTTTGAGAAAGTTTAATATAAGTGCTAACTGGTATGTGGTTGTGGGAGTGTGGGCGCTCCGGGCCCTGCATTCCCTTCATGATGCCCAGTTTTTGCATAATGGTATGTGTATGTGGGAGCATGGTCCCTCTTTGCCCTGCGCTCCCACTTACACATAAGTACAGAGCCATACAGCAGCCCTATAGTACTGAAAAGGAACCCTTGTAACAGTAATTTGGCAATATCTCAGCAACCATAGCAACTATGAAAAAAATTCCACTGCAGTTGTAATCATGATTTTGAAACCTCCTAAAGGTGGACTAAGCTGCAGAGAATGAAAACTCCATATCTCTAATAATTTCTGAGATACAGGCATCGAAAGTCACAGCGGCTGCCACAATGCTAGCCTATGGGAACTTTCTCAATGTCAGAGCACTGTAACTATGAGCATGTTGAATGTTTTGGGACCAAACCACCACAAGGCACATCTGTGGGATCAGGGCTTGCCACTCTGAAAATTTCAGCCCAAAAGCCCCAGCCAGTTTGATTCTGTGGTGTGGCAAAGAATTGCTGTTTTTGGATGCTGTTCTTTTGCAAACTGCGATAGTTTTGCAAACATTTGCGACAGAATGGGCATGACAATTTCCTGAATTGCAAAAGTGTTGCATTCACTCTGTTGCAATTTGCAACACTACAGGTGGTCCAATCGCTGAAATCGCATTTCTGGGGGAGTGTCTCCCAAGAAAAGATAGTGCTGTAGTCCTCAGGGCCCGACTAGGTAAACACAACTGTCAGTGTTTATCTAGGTGGTCCCAAATTTAAACACCAGGCATTTTTCTCTCTTGCTAACTGAAAACAAGATGGCTACCACACAACAGTAAAATGGCCATGTGCAGCAGCAAAATGTAGTGGTGGCAGCTTTCATGAGGCACATATATTTTTTTCACATTGACTATAATGGGAAACTTGTTTTTTGAAAAACATTTGAACGGTTTAATATTTTTTCCCCAAATCTTCAAAAGGCATATCAGTGACCCAGACTGCATCTTCCCTGAAGATTTCAGATCAAATGGACAAATTGTGTGGACTGTAGCCATGAGCAAAGAAAGGTGCAAAAACCCTGGTTTTGCACATTTTTTGGCGCTCTGCAGCTCCGTAACTGTTCATCTGACCATAACACAACTTGTTAGATCCAGAGATCCATGGTTCCCTACTGCACATTCAAACTTTCAGGCAAATCCATCATATGGTGTCAAAGTTATTAAAGTGCAAAATCTGGGGTTTAACATAGAAGTGGCCAGCCAACCCTAACTATACTGGCACTACTGTGCCAGTATAATATATATAAATACATACGCACATATATATTCATTGCAAAAAAACTCTGTTAATTCATCAGTTAGGGTTCATATTACAGTGACAAAAGTATGGAAATGTGGTGTTTGGGTTCTCAACACTAACACGCCATCCAACCCCAATCAACCCTACCACCCCACTCCCAACCTCCACACACCAACAGGCACCGGGGTGTGTCTTGGGGTCATCAACCTTAAAGCTCACCCCATTTCATGTGTAAGGAAGCTGAGATGGTACAGCATAGAAGAATGGGGTGAGCATTAGGATTGATGACCCCAAGACACACCCTGATGCCTGTTCGTGTGTGGAGGGTGGAGATGGGTTGTGGTGGTAGAGTTGGTTGGAAGTGGGATGGGGTGTTAGGGTTGGGAACCCTATCACCACATTTCCATACTTTTGTCACTGTAATATGAACCCTAACTGATGCATTAACTGAGTTTTTTTGCAATTAATTTCCTTACTTTTTGTAAAAGTATCACCATAGCCATAGAACTCCCATATATCCATAAGTGTAGAGACATTGTAATTCACCTTTAGCTTCCTGTTGAAGTGCAGGGCCTTTGGGCCCTGCGTTCCCATGCTCCATGATTTTTCTTATTTTGTTTTGGCAGTGCAGGGTCTTTTGAACCCTGCACACCCATCCCTCCACAGATGCATGAGCAAATTATTACCATAGCCACCTTACTACCCCAGGACATGTACCTGGTACAGAAAATTTTAAAATCCCAACCAAAACATAATTCTGCTCAACTGCAAAGCCATTCTGCAACACAGGTGTAAAAATAAATTTTGGCCAGGATTTGAGAAATTACAGCTGTGATATACATTAGGTGGGGTAATAAGAAGGCTATGTTGAAAATCTGAAGTCAAAATATAGAAAATTTCCTTAGCTACAAGCAGACGTACAGTAATGCCAATGAATGGTTGGAACTTTACCATTTGTTCATATTTTTACCCAAAATGTTCAACATAGTCTTCTTATGACACCACCTGATAAAACCCATAGGAGATGATTTTTAAATCCATTGCAAAATGCCATTATGTGCCACAGATGCGAAAACACATTTCAGGCAGGATGTGTAAACTGACAGCAGTACTGTTCATGAGGTGATGTGAAAAAATGGCAATGTTAAAATTTTGGAGTGAAAATATCACAAATGATCAAAGATACAGGCGTGCATAGAAAATTTCAAAACTACTGCGTGTAACTCAGGCATTTTTAGGTATTTCTGCACCAAATTTTCACCATAGCCATTTTGGGACCCCACCTCATGTCATTTTGTTACTCAGTCCCAAAAGATGATTTCGCATAGCAACCATGCCATTCTGCGTCAAAGGTGCGAAAACATATTCTGGGCAGGAAGTGAAAACTGACAGCAGTACTGTTCATGAGGTAGTATAAAAAAATGGCTATCTTGAAAATTTGGAGTGAAAATATAAAAAATTGCCAAAGCTATGCTCGTGCATAGAAAAATTCAATGACCGCATGTAACTCCAGGGTTTTTGGTGTTTTTGCACCTAATTTTCAACATGATCATTTAGGACCCCACTTCATGAACACTGGCACTGTCATTTTGTTACTCCATCAGGAAAGGTGATTTTGCGTAGTGACCACAAACTCACCTTATGGGTCCGAGTAACAAAACAACAGTGACAGTATTTATGAGGTGGGATCCCAAAAAGCCCACATTGAACATTTTGTGCAAAAATACAGAAAAATGGCCAAGATATCAACATAAGTTCAAAACACCATTGACAGACATTATACTGCACTTACCATAATTCTTCAGTTCGTGGTCCGACTTTGAAGAGTGCAGATGTGTCCTGGTCCACAGAAGATGACAGCCTGTGATCTCCAGTGGTAAGTACAGGACAAGGGGCGTGTGGGGTGGTGGGTGCTCAGTGGGAAGGTTAGGATGGGGGAGGTGAATGGGGAAGATGATGAGGAACTGTTTTCTTTTTTTTTAGGATTTAAAAACAAAAGAAGTCAGGGAACTGTTTTCTTTTTTCACAGGTATGATTTAAGGAATATTTTGGAACACTGAGGGTGGGCTCCCCAGAGTCCCACAGTACTGGGGGGTAGAACATAACTGGGGACACTGGGAGTGGGATCCCCAGTGTCCCACACTGGCAGGGGGTTCTAGTGCTGACACAGATACTGGGCATCCTGATGTCAGCAAACACTTTCATTTTACAAGTACTGGGGTTGTACAAAACTGGAGACACTGGGAGTGGGCACCCAAGTGTCCCACACTGGTGGTGGGGTTCTAGTACTGACACAGGGATTGGGCACCCCTATGTTTATAAAAACAGTTTTTAAGAAATAAAAATTTTGGGACATTGAGAGTGGGCTCCCCAATGTCCCACACTGGTGGGGGGAGGATTTCTACTGCTGACACGGGGATTGGGCACCTCGATGTTTGCAGAAACTTTTTTTTATATAAAACATGCCTTGACCCCCTTGGAGGCAATAAAAGGATAAAGAATCCTTTTATTAGGTAAACACCAACAGGTGTTTACCTAAGCAGAGGCCAAGGAGTACAATTATACAGTTATTTGGGCCAAAAAGTGGTCAGGAAAGATTTTTTTTTTACAAAGGCTGATGTTTCTTTTAATTAAAGTAGTTTCACAAATTGTGGCACTTTTTGCAATACAGTGCCACAATTTGCAGCAGTTTTCATGCAACAGTGCTTTTAGTTGCATGAAAACTGCAGCAATTTGTTGTAATTTTGCAAGAATAGTGCTGCAAATTTACAACACAACAACCAGCCGAGTAAGAAAAAACATATTTCTGCCCACTATTTTCAGAAAATAATGGCAGAATCGTATTCATCTGGCCCTAGTTAGCTAAACACAGCTGTTGGTGTTTATCATGGGGAAGTATTTTTTGAATTACAGCATTTTTTCCCTGTCAGTAACTGAAAACAAGATGGCTGCAGCACACCACCACTGCTCCATTTGTGGCATCAGAAAGTGCAAAAGCAGAAACTGCAGAAACATGGAACATATATTTTTCCTGAAGGCTATAATGGGAAACTTAAAAGTGTAATAAAATTTGAACAGATTAATATTTTTTCACCAAACCTTCAAAAGGCACATCTGTGACCCAGACCCCATATACCCTAACAATTTTAGACCACACTACCAAGCCTTTTCAGAGATGCAGAATGGCAAAATTTGCACTAAATTGTAATTTTCAAATGTTTTGACACTACACATCTCTGCAACTGCGCTTCTGACTGGACTAAAACTTGCTACATCAAGAGATCTATGTTACCTAATGGAGCATGAAACATTTTGTGCACATTGACAGAGTTACAGAGTTACAGTTTGTTAAAGTTGCAATGTTATCCTATGGGAATTTTTTATTTTAATTTTTATGTTGTTTTTTATGTGGCCCATACATTTTTTTTTGGGGGGGGGGTATTTTTTTGATATACTGTATAGATTGTCCCTAAACTTCAAATCTTGATGGAGTTATTCTGGCTTGTTAAAGTTGCAATATTAATAACCATTTATCAGTTTTAATTTTACCATTTTTATGTTTTTTATATGGCCCCTGAATTTTTGGAGGGTATTATGTATTTGTGTTCTAGTACTCATTGTGACTTTTCTTTTGATATACAGATTGTCCGATAATTGTCCAAATATTGATGGAGTTATGGCTTATTAAATTTCAAATGTAGAAAAAAGCTTAGACCAACTTCTTTTGTATGACCCAATCCCCTTTTCTGAAACTGTGTCATTCTCACGAAAGAGGATTGGTTCATACAAAAGAAGAATGTAAAAAAAAAATCTTAGTCCAAATTCTTCTTTTGTAGGAACCAATCCTCTTTCATGAATCTGTGTTGTTCTCACAGAAAGGAATTGTTTCATATGAAAGAAAAATATAAATGTAACCCCCCTGTCACCCGGGGTTACTAGAATCCAACTTAGATCTAGTGGCAGGCAGGGAAAGGCAGCTTGTGAGACACCAGTTAAATGGGTTTCACACTATCTTGCTCTGTTGTCAGTCTCAGCTGAGCTGGAGGGATGACAGCATATAGAAATCTTGCAGCAGCATAAGCCACAGTGGAATGTTGCAGCTGGGAGTTAGGTTAGAATGTTGGGTTTTTATTCAAAGTCAGTCTGTAAAAGTCAAGTGGGAGACTCAGTGAAGGGAGGAGGTGCACTGAAGTTGGCAGCCCCTCAGATCCCAGCTCTGTAATAGAGCTACCACAGGAAGAGAGTGTGTGTTCTCACCCTAGAGAAGGACACAGAAGAAAACTAATAGAAGTGGTTGAGACCGTTCCCCGGTTTGTTCCAGTGCCCCATCCCTGAGACGGATGGGGGGAAACAAGACCAGTTTTTCAGGGGCAGTCCCCTGGACATGCTGGAAGAAGAAAAGCTGCCTAAGGAGGTAATTTGTGCTGAGGCACCAGAAGTGTGATTTTCTGTGAGAGAAGCCCCGGGGCACCTGCAAACCATGGTGAGTCTGCTCTGCCAGACAGCCTATGTTTTCACTGAGACAGTTGTGTAAAGTATCTGCTACTGTGGGGTCAGGAAAGGACAGCCAAGTACAGTACTTAAAGTTATGTGTAAGGCTTGAAATGCATCCAACCAGTAGGGGTCTTCAGGGATGGACATAGCCACTTACAGAACGCTGCAAGTCAGGACACCAGTTACAAGAACAGTAGATTGTTAAATGTGATATACAATTCTATAAACAGAGAGTTCAAAGGAAAGTTGTTGACTCCAAATGAATGGCTGGGTATGGATTTAGGGACAAGAGGTGGGAGACCCCCCCAGCTGGAGTAACCAGATTTACCTCTACGGATTCACATTGGGCACCTATAGCTGTCTCCCAGGCACTTGGCCAGTGTCTGCAGAAAGTACCCAGATGTGGGATTAAGGATGTGTGTTTTTCCCTTTAAAGCTAGGAAGTGCTCATGGGTGGTTGAGGGAGTCACCAACAGAAAATCCATGACATATGGAAATGTGTACTAGTGCTGGCCGAGTGCCATGCCAGGGAATCCGAGAGAGAGAAAGAGAGAGAGAGAGAGAGTGTACCAGTTGGGGCTGAGAGCCCAGAGTGTTCAGAACATGAGGGTTGTTGTGATGATGAAGAAGATGTGTTCTGACCTCTATAGATCTGCATAACCAGTGAGTGTAGCCATCTTGCTTTGTATTTTTGTGTTGAAGTGAATAAAAGCCCCACTTTAGAATCCCATTCCTGGTTTGGACATTTTCAGTTCTTGCTTCCTGTGTCTGGAATTACTGGGGTGCCCCTGTCCAGAAGTTCAAACTTAGCCCTGATGCCAAGTGAATGTTTTTTCCCCAAACCCAGGCTAGCCAGGTAGTGGGTTACCAAATGGAGGCACTGGGCACTAAATAACAACAAACTCTAAACCCACACCCTGGACACAAAAATGGAGGCACCACTGAGAATTTGGATTCAGAATCTAGGGAGAGAACAAGAAAGATTTGCTCAGATTATGGCTAGTGTTTTGGCTGTCTGGCAGTAGGTAGCCCAAAAAGTGGAAGCATTGCCACCCAGATGTTCTGCTGTGTGCTGCTGTTCATGTGCTACTGTAATTGTGCCATCAGTTTACTGAGGAGCAGTAAAGCCCAAGAGTGTATGCTCTTGTCTTGCATCAAAGTTATAACGTTTGCCAGCTTTTTAAAGTAATGTGTGATAGGACAAAGTGTGGAAAACTGTGGGAAACAAACAGAGATTTGTGCCCTAGACATTGGAAGTGCTTGTTGTATGGACAGAGAGAGTCGCTAAGTGTAATGCCAAGAAAAATGGTTGAAATGGTGCTCCTGCTGAGGAGCTACAGTTGAAAAAAAAAGTGTGATTTGTAGTTTAAATTTTGCCTGCTCAACGATCGCGAAGGAGGAGAAGAGCACGAGAAGGAAGAGGCTCATTTGCATAACATCGAGTGATTGGTGAGACTGCAATCAGTCCCACCCCAAGCCAGCTCTAGAGTGACTGTACAGTGTTCGAGAGGGAGATAGAGAGTAGTGTGCAAATTGGCTTGCCAGGAGGAGCGTCGCGGTGACTGAAAACATTATAAAAGTGGTAAAATTGGACTTTTCTGTTTAAAATCGGGCTCAACCCACATTTCGATTCATCTAGGAAGAGAGCGAGGTGTTCAGAGGGACAATAAGCAGGACTGCCAGCCTGCTTCATTCCAGAAGCCTCCAAGACTGGCTGTAGACTGAATTTTTCCATCGCAATAACCAGCTACTGATTGAGTACCAACCTAAAAGCATTTCAAACTGTGTGTGATTTTAACTAAAGCCAGCTGAATCTGTGTGTAGCAGTGCTATCATTTTGCAAAGAAGGACTGTGTCATAATTGTGGGCTCAGCAACAGTATAATTTTCAAAGCCATGTGAGAGACTGTGGGTTGTATGAAAGATACAACAAGAAATACAGGCAATCCTGTATGATGAAATACTGTGGCTTTAGGGACTTTTAAGCAAGAACAGTGAGTTACACCAAGTAGAAAGTCCAGTAAAAATCATATAAATGTGCTAAGAGAACAGACAGTACAGTTAAACAGTTTGAGTGAACTTTATCAGTAGATTGTGTAAATTGGATGTTCAGTGGCTTGAGTCAGAAATAGAACATTGATGCGTAGGAGTGCTGCCGCCGCCATTCCAGGGTGGGGTAGTAAAGTAAACACAGCAGCAGGGGAGCCATTTTGTAAAAGTTTTACTAACAGAGTGGGACTTGAGATAACAGTGAGCTTTTGTTTTCTCACCAGTCATGACTTTGGGATCAGCCCGCTACCCAGATCATGCCCGGGCTATGATAGTAGAAGAAGTTAACAGATTGAAAGATATTGAGAGATGCTACTACGGGAGACGTTTGCCTCCTCATGTGGTGATTCCTGGATATCCAGTGAGAGTGTGCATAATGTGCTTAAAGGCTGGAAGGGACGTGTTCATGGTTTCTCACTGTTCTGGATGTCTAGAGAGACATGGCCTAACCCAAAGCACCCAAGATTCGTTTGGCTCCCACATGGGCAAAGCTTCCAGAACCTGCAATTGGCAGCACAAAGCACCAGGTAGAGCCTGTTGGAGAAGGTTCAGTAGAGTATGGCATGAAACAAGAGGGTGCAGATCTACAGGCAGAACAAAGTACTGATGTATCCGAGTCCAGGTCACAGAGAGACATTGCGGAGGGAGCATCAGCAGATCCTTGGAGAGAGGGGACTAGCCCAAGTCTCATAGGAGAAGATGAGATGAGGGAGACCCTTGAATGGGAGGTGTTGACCTCTGCACCCAGTGAGGAGTGGATAGTCTCAGGAGTGAGGACAACTGCTCACTCCTGGGCTTAGATCCTTAGCGAGGAAGAGGATGAGTGGGAACCTATGTGGCCTTATGAAGAAGGTGTGGATCCACAGCCTCAGGCTCTTGCCTCAGAGGAGCAAATGGAAGGAGAGATTGGTGACTCCACAGCCCTGTCCCCACAAGGAGGAGTCAAAGATCCATTTTACATAGCATTAAGCATGTGTAGCTGGCAGAACCAGGACTGGCCACCCCCAAGCCAGGCCAGAGGTCTCAAGTTGACCAAGTGTAGTAAAGAGGAAAGACTGGTATGTAGGAAGGCAAATGAGAGCTATGGGATATCCTTTCCTACCTTTCCTTGGAGAGTCAGGGAGGATATTGAAAGAAACAGGAAATCCTGGACAGTGGAAGAGGCCACAAGATTTGTCCATCTCTGTGCAAGTCGGTATGTCCGAGATAGAGTATTTCAAGAGAAGAGACAATGGAATGTGGTAGATCACTATTCATAGACACTGTTCAGATCATGGATGGAGTGGGACATGAAACCTTCTTCAATGTGAATTATGAGTGGCCAGACAGGGTAATAATTCTTGCACCTGACCCATTGTGTTATTTCCCACAATGCAGACAACTTCCTGTGAATGTGCCCATGCCTACCAAGTGGAGAGCAGAGCAGTGGTAGCCAGTGCTGCCATCCAGTCATTGCCGTACCTATGTTGTTCCTCCTGTCTGGTATTCCAGGAACCAGGTGCCCCAGATTCATCAGCCTTGCAGTGTACTGGCTTTCCAGATTCCATCAACTGGCCTTCCAGATGATATCATATCCAGAGAGGACACCAGCCCAGCTGTGTCCTGATTCATCACTGGGATTGCGGATGACTTCAGACCAGCTGTTTTTTCCTGTCCTGTTTCCAAGGTTCCATCTCCTAGATGACATCAACCCAGCAGTTTCCAGATGTGCCATCCTGTCATTTTCCAGAAGTTGTCCACCCAGCTGTATCCAAAGAATGCTGCCAGGGAGAGTCTTTGGCTGGAAATCCAGGTGTTGTATTGATTTTGTTCTTCAAGGGACTGGTAAGTCCAGACTTTTCTATTTTAATGACACTGCAGTACACACCCTACACCTAGCAAACTTCAGACTGTTTGAACTGTCCTCAAAGACTCTCCCATTTGGGATTACAGTCCTACCAGAACTGTGCTTCACCAGGCTCCAGCCCAAGAGAGACTATTTCTTGGACTTGCCTTTGGGCACTGTTGTCACTAGATGGAACTTTTAGGGCACTCCACCCCCAAAAATGTGTATAGTAAATAATGTCATTGTTTTTCTACTGTTTATACTGTTTTTTACTTTTCTAAAAAAAAACATTATTGCTGGGATTCTCCAGTGTTTAGACGGTAGGGGGTTATATAGTACTGTGTTTGCAGATTAGGGGTTGTTTTGTCTTTTCTCTTGCAGGTGTTCCTGAAGAAGACAAGAAGAGAAGGCAAGAAGAGGAAGAGGGATTCAGAGGAGTCCTTAATGTGCTTTAAAGTAGAAGTGTTTAAGGTGCAGTGTTGTTAACTGTGTTTAACTTTTCTTTCCACAAGTACGGTTGTGAGGGAGTGTGGGAGTAATACTTAGGGTATAGTATTAGCTCCTTGTGTGTTTGGTTGCAGGTGTCCAGAGTTGGGAGGAGGTTCCCCTGCTTTTTTTGGGTTTTGGTCAGTTAGGTTTTCCATAGCGGGCTAGGGGGAATAGACAGGCTGTGGTCCTGACCTGCAGTAGTGACAGCAGTACTGATCTAGCAGGGCTATGCTCTGGGCAATCCTACCAAGGTCACTAGGTAACCATAGCAAGATCACAGAGTAGAGGCTGATGCCTCAGCCAATGGCCTCTGGGCCCTTAGTGTTGCCTGCCTGTGCCAGGCACATGGTAGGGGAGAAGGTACCGCTACCTCCCTGTAGTCAACACATAGGGTAAGATGGCCTGGGCCAGGTAATTAATGACCACGGACAGTCATTTTCCTGGTCGAGGGTGAGTGTAACCCCCCGTCACCCAGGGTTACTAGAATCCCACTTAGATCTAATGGCAGGCAGGGGAAGCCAGCTTGTGAGCCACCAGTTAAATGGGTTTCACACTGTCTCACTCTGTCCTCAGTCCCAGCTGAGCTGGAGGGATGACATCATATAGAATTGTCACAGTAGCATAAGCCACAGTGGAATGTTGCAGCTGGGAGTTAGGTTAGAATGTTGGGATTTTTTTCAAAGTCAGTCTGTAAAGTCTAGTGGAAAACTCGGTGGAGGGAGGAGGTGCACTGCAGTTGGCAGCCCCTCAGAGCCCAGTTCTGTAATAGAGCTACCACAGGAAGAGGGTGTGTGTTCTCACCCTAGAGAAGGACACAGAAGAAAACTAATAGAAGTAGTTGAGACCGTTCCCCAGTTTGTTCCAGTGCCCCATCCCTGAGAGGGATGGGAGGAACAAGACCAATTTTTCAGGGGTAATCCCCTGGTCCTGCTGGAAGAAGAAAAGCTGCCTGATGAGAGAATTTGTGCTGCGGCACCAGAAGTGTGATTTTCTGTGAGAGAAGCCCTGAGGCACCTGCGAACCATGGTGAGTCTGCTCTGCCAGAGAGCCTGTTTTTTTACTGAGACAGTTGTGTAAAGTATCTGCTACTGTGGGGTCAGGAAAGGACAGCCAATTACAGTACTTAAAGTTATGTGTATGGCTTGAAATGCATCTAACCAGTGGGGGTCTATAGGGATGGACATAGCCACTTAGAGAACACTGCAAGTCAGGACACCAGTTACAAGAACAGTAGATTGTTAAAGGTGTTATATATTTCAACATAGCATTCTACAAACAGAGAGTTCAAAGGAAAGGTGTTGACTTCAAATGAATGGCCAGGTATGGATTTGGGGACAAGAGGTGGGAGACCCCCATCTGGAGTAACCAGATTTACCTCTATGGATTCACTTTGGGCACCTATAGCTTTCTCCCAGGCACTTGGCCAGTGTCTGCAGAAAGTACCCAGACGTGGGATTAAGGATGTGTGTTTTCCCTTTAGAGCTAGGAAGCACTCATGGGTGGTTGAGGGAGCCACCAACAGAAAATCCATGACATATGGAAATGTGTACAAGTGCTGGGTGATTGCCATGCCAGGGAATCCAAGAGAGAGAGAGAGAGAGTACCAGTTTGGGCTGAGAGCCCAGTGTGTTCAGAACTTGAGGGTTGTTGTGATGATGAAGAAGATGTGTTCTGACCTCTATAGATCTGCATAACCAGTGAGTGTAGCCCTGTGGGGGGGGGTCCATCTTGATTTATATTCTTGTGTTGAAGTGAATAAATCCCCACTTTAGAATCCCATTCCTGGTTTGGACATTCTCAGTTCTTGCTTCCTGTGTCTGGAATTACTGGGGTGCCCCTGTCCAGAGGTTCAAACCTAGCCCTGATGCCAAGCAAATGTTTTTTCCCTGAGCCCAGGCTAGCCAGGTAGTGGGTCACAAATTGGAGGAACCGGATGCTAAATAACAACAAACCCTATACCGACATCTGGTTACATAAAAAAAAAACTAAGTCCAAATATGTTTCTGTATGAACCTAGTCTTCATTGGTATGGCCCTATTCATCTTTAGTGAAGACTTACAAAAGAAGAAAAGCATCTCATGAAAGAGGATTTTTAAAATGCTTTAAAAGCAGATTTCTGGGTCCTTTTTCTAAACACTAACTGCAGAATCCAGCTAATGGGGTCCCATTTAGCAAGGTACATGTGTTGGTATCTCTGCAGGATATGATTTTTATGGGTTTAAAGATTTTTTTTAAATGGGAACAAGATGGCTGTCATATGAAAGAAGATTTTTTCTCATGAAAGAGGATTACCCCCCTCCCCCAGGAAAGAGAATCCTCTTTTGCATGGCCAAATTCTCCTTTTGTATGAAACAGCTATCCAAAAGAGTGTACTGAGTATGCTCAGAACTGAAATTTCAAATCCTTATAACTCTGAAATGGATTAATATTTTTTTCACAAAATCAACAAAAGGCACCATTTCTACCTTTCTACCCTGAAAATTTCAGAATAAATTTCCAAACGATCTGGGTGCTATGCAGTAGCAAAAGAAAATCAACCAAAACCCCCAATTGTTTTCACTTTCTCACTATTAGGATCTCAGAATCCACATGCCCAGCCAGAATGGAAAAACTTGGCACATCAAGAAACCTTGCCCCTGAGAACATGCATGCAAAATTTTGTGTAAATCCATCGAAATGGGCAAAGCTGATAAATTGTAAACTTAGGGGTTTTAACATTAAACAGCCTACTCAACCCTAAGTATAAAGGTGCTACTGCATCATTATCATTATATACAAAAGTAACAATATCACCATAGTATCACCATGTTATATATTTTACATTACCCTATTATGATACTATAGTCAGTATTAGATTAAAGTCGACACATTTAGTCATTTTTGTTGTTAAGTACATCGATCTGTTGTAATGGCAGTTTTTGCTAGATTTTTATTTAATTAACAAGAGTATGATTCACATTATCTCTGCATCAGAAGATAATTTCATGACATTCCATTTGGAGAACCACATACCATTGTTTTTAGTTTCTTATGGCTTTCTATGACCACAGGTAAAAGGTGTTTCTCTTCTAGCATAAAGGAAGGACCAAGTCAATGCCTTGCAGCATGAGCAATGATAGGTTCTTGGGGGGGCAGTCCAATAATGAAGTTAATGACTTTATTATAAAACACATCCAACTTAGTGAAAAGTGAGTGGGTGCTATTCATAAAGTGTAAATCTACATAATCCAACTGAGGTAGAAAAGTGCAGGTATCAGCCTTTTTTTATTCCTTGATAGAGAAGCAATCATTCCTTGATGACTACAGTAAGCGGCGATTCTATTGTTGCAGTCTGTGCTGTGGGACTGCCAAAGGCGGTGTGACAGAGTGATTGCAGCAGAGATTGCTGTGAAACTTGTGTTGTGCACTGAAGCAGAAAAGTAAACTCTGGGGAAGTCAATGTATATTTAGTTGTGCACCATAACAGACCTTTTATGTGCTGAGGGTAAAGGGAACTGCAGGATTAAAAAGGAACTTTGGCATATTTTTAGAGTTTAAGCTCCTGTGTGGGGCTTTTTAAATAGGGAAGCTAATTACAACTGCAGGACACCCAGATACTTCCGGGTTCTTGGTGTATAAAGCTGATGCTACAGCGAGTGGTGATTCAATTGTTGCAGTCTGTGGTGTGAGACCACCGAAAGCAGTGTGACAGAGTGATTGCAGCAGAGATTGCTGTGAAACTTGTATTGTGCACTGAAGCAGAAACAAACTCTGGGGAAGTCAACGTATATTTAGTTGTACACCATAATAGACCCTTTATGTGCTGAGGGTAGAGGGAACTGCAGGATTAAAAATGAACTTGGGCATATTTTTAGAGTGTAAGCTCCTGTGTGGGGCTTTTTAAATAGGGAAGCTAATTACAACTGCAGGACACCCAGATACTTCTGGGTTCTCGGCATATAAAGCTGATGCTACAGCGAGCGGTGCAAGTGTGTGTGGCACACATTGGCATGCTGAAATGCACGGAGACATGCACGTCTCCACATGTGTTTGCATGTTAGCAAGGAGAGGGAGTAAAAGAATATTACAGGGGTAAGTCAAGTAAAATAATCAATAAATAGAAAATGGAAAACGATGTTATGAGAGGAAGTAGACCAGTTTCTTTGTTGTCATTGGGGGTGATTTATTGATAAGTTTCTAAAATATGCACAATGTATATGCTGGTTGAATTAGGGATTGATTATAGTGATTATGATTGTGACAAATGTGTAGCAAATCGGGAGCTATGTTCAGAAATATCTAAAGTAATGGAAAAGCTACAGGTTCTAGAAGCTAGTCAGTTGCAATTGTCTGAAAAGTTGAAGATCTTGACCAGTTTAAATAAGAAGGAGATGAAAGGAGATTTGCAGGGCCTGGGTAAAAGAAAAGAAATAGAGCACAGAGATGAGGGTAAACAAATACATAAAAAAGTGTCAGGGATGGATAATAAAAAGTGTAGAGGGGAAAGCCCCTTGGTACAGTTCCAGCATCAATCAGTAGGGGTAGTTTACAAAATGTAAAGGAAAATGAGGAAATTAGAGAAGAGCCCTTATCTCAGGGTAGAGTACAGGATAGTGAGGGAAATTAAATCTGTTATGTTCCAGTTGAAAACTGTTATGAGGTTTTGAGAAATGTAAGTGATGTGAATGAAACACATGAGGAAGGTGTGGTACAGATGGAGGAGGTGGAACAAAATCCGAGGCAAGTTATAGTATTAGGAGATTCTATAATTAAATATTCCAATCAATATACAGTATCTGTCAGAATGATAAAGAAAACCAAATGGTTAGCAGTTTTTCAGGAGCTGGGGCAATGGATTTGTGTGATATAGTGGACAACATCTTTAAGGGGGTAGGTGAAAACCCCCTAGTAGTAATACATGTGGGTATAAATGACATTACACTTAAGACCTTACCTGAAATGCAGAAAGACTATAGTAAGTTGGTACAAAAGTTGGTGGATAAGGATAGTGAGATAGTGCTCTCTGAACTATTACCAGAACCTAGGGCAACAGCATTTAAGAGGAAGGGAATTGCTTTGACAAACGAATGGTTAGGAAGATGAACTAAGGAAACTGGTTATAAATTTATAAAACACTGGGGAACATTTGTTAATAATGAAAAACTCTATAATAAGGACAGGTTGCACCTCAACCATAGGGGTAGTAGAATATTAGAGCAGAGGTTAAAGAATGAAATTGAGATTTGTTTAAACTGAAAAAGAGGGGGACGAACAGGGAAATTAAGCAACAATCAAGTACAGCACCAAAAAAAAAAATAATTAATAGTATGGTAGATACTAAGGTAATGTTTTTTAATGCAAGAAGTTTAAATGAAGTTGGTATGACTGAGCTGTAAATGATAATAAGGAGGGATAAACTCGATATGGTTGGGGTAGTAGAGACTTGGTGGTCAGATGAAAACCAGTGGGGTCAACAGATACCCGGATACAGATTAATACATAAAAATTGAGTAGGAAAAAGAGGTGGAGGAGTGGCCTTATTTGTTAGGAATGAATTAGAAATTAAGGTTAAAGAAGTAAATTGTGATATGGGGGTAATTGAAATTATTGTTATTGATCTGTTGGGTATTAGCGGAAGGAAATGTAGCTTTTCAGTGTTCTATAGACCACCAGATACAATAATGGAGAACTCTGAGGCTTTTTATGAATACGTAACGGGACTAGCTGAAGGCGTAGATTTTAGTAATGGTAGGGGACTTAAATATGCCGAATATTAGGTGGGATGTCTGTATGGAAGGAAATAGTCTGGAGTGTAGATTACAAGAGGAGTTTATGGTGGCTGGTATAAAACAGTGCATCTAGGAAGCCACCAGAGGAAATAACATATTGGATGTTATTCTAACAAATGTCCCTGATGTTATAAATCAAATTAAGTTTCAACCACAAGTCGGTATGAGTAACCACAATTCCATACAATTTAAATTGTCCTGGGAAGTAAACAGAGTAAAAGGAGTTACTGAGCAGATTTTATATAAGAGAGGGAACTACAGGGCTATAACAGAAAAACTAAGTAACATTGATTGGGAGGCAGAAATGAAGGATCTAAATATGGAAATGTCTTGGAAGTTTTTCTCTGAGAAAATGAATGAAGTAATAGTAAAATTTATACCCAGGAGAAGAGTATATAATTATAAAGGTAAAAAAACACCTTGGTTAACAAGAAATATAATGAGATTGTGTAATAGAAAGAAAGTAATGTTCTGGAAAATGAGAAAGTTAGGTACACCAGAATCAAAGATTAAGTATAAGAAGTTATTAAAAAAATTTGAAGAAGGAAATAAAAAATGCAAAGAAACAGCTAGAATTTAAACTTGTGATGGATAAGAGCAATAATAAAAGTTTTTTTGCATATGTAAATGGGAGGAGGAGAATAAATTGTATGATTGGACCCTTAAATATTGAGGGGGTTGTGACCTCAAAATGTGAGGAGATGTTGGAAGAATTTAGCAGATGCTTTAGAGCACTCTATAAAGAGTATGATGGAGGGATAGAGACAGTACATGTAGGTGACAGTATGTTGGATCCTAGAAAAGTTATAACAGAGGAAAAAGTGAGGAGTAGGATTATGAAGCTGAAGGTTGAAAAGGCTGCAGGTCCAGATGGGATACACCCTTTTTTAGTGAAGGAATTGATGGATTTACTGGTGCCGATTATAGCTTGGCTGGGACAAAAATCTTTGGCTGAGGGGGTGGTGCCAGACTTCTGGAGGCTAGCATATGTGGTACCTATGTACAAGAAGGGTAGTAGAAGTGAGGCAAGGAATTATAGACTGGTGAGTCTGACCCCCATTATAGGGAAGATCATTGAGGGAATTTTGAGTGAATCTATTTTGGAATATATGAGAAGTAAGACCTTGGTGGATAGAGTTCAACATGGATTTGTGGCTAATAGGTCATGTGAGATGAATCTGATGTTTTTTTATGAATATGTTAATAAACATATTGATGAAGGTAGAAATGTGGATGTGGTAATGTTAGAATTCAGTAGAGCTTTTGATACAGTCCCACATCATAAAATTATCAAAAAACTGATATAATTGGGAGTAGACGGGGTCTTAGTGAGATGGGTGAAACAATGGTTGGCAAATAGGTCTCAGAGGGTCAGATTATGTGATCACTTATCAGATCCACAGAGGGTGAGGAGTAGTATGCTGTAGGGGTCAGAGCTTGGACCTTTGTTGGTCAGCATTTTTATTGGTGATTTAAGGATATTAAGTAAAAATAAGTTGGTTAAATTTGCTGATGATATCAAGATGGGAGGAGTTGTGGATACCATCAATGATAGATTGATTTTTGGACAAGATTTGATTTACATACTGGAATGGGCAAGGATCAATGGCATGACCTTTAATGAGGAAAAATGCATCAAAATGCATTTTGGGAGGCATAACATTCAACAGTCATATGGTATATTGGGACTAAAGTTATAGACATCAGAGGGGGAGAAAGATTTGGGAGTATATGTACCAAATGATCTTAAAAGTGGTGTGCATAGTAAAAAAACTTCAAGTACAGCTATGCAGTTGGTGAATTGTATTAGACGGGGCTTCCAATCTAGGAGTGAGGAGGTGTTGCTGCTGTTGTATAAAACAATGGTCAGGACCATTTTGGATTACTGCTCTGCAGTTTTCTGTCCCTATCTTGTAAAAGATATTAAGGTAATGGAGAGGCCACAGAGAACCTATACAAAAATGATAAATGGGGGGAGGGATAGATCTTATGATGAGAGGTTGCAAGGATTGAGTTTGTGGACATTGGAGAGTAGAAGAAAGGGGTGATTTATTGCTATTATTTAAAATTCTGAAAGATGAAGTGTTAAAGTCTGACTTGGGGTTGGAGTTGATAGATAAACCTTATTACTTATGGTGTCATAACAAACAACTGAGGGAGGAAACGGTGAGAACAGAATGGAGAAGAAATGGATTTAAGAATTGGGTGGTTAGATGGTGGAATGGTTTGCCACAGGAGGTGGTTGACACTGAAAGTATAAGCATATTTAAAAAAAGGTTAGATTGATTTCTTACAGAAGTTGGTAACTTAGGTCATCGCCACTGAATGGTGGGGGAGGTCTTTATGGGTAAATGCCTTTTGACTTCCTTATTCACTCCAGTATGAACTCCAGTATGACCTTTTCCTTAAGAAAAAATCCCAACTCCATGCTGCGCTTAATGCAGAAATCTTTGTTGTGCTTTGTGAAGGACATCTCACCATCAAAACATAGGCCATCTTATTTATACAAGCTCATGGCCTCTAGCCTGACACCACACGTGGTAGTAATAGTGAACTTGGCTGCTTTAACAGGTTTTATTTCCTTGGCTACTAACAGCATAATATCTGGTTCTGAGGCATTTAGTAGCAGTCTACTTGTGATTAGGTTCTTTTGTCAAAGGTAGATTGTAAGTTGCATTTTACTGAGGTAAAAGATGGCCAGCTTACATAAAAGACACTGTGATCTATATAATAATTAAGCTTAGCATCTGTTATATCTTCACACAGACCATTTACACAAATTATGAACAAAACAGGTAACAATATAGAGCCCTGAGGGACTCCACTGCAGAGTGGACCAAGTTCTGTTAAGGGTTATACCTTCAATTTTTACCTGCTGTAGGTGACTGCTTATGCAATTAATCAGTGTAAGGTATGGTGTCTGAACCCAAATTTCCTTAATTTTGGTAGATCACAGTATCATAAACTGTATCACAATCCATGCAGAGATCTAAGAATAAAGCCTCACAGTTAAGTGATTGATTGAAGAAAGTTAGGAATTCATCAGTTACCATCACTAAAGTGTATGGTGGTTGTGTTTGTCTCTGAAGCTAAATTGTAAAGGAGTTATAAACTCGTTCAAACACAGGCAAGAGCAGAACTGCACATTTGCACATCTATCACTTAGGCCAGAAAAGAGACATATGAAATGGCCCTACTGTGTAATCATTCAGCTTAGATTTGACACCAAATTTACATATGGGGTTCAACAGTGTTGTTTCCAAATAGTAGGTAGCTAATTAGTGAGGAAATAAATGTTAAATAAGATAGGTTGTGGCTGCTAAAATATTTCTTCCCAGATTTAAAAACAATAGCCATCACTGGCAGATTTCTTTAATGCCTAATTCACTCAGGAGTTTAAGGAAGACTTTCAAGACCATTTTGTAATAGAAGTGGGGGATTGTTCCAGGATCTGAGAAGTTAGATTCAAGACATGCATTATTTCATTGCCACAGTTTGTTTTTTTCACATTGATCAGGAACCAAGCCTTCAGATGTAAAGTGAGAATTAAAATGTTCAATTATATTGCATTTCTCACAAGTGATCTCCTTACTGATCTTTAGTTGCTGGGGCACCAGTGACAAGGTAGAGTTGCCTTTCAGAATTTTTCAAAATTCACCACCAGGATTTGTTAGGTACTCTTTTTTCACCCCTATTTTTGTGTATCAGTTAGACTGGATTAAAGGTTTTTCAGTTTTGCCCGTAGATCATTCTAAAAAAAAAATCAGTAATCAGCAATATTTTCAATCATTTTACATGTTTCCATGAAATCTGTTTCTTAGAAACCCTTGGTCAGATTGGGCTGAAGAGTTCCTATTAAGTAGACTCTTGGACATTCTTCACACCCTGAACATTTCAGCCCATTCTATCTTTGGTATCCAAGATACAGGTATACAAAAAAGGAGCTCTATACTGAAGTCACCGGGGAGCATATGAAGCTGGTATTTAGTTATTTTATATTCTGTATTTTTGGGATTGGAGTTGGATGTTAATTTTCAAGTGCCTGTGCAAAGTGATATAGTCGATGTGAATAAAGACTGTGAAAATCCAAATTAAAATATTCTCCATACAGTAAATTGTTCCACTGAAGTACAGGATACATATTGTAGACTAAAAGATTCACTGCTGAGGTACACAGTGCACAGTGAGCAGTCACTTATGATTAATCTAATAGCCCCTTTATTGCAACAGAGCATGCTATATCAGTTTCCATAAAAAAACAAGTAGCAGTGTGATACTGTGTTAGCCCCATGAGTCACCTCTGAAAAGCACAGCATTACCTGAACCTAAATGCTAGCCCCATACAATCATGAGGGCTAACAGGAAGAAATCTCTGGAACCCAGCAGTTGTTTAGTACTTCAAAGCTTAGAGTCCTATCTTTTTCAATAAGAAATGAAAATTACATAAACCATTATAGGGCTGTGACTAACGGTACTAAGGTCCTCCTAACAGCTTTGTTAATAACCCTGTGTCAAGATTGTATGAGCTTTTACTATAGTCACTTGTATGTATGACATATTGAGTGATCTCACTTTTATTAGACCATCTTGAATACAGCTCACATTTTAAGGACCAGATTTCACAAAAGTTCTTCTTGTTCTTCCAAATTGCTTCTAAGCACTTCTAGGTCAAGGATCATGGAGTATAAAACTGCATTTTAAGCAGTAAAGTTCTGTTCTCCAGAAAAAACAGCAGCTTGACAAATTTGTATGCTTTCAAAGGAACATACCCATCTCTGGTCTCCTAAAATGACTAACCTTTGAACAAAAAGTTAAGAAGAGATTTTCTGTTCAAATGGAATCTGTGAGTATCTTCCTCACAATTCAAACCTTACTCTTATGCAGTTTTCATCAGCTGAGTTACCACAGGGCTTTTCCTAACTGTATTTTTTTCCAAGGTGGACAGAACAGAAAGAAACATGTTTATTTGTATATAATAAGGTGAGGTTAAAATCAAAAGGCTTTATTCAGCATTCAAAATGCATTGGTAGAGTACACAATGGAGCTGTGGCAGAAACCCCTAGCTGCCAGTCATAGAGAACCATTAGCACTGACTCAAAAGCCAGTTGCTCAAATACCCTCCAGGCCTGAGGACAAAGTGCAGCTACTGCAACCCCAATACCAGGAGGAGGTACCCAAGAGTAAGTTCAAAAATGGTTATTTGGTCAGCCCACCAAAAGAGATATGGCAATGATTTTCAAATATATGGCTAAAGCCGCAACACCCTGACCCCATGGTACAGCTAACCGGCTACTCCCTTCTTTGCAAGGACTGACTGGGCAAAAGAAAGGGAGGTAGCACTGCAATTTTCATACATGAATCAATTACTGCCACACTTGTCCTGCCCTTCGAAGACAACTCCCTTTGTGACTCACTTATCATCAAAGTCACTCTCGGGCCAATAAAAAAACTATTCCTGGGGTGCTGTTACAACCCCCAAATGGTGGTGTTGAATGCCTTCAGAACCTCTTCAAAGTTTATGGCTCACTCTCCCCTCCCAGAGACTCCCTCCTTTTTGGTGACTTCAACTTCAACTGGCTCAGCCCTCATGCACCTGACTACACTAACCTCCAGAAACAACTTAACCTGGTGCAAATTATCAATCTTCCCACTTGCGTCAACCATTTTCCTCCAACCACACCATCCTGGACTGAGTGATTACAAACAGTGCTGATAAGATCACACACCATGGCACACTGTCAGACTCCTTGAGTGATCACTTTCCTACAATCAGCATATGGTCCTTTAAGGCCAACCACTCTCCCCCAAGTGCATATCTGTCTGCAACTTTAACCTCCCCTATATGCCATGCCTTGCTGAGAATCTCAGTGCTGTTAACTGGCAGGACCTCTATGCTATCTCTGACGTATCACAAGCTACCACCCATTTTACCAATACTCTATTGGCCATTCAAGACCGCCACTATCCTATCAACACCCAGAGCATCAAAGGTGGATGCAAATGATGGGTATCCAAAGAGCTCTTGACCCTCATGAAAGCACGTGATAGCAAGTGGGCTGCCTACAAACACGCCCCCTCCCCTGTCCTCTATAATGAATATCATCACCTGCGAAACAAATGTAAACACTTCACTGGGTCCTTAAAGCACAACTACTACCTAAGTCTACAGAGAGACAGTCTTGGCAATCCCAGACATTTCTGGGACACCAGTGAATCACTCTTGAATCCCACTACCCATAATATCAACATTCATTTGTCATATCAGATGACCTAAAGGTGGGCCAGAAATGTGAGAAGGCAGTAAGAAGGGCTGGGGGATACTGGGATGCATAGGGAGAGGCATCACCAGTAGAAAACAGTAAGTTGTTGGTCCTCTGTATAGACAGTTGGTAAGACCACATCTGAAGTCCTGTGTACAGTTCTGGAGACCCCATCTCCGCAAAGACATAGACAGGGTGGAGGCTGTCCAGAGGAGGGCAACCAAAATGATGCAGGGTCTGCATCAGAAGACATATGAAGAACGACTAAAGGAACTAAAGATGTATAGCCTCAAGGAAAGGAGGGAGAGAGGGGACATGATAGAAACTTTCAAATACCTCAAGGGAATCAACAAAGTCCAAGAGGGTAGCATCTTTCAGAAAAAGAGATGTGCAAAAACAAGGGGGTACAATTCGAAGATAGAGGGGGGTTGGCTCAGAGGTAATGTGAGGAAGTATTTCTTCACAGGGAGGGTTGTGGATACATGGAACAGTCTTCCTGAGGAGGTCATAGAGTCAAAAACAGTGGGGGAATTCAAGAATGCATGGGACAGACATAAGGCAATTCTAGTGGGGTGTAAGAGGAAGTAGGCTGTTGGTTAACTAGGATCTGCAGCTTATCCGTTAGGTAGGGAAATGGGCAGACTAGGTGGGCCAAGCGGTCCTTATCTGTCATCAGATTCTTTGTTTCTATGTTTCTATGTTACTCCTCATCAGCCTACTTACTGACCCCCTTGAAGTTGCAAATGTGCTTAACACCAGATTTGCTGACCTGTCTGTCCTACTCAACAAGCTAGCACCTCACCTCCATAACCCTCAAGCTACCATCACCACCCCACCACGCTCCCACCCTGCCCCCAAAACCCTGTCCCCTAGTGCCCTCTCTAATGCTTCTCCCCCCATCCCTTCTACTTCAAGTCTATAACTCCTAAGGTGATCTACAATATGTTAAGGAGACTACCAAATCGAGGCAGCCCAGGCTCAAATGGCCTCTCCCAGTTTTCTTGAAACTTGCTGCCCCAGTGAGCTCCAAACCACTCACCTTTATCTTCAACCTTGCACTAGCTAACTCCACTATGCCTGCCTCCTGGAAATCCACCAAAGTAGTCCCCATCTTTAAGTCCGGGGACCTCCACTCCTCTGACAATTACGGGACCATATCTATCCTTCCCCACCTAAGCAAACTCTTTGAAAGGGTCCTACATGGCCAATTAACTGACTACCTATCCAACCACAATCTACTATGCAGCCAACAGCATGGTTTCCATAAGCATCACACCACTGTGACTGCCCTTGCCCTACTCACAGACCACAGGATCCATGACTGGTAATCAACAACATTTTTGTCAAATGACCAGACAGCAAAACCGGCAGGTCGACCACATTTTGCAGTCGGCTGCTGGTTTCAAAGGAAACTGAGAGTTTTCTTCAGGGGGCTTCACCCCCAGCACCCCCCTCCCACTTAGGATTATCAACTCTGAGTCAGAGCTAATTTGGGGGGGTGCAGGACCCCCGACAGATAGTGCCGGGTTCCAGTGGGTTCCATACAGCGACATGGCACTGTAGTCGCTGTAGGAGACCTCACTGTCAAAAAGTCACTGTCGAGTGGGATTACCCAGACCACATACTCGTGATTGCCTGCAATAATGACTATCATTTTGCCCTGTCTGCTCCTTTCAACACTCACCACTGTGACCTATACCACTCATTAGGCTGGCTCCCCTTGCAGGGGCGATTTGACTATACCCTTGGTTGCCTTGTGGATTCCACCACCAGAATTGGCAACAGCTCCCCCCTCACCACCCCCTTCAATTTCAGAACACCCACCAGGAACCTACGCTCCTCTTCCTTGCCTTCCCTCCAGGTAAACAAAACCCTCACTGGTATGGGAGCGAGAGCTCTGTCTAGTGTGGCTCCCTCTCTGGAATGGTCTGCCAACCCCCATTAGAATATCAGATACTCACCAAATTTTCAAAAGCAAACTCAAATCCTGGCTTCTGGACAAATACAACTGTCACTACCCCTCCCGTTAGCATTAATCTTGCCTGAAATGTGTCTCTGGGAATTTCTCACCCTCCCTTAGTACCATAGGAAGGATGGGGCAGGTGGTGCACCTGCCCTGGGTGCATGCTTCTGAGGGACGCAGTTTTCAAACCTGCCTGATTTATTTAAATCACTCACACAGGCTGTCTGTGTGTTGTAGCTTTACTTTTTGTGTGTGTGTGTGTGTGTGTGTGTGTGTGTGTGTGTGTCTGTATGTGTAATAACCAATGCTGACAGCAGGGGGTGCATGGAGGACCAGCAAGTGGATGGGGGGGAGAGTCACATGGTCCTTGCTGTCTGAAGGAGAAAATCATGTGGTGCACTGGGGAAGATCTTGAGCCGCAGCAGTCCCCTTATAAAAGACAAGGGCGGACTTGAGTGGAGCATATAGAGACAGCGAGGTGGTTAGTGAGAAACTGAGAGAGACGAGAAAAAAACAAACAAAAACTAAGCAATAGAGAGGTGGAGTGGAGTAGCCATAGGAGGATAGTTAGAGTGAATGACACTGAGGAGGTCAGGAGGATGACTGGGAATCTTTGGAGTGGTGGATGAGAACAGGTTATTTATGTAAGCTAGAAAAGAAAGCAAGCATATTATTTTTCATTACTAGACTAGACAGTCTGTTGGGGGGGGTCTGAACATCCTGTCATCCCAGTACCACACTGAATTGAAGTTGAACAAAATAATAACATAATTATTTCTGTATGTTGCTGCAGGGAGCAGGCAAGGCATTGGTTTTGTCAACCCTAAAGGAAAAAAGTAGCTCACTCTCCCCCCCCACCAGCTGCTGGTGGTCTGACACTGAGCAAGGAAGAAGGAGGCTACTGAAGAATATAGGAAGTTGCTGTCCCAGAACAGGAAGGGTGAGAGTTCTAAGGATAGGAGAGAGTAAGCATACAGAGAAACAGGAATGGGGAAACATAATAAGACATGATAGGAGTGGTGCAGTGCAATGGCTGTGGAGCGGCAGTGTTCCGGGAGACATTCTGGAGGCTGCGATGCTGCCCTATTTGCAGGCACCTCTCTGGTCTGAGGGAGGCAGTTGCCCATCTCCAGGCTGACCTGGCTAGGATTCGTGAAACCTCCTCCCCCACCCAGGGACTACCAGGGCTGATGCCACTACCTCAGAGGTTGCCAAGAAAGAGGAGAGGCTGGACCAGGGTGGGCTCAGGGTGGGAGAGGGTGGTGGAACAGAGTTGCATCTCTCCAGCTGTACCTCTCCACAATTCATTCGCTCTTCTGGTGGACAGTGGTTCCTCTACGGAGGCACCTGCAGTGGAGACCAAGGAGGATACTTGGAACCTTCACAAAGGAGACCCACAGGAGGGTGGCATGAGACCCCACAGAGGAAGGAAACAACTCCTGGTGGGGGACTCAATCTTTAGGGGGGTAGAAGTGGGGGAGGAAGGGGAGAGGGAGGTAAGGTGCCTGCCTGGCGCCACAGCTTGGAGGGACAGAAAGTGAATCCTCAGGATCGTGGGAGCAGCTGCATGAGGGAGGGAGCTGGATGTCATTGTCCACCTAGGGACAAATGACCTGGCTAGGAAAGGGATTAGAGCAGTGCAAAAGGAGTTCATAGAGTTGGGGATGGGCCTTAGACAAGTAGCTCATTCAGTAACCTTCTCGGAGGTGCTGCCTGTCTATGGCAAGGGTGATGCTAGGGTACTCCACACCAGGGAATTCAATGAATGGTTGAAAAACTGGTGTGGAGCTCAGGGTTTTGGCTTTATTGGGGACTGGGGAGCCACCTGGAGGGATGCAGACCTATACTAGTGCGATGGTCTGCATCTGTCCAGGGGGATCCAGGATCCTAGGTGAGAGGTTTAAATGCTTCATTGGAAAGCATTTAAACTACCCAAGGGAGGCACTGAAAAGGAGCAGGGAAATCCCAGCTTCCCCCCACAAAACATGGTAATTAGTGAGGTACACACCAAGGTAGAGAAGTCATTAGGGAGCAGGACAGAGGTAAATGTAAAAAAAGGCAAAGGCAGTAAGGACAGGAATGGGACTAAAGGGGTAAGGCCATCATAAAGTGGAGGGTGATGAGTACCAATGCCCATAGTCTGTGTAACAAGATCCCTGAACTAGTGGCCTTGATGGAAGAGGGTTACCTGGATATTGTGGCAGTCACAGAAACATGGTACACAGAGAACCATGACTGGGATGTCAATATACCAGGATACACAATCTACAGGAGGGACAGGGAGGGTAAAAGAGGAGGAGGAGTAGCTCTCTATGTAAAGGAAGGGATCAAAGCAACAGAACTAAAGAGTAAACAGGGAGCAGATGAGACTCTCTGGGTCACCCTGGAGACAGGAAATGGCACCACAATCCGCATGGGGGTTGTATACAGACCCCATCTCAGGGGGAGGGAATGGACAAGGAAATGATAGAATGCTTCCTTAGAATGGCAGAAAAAGGGGAGATATTGTTGATGGGGGACCTGAATATGCCAGATGTTAACTGGATCACCTTTGCTGCAGCCACATCCAAGAGCAGGGTCATTCTTGATGCCCTACAGGGGGCATGCCTCAGACAGCTAGTATTGGAACCCACTTAGGAGGGAGCAATCTTAGACCTGGTACTCTCAAATGGGGCCGGAGAAAGAATCTCAGATTTAGAAGTGGGTAGCCATCTGGGACTAAGCGACCACCAAACTGTGTGGTTCACAATAAATACAGCCATACAATCAAGCCGTACAAAAGCAAGAGTATTGGACTTTAGGAGGGCTGACTTTGGGAAAATGAGAGTGCCTCAGAAAAGCACTAGCAAACAGGCAAGAAGGAGGGGTGGAGGAACAATGGGGAGTAATCAAAACAGCCATTGCAGAGGCAACAAGCCTTTGTGTAAAGCAAATCAACAAAACACAACGAAGGAAAAAACCACTATGGTTCTCAAAAGAGGTGGCAGGGAAGGTTAAGGAGAAAAGGATAGCATTCAGGAAATTTAAGGAAACACAGAAGGAGTAGGACAGAGAAATTTATCAGTTAAAGCAGAAAGAGGCTGGGAAGGCAGTCAGAATAGCAAAGGCCCAAACCAAGGAAAGTATAGCCAACTCTGTTAAGAAAGGGGATAAGACCTTTTATAGGTACATTAGGGAGCAAAGAAAGACCAAAGGAGGGATACTGAGGCTTAATAAAGGGGAGGGAATGTGGGTAGAGGGTGATGGTGAAAAAGCAGGGATACTGAACAAATATTTCTGCTCAGTATTCACAAAGGAAGGGGGGGGGTACCTAAACTAAACAAGAGAAACACTCTGAAGACGGGGGTCGATACCAGTCCATTTACAGAAGAAAGGGTTCTGAAAGAACTAATAAAATTGAAGGTAGACAAAGCAATGGGGCCTGATGGGATTCACCCAAGAATTCTAAAAGAACTAAGGGTAGAACTAGTGACACCGCAGACTACTCTCTTTAACAAATCATGGGAGGATGGGGTGGTACCTGAGGACTGGAGGAGGGGCGGATGTGATTCCTCTTCACAAAAGTGGGAGCAGGACAGAGGCAGGAAACTACAGACCAGTTAGTTTGACCTCAGTGGTAGGGAAAATGATGGAATCACTTCTGAAGGAAAGAATTGTTGAGTACCTAGAGGCCAGTGGGGCACAGGACCCAAGGCAGCATGGATTCACAATGGGAAGGTCATGTCAGATGAATGTAATAGATTTCTTTGACTGGGTGACCAAAGTAGTAGACCAGGGAGGGGCTGTGGACATGGCTTACCTAGATTTTAGCAAGGCAATTGATACAGTCCCACACAAAAGATTAATACACAAGTTAGCTAGCCTTGGAGTGGGTCCCAAGGTGGTAGCCTGGATAAAAAAATTGGCTAGACAACAGGACGCAAAGGGTTGTAGTAAATGGAGTCCACAGTGAAGAAAGGAGGGTTAATAGTGGGGTACCGCAGGGTTCAGTACTGGGACCGGTCCTTTTTAATGTCTTTATAAGTGACATTGCAGAGAACTGGAAGGAAAAGTATGTCTCTTGCAGATGACACAAAGATCTGCAACAGGGTTGATACACCAGATGGAGTGGAAAGGATGAGAAGGACTTGGCAAGGTTGGAGGAATGGTCAAATGTATGGCAGCTCAGATTCAATGCAAAGAAGTGCAAGGTAATGCACCTGGGAAACAAAACCAGGGAAGAGTACACAATTGGGGTGAGATACTGACAACAGTAAAATGGAAAGGGACCTGGGGGTAATTATATCAGATGACCTAAAGGTGGGCAAGCAATGTGAGAAGGCAGTAAGGAAGGCTGGGGGATACTGGGATGCATAGGGAGTGGCATCAATAGTAAAAAACAGGAAGTTGTTATCCCTCTGTACAGACAGTTGGTAGGACCCCATATGGAGTACTGTGTACAGTTCTGGAGACCCCTTCTCCGCAAAGACATAGACAGAGTGGAGGCTGTCCAGAGGAGGGCAACCAAAATGGTGCAGGGTCTGCACCAGAAGACATACGAAGAAAGACTAAAGGAGCTTAATATGTATACCCTTGAGGAAAGGAGGGGGAGAGAGGGGACATGATATAAACTTTCAAGTACCTCAAGGGAATCAACAAAGTCCAAGAGGGTGGCATCTTTCAGAAAGTGAGATGTGCAAGAACAAGGGGGCACAATTTGAAGATAGAGGGGGGACGGCTCAGAGGTAATGTGAGGAAGTAGTTTTTCACAGAGAGGGTTGTGGATGCATGGAACAGCCTCCCTGAGGAGGTCGTGGAGTCAAGAACAGTGGGGGAATTCAAGAATGCATGGGACAGACATAAGGCAGTCCTAGTGGGGGGTAGGAGGAAGTAAGCTGTTGGTTAACTAGGATCTGCAGCTTATCTGTTAGGTAGGAAAATGGGCAGACTAGGTGGGCCAAGCGGTCCTTATCTGCCGTCAAATTCTATTTTTCTGTTTCTAAGGAAGCTAAGCTTCTTTCAAACTTAAACTTTTAATGTATATTAAAATTAAAACTGCCTGACTGTCCTGACTGGCCAGGAGGCACGGGGGGGGGGGGCTTCCATCGTCTTCCTCCCTATTGTCTGTTCGCAGCAGTGGTAAGTTGGTGTTGCTTAAAGCAGACAGGATTACATCTGTCTCTCTCTTGGGCAGATAAAACTTGGAAAGCTTTAGGAATTGGAAATCACTAAAATCAGAATAGAAATTCAGGGCTGCCCGACCACCCACCTGGCTGCAGCAATCAACCAGTGCCCTCAGCCTCCATGCCTGCTCCCTTCTGTGGTTTTGTTAGTATCCAACTCAGACAGCAGTACTGCCTGTTTGCTGTCTCCCATCTGGTGCTTGCCCATCTCCTCCATTAGTCCATTCACTTTCACTTCATTGAGTGAGACTCAGAGACTGAAGTACTCTAGCACTGCAACAGTGCAACTTACTTAGTTCAATGCGCTGCTCCCGCTTGGTTGGACTTGGACTCGGGAGCTCGAGCTGAGCTCCTGCCCTCCTCGCCTAACTCTTTTCTTGCCACTTTCTTTGATTTTCCCGTCCCTCCCGGGAAATTCCCAGGGCAGTCCCCTGCTGACTCCTTCACAACAAGCTCCTGGGCCACCCTGGTCTTTCTAGCTTGTGTGGTGTGCTGATGCAAGTACCACACTTATTAGTATTTGGTCAGGTCTTGACTCTTGATATCAATATAACATTTTATTCTGGACATCAGGAATTTTGTTTCTACTTCTGTCTTTTTTTATGTAGCAAATAGAATTTATAGAAATAATGTAGGTTCTACTTCTAGTCCTACCTGCTTTCTACCACCCAGTCAACAAAAGCTAATAAATAAATACTAGTCTGATAGTCTTTCCTGCCCAGGTTCTAATCCGAGACATTGATGTTTCACATTTTGAGTTTAAAATAAATGTATAACATGCTATACAGTAGTATTTCAGATTTCACAAATCTACAGGCACTGTTTGAATGATGAGTTTTGTAACACTGAGTCCCTGTTTTTGCATGAGAGTAGTTGAGATCTCTTCCAATCTAACCCATGCCATAAGTTAATCATAATGGAAGTAATGTAATGTACAAGTTATACTGGAGCATACTGGAGTTGTGTGTGTGTGTGTGTGTGTGTGTGTGTGTGTGTGTGTGTGTGTGTGCGAGTTATTGTAGTACACTGAATCCATGATGCTGCTGAATGATCATTTGGGGACTGGGAGAGCCAGCATGGAATCAGGATATGATAGGCTATTAGCCAAGGCTAGTGGCTAGCTAAGGCACAATATTAGCAAATAAATAAACCAAACTTGGCACAACAAGCACAAAACATAAACATGTCAGTAAAACAGCACTTTGTTGAGGTAACAAAAATGCCTTTACCTGGCCTTCTGTCTCTTGTTTAAATGTATAGACATACTTTCAAACTTCAAAGGCTTTGAATGTATGTCTTCAATGGGAAACAGCATCTTTATTATTACCTCAACAAATTAGTGTATGTGTGTATCAGTCAAGCTTGTTCTAGTCCACTGTCCTCCAGTCATGACTTACAAGGAATTTATTCGTTCACAGATTATTTTCCATGTAATATGCCTTTGCCTTATGTCGTGTGGTACCCTACTACTCTGTCTGCAAAGTACACTGCATGAATAACTGCATGTCTGCATCCTTCCCAGCTGAGTGGGGACCCAGGCAGTTGGGAAGGATGGCATGCAGCCATCAGTCTTGCAGTATAATTTGCAGACAGTGCTCATGTGGTCATGGGAAACATGGGGAAAAAAATGAGGACACATCATGATGAAGTAAATTGTAATTGTACAGTACTAGGTACTGTACAGGGTGGCTTATTAAAAAATACTGTCTCTTTAAAGAGCAGATGCGCACTGTAATTTTGTCACCCACTCATGAAAATATGTGGTAGCTGACCTGCTCCAGTGTTGACGAGGGGTATTAAAAATACCATGCGCCTCAGTCCACTAAAAAAGTTACAGGACCCCTAATGTGTACACCAGGAAAAACAGCTGCTTCCTGAACCTGCTGACAGGCCCCCATGGCAGGCAGTCACTGGAACATACACACAGTCCTCATTTTCTGACATCACAAATGGGGGCTGTGGGTGCCTACCTGTAGATGTGTCAGCAGGTTCAGGAAGCAGCTCTGTTTTTCCTGGGATATACATTAGGGTCCAGTATCTTTTTTACTGGACTGAAACGCATGGTATTTTTAATACCCCTCAACACTGGAGCAGGTCAGCTACCATATATGTTTGTGAGTGGCTGGAAAAATTACAGTGCACATCTACTCTTTAAGAAATAGGTACAGTAGGCTTCTCTGTGGGAGCAGAGCATGAGCAGAATAATACTGTAACTGTACAAACTGGCTATCACAGGTGAGCCGGCCATCTGTCCCAGTCTC
The DNA here is from genome assembly GCA_016271365.2 of Neoceratodus forsteri. Classification (NCBI taxonomy): domain Eukaryota; kingdom Metazoa; phylum Chordata; order Ceratodontiformes; family Ceratodontidae; genus Neoceratodus; species Neoceratodus forsteri. Next base: position 89,508,410 of record CM057453.1, read on the forward strand.
AAAGAGATCCAGCCAGTCCAGTAGTCACTTCAGTCTAGTGTGTGTGTGGTGGTGGTGGTGTCCCCAGACTCTAGTAATCAAGTTTTCTGACTGTTTATCATCAGCCTAGAGGGTTGCAGCAGCAGCACAGCAGTAGTACTCGTGGTACACTGTATTTCCAGGGTCAGGTGGGTCCCTCCTGGTTTTGTTTGGGAGGAAATGAGTCAGTAACTACCGGAGTCCAGTTACTGACTCACTCCCTCCCAAACAAAATTGGGAGGGACCCACTCGACCAGGGAAGTACAGTGTACCAGTACCACTACTATCACTGCCTGGTGCTGCTACTCTACTAGGCTGATGATAAACAATCAGATAATTTAATTAACTTAAATGAAATCGGCACCGCAGGTGGCAGGCCACCATCCCTTTCAAAATACTGTCCTGCCACAATTCCAAGGTCATGGAATGTGATTCCACCCTACTGTGGTAGAACAGCATTCTAGAATGAGTCAGTTTCATTTTAAAAGCAAAAGAACTCACAAAACACATGTTTAATTTCACACAGTGCTATACACTATAAAAATACAGAATGAGGAACTCTAGTATGCACAACCAGTGTGTTTTGCCACCTCAGAGTTTTGATTCCCATGGACCTCTTGAGCTTCGTTCTCAAGGTGAGAAGGAATAAACCTCTCTGTGGCAGAACAAAGTGGTTCTGCATAGTTGCCCATCCAGTATTCTCTATATTGTTATTATTTATTAAAAAAATTGTCTAAAAAAAAAGAGTGTTAAAACTTAATACTTGTTGCATGTTTTCCTCATGTAGAGGGATATTTTTTAATAAAATAATTATTCTATCAACAGTTAATATGAATATATGAATGTTGCATTCCATTCATTCAGCAGTGCTTGACGATGGAATGCTGACAGGAAGAAATAAATCCATGTCATGTCCCGTCCCACCATTGTGAGTGATTTAGCTGTGGTATACTCCTTTAGTCTCTCCTCACCTCATCCTCATACGGTTATGGTGCAGACCCTGGTGCACCATTTAGTTGTCCTCCTCTGGAGTGCCTCCATCCACACACACCTCTCAACTGCTATGAATTCCACATAGCATTAGGATTTTCACACTCAAAAATTTACCCTTGTTCCACATAGGTTTGCTGATGTTCCTCATAATGTTAGAGCTATTTCTGGACACACAAACTATTAAATCATTGAACTAAGTTGACAAAAGCATTCCTTATCACTAACTATATGGGGCTCATTATCTGTAGACATATTATAGTTTAAAATAAGAAAGTGCTACACATTCTGACCCTTTGCTCTGATTTTTGAAGGCCAGTGCTATGATTTTAAATTCTGAGAGGTTGAGAGGAGTGCCTCCATCATGTCTGTGTCCTTGTGGAGATGGAGATGGGGTCCCAAAACAGCACACAGTACTCCAGATGGGGTCTCGCCAACTGTCTGTGTGTACAGAGGGTCAGGGATAACAACCTCCTGTTTTCTACTAGTGATGCTTCTCCCTATGCATCTCACTCAAGAATCCCCCAGCCCTCTTTACTGCCTTTTCAAATTGATGGCATTGTTGGTCAGCCACTTGTCCACAACAATTGTGGCTGCATGCTCTGATGCCAGCCATCCAGCTGGAGTCTCTCACATTTCATATTCCATGGGAGCAAAATATTCCTTGAAATCAGGGGTAGGGAATATATAACAAAAGTATGTTTTTTATTCAAGAAAAGCCCCCAAACTCACCACAGAGCGTGTAAACCCATCAGATCTTCTGGGGGCCTTGTGGCCTCCAGACCCCTGACTCTTTTTTTGGTGGGGTACAAAATTTGTCTCTTGCCCAGGGCACCAAAATGCCTTCCTACAGAACTGCCCTCCCTACCTCCCTTTGTCACACCACATTATCTGCCTCTTTATCTTATACCTTCCCAGCTATCTCTCCACCTGCAACCCACAACATAGAAACATAGAAACATAGAAGTTGACGGCAGATAAGGACCGCAAGGCCCATCCAGTCTGCCCATTTCTTTTTCTACCTTATAAATGTGCCATCGGCCTTTGCTCTGTCAGTGGCCTATCTATTCATAGTCATTTGTATTGCTCCCTTATGCCTATCCCATGCCTGTTTGAAGCTCTGTACTGTATTCATATCCACCACTTCTTGTAGTAAGCCATTCCATGCATCCACTACCCTTTCTGTGAAAAAGAATTTCCTCACATTCCCCCTTAATCAGCCCCCCTCTGATCTCATGCTGTGTCCTCTTGTCCTGCTATTTTTCTTATATTTAAACATGTTAGACTCTTTCACCTTGTTAATGCCCTTAAGGTGTTTGAATGCCTCGGTCATATCACCTCTCTCCCTCCTTTGCTCAAGGGTATACATATTGAGCTCTGTTAATCTGTCCTCATATGTCTTCAGATGCAGTCCCTCCACCATTTTGGTTGCCCTTCTCTGGACTGCCTCAATTTGGTTAATGTCCTTGTGAAGGTGTGGCCTCCAATACTGCACGCAGTACTCCAGATGGGGCCTAACCAGTGTCTTGTAAAGAGGGATTATTACCTCCCTCTTACGACTTGTGATACCCCTACTAATACACCCTAACACCCCCCTAGCCTTACCTACTGCTTTAGAGGTCTGCTTGGATGATTTCAGGTCATCAGTGATCTCAACCTAGTTTCTTACTGTCTGTTTACACACATGGGGAATTGGACTATTTATTTACTTGTGTATTACAATTTGATACATGTCTGTACCTTATGGTGACTTAAGTTTACTTCTACCTATATTATACTGTATTTCTGGGTATGCTACCACTTTATTTCTATTATATTCTATTAATTACATGTACTGTTTTTGTATTGTTAACTACTTACCTATTTTGCCTATGTACTTGTTGCCACTAGTTGGCCCGGGCCGTGACTGAAAACTGTCCCCAGGACCAGTGCACCTAGCCGGTTGCCAAAGAACAAATAAATAAATAAATACATGAAAAACAATGCTGAGTTTATGTTTAAGTACTCTGATGACATCATGGAGATCTTGAGGATGAAGCTCAAGAGGCACTGATCTCATCAGAACCCCAAGATGGAAACATAGCTGAGTTATGCATGGTTATTAATGTGTTATTTTGTAGAGTATATAGTTTAAAACATAAACTTAAAAAAATTTTTACTTTTTCTTTGTAATGAAATTTTTGGTTAAATGTGTTCTTATGTAAAAAAACACCCTAACCCAGCTGCTGAAAACCCATCCAGGTGAAGGGTACTTTTTAGGTTTTTATTGTGCTATAGCGCTTTTTGCTCCTCAGACCCCACCTTCGCCTTTCTGTTGGGCCTTGTGCTGGAGACCTCCCAGACCTATCCACCACTTTCCTCATTCTTGGAGATGGTGGGGATCACATGATGGCACCTGAGAGTAGCATCAGCCAGCATATAGGCAGCCAGGAGGCACAGATTTTCTTGAGTTTTCTCCCTTGCCTCCAGATGCTCCCTCCTTCATGATGCTGAGCAGTGCCCCTTCAGGCATCTCTAGCTACAGTAATGCCCATGTAAAGTAGGCCCAATGCAGAGGTTACTGTGTTGGCAGAACGACAGCACTATCCCTCCCAAGCTGGGAGGACTACTGAATAACAACTCCACTCTAGCCCCCTCAGCCACCTGACCCAGCTCCTAAGTACACTTCTGAACCTGTGTCACTGGTGCAGTAGCATGATGTGCTACCTGCTGCCAGGACATCGAATAGCCCTGGGTTTCACATTTTTAAAAAGATGAAACAACAGGTAGTTCTGAGTTTGTAGCAGGTCTGGGTACTGTGTGTCTTGGGAAAATAAAGGTAAAACGGCATCTTGTATGAGGCTTCCATTCTAGTTCAAAAGTTCTTGTACCACAGAATGGTAGAGCAGCATTCTGTGAGGTCTGAACAGTGAAACAACAGCTTTTTAGTTAGCATGGAAAATCATGCAGAACAAGGGAAAAACATACTACAAGTAAATAATAACTTTATATGTTTCAAATGACTAGGTAATGTCTCATATGGTGCCTGTATTAACAACAGTTTGTAAAAACCAACAATGTTCACATGGTTTTCTTGTGATATTAGAAAATAGATTAGAGAAATCCTACTGATTGGGCCACAACACCCCCTTACCCTGGCAGGTATCAGGTAACAGCGACCAGTAAATATCTAGTATCAGTGTCTATCTGCCTCTTAACTGAATGCATCAATGCACCCAAATAGAACACTTAAAATCTAAATTTCAGTCATTTGTTTTCTTACTCACCCACTCGCACCTCAGTTCCCTGCATATCACTGGGTTCTCATGCTTGCTAACACCCACACTTCCTAACATAAACATCAGAGATCGTCATTATTAGAAAAACACAAGCTTGACCTCAACAATATCACAATTTACATAATGCAGCACTGTCACTGTTTGTCTCATATTATGCCATGCCAACCATGGTCACTGCCATCCTGACTCCATATCAACCGTATTCATCGAGTATACAGATGGAACACACTAATAGCTCCAATCTGACCATGCTAAAACTCTTAATTACTACCATAGCTATATTTCCCTCCACACCACAGTGCTGCTGAGGATGGGGGGTGGGGGGTGGAGTGTGATGAAAGTCAAAATCACTGTCATAATTAAATGCTTGCCTGAGGTTTGATAGGCGAGAGCATCCAACCACACCCCTCCTGAGTCACATGAATCAGTTCCCAGCCCATTCAGAGCTCCATTTCATTGCTGTGGCGGAGGCGCCCATGGTTGCTGCTTTCATTTCAGTTGTTTGGGGCCTGTTTGTTTTTGCCTACAGATTCTGTTTGGTAAGTGCCTTCTGCAACTGTCAGGTTAGTATGTTTTGCCTTTTCTGGTTGTGACTTGTTCTCTCTGCTTTCTTGAGGGAAGTCACTCCTGCTGCTCTCCTGTCCTCATTTTACTCTAGTGCTTACTTGCAGTGTGTTTTCAGTGTGCTGACTTGAGTCTATGTGCTGTCTCTTTTTTTTTCTTACTTTCCGTTTATCCTTCTCCAGCCAGCTGCAGACCTTCTCTGATTGCCCCATCCCCATCACCCCTGCCATCTCCCAAGACTTACCTTTACAATGAGGGAGGCTTTGTGGTATCTCTTCCCCACAGTGGAGGTCCTTGGGCTGGACCAGTTCCATCAGATCAACTTCTGCGGTGCTCCCAGCATGAGCCTAGATTGGCAGGGTATGGGTCTGCAGGTCATCTGGAACTGTCATAATGCGTGGCTGCACTTTCTGACAATTTTCCTCCTCCCACCCATGGGACATTAGCTGCTGGATGCATGCAAGGCATGCACATGTGTCCAGCCAATCTGCTGTCCCAAATCCCCTGACTGCATTGCCACATGCACCACACCTGTGGACACCCAAATTGCAGTCGCACAGTGGCAGGGATCCCCCTCCCTTCTTAGAGGAGGAGAGTGTCCAGGATGCTCAATGCTCCTCCCCTGCTCAGCCATCTGACGATCCAGGCTCGTTCCTGAACCTGGGTCATTGGCATCATGAGCAGTAGTGCTACTGCTGCATCAGCAGGCCAGCATATCCAGTCTCTTTAATGCTTCTGTATTTCTATTTTTTGCTCGGTCTGCTTTACCTGCATTCATAACCAGTGCTAGCAACCTTTCCACTGCAGTCCCCCTGCATGTGTTTCATTCCAGCTTGCAGCTGAAACCAGTTAACCCAGTCAGTTTACAGTGCCTCTCCAAGCCTTTTCTTTCTCAACCATTCAGCCATCACTCAGACAGTCTGCTTTAGTATTTTCAATACAGTCATGATTGTACTATAACTCCTGCAACTCCTGTTTATGACTGGGTTCTCACTGTGATAATGGCCTTTGATATGCATTTCTATTTTCAGTACCTTGTCATTCCATTCATTTACTATCATACCTGCCGTTCTTTGGCAGTCCTCATTTGGTCCAATCTACTTCATCATTCATTCCCTCTGTATCTTCATACAGTCAGACCATTTCTGCATCATGCCATCAGGCCCTGTAAATGCATGACTACTAGCTATTATCATATTCCCCTTCCCTGCTCACTCACTTCTCATGAGGTCCACATCTTGGAGTGAGTTCCTCACTGGGTGGGGGTTCTTTTCAGGCTGCTTGTTTCTTTTGCCACCTCCTAGCAGTCCTACTGGGTGTTAAGAAGGTCCAGTGCTCCGAGGGAAGCTTTAACCATGCAGACCCATGGTCAGTGTCACCACATTGTGTAGTATTTAAGACTTCAGCTGCTGAAGGTTGGGGCCCTAAGTCCACATGCTGTGCAGACCATGTTGGATCAGCACCTCTGAAAGCTTTGCTCTTTGTATTTGCATAAGGGCCAACTAGTCTAATTCTGTATCCCTTTTCTTTACTCTTCAGTCAAGGTTAGTCATCCTTGTGTTCTGGAGGCTAGGTGCTAGCATTTCATAAGTTGCTCTCTCCTGATTCCATGTTTTTGGTGGGGTCCACCTTCCCCCAAGAACCTCCTATGGCTTTGAGATCTACTTGTGGTACTCCCACAACATTATCACATTAGAAGTATAGAGTAAGCGTTATCCCTCCAAAAGTTTCCACCTAACTGGAATTCCAACTTAGCACAGTGAGTCTAATAATAGTACTCACACCAGGAAGGATGGCGCCTGAGGCCATGGATCCAGTGATTTCCTCCACTGGGGTTTTTTTCTATCTTGACTGCCAGTGGCCATAAAGTAGTTGCCTAGTACCATTCACACAGTATTAGAATTTCTGCTGTAAGTTAGTTACAGATGGTGGCCCACCTTTTCCTGCAATCCTTCTATTCCCTCTCTCCTCTGGAAGCCACACCTCTGTCTACTATTACTTCTCACCAGCTATCAGCTCTCTCTGTCATCACATTGCTCATCTGTGTTTGTACCTCCTGCTTTGCAGTTCTTTTTTTCTCCCTTTTAAGGTACCTTTATCTAAAAGAATCACTTTCCCATGGCACTTCTAGGGGTGGAACCCTCTTCAAGAGGGGACAGGGTGGTAGTCCCTCAGGAGACAGAGAGTGTGAATGGCCAACATAATTACAAATGATGGTCAACATCCTACCATACACTAGCCATTAGCTATAAATAAGTTGCACAAGCACTGCTCAACATTGTAGTTGCATACACCTGTTAAATTAAAAGGTTTGCCTGATGTTTGATGGATGGGAGCAACCAGCCACATCCCTTTATTTGGCTATTTAAAGCAGCTTCCTCCAGCCTTGTTCTGAGCTCCGAGGCTTGCTGTATACAATATGGTGATATCTAGTGCTAGAGATCACTGAGATGTACACAACTCGCCTTGAAGCTCCGAATTGTGACTGAAAAAGCAAGCTGGAAAGATTTAAAGACATCTAAAATCGTAAAAATGCTGTAAATGAGTGGTATCAGCAGAGAGTTCTGAACACCGCTATAAACTAGTGGCAAGAACATTACCGCATAGCATGAGAATAAACTGAACCTGGAGATTTGTATAATAATTAAGAAATAAATGAACCAGCAGGTACCTTGAGCCACCCTTTTCTGATGAAGCCTTATCAGGCAAAACAGTGGGCATATTGTCAGTGGACTTGGCAACTAATAAAGAAAATGGACTACTTGTGAAAGTCTGAATTGCTTAAGTGTGGCTGTATCTTTGTGTTACTGTGACTTGTGTTGTGCTATACCCACCCTTCCAGTAGCTGTAAGCCCCTTGTTAGGTAGGTATAGCCCAACACCACCCACCCTGTTGTGCATTATTGCTTACTTGTTTGTGTTTGTAGTTGATGCAGAAACATGGTTAGATAGATGTATAGATACTTTGTTTATATAGCACTATTTCAATGAAGCTCAGAGCACTTAACAAAATCATTAAACGATACATACATAATATTGAATAACAAGCTCAATAACAAACAAACAAGGCATGCAACAATTCACTAACATTCTATCTATCATTCATATAAATACTGAAATAAAATCACACACTAAAATAACATGATTAGGAGAAGAGAAGGGAACATTTTAGTTGAATAGTAATAGATGTAGGGTGTGTGTGGGTAACACTGCATGTATAAGGAGGTATTTCAGTGGCAGTGAATTTATTTGGGCTATTTGTGGGTGAGAGTGTATGTGTTAGGGGGGTCTAAGAGTGGCAGTGCATGTATGTTAAAGGTCTGTGAATATATGGGGGTTCTTTGGGTCATGGTGCATGTGTGCGGGATCTGTGAGTGACAGAGAATGTGTGTGGGATATCTGATGGAGACTTCAAATCTATATAGCTAGTTTAGGAGTGAGTGCTAATGCATCTGTTTTGGAATCTGGGGATGATAGTACATGTGTCTGTAAGATTTTTGGGCAGCAGAGCAGTGCACAGAAGTGTGAAGAGTACACTGCATATGTGTATGTATGATAGAACAGCAAAGCATGCTTCACCATGTAATCCCTGGCCAGACCTACTATATGTATCCAATTACTTTGCAACTAGTCAAACAAGGAAACTATGCGGTGTATTTCACCACAGATACACGGTGAGCCAGAGCATGCATGAAACATCATGTTGGGGGAAGTGAGGGACTTATCACTGAATGCACCAAAATCCATTTCATGAGGATATATTCAGAAATACCATGACATATGGATGAAGGTATAGAAAAATAAGACTCTTGAGTACTAAGCAGTCAACTCTCCTCTCCTCTCCTCTCCTCTCCACTATATCCAGGCAGGATGAGGGGGCCCTGACTCAAGGACCCCACTGTGTGGACAACCCTTAAAGGATCGGGAGATGAGCTGGCCAAAGTTGGCAATGAATACACTGTCATATAATTTTGTGAGAGGATGTGGAAAAGTTTGTGTGTGGGAATGGGAAAAAGGTTTCAGAATGAATAGACTCTTCAATATGATTTTCTGAGAGCAGGTTGAACGGAGTTATTTTGGTTCCTGTTCCACTTAGTCCTTTTGCATAATAAAGAAATATATTTTCTTTCATACTGCAGATACTAGAGGACAGCACATTAAAGGTTATGGAGTAAACTTAGAAAATTGAATATTTAATGTCTAATCGAGTTGAATAAAAAAGTTAAGTAAGAACAGGGTCACTGTCATTGTGCTGCCATTGCCCACAGTTAAAATTACATCCCTACTGCTTCAGATTCTGAGATGGATAAGGTCCTGGTGGAAGCCATCCAAAAGATGGCAAATAAGGGGGAGGTACTGCTGGTGGGGGACTTCAATCTGACAGATGTAGATTGGAGCATCCCATCTGCATCTTCAGCTAGGAATAGGGACATCCTGGACTCCTTGCGAGGGGCATTCCTCAGGCAACTAGTGGAGGAGCCCACTCATGAAGAAGCAATATTGGACCTTGTACTCAGCAACGGGGACAGTGTTGCAGACATCATGGAGGATGGCCACCTGGGGAACAGTGATCACCATATGGTGTGGTTCAATACAAAAACTGTGACAGAAGAGAACCACACAAAGGCAATAGTCCAGGACTTCAGGAGGTCCGATTTCACAACGATGGAGGAACGCCTCAGGGATGCCCTAGTGTGTGTGTGTGTGTGTGTGTGTGTGTGTGGGGTGATATTTGGGTGGAGTGGAGGAACAGTGGGTGAAACTTAAAGTGGGAAAAATTAAGGCAACAAACATCTGTGTCAGCAAAGTAAGTAAACACAAGAGGAAAAAGAGATTGCTATAGTTCTCCAAAGAGGTGGCTGGGAAGGTAAGGGCAAAAAAGTTAGCATTCAGGAGGTACTGTATAAGGAGACACAGAGGGAAGAGGATAGGGAAATGTATCAGGAGAAGCACAGGGAGGCAGGGGAAAGCAGTCAAGAGTGCAAAGATGCAAATGGAGAAAATAGCCCAGGAACTAAGGAAGGGGAACAAGATATTTTTCAGGTATTTAAGCAAAAGGAGAAATACCAGGGAAGAGATTGCAAGGCTAAGGAGGGAAGGAAACCAGTGTATGGAAGGGAACAAAGAAAAAGCAGACATCCTGAACAATTACTTTTGTTCAGTGTTCACAAAAGAAAGGGAAAGTGAGAAATGACAAGATAAGTGTCAGTGGCACTGAAGAGAGGGAGGTGAGCAATAGTCCATTTACAGAAGAGACAGTCCTGAAGGAACTTGCAAATCTGAAAGTGAACAAGGCTAAGGGGCCAGATGGGATACATCCAAGAATACTGATGGAGCTCAGAGAGTGCTGGCTGTACCTCTGACAGTCCTATTCAATCCCTCACTGGAGACGGGAGTGGTCTGAGAGGACTGGAAGAAGGCAGATTAGTCCCACTTCACAAAAGTGGTAGCAGGGAGGAAACTGGTATTTTCAAGCCAGTCAGCCTGACTTCGATATTGGGGAAATTAATGGAATCACTACTGAAAGAAATGATTGTGGAATATCTTGGATCCAGTGGTTTACAAGATCTGAGTCAGCATGGATTTACTAGGGGGAGGTCATGTTAAACAAATCTAGTAGATTTCTTTGACTGGGTGACCAGGGAAGTAGATCAGGGTGGAGTGGTGGATGTGGCCTGTCTAGATTTCAGTAAGGCCTTCAACATTGTTCCACATAGGAGACTCGAAAACAAGCTTCACTGTATAGGTGGTGATCAAAAAATGGTAAACTGAGTAAGTAATCATTTTGGGGAAAGGTGGTAGAGCATAGTGGTAAACAGAGTTCACTCAGAGAAAGGCAGGGTGACCAGCGAGGTGCCACAAGGATCAGTACTGGGACTGGTTCTCTTAAATGGTTATTATTATTATTAATTTTTTTTTTATTCATTTTATTTTAATAGGTTTTTAATTTTTATACATCAAAGGAAGGACAAACTAATTTAAACATCCTTCATAGTAATAGGTGAAGGTTATAATTCTACTCAATATAGTCATACAGCATCTCATATCTGCTCCTACATACGTTGGAAATCTATACATAAATGAATCTACTAGAGCCATTTCGCACAGATATACTGTATATACTAAGATATTAGTTATTAAATAATTCTCAATTAGTTACAGTAATTCTTTATCTTTCCTTTATCTTTATCTTCCTTTTAACTTTATCTATTTCATCAACTTCCCCAGCTACTTTAACCAAGTCTGAAAACTAATTCCAAATCAAAGTCCAAGTCCAATACATTATCCTTTTCTTCATTTCTCTAAGATGGTATTTTCAACTTTGCCAGCTACCGCAACCAAGTCGGAATCTAATTCCAAGTCCGAATCCAGGTCCGATTGCACGTTATTTCTAATATTTTTGGATCTTAAAAAACTCATAACCTGGTCCGGATCAAAGAAAACATAACAGTTGCCTTGGTAAGTAATTTTACCTTTTGCAGGTGCTTGAAGAATAAAGGTAGCTCCTATTTCTAAAACCTCAGCCCTCAAATTAAGAAAATGTTGTCTTCTTTCCTGCATTTCATATGCAAAATTGGGGAAAATGGTTATTATTAACATTGCAGAAGGGCTAAAAGGAAGGTATGCCTTTTTGCAGATGGCACTAAGATCTGCAATATGGTAAACACTTTGGGGAGTGGAAATAATTAATAATGACATAAGAAAGCTTGAGGAGTAGTCAAGAGTGTGACAACTAAGATTCAATGCAAAGAAGTGCAAAATCATGCCCCTGGGATGTAGAAACCCAGTGACAGAGTGCAAAATGGGGGTTGTGGACCACAAAACAGGAAAGAGACCTGGCGATAATCATATCTGATGACCTAAAAGTGGCCAAACAGTGTGACAAAGCAGTTGGGAAAGCCAGTGGGATGCTAGGGTGCATAGGGAGAGGTATCACCAGCAGAAAGAGAGAGGTGGTGATACCTCTGTATAAATCACTGGTGAGGCCTCACCTAGAGTACTGTGTCCAGTTCTGGAGACCTCATCTTCAGAAGGACATAGACAGAGAAGAAGTGGTCCTGGGGGGCAACTAAAATGGTACAGGGTCCACATCAAAAGCCCAATAAGGAGAGTCTGAAGGACCTCAATATGTACACTCTGGAGGAAAGGAACAGTAGAGGAGGGATATGATAGAGACTTTCAAATGCCTCACAGGTTTTAAATAAGGTTCAAGAGGGAAATCTTTTTCAAGGAAATCATGCTCAACAACAAGGAGTCATGCTATGAAGTTGGGGGGGTAGACTCAGGGGAGGTGTAAGGAATCACTTCTTCACAGAAAGAGTGTTGGATGCCTAGAACCACCTCCCTGGGGAGGTGGTGAGTGCAAAAACTGTAATGGGATTCATGAAGGCATGGGATAGGCATAAGGGAAGGAGTGATAAAGCCAGAGATCAAGTAGGGTCTGTGGCATTACAGTAGGTAGGGAATATGGGCAGACTAGGTAGGTCAAGAAGTCCTTATCTGCCATCGCACTCTATGTTTCCATGTTTCTCCTGTCCTTCTGTCCCTCTCCATGTAGCCTTACATCACTGCTGCTCCTGGTCTTCACAATGGTGTCCAGGAATTTTTCAGATGTTTGTCGCACTGGCAGCAGATATCTGTAGAGTTGGTTTGAAGCCTCGACTGGTCCTCAGCAGCAGTGTCTCCTGCTCTGGCACAGCATTTAGTTTTATTGAATATCACCAGTGCTGGCAGGTCCAGGATGTGGAGTGCCTTGTGTTTTAACACTGCCTGTGTGTGCAGGGGGGATACTTATGAGAAAGTGCCGTTGAGAGGCTTCAGTTAATTTAGGAACTACTAATGTGTGCGAAGTGGGGAGGGGGCATGGGTTGGGGGCCTCTGGAAGCAAAATGCCATCCAATGACTTCAATTAATGTGGGCCCTGCCACTGTGTGCATGAAAAAGGTGCCTGATAGAAAATGCCAATGAGTGCCTTGTAGTCATATAAGAATATAAGATACAAACTACAAGGAAAACAGGAGACCACCTAAAGGCATAAAAACTGTTTTTCATCACTTTTCTGGGAACTTATGGGGTATGTCCTGGATGATGGATGTCCTTGCAGACTGCCACTACCGAACTTAGGGCTGCTGAACCCCCACTGTGCAGCCTCAACCTTTTTAATCAAGGTGCCTGCTACAAAGGGAGCAGATTCTGCAGCGGTAGACAAGTAGTGTGAATCTGAAACCTGCAGTTCTAAAAGGCTGGGAAAGGAGAAAGAACCTGCAGGGTGGGCAATAGGTCCTTGACAGGGGCAAACCAGTTGGTAATTTGCTCATTTCTATTTAAAGAGCTTATTTTGTCTGCCTTATATTAAAACTTTGGAGAAAAGCCCAATCGTTGTTGTTTGCTGACTGAAGTCAAATTTCTTTGGAACACTGAAACTATTCAAAAAATGTGTCTGTGACCATTCCCAGTCAGACGTGGCCCCAGCTCATGCTGCAATGCAACAATGTCTCTTTAAAATATATGATCAGATGCACAAAAAGGTGAAACGGCTGTGGACCATTGGTAAGGAGAAGGGGGGAAGTGCCAGATCTGTAAAGCAATGTAATCATAGTAACTGACAGCCTGACAGATGAATGGGTATGCTGTAGCACTAGTAGAAAACCATCTCATTGGCTGGAAGAAGCAGAAAGGCAAATCTCTATCACACTCTGTCTTCAAATGTGTGAGGGGTTGAAACTGCCAGATATGTCGGGCTCTGCAACCACAGTAATTTAGAGCATTACAGACAAACAGGTATGCTGCAGCACAAGCAGCAACCCTCTCACCAGCTTGAAGCAGCTTTTGGACTCTGCAGTCAAAGTGTTTGACAACTAGGGCAGAGTGAAAATAAAATTCTGCCAGTGGAATTTCTGAGAAATTCAGAATTTCACTTCTGTGAAATTTCAGAATGCACAATGGTAACTTTCACGGAAATTCTGATATTGATCTGTCAGGCTGTCAGACAGTCAGTAGAGATGGGCAAAAACTATGAATTTTGAATTTGAGAAAATTTCACACATACATTTTCCAAAATTTCAAATATGGTAAAATCTGAATCTTCTGAATGTGTTTGGTGTGTAAATTCTCACCCCATTTCATGACATATTCTGGCTGAATTGCAGAATAATAGACATGAATTGCAGAATGACAGTTCTGAGGAATTTTATTCTGTAGTTTGTTACATTAATCCACAGTACATGTAATTATTCCACACTTCAGTGATCAGTTCTGTGGAATTTCATGCTGCAGTTTAATACATTAATCCACAATTCATACATTCATTCCATAGTTCATCTGAATTATTCTGCAATTCAGCTGAAAACTTTTGTGGAATGGGATGAAAATTTGCCAAACACATTTGGAAGATTCAGATTTTGCCAAAGTCAAATTTTTGGAAAATGTTGTGAAATTTGAAACATTACATGAAATCTCCATGATTTCATAGTTTTTGCCTATCTCTACTGACAACCTGACAGACCAATGTGTTTACCATACCCACAGTAGCAAGCCCTCTTAATGGCAGGAAACAGCAGAAAGGCAAATAATCATTTGACTGCACTCTGGCTGTCTGTTAATGGAAACAACCAAATGGGATTTATGTGCACATCAGCAGATCTCAGCCATGACCATTTCTCACGAGCAGCATGCACATGCTTGAATTAGCAATGGAAATAATATTATGAAACATAACTTGTTGCAAAAGCTATTTATTAGCATCTCAGGACATATTACATAGTATATTGCTTTCACCTCACATGAAACAAATAACCACTTGTTCTGTTACGCAGTGGAGGCTGACTAATAGTGAGAAAATAACACATTTGACTATCCTCAATGCAGCTTCCTGAATGGTTGTCTCAGTCAAGCCTCAATTTCTCCTACAACTGATACCAATATGTTTAACTTACCCTTAGCAAGCAAACATAAAATGGGCTCGAGGGCTGAGCCAGGGAACTATAGGCCACAAAGCTTGACATTACTACTAGGAAGGTAAATGGAGATCTTCATAAGCAAGAGAATCTTGAACATTTACAGAAAAACAACTTGTGCTTTATGGCTCAGTGTGGATTTTAAAAAGGGAAGTCCTGCCTGCCAAATCATATTGGATTTCTTGAGGATTTGCCCAATCCTGATATTTTAAGACCATTGAATGTTGTGTACAGTGGAGCCACCATGATGCAATGCAGCATACTGTAGAAGTCTGCAGAGATACTGCGGAAAATGAGGCAATTTCAATGGCAGTGAATCTTGACACTATATTGATTCCTGGTGGGTTCCACTGTACAGGGACATTAATAAATGATTTGTTACTGTACTACATAGGAAGCTTTTTTTATAAAAATGCATAACCTACTATAGTTACAGTATACTGTAGCAGATTGAGTACTTGCCCCCAGCCTTCTATTACAAATATTGTGAACTTTATTAATAAGTCTGTTTCCAGTCCTAGGCCACGCTATGGTCTGTCAAAGGGCATAACATAACTTGAAAATATTGTCATGAACTGGTCTATGACATTTATTGGAAATTTAATTTATAGCTAGTATTGATGTTGCTTATTGTAATTCTTCTTATAACATATGCCTCTTATGTCTAACAGCTGAAGCTAATGAAAGCAAGACACCATTAAAAACAAGATGAGCTCAATGATTTTAATTCTGAATGAATGAATGAAATGAAATCAATGAATACAATTTGTGAAACCTGTTTTCAAGATAAGAAGCAGACTTATAATGAACAGCAATCTGTGAACATGGAAACAACTGACAACAGTGGTTCCACAATGGTCTGTCGTTGGCTCAACATATTCAAGATATCTTTAAGTGTTCCAATACCATCAATGTAAGGAACAGAACTGCACCACATGAGATCAGTTACAAGCAGAGACACCTAGACAAGCTGGGGAACTGAGTTGAAAAATGAAAATCAATGTGGAGAAATGAAGTAATGCACTTTGCGAAGAAGAGTTTGCAATAGGAAGATACAAAATACTACCTAAATGGCACAGAGATGAGAAAAGTTCTGGGTGAAGTCACTTTTAAATGGGACCAACGGTGTGAAACAGCTAAGGGCAAAGCAAACAGAATCATGGGAAACTTAAAAAAGAAAATACACACTTGGTTACATTTTTGGAATTTAATTGTGAATCTGGGCATGTAGGAAGTCTGTTTAATCACCCGAGTGTATTGTTGTGTGTGTTTGCTTTGAAATAGTCCTATTTTTCCTCATTAAGGGCCCCTATTAATGTAGTCTTTTTCCCACAAGGTATTCATATTTTAATTACTCAGCAGTTTTGAAACGAGTTCAAGTTTATTGCAGGAAAAACTTCATTGAGCAAACTCATTCACAAGAAGGTCCTACTACATAGAAACAATGAATAACAGAATAGACATATACATTGTTGAACGACATAAAAGAGGTTTACAGATTTACATAGTTAAGACAACAATGGTTGCTGGCAACAATACAATACAATAATACAGTATCATCGAGTAACCAGGCAGACAGCGGATACATGACAAAGGTGCTTTGATTCTGTATGACATATACACATGGGATGGTATGTTCAAGGGATGGGGAGGTGGAAGAACACTGGAGTTGGTGTTGGAGTTATAAGTGCTAGTGCATGAGACATAGTGCAAGACACAGGTTATGGGGGGTTGGTGGTAGATAGACTAGGCACAGGAGGTTAACGGAGGGATGTGAACCTTGAGAAGTGGGGATGGTGCGGGATAGGGGCAGGGTTGGTGGGATCAGAGTGATCTTCTCCTGGAGCACTGGCACACAGTGTTAAATGCTTTACTGGCCAAGTTCTTAAAATGGTTCATCGGGACAAGCTCAGTTAGCCTAAGAGTAGATTGTATTTTATACCAAACTGAGGGGATCATGAAGCTGATGGCACCTTTGTTGTGATTTGTACGTACTCTAGGCACATCCAGTAGGATGAGCTCTAACATCCACAGCAAGTACTTGCTATGTGACATATGTACAAGTGAGCAAATGTATTGAGGCAATTTGTTCCGAAGTAATTTCAATGTTCTTGTGTCGGTGTGTAACATCGGCCTCATGGTTAAGAATGTCCAGCCTACCGCTTGATAGAGGTCACAGTGGTGCGTCCTATAGGGTGTGTTTGTTATGAACTGCAGCACTCGATTGAAGAGAATGTCAAGTTTGCATGTCTATGACAACAGGCTACAGTTATATATAATAACTCCGCGGTCGAGCAGGTTGAGGCAGGTGGCTTCTACTAGACTGTGTCTGATGTCCATTGGGAAAATGGATCTGTTTCTATAGAGGAACCCAAGTCTTGCCTTCAGTTTTTTAGCCAGGTTTTCGATATGCATGCTGAAGGATAGCTTGCTATCAAGCCAGCCTCCCAGACTTGAAGTGGTCCATGACCTCAAGCGTGTCCCCAAAAATGGTTGTGATGGGTACAGGTGTGTGATGAGTGCATGTGGGTGCAGGTGAATGGGTGGGTGTGAACATTACTTTGGTCTTCTTTGCATTTAATAGCAGCTTTGAATGGGCAAGATCGAGCTGCAGTTGTTTAAAGTCTGCTTGCAGCTCAATACGTGCTTCACAGGCTGAAGGTTTAGAGCTGTACAGCACCGTGTCATGAACAGAGAAGTGAAGTTTTGACTTGTGTATCTTTTTGCCTATGGAGTTGAAGTAAATAGTAAACAGCAGTGGCCCATGGATAGACCCCCTGCAGAACCCCTCTTGTGATTGGAACCGGATCCGATAATGCCCCATCAACTTAAATTATTTTCATCCGACCTGTGAGGTAACGGGAAAACCAATTTGTGGAATGGACGTTCATGCCCTGGGACCTGAGGCAGAGAAGGAGGAGGTTGTGGTCCACTGTGTTGAATGCCTTGCTGAGGTCCAAGAACACAGCGCATGTAGTTTACTTGTCATCGACAGCAGTGAACCAGTCATTGATCACTTTGGCCAGAGTGAAAACAGTACTGTGTTTCTGCCTGAAGCCTTACTGCAGGGGGTTGAATTAGTTTTAGTTTTCCATGTACTCCTTTAGCTGGGCATTTATTAGTTTCTCTAGCATTTTGGATAGGACTGGAAAGATGGAGATGGGCCTATAGTTGTTTAGATCACTCTGATCACCGGACTTGAACAATGGCAAGATATGTGCTGTTTTCCAGCAGAAGGGAACGATGGCTGAGGAGATGGATAGGTTAAAAAATATGTGTAATGGGTGCCGCTAGTAAGTGGCTCCCTATTTTTAGGAAAGTGGCTGTGATACCATCTGTTCCGGTGCATTTCTTTGGGTCCAATTTCTAAAGGAGGGTTCTGAAACTCAGTAACATCAGTGAAGCGGAAGACTGCAGTGAAGCAGAACCCAGTAACATAAGCTGAGCAGGTTACTAATCTGTGACAATATAACAGCCTTGAGCATACAACAAAACACTACTTTACAGCAGTTTATGTAAAACTTTTACAATATTTGTACTTACAATGAGTGGGCTCCATATCTCTCCAGTACCCACTTAGCTCATCTTAATACCTATTCCCCACATAGATGGGGGTATCCTGAACAACCCAGTTGGGACTAAGAGGTCTCTGGTGTTTGTTTTCATCATGTAACCCATACTTTTGCTGATGGTGCCCTATTTGACTAGGCACATATTGTAGCGAGGTTACTAAGCCGTCTTCTTAGCATTACAATATCATGTCAAATATGGTTGATCTAGCCATAAAGGAGCACCCCCCATGGCACAATTCACTGATTTTATGAATTTATCAATGAGTTACTCCACTGAGCTCTCTTCTGCCTCTCCCTCCCCTACCCCTTCCTCACCCCCCATTCCAGGCAGCACAAATCCCACTCTATTCTGATGCTCATCATCCTGCTCTTCCTCCTGGCTCGTGATGTGGAACCCAACCTGGCCCTCCTCTCCCTTCCCCTCTCCTAAAGGCCTTAGCATTTTTCATCTCAATGCTAGAAGCCTCCTATCAGAACTAGGTCTCCTTAATGTCTGGATCTCTCAACACTCACCTGATGTCCTGTGTATCACAGAATCTTGGTTCTCCTCTAGGCAACCTAATTCTACCTTTGCTCTCTCCAGCTGTTACCTCTTCTGACAGGACCCTGGCAAATGGGGTGGTGGTGTCCACTTCATGCCAATCATACCTTATCCTGTTCCATTGCTTACAGAGAGTCTGTGGCCTCCTCTCATGAGCTCTTCTTAACCTGAAACCTTAACCTGGGGCTGAAACAATCACAGGATTTAAGAATGCATGGGATAGACATAAGGGAAATCTGGAGGTCAGGGGTAAGGGGCAACAGACTTCTAGAAAACATAATGGGAACTTACAAGCTCAAATGGGCAGACTGGGTGGGCAATATGTCTTTATCTGCCGACAGTGTCTATGTATCTATGTAAGATCACCACCCCATATCCTTCCCAGTTACTACACTTGCCTCTTGTACTTCCTCCAGTGAACTTCTTCTCCTTGGGGACTTCAGTATTCATTGACTTTCCTCAGCCAATAGGCCCACCTCCCACAGGACTGAGTCACTAAACCTCCCCCAATTAATTACCGAACCCACCCAGCTCAATCCTAACTCCAACCATACCCTTCTAGACTGGGTGCTATCCTCTTTCCCCCACTGTATTATTGCAGCTGGTACTTTAATGCACACCTTCAGTGACCACTGGATTACCTTCTGTATTGGGGAAAGTGAGGCCCCCTCCTTCCACCTGTATCCTCCCCTCTTCCTCTCCCTCTGATACATCTCCACTCTCTTCACCACCATCTCACCTCTGCACCACTCATCTAAGGGCCTTCACTTTCCTCCCATCACTCCTCAGGAAACCATGCTTTCCCTTTACTTCTTAATCCCTCTAAGCCCAGCCCAGATGAGCTGGATCCTAAAATCCTCCACTTCACTGCTCTGCTAAACCACCTTTATGGTGGGATTTAATACATTCTAGCCACAATGTTCATGATGTAGGGTCAAAATAATTTTTGTTTCACACATTTAAGTGCAACACTAAAGTGTGATACAAAATTAGTGTCACACATTTTAGTGTTGCACCTAAATGTGTAACACTAAAATGTGTGGCATTGCTTCTCCTCTCATTCACCTCCAGAACCTTTCCTTCTAACTCTGTGCAATCCCTCAGTCCCGGAAGGTTGCCAAGGTTCTACCTCTGCAGAAAGGGTTCAATCCCACCTCACCTACTAACTTCTGACTCATCTTCCGCTCGTCCTCTCTTACAAAGCTGCAGGAGAAGCTTTTCTACTCCAGGCTTTCTGACTTTCTCTCTCCTCTAACTTCCTGCCCCCCCCCTTTCAGTATGGTTTTAGGAGGCATCACTCAACTGTTTCCTCCTTGCTGTGTGTCACCGATTCAATCCTCACTGGCATGAATCTGGGACATATCACTGTGGCTATCTTCATCGACCTGGCAAAAACCTTCGACTCAGTGTTACACCCTCTCTTCCTGAACAAGCTGAGCTCTGCTGTTCTCTCAGCTCCTGCTGTTAATTGGTTCTTTTTCTATCTCATGGGCCACCAACAGTTGGTACAGGTTGAGGGTGCCCTGTCACCTCCCCTACCTATCCAAGCTGGGGTCCCACAAGGCTCCATTATGGGTCTCATCCTCTTATCTATATTCCTCAATGACCTGCCTTCAGCCTGTGTTAACTTGCATATACTGTACACATGTATGCAGAATGCATACATGTATGTAGGTGATGTAGTCATTTACTCCTCCATCCACTTGGCCATGGCTGTGTATTGCCTGCTCTAGCAAGATTTCAACAATGCACTGCCCTGGTTACATGCCAAGCATTCCAGGTCAACACTAAGAAAACTGTGTCCATGACCTTTGGCAGCAGCCATAAACTGGCCAGGCTCTCACCCCTACCCATAGTCTTCATGCTGGATGGCACTACTGTTGAAGTAGTCCCTGTCTTCAAGTATCTTTGTGTGTGGCTAGACAACAGACTGGTCTTCTCTGCCCACACTGATGCCACCTATTCCAAGCTCTACCCCAAACTCTGTGCCTTGTACCACAAAACGGATTGTCTTTCTCTCCAGGTCTGCTGGTAGCCAGTCACCGAGATGGTTCTCCAGGTCTTCAGCTATGTGTATGTGATCTATGGCACTGCCCCGTCTTCCTCCATCACAAGACTGGATACCCTCTGCAATGCTTTCTGTGGATTTGCAACCAATTCACCTTCCCACACTTATCACTGCTCCCTTTACTCCTCTATTTGTATTCATTCTCTCCATTCACAACACTAGTCCCACTATGCTTCTCTCATCTCTAAATAATAGTTTAGGTCCCCTCTTACCTGTCCTTTCTCCTCTCTAACATTCCCTCCTCCTCCTACTCCCTCCAGTCCAGAGACCATCTCACCTTCTCCCTTCCCCACCCTCATTCTTCTGTTGAGTAGTCTGTCTTCTATAGTCTCCTCTTCTTCTGGTACCAGCTCCCTTCATCGATCTGCCTCTCCACCTCACTCTCTACTCTTCAACACCATCTAAGGTCTCTCCCTGTTTCCTCCTGCTCCATCCACCTGACCCTTCCCTCAGCTCCTGACCTATCATCCTGCTAGATCCTCTAACCCCCTTCATTATTGTGGCTCCTATTTGCAAACTGAAAATGCATGTTTTACTTATTTGCACCTCCATTGCACTGTCACTTTTTACAGGCACTATGCAATTAATCTAGTTATTGTCTTCTGTGTACACTGATCAGTAAGCTAATCTTATCGTCCATTTGTCACGGCATTGTACAGCTGCTTGCTCATTATTTTTTTATTGCACTTTGTAATTTTATCACTGAACTGCAATAACAATTTTATGTTGTTTGTCTTATCTGATGAGTGCTGTCTGGTTACTTGTGTGGTCTTTTCATTTTGCTGCTTGGTGGGGTGGAAACCCTAACACCACATTTTCCTACTTTTGTGGTGTTAACTTGAACCTAACTGTTGCAGTAATGCAGTATTTTGCAATGAATTTCCTTTCTTTTGAGATAGTGATATTGTATCCTCATTCACATGGGTGCCTTCAGGACCTGCATGAACAGATGCATATTTACAGGGCCTGGAAGACTCTGAGCCAAGGGAAAAGTCTGTCTGAATTTAAGTGCAACTCAAATATTCCGTTTTTGGTGCACACCGAAAATTTTAATGTTGCAATTTTAGTGTCACATTTTAGTGTTGCACTTAAATGTGGGACACAAAAATTATTTTGACGCTACATCATGAACATTTATTTATTTTATTTTATTTAGTTTTTATTGACTGGGTAAGTGCACTAGACAAATTCTGCCTATTTTCAGGCACTACCTGGGGGAAGGGGGATTCTGATGAATGTCAACTGACTTTAAACCAAATTAAGCTGTTGGTGGTATTTTTAGAGAATGGGGGGAAATTTGGCCAGGGCACCATGGAAATTCCCCTACTCTGTCTGTAGTGGGACCCATTGGCCATCTTTCTCAGGATGTCCTTCTGGGAGAGACAACAGAGAGGATGGATGTCGAGAGTGAAGGGGAGAAGGACTCATCCCCTGTAGTTTTTTTGGCAAGAGGCCACAGATTTCGAGTTGGTGGAAGAAATTTCTTTTGAAGAACACGTGGTAGGTGATTCCAATTACCTAAAGGACAATATTGCACCAGAAGTAAGCTCTGAAATGGACAATGTAAATTTATGTAAGGACGGAAATATGGGTTTAGTGGATAACCAGGGTGACAAAATGTGACAGCTTCAAAGAGAAAGAGAGGAATTATATGCCCGGTCTCAAGAGTTGGATAAAGACCTAAGTGAGCTGACAGCAACAATGAGAGCATAGACAGGCCAAGGATCAGTCAGCATATGCCTGACATAGCACCAGGTCAAAATAACCGTGAGCTTGCTTCAACTGCAGCAAGCAATGTTCTGGCCAATGCTGGAAATGTGGCTGACAGTGAAAACGGGATTCAACCTGTGTACCGACAGCCACCTCACCCAGAGTGCATATCACTGGGAAAAAGTAATGACGGAGGGAAACAAACTAAAAGACTTGGGCCTGGGAAACAGATGCACAGTGCAAACAAGTGGCCTGAACTTTCAGAGGAAGTGACTTTTTTGTTTAAAGATCAGAGTGCAACTAAAAAGTGGGTAGATGAGGTTTTAAATCTGGACACAAGCATCTTTCAACCCCATGTGCAATCGGACAATCACTGGGAAAACTGGTCCCCAGACAAGGCATTAGAAACAGCAGACTGGAATAAGGGTCAAGAAGGGGAATGGACACCTGACACAGAGGATCTTTTATTTCAGAAAATGCTGGCATTTCTTCCCACTTCTGTGGCCACCTCCAAAAATCAAGACATGAGCTCCAACGTATCCCAGGGTAATGACTCTAATATTTCTAAAAATGCTGTTGTTTCTGATGGTATGATTAATAATCAAATTGAAGACAATACCTTAAGGCCTTCTGAACATCCTAATATAGATGCTTTGCAGGAAGGGGGGGGACCCAATTCGACTAGGCCTTAGTGTAGAGCTATTATCTAATAATGGGAATAGGCCATCTTTGGACCCTACGTTTAAATTATCTGACTTATTTACAAATAAATGCTTTGTAAGTAGAAAATTGAGTAGAGGCTGACATAGAAAAATAATTGGATTTTATCAGCACAGAAGTTTTCAGTACATACTAGCAGTTCGAATTCATAACATGACATTTCACTAGCTAGTTTTGAGAGAGAATGATCAACAAAGCTTAGAGATGTGTAAAGAGATAATGTTCCAGGAGTATTTGATACTAGTACTATGATTTAAGAATATCAATAGCAACATTTATAGAGACAAATGAATCTTAATGTCTGGAAAGAATGTGAACACATTACGACTATTTGGATGTTTTCATTTTCACATTTAAATGAAAATTAAGAGATTACAGTGAAACAGAAATTGAAATACACTGCTTTGTACATCGTTTGAGATTTGTAGATAGTTTGTTCTTTCTTCTCTTCATCTGCCTGTAAAAATGAAGTGACTAAGAATGAGACATGAGATGAATGATACATTGCTACATACGTAAATGTGAGTTTCCTAAGCAGCTTTTTCTGCTCTTGTTTGATTTATAGCCAGGAAACTGAGGGGCCAAGTAAACTAGAAACAAATGAATGAGAGAAGAAATTGATATGTTTTTAATAATATAGATGCTTCTGCATCTTGAAATACAGGTATATTAGAACACTACATCTTTAGTATGCACTATGTCCTATAAATGCTTCATGCCATCGGGTGTTTGGTGATGGGTCATATTATTTTTTAATATGAGCCGGTGACGAAGTTTAGGGAGATGATAATAAAAAATATCAGTTCTCTGTTTTTTCAGACTCGTCTGAAGTAAGATGTTATAAACTGGAATTTTTTTAACAAATTATGCATAAGATAATGTAAGTAGCACCAGTGGATATTTGGGAATATTACTAATTTTGAAAAGGAATTTTCTTTTGATTGCTTGTGGACAGTATTTTCATTATTTGTATTTATCTATTTATCTAGAAAGGCATCTCTTGAAAAAGCCTATATTCTAGGTGAAACGTTGAGGTGTTGGCCTTATTTAAAACAAAAAGACAATTTTTGAACCAGGAAAATACTGTCTACAGTTGCATCTTTTCAGCGCCCCCCATCTTTTGCTCTAAATCAGAGACTGTTCTACAACTTGCATCACACTGGGAAAGGCTGCTTTCAATAAGATCAAGAACTGTCCATTTTCTGTGGAGTCCTTCTTCTTTCCCTTTTTCCTCTTTTTTCTACTTATTTACAAATAACAGGGAGCATACTCCTCGTCAGAATGTGGTAAGATTACTTTATAAAGGGGTCTTAGAAAATCCTCCCGACAAAGTCCATATTGTCAGGAATTTATTGAAATCCTCCATGAAGTTTTAAAAATGTGTCAGGTCTTAATACTGCTTTTGGGCACAGTACCAAACTTTAAAAAATAAACCTGTCTTGATACCATTTCATGCCATCTCCCTTACCAGATCCCTCATTAAGGATACAACTGTTTTTTTCAGGAACAATGGGGGTCAACGTAGAAGACATTTTATTTTGGTTAAGGCAAAGATGTGAGATCCTAGGGAAACCAGTTCCAAACCTGGATAGTGAACAGATATGGGATGGGAGTTGGAAAATAAAGGTGGAACTTTTTTTGACTAACTCAGGCCCTGTTCATCTCAGCAGCTCATTCTTTTTGGGTAAAGACAGAGGCTCAATCTTTTGCAATGGTCAGCCCATGTCTTTCTTCCAGTGTGGCTCACGTGCCCATCTTAGCTTGGCCTGTGATACCTCAAGGTGTAGCCACTGCTTGGAGTTTGGCCATGTTGCCTTGGCCTGCTTTAATTTATTCAAATGCAACCCATGTGAGAAAACTGGCCATGCTTATGGTAGATGCCCTTAGGCATCTCATTATAGAGATGACTGTCTTTCTCATGAAGGAATTATTACTATGGCCCAATGCCAGCAGGCAAAGCAGGTTGCTACTTTGGAAAACTTAAGGGCTGATCAATCGGAATTGCAGAATGCTCAAGATTCCTCTGGGTAAGATACTGAAGTCTGTGAGACTGAGAATAGGGGTAGAGAGGAGGAAAGGGCTGAACAAAGGCAGACAGAGGAAAGGGGAATCACAAAGTCAGTCATGCCTCCCCCCTCACCCAGGAGGAAATGAAGTACTTTTTAAATTAGTGACACATAAAACAAGAAATAGGCAAGGGAAAACAATACCATTAGTAACAAAGAGAGATGGAACCAGTGACAAGGGACCTTCTAAGAAAGCAGGAAATCGGTATGCAGTGTTAGATACTAAAAGAATAGGTGGAGAGTCTGATGAGCAAGGCACAGATACTTCCTCAGGGGTTTCAGTAACAGATTCCGAAGGGAAGGAAGGGATTCCATTGCAAAGAGAACAAGGCAACGCAGGGCTTTGAAAACCCCCTAAGAAGAGATAATAGGTCAATTCTTCTTTCTTCTTTTTTTGTAATGCATTCCTTAAGCATATCCGCCATAAATACAAATAGTATAAAAGGACATAAAAAGTACTTAGGGGTTCTATTTTCCTTGGAAAAGTTGGGTAGTGACATAATATGTATACAATATATCCGCCTTAAAACAAATAATGAATTACAGAGGGCTTCTAGAAATCGGTCTTTGGGCCCCTCATTTCGGTCTGCAGGGATGTATGTATGCAATGGGATAAATATTTTGTTCTCTAACCCCTGGTTACGTGTTTCTAGGTTGATTGACATCCTAGATATTTCCTTTTGTTCCGAAAGATTTAAGTTAATATCTATTTATGCTCCCCAATCAAAGGCCCAGAGAGTTTCTTTATTTAAAGAAGTACAACCATATTTGCAATCTTCCAGACTGGTAATTTGCCTGGTGAAATTTTAACTGTGGGTTTTCTAAAGCTGATAGAGGCCTCCAAACGTCTAAATTGTTTTGTGATACTATAGCACTACAACAAAGCGTAAATACAGCTGGATTAATAGATGTGTATAGGAAACTAAATAAATCAGAGGGATTCCATATTATAGAGGCCCGCACAAGACATGGATAGATTTCATATTTGCTTCCCCTGCATTAGAAGTGCTTACTGCCACGGTACTCCCAATTGAGCATTCAGAACACACAGTCATAAAAGCTGAATTCTCATAGGACCAAGGCCGCCATTGTAAAAAGAACAAGTGGAGGCTGAATGAGACACTGTTAGTGGACCCCTAGATGAAAACTGTGTGGGCACAGGATTTTACAGCATGTTTGTCAGTGGCAGAAGTATATGAAAATATAATAGACTGGTGGGAAGACACTAAGAGAAATTGGAAAACCCTGTTTCAACAGAGGGGCAGCATATATAGCTAACAAAGAATACTTAAAGTACTTACAGCTAAGACATCACCTACAATTCCTTATATCTCATGCTGACATTTCTAATTTTAATTATAGCATCATCATTGGGAATACAAAAAATCAAATGGCTGAGATCCAGTATAGCAGAGCTAAATCATTGAACCAAGAACTAAGGTTTGGGACCCGGTCAAAAAAGGTTCACTAGATCCCTATAAAGAATGTAATGAAAAGGTAGAGAGTAGGGTCATCTCAGAGTTGATCTCCCCTTCAGGCATAGTAGTTCATTCCCTTCAGCTTCAGGAGATCCTGGAAGTGGTGGAGGAATATGTAGAAAGCGTATTAGGTAACACTGTACCAGATAAGAACTCCTAAGGACCCCCACAAGATATTAACTACATTAGGGTTGCCACAAGTTTCCTCTCAGGATGCAAGAGACATTAGTAAAGAAGTCACATTAGAAGAAGTGGAAACTGCAATCAAGCAACTTCCAGCCCAGTCGGTCCCAGGATCTGATGGGGTGGGGTTAGGGTTTTATAAGACCTTCTGTGTAGATTTAGCCCCAGTTTTGGTACTTTTATACAATTACATATTAAGTTCAGCCTCTTATGCTCCATCCATGCAAGAAGCTATTCTGGTTTAAGTACATAAAAAAGGACCCCGGAATCTAATTGGAAACTGGTGTCTGCTTAGCCTTCTAAATTCAGATTTAAAAATTCTGAGCAAAATCTTACAGGCTAGACTAGTGAAGGTGGCAGAGTATCTTATTAACCCTCCTCAGACATGTGGATTAGCAGTGAGATATCAGCAATAATATTTTATTGCTGCGAGAGTTATTTTTTAGGGGAAACTTAGATCAACTTCAAGGCTATGTGATAAACTTGGATAAAGAAAAGGAATTCAACAGGCTATGACTTAATTTTTTTGTTTACAGTTTTATCTGCCTTCGAGGTACCTGATACATTCATATCTTGGATTAGATCCATGAATGAGGGGGCTATAGATTCCCCCATTGTAAATGGGTGATTTGGGAGAAGGATTAAAATGAAAAGGGGTGTAAGACAGGGATGCCCATTTAGCCCCTTATTATATATTTTTGGTACAGACATACTACTCAGAATGATAATGGTAAACCAAGAAATAGCAGGGATAGAAGAAACTAGAGAGTCTCCTCCTATAAGTAATGGCCTATGCGGATGACATAGTACTGACAGTGGCACCCCCAGTGAGGGAGACAGTACTCAAAAATATATTCAAGCAATAATCTGAAATGTCAGGGACTTGAATATTGAAAAAAGTAAAGGGGCAATTTTAGGATCCTCACAGACACCTGCCTCAGAACAAATAGCAGGGATTACAGTAACCAGTCACCCTGTCCTGATATTAGCATATAGTTTGGACCAGGGGATGTGGCTATGCTAAATTGGGAAAATAAGATGAACAAGGCAGTTAGAGTAGTGAACAGTTGGAAGGGACAACAACTATCTCAAAAAAGTTGAGTGATGCTGATTAAGACACTACTGGTTCCAGTCTTCTTACACTTTAGCTACATTTATCCTCTTCCTAGTGGGATTATAGCTAGACTAAATTGTATATTCTTTCAGGCATTTTGGGGCTCTCATCTAAATCCAGTTAAAAGAGAGTATACATACCACTCCATAAATAAAGAGGGGGGGTTGCCATGATCAGTCCGGTGTCTTTTATTTTAGCATCTTTTTTTTTTGGATATTCTTTTTTTGCCCTCCTCATGCTCACAGACCCCCACTCCTTCAGTCCTTCAGGCTCTGCATGTCTCCCAATAGCCCCTCCTGTCCTAACCCTTCCCTTTTCTTACTCCTCATAACGCAACCGATCCCCTGGATATCCCAGCGTATCCCTTCGCCGGATGGGCCCCCCTCCTCCAAGGGGGAAGGCACAGGGGGGAGACAAATTACCCCAGCACACTCTTCTTAGGGCCCAGGGATGCTTCCATGAAGCAGAAGGCCCCGGGAAGGCACTGGAGGCAACCAGGGACAGAAAGCTATCATCTGGCGGCCAGGGAGCAGTATTTCTCTTTTCTGGTGTTCCCCTTCATGCGATCCCTCTGTTGTGCCCTTGGTCTCCACCGGGAGCCGCTGCAGAGCAATCATGCATCCCTAACTCTCCCCAGGGGGGAGAGCAGTCTTATGGATGCTCAATCCTACCCCTTCCCCTGCTGACCCCCGGCGCCCGAGTCTGTTCCCGAACCTGGGTCGCCAGTATGGTTCGAGGTGTAGCGTCCAGCGCCTCAGCCCTCTGCGCCACCGGGACAGACTTAGCATCTTTTTAGTGTATAATATAACCAAAGCTATGAAACCAGGCATGGTGATATGGAAACATTTTGTAGAATCTTGGCTAGTGCCATGTGTACCAGCATGGGAGAATAAAAAGCCTAGATTGTTGAAGCTGAAAGATCCATTACCACAGTATGGGATAGATGGAATAAAAATGGTAATTAAGTGGGACATTTCTACCTCTCAAATAGTGTCTTTAGGTAGAAAGGCCATCTATAAGGAGATTTTAAAATTTGAATGCAGGTCTGAGATTGTGTTCCCTGACTGCCATGAAGAGCGAAAGGAGGAAGGTATTCAGCAATTAAGAAATCCAAGAATCCCCCAGTTTGTGTGGGATAGTGTCTGGTTATGTAACTTTGGTATACTGAATGCTAAAAATAATAGTAAGCATAAACAGCTAGCAGAAAGATATTGTTCCAGAGAGGACTGTGGACAAGTTCTGGAAACTCAGTTACATTTATTTATGGAATGTAGCTATATAAAACTTTTTTGGATACTGCTAGCAAAAACCTGGACAGAGCCCCTTTTTAGGACCCTTAATTATCAGACACTAGCATTTGGTCCTACAGACAGTAAATTTGGGAGATAACACAAGTACACAATCTATGTGGTGTTTGCTATCATTAGATACTTTATTTGGCAGGCCTGATGTACTGTATGTGGGTCCTGCAACAAAAAACGGTATCCCATATGGAATTGTTGCAGAATATAGGGTAAGCAATACATAAATTAACTCAATATAATGTGAATCAATTCCCGTAAGAGAAGATAAAACACTTATGGCTTAATTGTGATTTATGGAGTATATAAAGACCCAGAAATATGATATAAATAGTATGATGTATATTATATAAAGGAAGTTTGTTTTGCAATTATTGAATGGATTTGTTGATGTTTGTTGTGAAATCCAATTTTCAATAAAATTCCCCTACTCTTTTAGAGAAGTGCCATGGGATCTTTAACATCTACCTGAACTCCCACCAAAACAGGCAGGTGGGACCTTGATTTAACATTTCATCCAAAAGACGGAGTCACTATGGTCACTAAAGTAGCAGTCAATGGTATGGCAGCTGGGTTTTAATGTGAAAAAAATGTAAAGTAATACACTCGGGGCACAGAAACCCAGAGGCAGGATACAAAATGGAGGGTGGTACAGATGTCCACCAAGCAGGAAACAGGTCACATCAGGTTGACTTACAGGTGGCATGGTATGACAAGGCATTTGAGATGGTGAGTGGACTTGCGAGTGCATAGGGAGGGGTATCACCAGCAGAAATAATGAGGTGGTATTGCCTTTGTAGAGATCACTGGTAAGACCCACCGAGAGTACAGTGTCCAGTTCTGGAGACCACATCTTAGAAATGACATAGACAGAGTGAAGGCAATCCAGAAATGGGTAACTCAAATGGTGTAGGATCTGCATCAGAAGCTCTAGAAGGAGAGATTAAAGGACCTAAATATGTAAGCCTTGGAAGAGAGGAAGGAGAGGTGGGATATGATAGAGATCTTTAAATACCTCATGGGGTAAACAAAGTACAAGACAGAAGTATTTTTCAGAAAAAATGTGCTCAAAAGCAAGGGGACATGCTATGAAGCTGAAGGGGGTAGATTTACGAGAGATGTGAGGAAGTACTTCTTCAAAAAAAGAGTGGTGGATTCCTGGAACAGCCTTCCAGCAGAGATGATTGGGGCAAAATCAGTGGTGGGGTAAAAGAATGCATGGGATAGGCATAAGGGAATCTTTGAGGGAAGGAAGTGGGACGGAAAATGGGCTTAAGATCAAGCAGGATCTGCCGTGATACTGTACTGTAGGTAGGGAAAAATGGGCAGATTAGTGGGCCAAGTGATCCTTATCTGCCAGCAAATTCTATGTTTCTATAATAGAGTGTGTTAAATCCAACCCAAAAGGTAGTTTTGCAGAGCGACTGCAAAATCACCTTTTGACCTGTACTGGAGAATTCTCACCATCCTTGTTCATGAGGTATGGTCATATTAACAATATATTCAAAATTTGGGACTAATATTTTGTAAAATGGCTAAGTTATGAATAAAAGTATATGAGACACAAAAAATGGAACTTTAGTGCTACACATTTTAGTGCAGTACATTTAGGTGCAATGCAAAAATCAGTGACACTAATTTTGTATTGCACTTTAGAGTTGCACTTAAATGTGTGACACAAAAATTATTTTGACCCTACATCATGAACATGGTGGCTAGAATGTATTAAATCCCACCCTAAAGGTGGTTTAGCAGATCGACTGTGAAATCACCTTTCAGTCTGTACTTGAACATTCTCACCATCCTTGTTCAAGGAAAGTGTCATGTAAACAGCATATTCAAAATGTGGGACTAAAATATTGTAAAATGGCCAAGATATGAGTAAAAGTATGTGAAAACACAAAGTGGACTTTTAGTATTGCACATTTTAGTGCCACACCTTGAAGTGCAATTAAGTGCAACACTAAAATGTGCTACACTAACAGTTCAGTGTCACAAATTGTATTGTTGCATTTTAGTGTTGCACTTAAATGTGTGACACAAAAATAATTTTGAACCTACGTCTAGAACATGAAGCTGGAATATGTTAAATCCTGCCAAAAAGGTGGCTTTGCAGAGCGATTTCAAAATCACCTTTGCACCTATACTTGAAACTTCTCACCAATCTTGTTCATGAAGTAAGATCATATAAACAGTATATTCAAAATCTGGGACTAAGGCATTGTAAAACCGTCAAGTTATGAGTGAAGGTGTGTGAGACACAAAAATGGATTTTATTTTACTTGAAAGATTTTATTTCTTTTCAAACTTAAAAAACAACAGTAAGGACAACAATATATATATCCAAAGCATATGGAAAACCATCAGAGCATTGTATACTGTACATCACAGCAATTGATATCCATAAAGCTTGTTTACACGTGGTAATTAGAATTGTGCTACAAAGTAAAATGCTTCAAGATTACCTTGACAGGTCTCATGGTAAAGAGGGAAGAATGGTTAGTTAATACATATCTATGATGGTGGGTTTTCAGAGGGAGGAGAGGTACTGAACACAGGTGTGAAGTTAGAAATTTACCCCATTTCATGGAGTAAGAAAGCCTTTCAAAGGCAGCTAGCCTAACCATCATCGCATGCCAGGCCATGAGGGATGGTGGGGTGGGTTGCCTCCATTTCATTAAGATTGCACATTTTGTCTCCATAGGTGCAGCTAACAGCCAGTTTGCTTCTTGATTCAAGCCTCCAGGTAGCAGTGAGGTGTCCCCATGAGGATCACGGCAGGCTGACATGGCATCAGGAGGTCCACAATTCTTGAATCCCATGTTGCCCATTCAAAAGGGCTGCAGACTTGGGCACTGCCATAGTACAATCAGTAGATTGGAGTTAGGTGCATGACAACCTGGTATTTGGAGTGAGGTAGTGGGCCTCTGTGGCACAAAAAGTCAGGGGTATGATACAATCTATCTGTAAATGATTTTCATTTGCATTAACTTGCCCCTACCATCTCAGTATGCCATGTGAGCATTTCTGAGGCAGCATTCCCAGTTATCTGAAGGGACAGCTGATTGTAACTCCTGTTCCCATCCATTCTTACATCTTTCTGTGGCCCCAGATTGTGCGTCCCTGATTATCCAATAAATTCTTCCTGCAATACCCTTAAATTTGTTCAGTTTGTGCAGGTGCTGTAGCCACTCCCACTCTTTTGGTGGTGGAGGCTTCTTTTTAAAGAGTTAATGGCCCTTCTAATACAAAAATGAAATTCGACTGTCGCACATCTTAGTATTGGAAATTAAAATGCAACATTAAAGTATGGAACAATAACATTTTAGTGTCATAAATTGTGTTGTATTTTAGTGTTGCACTTAAATCTGTGACATGAAAATTATTTTGACCCTACATCATGAACATGGTGGCTAGAATGTTTTGAATCATGCCCAATAGGTGGCTTTGCAGAGCAAATGTGAACCTTTTGACCTGTGCTTGAAAATTTCCAACATCCTTGTTCATGAGGTTGGGCCAAGTATACAGAATATTTAAAGTTTGGGACTAAACTATTGTAAAATGGCCAAGTTATGAATAAAAGTATGTAAGACAAAAAACTGGAATTTTAGTGCTGCATATTTTTTTTCCACACATTTAAGTGCAACACTAACATGTTAGTGTCACAAAATTTAGTGTTGTACTTTAGTGAA
This sequence comes from Neoceratodus forsteri, assembly GCA_016271365.2. NCBI lineage: Eukaryota > Metazoa > Chordata > Ceratodontiformes > Ceratodontidae > Neoceratodus > Neoceratodus forsteri. The sequence continues at coordinate 89,541,660 of CM057453.1, forward strand.
AATTATTTTGAACCTAACATACTAAAATGGCAGCAGAATAGGCCTAATGGTCTTTTGTGTCTGCTCATTTGGTCAGCCCAATCCTGGGAGCTGACCTTGCTGCCCTCTTCATCCTCTCTGGCTTCTCCCTTCCCAGTCCCAGATATTCCCACTGCACAGGACTTTGCATCCAGAACCCTTTCCCTGTACCTGTCCCACCCCCTCTTGAACCCCTCCACCGTCTCTGCCTCCACCAGCCCCCTGGGCAGCGCATTCCATGGCTCCACCACCCTCTCAGTGAAGTAGCACCTCCTCCTTTCTCTCCTGAATCTCCCCCCTCCAGCTTCTACCCATGCCCTCTAGTTACCCCCTTCCTTCAGAACACCTTGACTGCTTCTCCCCTATTTAACCCCTTCATGTACTTGAAGACCTCTATCATGTCCCCCCAGTACTTTCTCTCTTCCAATGTGTACATATTTAGCTCTTCGAGCCTCTCCCCATAGGTCCTGTCCCCCAAGCCCCAGATCATTTTGGTTGCCCTCCTCTGGACCCTCTTCAGGAGTTCAATGTCCCTCTTTAAGTGTGGCCTCCAAAACTGCCCACAGTACTTGAGGTGCAGCCTCACCAAGCAGTTATACAGGGGGAGTATCACTTCCCTCCTTCTGGAGGTGATCCCCCTAGTGATGCATCCCAGCATCCTGTTGGCCTTGGCCGCTGCCCTCCTACAAGTCTAAGAGTTGTTCATCTTGACATCCACTACCACCCCCAGGTCCCTCTCAGCCATTGAGACTTGTAGCATTCCCCCCCAGGGTGTACTCTTGGCCCGGGTTTCTGGCTTCCAGATGCAGTACCTTGCATTTCCCTGCATTAAACCTCCGCTTCCACTTTCTAGACCACCTTTCCAGAGCCTCCAGGTCCCCCTGTAGGGCCACCTTCCCCTCCTCCCATTCCACCACCGCCCCAGTTTTGAGTCATCCGCAAAGAGACTCATCTCACTCCTGATACCCTTCCTTATGTCAGAGACATAGGCGTTGAACAGGAGGGGCCCAAGGATGGATCCCTGAGGGACTCCACTAATGACCCTCCTTGGGGAAGAGACTATCCCACCAACCACAACCCTCTGGGTCCGGTCCTGGAGCCAATTGCCTATCCATCTGATCATCTGGTTCCCCACCCCCATTTCTCCCAGCTTATTCAACAGGCCGCCGTGAGAAACAGAGTCAAATGCCTTGCTGAAGTCAAGATAGAGGACGTCTACCAGTCTACCCAGGTCCAAGGCTCTCATCACCCAGTCATAGAACTCCACAAGGTTTGTCTGACATGATTTCCCTGGGATGAATCCATGCTGTCTATCGTCCAGGCACCCCAACTTTTCCAGGTCCCCCCCAGCCTCTCCTTGACAATGCCCTCCATCACCTTGCCCACCACCAATGTCAGGCTGATGGGTCTGTAGTTCCCTGCTACCTCCCTTGATCCTCCTCATGGAGAGGCACTATATGCGTCACCTTCCAGTCCTGGGGCAGCCACCCTGTCCTCAGAGAGATGCTGAAAAGCTCTGCCAGGGGTTTCGCCAGGACATCCGCCAGTTCCTTCAGCACTCTGGGATGTAATTTATCTGGCCCCAGTGCTTTCTCCATCTTAAGGGACCTGAGGGCTTCCCTCACTCTATCTGCTGTGATTTCCACCTCTGCTACCTCGTCCCCCTGCCTTGCCTTCTTCCCCTCCAGCCAGTGATGGCCCATCTTCTCCCCAGACCCGATGATCGGCAAGGGTCCCACCCCTCAGTTTCACCATCTCCTCCCATGTATGATGCAGCCCCCCCATTTTCCTTGGTGAAAACTAAGTTGAAGTACTCATTTAGTACCTCAGCCTGCTCCCCCAGATCTTATGCCCATCCCTTCCCTGTTTTAATCCTGCTAATCTGCCCCTTCACCCTTTGTTTTTCCCCAATGTATCTAAAGAACCCCTTATTCCCTTTCCTAATTTCCCTGGCCAGGTTCTGCTCCTTCCTTGCATTAGCCACCCTCACCACCCTAGTGGCCCTTCTGGCCATCAGCTCATACTCCCCTCTATCCCTTTCACTCCTTGAGCACTTGAAATGCCTATAAGCCACCTTCTTTCCCCTCACCACCTCCTGAAACTTCCTGGTCCACCAGCAGGGTTTGCAGGCCCTACCACATTTTCATCTTACTCTTGCACAGGTGCTGGTAGCATCCTGCACCCCCCTACTGATGATTTCCCACCTACTGTCAGTGTCTATGTCTGGCCCAATCTCATCCAAATGCTTCTTAAGGATCCTTCCCATTTCCTTGAAATCCACCCCCTGAAGTCGGTTACCTCCATCTTTGTGCAGCCTTCTGCCCCTCCTAGGTCCAGGCAGAACCAGACCGTGGCATGGTCGCTCCCCGCCAATGGGTCCCTTTACTCCAGGTCCCGAATCTGGTCACTGTCTGTCAGGACCACATCCAGTATCTGCACCTCCCTGGTCGGTTCTCCCACCTGCTGAGTTAGGAATGCATCCTGAAAGACATCCAACAACCTCTGTTCCATGGCCACCGAGGATGTCATAGTCTCCCAGTCCATTTCTGGCATGTTTAAGTCCCCCAACACCACCACCCTTCCCCTGCCCAATTTGCAGTGTCTCCCAACATCTGCCACCAGACTCTCCTCCAGCTTCTCCGCCAGTGCAGGGGGTCTATACACCACTCCTATTTTTACTCTCTTGCCCCCATTTGTTATCAAGGTGACCCAAATCGCCTCCACAGTTCCCTCTGCCTCCTCCACTCCTCCTATGCCAATGCAGTTTTTGACTATCATTGCTATCCCTCATGCCCTTCCCCTCCCTCCCGTCCTTCCTGAACATAGTGTAACCCTCCAGGTTCAGGTCCCAGTCATGCACTGTGGTGGCCCAGGTCTCAGTGACCGCTGCCACATCCACCTCTCCCTCAGTTAGCATCGCCTGGAGCTCAGGCATTTTATTGCCCCTACTTCTGGCATTTAGCAGGACTATGTTCCACCCTTTCCATATACTTCCATTTCCCCTGCTCATGTTCCCATGGGGATTCCATCTTCCCCAGGTCAGAACCTTACCAGCCGTTCTTTTCCCACATTCCTCCAGCTCCCAAGGGGGGTGGATACTGAGTCCCTCCTTTATCGGACCCCCCTCGACAGCCTTTTCTCCCATCCCTCCCCCCTTCACAAGTATAAACCCCACCTTTCACCAATGAACCCCTCTATTTTCAACTTAAGGATTCCCCTCCCCTCCAAATTGAGATGGAGCCTATCTCTAGCATATAGCCCCTTATCTTCCCAGGTCTTCCCCCAGTCCCCCATCAAACCATACCCTCTGGCCCCACACCACTCCCTGAGCCACTGGTTTATCTCCCTAATCTTCCTCTTGTGTTCCCCACTAGCCCTTGGCACTGGCAGGATTTCCGAGAAGGAAATCGTGCATCCTATGTCATGACAGACCCTGGCAAGCCCCCTGAACCTTGCCTGTATCTCTAGCTCACTATTTCCCTCGATGTCATTGGTACCCAGGTGGACAAGTATATCCGGGAAACCTCCACAATCCTTTGCCAACTGATATACCTCATGCTTGGCCCTGTGCACCGTTAGTCCAGGGAAGCATTTTGTTCTAACTGGGCAGGCTTCCCCCTGCCTATCTCATTTGATACCCCTGATCATGTAATCACCCAACAGGATCACTCTAACCACCCCTTTTCCTCCATTTCCCCCCTTTCATGTCCCTCATCCTTTCTATCGGCCCCTTCCCCCAGCCAGCTCCTTGCTCCTCTCCGTATCTGGGTGCCCCTTGCCGCCCCCTCCTTATTTGCCCTGGCCACCCCCCCGATCCTATGCCTCTCCTCCTCCCGAGTATCCTTTTGTACCCTGCTATCCCCCCCATTGCTGCTCATGACTGGTCCTTCCCCCCATCTGCTAAACTTACCTGGCTCTTCTTCCCTTCCTTCCTGCCTCCGTTCAGCCCCTCCTTGCCTGTTGATCTCCCCTGGCATAAACCCTCAGCTGCCTTTACTGTATCCTCCCTGTACTTCTGGTCCTTCTCCTTGCCCTTTCCTCCCAACAGGTCCTTGTCCTTGCACTTTCCTCTCTCAACCCCCTCCTCCTCCTCCTGCTCTGATCCACCACTCTCCCATTTTCCCATGTTCCAAGTTCCACCCTGTTCTTCCTGCTATCCAGCCCCTGCCTCCTGCCCTCCACTCCCTTATCATCTTCAACTGCCCCTGTTATGGCTACATCACCCCCCTCATCCTCAAGTGAAAGAAGAGAATTGAACCAGTTACTGAGCTTGAAGTCTGATCCACCTCCCCCCTTGCTTCCTTCTGTCCTGCCCCAGCCATCTGCCTACTTCCCTGAGAATTTCCTCCATTTGGCCCCCCCTCTGTGAGGGTCCCCAGATACCTGCCTGCTTCCTTGGTAGTGTCATCCTTTTGGACCCCTTCTGTCAGGGTCCCTATGTGACCCCAGAGTACTCTCCTGCACTCCTTTCCCTATACCCCTGTCCCTAGTGCTTGGTGCAACCCCATGGAAGAGCCCCTGCCCTATTCCACAACCATACCTCCCCCCCTCCAGCTGTCTCCTAATCCCCTCAACCTCCTCCCTAAGCTGTGCCAGCTGGTGGCACAGCGGGCAACCACCAAACTTCCAAGCCCAGTCCAGTATCATGGCCGACCCACACCCTGTGCACCCCACCACCCTCCCAAAGATGCTGGCCCTAATGACGTGTGGCCCCATCCTCCTCCAAGTAGGTTTCCTTGGGTGAACTACCAGGTTCCCCACTAGTCCAAGATACGTTGCTACCCACTAATCAGGTCACCCACTAATCCTAGATACAGTCCCACAGTAAACAGGTACCCCCATTACTAGGTGCAGTACTACACAGTAAACTTATAGGGGAAGTATACAACTCCCTAAGCTCCTCTTTCTCAGCCCTTAAACCCAGCCCCCAGTGGCTAGAACTACATGAGCTGCACCTAAAGCCTTTTCCTCCAATTGCAGGGCAGGTATTCCCCATAAATCAGCCTAGCTCTGGGGAGGGAGGGGTGAGGTGGGACTAGGGCCACATCCAACTCTCAGAAGAGTGTATCAGCCCTGTGACTGCCCCTCACTGCACCTCCAAGCACTACCAGCTAAGAAAATCTTTCAAGTCTACTTCCTCACAGCATCCAGCTAGAAGCTTCTTTCCCCATTCACCTCTAACTGAAGACTGACTGAGTTAAGAGTCCCACCTTGCATTCAAACAGCACTAATCCCCTGTGATATGATACCTGCACTTACAGGCCAGACAGCAGCTTTTAAGCACACACACACCAAATAGTCTGCTAGAAACAAACAGAAAACCAGCTAAGAAAATCTTTCAAGTCCACTTACTCTCACAGCCTCCTGCTTTTAAACACCCACAAACACCAAATTGTCTGCTGGAAACACACAGAAAACCAGCTAAGACAAATCTTTCAAGTCTACTTCCTTACAGCATCCAGCTAGAAGCTTCTTTACCCATTCACCTCTAACTGAAGACTGACTGAGTTTAGAGTCCCACCTTACATTCAAACAGCACTAATCCCCTGTGATATGATGCCTGCACTTACAGGCCAGACAGCAGCTTTTAAGCACACACACACACACACACACACACACACACACACACACACACACACACCAAATAGTCTGCTTGAAACAAACAGAAAACCAACTAAGAAAATCTTCAAGTCCACTTACTCTCACAGCCTCCTGCTTTTAAACACCCACAAACACCAAATTGTCTGCTGGAAACACACAGAAAACCAGCTAAGACAAATCTTTCAAGTCTACTTCCTTACAGCATCCAGCTAGAAGCTTCTTTACCCATTCACCTCTAACTGAAGACCGACTAAGTTAAGAGTCCCACCTTACTTTCAAATAGCACTAATCCCCTGTGATATGATGCCTGAACATGGATGCTAGAATGTATTAAATCCCACCCAAAAGGTGATTTCACAGAACAATGGTGAAATCACCTTTTGACCTATACTTGAACATTCTCACAATCCTTGTTCATGAGGAACTGCCATGTAAACCGTATAGCCAAAATTGGGGACCAAAATATCATTAAACAGCCAAGTTATGAGTAAAAGTATGTAAGACACAAAAATGCAGTTTTAGTGTTGCTCATTTTAGTGTCACACATTGAAGTGCAACAATAACATGTAAAACACTAAAATTAATGTGTTGCATGGCAAAAGTCTTAAAAAGGTATTTGTGGCTTGTAAAACAAACAACAGACTCTAGCGTAACAGGTCCCCTTTAACAAGATTCATGTATTTGTTTGTTTTTCAAATTCTTAATTGTTATGTATTTTCCATGTTGGTTTTTAGTTAGAAAAAAATAAGATGGCAGCTGTAATGACCTGAAAAAGGGTTTTTATTTGTATCATAAGAGCTACTGTACATGTTGTGAAAGCAAAACAATCTTATGACACAGAAAGTTTTGTTTTATGTCATATCAAATGGTTATCCAAAACCCTAATGAGCATTCTCAGAAAAGAAAAATATTCAATCCTTATAACTCTGGAACTGATTAATATTTTTTGCATGAAATCTATAAAAGGCTCTGTCTCAGCACAGGTTGCTGCTGCCCTAAAAGATTTGGAAAACAATTTCCTACCATCTTGGGCTGGGCCATGGAAGAGAGCAAAAACATGTATTAAGTATAGGAAAAAATTTAGACATTACTGTAAAAATGACATACAGTATCTGAATCTAAGAAGCCACACAAGCTAATGTCTTAAAACTTCCCATATCTTGAGACCCTGCCTGCTGGGCAATGCATGCCACATTTGGGGCAATTTTGTCAAACAACATCAAAGTTACTGTATTAAGGTGAAGAGTTAAGGGATGAACACTGAACACTCCACTCAACCCTAACTATACTGGTGCAAGAAGTTGGTTGGTCCAAGAAGGTACCTTATGAAGGTTTATTTGAATAAGTATTCATCGGTTCATTAATAGGATAGTAAAAATGTGGCTTCTGATCATGCTCAGTAGGGCTTTCTGGATAGCCGTTTTTGCGACCTACAATTTTTGGGGTCATATGCCTAGACGTAGGTAGTGAGAAAAAAAATTAGGCCATGAGGGAAACCATCTTGTTTTTGATTTGGGCCAAAAAGAAAAAACACAAAAAGCATAAAAACAATCCTTTTCCAAAAAAACAAACTGTTGAACCTACCTAAACAGGACCCAATTAGCTAGACTCTTGAATTTTTTTTGATGAAAAAAATGACCCATAAATATGTTTTGGGGCATCCTGAAACTGTGACCTAAGAATATTGTCCTGCAGCAAAAGAATATCATCTCGCATCATAATAATACTGGGTTGTGACATACAAATTCCGACTCATGACATAAGAAAGGGAAAAGGGAAAGGGAACATTATTTAACCAGGAGTAGCACACTAAGCCAAAGCTTGTTTCCAGATGTGGTCTGGGAGCGTAAGGAAGTTAAGTGACTTGTTCAGGATCACACAGTATGCACCTAGGTGGCTGTTCGGTAGTAAGTGTTTGGACTTACTACCAAAAAACAACTTTTCCTCATAACTCATCTGCTTTTTAAGATTTTTTTTTCACCAAATTTTTATCGTGTTTCTTTTTGAATCCCACCTCATAAACAATGGAGATGAAATTTCTCATATCTGGCCCAAAATATGATTTTGCAGTCATTCCACAAAATCATCTTTTGGGCAGGATTTGGAAAATATCACCTATCAGATTCATGAAAGTATAGCCTAGAGGTCAGAGTAACAAGCTGAAAATGAACTTGGCACATCCAACAGACGTGGGTTTGATTCCTACAACTGCAGCTTGTATACTGTATGACTCTGAGCAAGTCACGTAACCTCCCCAGTGCTCCCAGGTTGCCTTTAAAAACAGGGACTTGTGCCTAGTAGGCCTTACCCAGTTACCTCTAGACTCTAAAAAATATATATATATATATATATATATATATATACACTGTATATGAAGGCCTCACCTCTGCCCTATTGCAAAATGACAGGTGGTATGCTGTTGAAGCTGACAGCAGTACCTGGTGGGGACTGGGCCCGGGGAGGACTAGGTTACTCGGCACAGGGGGCCTAGGTTTGGCTACTCTGCACAGGGGCACCCAACTAAATCCAAACACAGGAAGCAATAACTGTAGTGTCCAATACCAGGAATGAGATTCTAAAGTGTGGCTTTTTTTTACATCCAAACTGAATAAACAAAGCATAGATGGACCCCCACAAGGCTACATTCCTGGTAATGCAAATAAGAGCAACAGAACACTTCTTCAACATTTCAACCCTCAGGCTCTGAACCCACCAGGCACACAGCCTGGACTTGCACGCAGCTTTGGGTACACAGCCCGACTTGTACACTACTTGAGTTTTTCTCCTGGCCCGGCTCCCCCTCCGGCCACTTAATCATGGTCCATATGGCAGTGAACCAATTTTCTGTTGGTGGCTCCCCAAACCACCTTAGAGCCTTCGACTCCTTAAGGGAAATTTTCCTTTCAATCCCACATCTGGGTACTTCCCTCATCACTGGCCAAGTGAATGAGGCAAAGTAGAAATCCACAGAGCAAATCCATAAAGGTGGACCTGGTTACTAAAGATGGGGGGTCTCCCACCTCCAGCTCCCACAATCCATACCCAGTCATTTCTCTGTACACTAAACAACTCTTTTTGAAAGCTTGGCAATGTAGATTACAGGGTAGATGTGTATTACATCTCCTCTACCTGTCATGACTTTCCCCTTGTGCTGGACTTGAACATACTTTTACTTTGGCTAAGCCTATTCCTCTAGGCCTCCCACTAATTCAGTAGTCCAATCTCCACTTTGACACAGTTCAGGTGAAACATGGGCCCTTTGGAAAGAGCAGAACTCACCCTTTAGTTGCAGGTGCCCCACAGGTGAATCTTGAAATCTTCTTGTACCCCACACACATGGAAAAATAAGGCAGCTTCTTCTCTAGCAGTAGCCAGGGGGTTGCCCCTGGAATAGCAGGCAAACAGTCCACCCCCCATCCCCTGAGGGATGGGGCACAGAGACCTGAATCAGTGGTCTCTGCCACTTAAAGAACAGCTTACTGTGTCCCTTTTTAGGCAGAAACACACACCTTTCCCTAAAAGTAGCTCTATTTCAGAGCTGGGGCTCCAAGAGCCTGTGCACAGAACTGCTGTGCTCCTCACACAACAATCTCCAACTCCAACTGACTGTTCAAAACTCCCAACATTCTAATCTAACTCCCTTCTGCAGATTCCAATGTGGCTCATGCAGCTGTGATAGTTCTATGGTGATGTCATCCCTCAGTCTCAGCTGAGACTGAGAACAGAGTGAGACAGTGTGAAATCTATTTAACTGGAGTTTCACAAGCTGCCTTCCCTGCCTACCACCAGGTCTTACTGAGATTCTAGTAACCCCGAGTAACAGGGTGGTTACATATATATATATATATATATATATATATATATATATATATTATAGGGGTGCGGTTGTGCCCCTATATTTAGGGTTATGAAGCCACTTCTATGTTAAACTCGAAGTTTTGCATATTAATAACACTGGACCCATTCAACGGATTTGCATGAAATTTGGTATGCTCAGTGGGGCATGGTAGATATCTTGATTTGCCAAATTTTAGTTTTGGTCGGAAATTACAGTTTTTGCACATCCAAATGCTGAAAATGCACTTTTTGCCAGTTATGTGGGCAGTTTTTTTGATTTTGTCCATGGCACTGGGTGGCCATTGTGGGGTGTGGGGCTCTGCAATTTGGCACGTTGAAAGAACATGACTCAAGGAATATGTCGCTTTTTGTTTGGTGAAAAAATATTAATCCATTCAAAAGTTATTAAAGTTTTTAAGTTCCCATTATAAGTCTATGGGAAAATTTATAGGGTTATTTTGCAAAAGAAGAATGGGGTTTTGGCCATCTGGACCCTCCTCACAATCAAAGAATTTGCAGGCTCATGATCAAAGAATCTTTGATCGCGAGGAATTCTTTGATCGCGACGGCCTCCATCTTGTTTTCATTTTGCGGTCAGAAAAAAACAAATATCTCGGCTCAGGGGTGACTTCTGAAGTAAAACTATAATGGGTTTTACTCAGGGGTCTTCCCTGTATTGAGCTATGCCTGTGATTTCTTTTAACAATGTTAAAAAATAGAGTTTCAAAGTTTTTAATTCTTTGATCATGGCTCGTTAACGATCTTTGATCACGAGCCTGCAAATTCTTTAATCACGAGATTCTTTGACTGCGATCTTTGGTAGTGAGGGCGTGACTAGATGGCCAGATTAAAAAATCAAATTTCTTAGCCAAGGGGTGACTTATAAAGACAAACTAGGATGGGTCCTGCTCAGGGGGCTTCGTTCTATCAAATCATGCTTGTGGTTTCATGTATTTATGTGTAAAAATTTAGTTTTACCATTTTTTATTCTTTTGATTGCAAGCCTGCAACTTCTTTGGTCACGAGCCTGCAAGTTCTTTGATCATGAGATTCTTTGATCGTGATCTTTGTTCGCGAGGGAGGGACTAGATGGCCAGATTTGGAGGGACCAGATAGGCCAATTTTAACAACTTTTAAAATTAAATATCTCAGAAATGGTTTGGTCTTTTAACTTGAAATTTGGAGGGTGTTGACGGGATGTCCTATAGATGTGAATTCTGGTATTTAGCTGTAGGAAAATACATTTGTTGTGGAGATATTGTGTGGCACATTTTATGTTTTGCGGACAGCGTTTTGCATTGTGGTAGTGGCTTGAAATTTATAGGGTAGCTAGACTTACTGCCATGGACGTACATTTCAGTTGTTAGGTGTGTAAAATGTAAACAGGTGCAGAATTCTACTAAATGAAAATCTCAAACTTTAAAATGTTATATCTCGGACATGGTTTGGTCTTCTAAATTGAAATTTTGAGGGTGTTGAGGGAATGTCCTGTGCATGTGAATTATGGTATTTAGGTGTTGGAAAATTAATTTGCTGTGGAGATATTGCATGACACACTTTACATTTTATGTATAGCATTTTGCATTGTGGTAGTGGCTTCACATTTATAGGGTACCTAGCCTTACTGCCATGGAAGTAATTTTCAGTGGTTAGGTGTCTGATATGTAAACAGGTGTGGAATTATGCCAGTTTGATGAATGAAACTTTGTTTTATTTCAAGGTGGTGGGGGCCCCACTCTCCCAACCATATGCGCTCCCACCAATGCATATAATATTCAGTACTTGTACTGTTATGTTAGGCAGAAATTTGGACGTTGGTGGGAGTGTGGGGCCCGGCACTCCACCAACTTTGCATGACTTTCACTTTTCTATTCTTTCTCAAAAGTAAGGAAATTCTATGCAAAAAACTTTGTTAATGCATCATCAGTTAAAACAAAAGTAAGGAATGAGACCTTAGGGTTGCCCTCCTCCCATGTACCCCCTCCTCCTGAGATTGACAGATGACGGTGTGTCATTGGGGTTGTGAGGCCCAAATGTCACCCTATTCTTCTTTACTGTGGCTTGCTAACATGATTACATGGGTGACATTTAGGCCTCACAACCCCAATGACACACCCAGTCACCTGTCAATCTCAGGAGGAGGAGGGGGGAACACGAGAAGGGGGGAAGGGGCAACCCTAAAGGCCTCATTTCCTTACTTTTTGTGTTTTAACCCTAAATGATGTATTAACAAAGTTTTTTGCATAGAATATACTGTATCTATATATATATATATATATATATATATATATGAGGTGGGGTAATAACAAGACGGGCTAGATTTTCAAAGTCCCCAGGGACTAAGTCCTACTCCACAGCCAATGCTGCAGGATGAAATCTGTGTACCTGTGGAGTTTTGTATTTCCAGCCAGCACAGCTGCAGGGGATGTTACATCTGGTCCCACCAGGCATAACTTTTCCCTTCAGCTGTGCTGAAAAATCAGCCACAAGCTGCTGTAAATCATGGAGCCAGTTGTAAACGAGCTCCACCTTTGCAGATTCCACAGCTGCGGGAAAAACTGCAGCTCCACAAGTGGAGACCCACTTATACCAGTTTTTTCCTACAATCATGGGAATTTCAGTGGCTTTGAAAATTAGCTCACTATGATGAGAAAGGCTAGACAACAATCCATTATGGGCTACTTGCCCTATGACAGTTCACTCCTTCCAGATCTCGTGAACAATTACAGAAAAGTGAACCTTTCCCAGTATAAGATAAGTTATTAATTTAGGGGGTTCATAAAATATAAATGAAATTGTACTACAGTATTCCATTTTGATGTTAGAGAGGGAGCAAACTGTCACGGGATGAATTGCCCATAGCAAATCGATGTGTTCCTGTTGAAAATTTGGGGTCAGAATCCTAAAAAGCAGCAAAGTTATGCAGGAGCATTAAAAATGTTCATCATTCATTCATAACTTTGGCAATTTTCAATATTTTAACCAACATTTTCAACATAGCCATTTTTTTACCCCACCCCATGAATGTGACAGGTGTCATTTTTCAAATTTTGCCCCAAATGATGTTTTAGCCAGTATTTTATGATATCTGTCATGTTCAGAAGGTGGAGTCCTAAAATGACTAGGTTGGAAATGTTGGGTCAAAATGTTAACAAAAAAAAAGTAAGAAGAAATGTTTCTTACATGACAGACTGTTGTCCCTGTGGGTATTGTCTTGTGTTTCCATGCTGACAATTCGAGTTTGGGGAAGATCTCAGTAAGATAGCAGGACTGCACAAGGATGTCACTGTCACATGCTACCATTCCTAACCAAGGAAAGGATTACGCAGATTTCTGAAACACAGCTGCCACTTTGTAGTGGAGCAAGAAGCCTTCCATCACATGTACTGTTATGTCAGAGCCTGACAGGCCACTTACTACATCAGGAGAAGCGGGTTGGAACAAAAAAATGGGGCTTGAAATATCTGCACTATTCTGCTTATTCCATTTTGCAAATGAGGATACAATTCCAACAGTACAACAAGCATTTGTCAATGCTGAATGTTGCTTGCTTGTATGTGTTGTTTAGATATTTGGAAGTGATAGTTCCATGCCTTCCTCCCAAGTCATCCACTGTGTCTTTCCGCTCAGTATTCACAGAAGAGTGGGAGGAGCAAGGGCCACAGCAGTAAAGCAGTTGCCAAGGGGGTGATGAGGTGGACAATAGTCCATCCAAAGGCAAAAGAGTCCTGCAGGAGCTCACTAAATTGAAGGTGGACAAAGCAATGGAACCAGATGACATACGCCCAAGGATATTAAGATAACTGTGAAGGGAGCTAGCAGTACCTCTGGCAGCCATGTTCACTGAGTCATTCAACATGAGTGAATTGGAGGGGGGCACATGTGGTCCCTCTACACAAATGCAGCAGCAGGGAGAAGGCAGGGAACAATAGGCCATTCAGCCTTACCTCAGTAGTGAGGAAGATCATGGAGGCATTGCTTAAAGAAAGGATAGTGGGGCATCTAGAAGCCATCGGAGCCCAGGACCATAGACAACATGGATTCACAGTGGGGACATCATGTCAGACAAATCTGGTGATTTCTTTGACTGGGTGACAAAGGAAGTGAATCAGGGTGGGGCAGTGGACAACGCTTACCTTGATTACAGCAAAGCCTTTGACACCATCCCACATAGGAGGCTGATAAACTAGCTGGGAAGGCTGGGCATGGGGGAAAGGGTGGCAAGCTGGGTTAGAAACTGGCTAACAGACAGGAGGCAGAGAGTGGTGGTAAATGGGGTGCAATCTAAGGAGAGGGCGTGACTAGTGGGGTGCTGCAGGGTCTTCATTAGTAACATTGCAGAACGGCTGAAGGGAATTTTTTTACCAAATTTCCAACATAGCCATTTTAAGGCCTCTGCTCGTGAACAGTGTCACTGTGATTTTCTTAATCTGTCCCAAACATTGATTACGCACACTGACTGCGCCATTGTGTGCTACATGCACAGAAACACATTTGGGTGACATGTAGTAGACATCCATACTGCTCATAAGGAGGTGCGGTAAAATGGCAATGTTGAAAATCTGAGTGCAAATATTAAAAATTCATGTAACTTACGAGCGTGGTAGGAATTGCAGAACGACGCTTGTAAAACAGTCATTTTTAGGGTTTCTTTTTTTCATCAAATTTTCAACATAGTCATTTTAAGACCTCTGCTCATGAACAGTGTCACTGTGATTTTCTTAATGTGTCCCATACATTGATTTCGCACACCGACTGCGCCATTGTGCGCTACATGGGCAGAAACACGTTTTGGGTGAGATGTGAAAAATTACAGCTGTACTGCTCAAAAGGAGGTGTGGTAAAATTGTAATGTTGAAAATCTGGAGCTAAAATATTGAAAATTCATGAACTTATGAGTGTGCATAGGAACTGTGCAACGCACACTCGTAAAACAATCATTTTTAGGAATTTTTTCACCAAATTTTCAACATAGACTTTTTGAGAGCCCACCTTATGAACACTGGCAGTGTTGTTTCGTTAATTGGTCCCAAAAAGTGATTTCACGTAGTGACCGTGAAATCACCCTCTGGGCCTGATTAACGCCATGACAGTGAAAGAATTCATGAGAAGGGGTCCTAAAAACCCCATGTTGAAAATTTGGGCCCAAAATTCCCAAAAATGCCTGAGATATGCAACAAAGTTGAAAAAACCCTGTTCATTACATTATACAGCTTACCGGCATTTCCTCTGTTCACAGTCGGCTTTGAAGAGTGCAGACGTGTTCCCGGTCCACCGAAGATCATTGCGCCGAGGTCTGGAGGTAAGTATGGGGTGAGGGAGGGGTGTGGGAGGCAGGTTGCAGTGGGTGGGTGCGGGTTGTGGGGGCAGAGGTGACTACGAGGGACCGTTTTTTGTTTACAGGTTTATTTTTTAATTAAGACGACGCGGGATGTTTGCCACACTGGGGTGGGCTCCCAGTGTGGCAGCTGGAAATGCTTTTTGGGGGGGCTGGAGCCGATGGGGGATTGGGCACCCCCGTCAGCCATAACAAGTGTTGCCATGCTGGGGTTGGCTCCCAGCATGACGCCTGGAAAGCTTTTGGGGGGGGCATGGAGCCAGTAGGGGATTGGGCACCCCATCGGCTATAACAAACTTTGCCACACTGGGGTTGGCTCTCAGCGTGGCACCTGGAAAGCTTTTGGGGGGGCGTGCAGCCATGGAGCAGGCGGGGGATTGGGCACCCCTGTCGACTATAACAGTTTTTGCCACGCTGGAGTAGACTCCCAGCGGCACCAGGACAGCTTTTGTGGGAGGGGGCGGAGCTGATGGGGGATTGGGCACCTCTGTCAGCCATACAGTGTGTGCGTGGGGGAGGGAGCGCATCAGCATGCAGCATGCGTGCTTGCATGTGTGTGTGTGGGGGGGAGAGCTCTGCTCACTGAAGCGGAGCTCTCCCTTTCAACTGCATGGTACTGCATTTTCAACTGCTGTCATAGACAGCTGCAGCAGTGATTGGGGAGCCAGGGCCGTACCTGCAAACACACTGACTGAATTAGAAGACGGGTGCCACACCTCCGAAAACTTGGATGATGGCACTATGTTTCTTGCACATGCGTGCAAGCAACATAAAAAGAAGGGAAATTAATTGCAAAAAAACTACAGGTGTATGAAGTTGCTGAAATATACTTCGGTAAGTTTTGCTTTTCTTACAAACATTCAGCAACAGCATACAGGGAATAGGTCCAGGCTCTTTAAATCGAAGCTGAAAATTTTCAAAAGCTAAAACAAATTTCCACAAATTTGCTCCAACTTAGCAAATGAATTAAAACATTGCTACATCTCCCCATTTCGGTGCCTCTGAATTGCTCTGTTACTGTTCTTCCTGCACACCCCCATTCCTACCTTTTTCCATCTCCCCCTGCATTGTCCCTTTCGTTCCTTTCATCCTGCTCTGTTGCTACATCTACTGTACATTTTTCTTGCACTGAAGTTCCAGTGCAGCCTTCCTTTCCTGCTCCCATCTGATCTGCCCCTCTTGCCTGGTCTACTGCTGGAGGGGGGCCTTCATTACCCCCGTGGTGCTCTCCTCAGTGGTGAGCAGTTTATCAGTTTTAAATGGCCTCAAGTGCCAAGAGGTTGGTGCCCCAGACCCCTAAGAACTGAAAACCATCACACCTATTGTATACTACCATTAAGCCACACATTGAAGCAATCTATTTTCATTGCTCCTATGATTGTAGCATGGCAGCAGTAGAACCCAGAGAAATTCCTGGTAGTACTGCTTCTCCTCTTTGCTGAAGTCATTTGGTGCCAGTGTCAGGAGTCAGCATGACATGGAAAATACTTGGATAGTGATGGTTCTGTGACAAATAGGGTTGCCATTTCAGGGCAACCAGAATTGTCAAGGGTTTTCCTGAAGGAAATGCCAGGGGTGTTGATGGATAGGTAGAAAAGGGAAATGGTAGGCTAGACACAAAGGGTTGAGAGGGAAGAAGGAGGGGGGTGGGGCCAGATGAGGTCACAAGGTGAGTAAAATGATGCAGGTAAATTGGAGCAAGGTGATTGGTTGTAGGGGTGTGACAAGCCTGGGTTCCTTAGGGGTCCTGAAGGACTATAAAAGTGGATGCAGGAGAAGGAATCCCCCTTCTTCTGCTAGAATTGAAATTAAAGTAGATCTTAGCACATCAATTGGCAACACACATATCTTACAGGTTTTGATATCACAAGGTAAGACCAGATAGGCTTGTTGTGGGGATGGCCTGTACAAGGATTCAAGGGAGCTGAAATTGAGTTGGAACCAATGCAGGCATCCTTTTTTCTCTGTGGTTGAATTTCAACTGGGGATGAGATACAGATTATGCTATTTTACAGTATATGTTTACTGTGCTCTGAAAGAACTTCTGGTGCCTTACTGCCCCGGCCGATCGCTCCGCTCGGCCGATGAGGGGTTGTTAGAGATTCCAAGAGTGAATTTAAAATCTTCTGGTAGTAGAGCATTTTCTTATGCCGCACCCACTCTTTGGAATTCTCTACCACGCCAGTTAAGGGAGTGCAGCTCCGTGGAGGTATTTAAAGAAAGATTTAAAAACCTACTTATGGGATTTGTCCTATCTGGATGATTAATGGAAATTATTTGTAAATATTTGCCAATCGTATGAATGATCGCATGGTTTGTTTTAATTAAGTGATGTTTTAATGAATTTATTTTTATATGTTTAAAATTGTTATTGTATATTGTGTTTTGATGTAAAGCACCTTGATATTTCTGACAGGCGCATTAAAAATAAAGTTATTATTATTATTATTATCTCTCCCATTTGATGGTTTGGTTTTAGGTTCAGAAATGTGTTTTCACAGTCCTAAGTTTAAAAGCATCTGCTGAAGAAAAGAGAATTGGCCCAGGTGGGTCATGGTTGTTTAGTAATCAATGCTGCAAGGGAAATCAGAAAGAGAGAGATCAAGTATTTACAGAGGGAAAGATTTTATCACATGGTGAGGTGCTTTGCAGTTGTGTAGAAGTGTGGGTTAAGTGACAACACAAGACAGTTCTGAGTTGTAGAAAACACACTGGCTTAGTGCGTTAAAAGGATTTATTTCTGTTATAAATCAAATCAAACTCATCCACTGAAGCAACAAAAAGAAAATAACGTTCATAGTTTAAATCAAACAAAATTCACACAGGGTGATCCCATCAGACTATCAGGACCACTATCCTCTGTGTCCAACATCCATCTGAATCACGCTTCAGCTGAAGTCTTTATATAGTATTTACTTGATGACATCATGTTACACTAACTCCACCCCTAATACTAATACAAGGAATTAATCTACACTAATACATGCATTTGGGTGGTAACTGAGGTCATTAGTTGCATTGTATCATATTTATAAGCCCATTAGATTGGCTGAATCAAATAAAGTTTTATAAATTTTGTATCAATCATAATTTTAGCTGCATACTAATAGGACACCTTAACACCCTGACTCCTCCTTCTGATGTAATACCTCCTTCTGAATGTTGCTATAAAAGCAGGACAGAGAGGAGCGTTCAGTCCTATGAGTGCCTTCCTACAGGTAGGAACTATGTGTGGAGTCTTAGGGAAGTAAGGTTTAGCCTTTAACCCAAAAAGAAAATGAAATGTCTCCATTATAAAATAAAACTCCTTCACTAACAGTGATTATGAATACTAGACCTAAATTGCTACTGTCACTTTAAATATTAGCTTTGTTTAGGCTGCTCTGAAGTCTAGCTGAAGGGGTTGCTTCCTAAGCACCTCTGTCAGGTAACTTATAAACTTAATTATTTTCTTGTTCCCTTTCTGACATGCTTTATTTTATCTGGACTGGGTCACTGAAAGACCAGGCAGGCACAGTCCTTGTGTGCAGGTTGGAACAAGAAAAAGGGAAAAACGATAACTGTAGAAAGAGCTCGCTATAAGTCGTTTCTTGTTTTGTTTTTATTCACTTCCTGCTTGTACCTGCTTAGCTGTCTCTCTGGGAAACTAGCAAGGGGGAATACATTTATCTGCAAGGGGAAGAACGTCTGCTTTGAACGAAGGAAGTCGCCGGGAAAAGTGCTATGAATAGCAGAGGCGCTTCCCGAGGCTGAAAGGATTCCTTTTCTTTAGCGCTGACCCCTCTGGTTTCCCGAAGCTGCAAGATGCTCACAGCCCAATGACAGTGAAGCAGCAGGGAAACAGGGTGAGTCAGGCAACACTCTCCTTGCTCTAATGAGCAATAATTCCAACACAGCTATATTTATTTAATATTTTTAACCTTACTGGCATTAATCCTGGTCCAAACAGCTAATGACCAGCTAAGTCTTGCATCAGCTGTTAACGGTGTTACCCCAGCCCTCCTGTGGGACATTTTAAGCCACGACAGTATGGCAGATAAAACCAGTACACTAAAAGAGAAAAGGGGGGCCATTATTTTAACCTCTACATACTGAGTTCAACGGGGGGTATAT
This sequence comes from Neoceratodus forsteri, assembly GCA_016271365.2. Classification (NCBI taxonomy): domain Eukaryota; kingdom Metazoa; phylum Chordata; order Ceratodontiformes; family Ceratodontidae; genus Neoceratodus; species Neoceratodus forsteri. The sequence continues at coordinate 89,560,567 of CM057453.1, forward strand.
AAATCGAGTGTCTACCTTTTACAGTCTGACATTCATTTGGTGATATGTGGAACTTTCCACCTCCTGAACAAATCCTAAAGAGAAAACAGGCAGGAATGTACTATAATAGGAGGCCAACCATATTACAGTAGAAAATAAAGGATAGAGTAAGAAAAAAAATATAGAAAAAAACTAGTACTACTGCAGTAGATTTAAAAGAAAAATAACAGAATAGAGAACAGCAGAGGTTGTTCTGGGGAGGGGGGGGTCCCATTCTACCACAAGTTGTATATTTTAATTGAGCAAATGGGGGAAGTTTTTGGTTGGAGCAGGCCCACGATGGGGAACAAGTGTTGATGACATTTTGAATTCCTCGAGTCAGGCAAAGGCTCACTGGTGGTATTCCGTGCAGAGGGTGTGGGCACTCTGAAAAAGCAAGTGGTCCATTTTTGGTTTGTAGGCTTGTGGGTAAGGCAGCCACAATTGACTGAAGTCTTGGCATTGGAGGTTTTTAATTTGGTACAGGGGAGTTTGCGCTCGACTGGCAGAGATAACGAGCAGGAATGACCAGGGAGCCAAGGCAGGCCTGACCACATGGTTGGATGGAAGGAGCAAGCACCATGGCCATATACAGTAGCAAGCACTGGGATGCAGGAGGTGGGCAGGAAAGCCCCTTCCCTTTCTTTCAATTGTGGGACAACTGGCAGGGGGGTTGTTTAAAAGGAATGGGTTTCTTTAAAAAAATAAATACAAAAGAATGTGTGAAGGAGACAGTGGACAAGTGTGGGGACTTGCAAGAAATGCAGCACCATTTTTGTTTAGGGGCCTACTGCATAGCTGGTGTGACATGGCCGCAGGATACAGGTGACATGCAGGCTGGGCATGTGGTGCGGCATAAATGTTTTTTGGATAATAAATAAATAAATAAATAGCAGGATTTACTGTTTTTATGCTCTGGGCATTAAAGGGCAAGGGTGGACCTGAGGAGGCAATCCAACCTAAAAATGGGGATGGGAGGAAGGGGCTTGGCATGCAGGCTGACGGGCTCAAGGAGTGACAAGCGAGCCCAGTAGGGTAGGGCCACGGAAGCTAGCAGGCCTCTGAAACAGGCTGGGAAAAGGGGACGAACTACAAGATGGCCCAGAGAGTGGAGGGCAAAGTCTAGTTGCAGTAGGGCTACTAAAAGGAAACAGTAAAAAAAAAAAAAAAATGGGACATGTGAGGGTAGATCTCAAGCTAAAATGGGGGTGACCAGGAAGTGGGTTTTCTGACTGCTTAATAGCTATATTTCAATAAGTGAGGGGTCAGGATGGCTCTGGGGAACAGTTCCAGAGGTGGTTACACAGCAGAAGAGAAAGGGGCCATGGAGCTCAGAGAAATGGGGTAACATAGGGGTCCATGGGCCAGCTAATAGCTAGAAGGGGACGACTCTGTAAAATTTATAACATGAAGGGCTGAGGGTGGTGGCGACCGGTCGCACAGCCCAATATGGCCAATGGAAAAAATTAACAAATAACAATGGATATATACTATATAACAATGTGAGGGCAGGCAGGCCACAGAGATCTAAGCCATGGGGATGAGTGGAGCTCCACGGCAGGATGGTGGCCAGCTACACTGGTTAAAGTGGCAGCCAGCCAGACAGGCTTAAGATGGTGGAATGAATGCATGGCTCTATGGGGATGAAAGGAACAAGGTCAGAGTGGAGAGTTGTGGGGTCAAAACAGGTGCAAACTTGCCTCTGCAGTGACAGTCAGTAAAGAGGTCATATAAAATAAAAAAAAATAAATAAGAGAACAAAAGCACAGGGTCAAGAAATGGAATGAGGAAAGAGGGAAGAAAAGGAAGCAGTTTAACACAAAGTGGGGGGAGGGTGATAGGGAAAAGGCCAGATACCAGCACATAGCCAGTCACTCACAAAGCAGGGGGTCTCAGCAAAGGACTATATCTAAAAAGGGCCCGCTATGGGTAATCAGGGGATAAAAAAAAAACAAAGAAACAAAAGAAAAAAAAAAATATATATATACATATACCTATATATATATATACATACAGTATATATATATATATATAAATATATATGTGTGTGTGTGTGTGTGTGTGTGTAATAGATAACCTACTCTTAGGTGTCGGTCGCGCTCTGATGTATACACACCTTGGTGTGCATTGTGATGTGGCCTAGTGCGTACAACCACCCAAGGTGTGCATATATCAGAGTGCGACCGCACACCCAAGAGTGGGTTATCTATCTCATAAAATGGCCCCTTTTTTGGTAAAATAGCTCAACTTGGAAACAGTATAAGATGAAAAAATACACAATAGGCTGTTGTTGATTTGAATTTGCTTTATAAATGTGAATAAAGACTGAACAGAAGAACAGTAGAACTGCATACTTTTAAAGTTGTTAAACTTATTTGAACTGGAATATGCTTGTTGTACTGGTTTAAGCTATGGAGAGAACTATGCTAGTGCTATTTAAATTATTTTAAGTGTAGCATTACCAAATAAAGTAGATAAGGTACTTTGGCTTTAACAGTTGTGCATCAACATTAACATTAACAGATACTGTAACAAGAATGCTGTCACTTTAAGACAGGTGCAGCTTTTAAATATAACATGTAGTGAACAGTCCCTTTAAATGGCAAGGAGTCATTTACTGCAGTAAGTAAAATGCTATAATTTAAGCTGAACGGTTTGCAGATTTTATCTGTAGTGGTTCTTCAGGGTTTTTTCATTTGTAGTAGATATTGAACTGCAGGTTGCCATGTACCGTGAAGTTTTGCATGTATGGTGCGAATGGATGCGGTCCTGCAGGGAGATGCTGTGGCACTCGTGGAGGTTCTTGATTTTTTGTTGGGCTGCTTTCTGTGCACTTTATGCAGCTTTCTTGAGTGGTTGTGCTGGCTTTGTGATCGACAGTGGCAAGACGGCTGAGGTTTGGGGCTGCACAGTGATTTGAATGGAGCTTCTGGGTTCGTGGACAGTGCTGATGTCTAAATCGTCTGTGTAGTCTTTGTTTATGTGGATGGGGTGAGTTTCTGTTTCTTGGTCTTCATTGTAGATTTGGAGTTCTTCATTTTGAGGAATTCATTGTTTAGCTGCCTACATCTCGGAAACCACAGGCTGCAGCTCCTCGGCAGTGCGCAGTGGTGACTGCTTTGTTCGTGGTGCTTCGGCCATGCTGCGCTTTGCTTGAATGTCGGCTGTTTTGGTATTTGGTAAAACTGCTGTTTTGTGTACTGGTTGCGAGTCTGAGGTAGTTGTGCCAGCTAGGATATTTGACCAATTTCATCTGTCGTGCAGTGTGTGTGCTCAGTATGATTTAAGGCTACCCTCTGATTTGTGGCCTGTAACAGCCATGATCTGTCGTGATTCTAGACCCACTGAGGAGAGCTTCTGAACCTCTGTGGATCTTAGGCAGTGATTCGTGTAGCAACGAAACAGTCCTGCTTGGTTAGACAGGTCAGGCATCAAAGAAGAGAAGTAGTTTAGTCCCATCGGTTCTTTAGAGTACCAGATTTGTTTTGTAAGTCCTGTGAAGCTCTCTTGGGGTGTAGGAAAAATGGCGTAGTGTCAGGCAGGCATTTACTGAGGTACTTTTTAAAAGACAGAACAGGGCACAGAAGGTCATTTGGCTGTGCAAAAACAAAGCCCCTCAAAGTTGCTTGATTTAACTCTCTGGCATCTTTGTGATTTTTGCTGTCTGGATTGTGCTTAAGGCTTATATATTCTAGCCTGTTTTCATCAGTTTTTATGTGGAAGGAGTCTTTTCTAAGTTCTCTTTGCCCTTCCCTTCCTCTATGGGCCATGAATATTTGTCGGTTGAACCACACCTTTCTGACTAGTCCTGCAGCACTGTTTGGTGATAGTACTGGAGAGTATTTTAGTTTTTTAAAGTCTGCTTCTGTGAGACATTCATGGTGTTGAGTACAGTCTTTGCCATCTTTCTTGTATTTTTTTATGACAGAGACAAAAACATTGCTTGTAGATTGAAAATCTGGGTCTGTCACAATATTCATTTGTCTAGATAGAGGCAGTGAATTAAAATCAATCAATCAATCAATCAATTAAATCTTTATTTATCCAGGTGAACATAATTGAGCATAGCTCATTTGCAAGATGGACCTGGTAAGGTCAATGTTCAATTTACATAAGGATATAGTACAATTCAATGTACACACACTTTGAGGAAATATCATACTCAGAATATACAATAGTTTCAAGGGTAATAGTACATTGGTAAAATACAATACAAGAAAAGGATGGGCCAATAAGCAATTAACACCAATTTACATATTTACATAGATTATGGAATAGACAGCTCGTTTGATTGGTAGAAGAAAGAATTTATGGGTATTAAGATTTAAAGTGTAAGATATCAGGGGATTTTCCGGAGGTTTGGGAAAGAAGATGATGTGAGGTCTAGTCAGCTGCTAAGGTGTTTCTACGAGGAGAGGTATGTAGGGGTATTTACAAGAAGGGACAGGTGGCAGAGGAGATAGATGAATTATGGCCTTAACGGCGGCTATAGGCAGGGGTGAGGAGAAGGAAAGAGGGGTGGGGTGTAATGGGTAGTGAGGGAGGAGGAAGGAGGAAGAAGAAGGCCAGTACTGGGGTAGGGATTAACAGGGGGCATAGGAAGGAGGAAGAAGGTTGGTACTGGGGTAGGGATTAACAGGAGGCATAGGGTGGTGATGTATAATAAAGGATTAAAGAAGTGGATGGAAGGAGAAATGTGAGGATTGTAAAGGTGACGACTCTTGGGAATGGCGGATAGCTTCCACAGATGAGTCGGCTAGTTGGGGAGGGAGAGGAATAGGATTAGGATTATTCTACTCTTGGCGGAAACAGTTACATTTTTCTTTGATAAGCCTAGAGTACAAATATTTGAAGGATGCAATTGATATGGGTTTGTTCACTTTCAGTATCTTCTGCATCGTGTTCCATAAGGAAAATAACACATAGCTAATGGCAGATCTACCATAGCGAGAGTTGAATTTGGGCACTTTAAGCATGATGAAATTGAGACTTCTTAGAGCATATTTACTTGACGAGGCTTGTATGAAGCAATCTGAGACATATTTTAGTAGCATCTGGGTTATGGCTCCGTAAATCCATAATGTGGCATTTCTGTCTCTTCTAAATTGGAGCGAGGTCCATCCAACTGCAGCATAGGGCGAACAGTGGTGAGTGCTGAGAGGTAGTTCTGTAATAAACCTCAGGGCTCTATGGTAGAGTGTATCCAGTTTATTAAGATATGAGATGGGGCAATGACCATATAAGAAGTCAGCATAGTCGATTACCGAGAGAAATTTGGCCTGGACCATCTTCTTTTTAGATTCGCTTGTGAGAAAGTGCTTTATTCTGTAATAGAGTCCAAGTCTCTGTTGAAGTTTTTTAGCAGTTCTTCCAGGTGTTCTATGTAGTCGAGTCTGCTGTCTATCCAGACACCCAGGTATTTGAATTTTGTGACATATTCAAGGTTTTCACCGAGAACAGTGGATATGTGAGGGAGATTGTTTGGGATGGAGTATCCTGCTTGTATTTAGGGTGAGAGAAATATTGCCTTAGTTTTTTTTTTTGCATTTATCAGAAGTTTTTTTCCCCAGTAGTTGATGTTGGAGTAGGTTGAATTCCGCTTGTAGTTCTATGCATGCTGTTACAGGAGAAGGGTGGCTGACATACAATACTGTATCATCAGCAAACAGGTGTACAGTGGCTTTGGTGAGCTTATTGTCAATGCTATTGATATAGATGGCAAAGAGGATTGGACTGAGGATAGATCCTTGGGGTACTCCTCTTTGTAGTGGTTTGAGTGGGGATAGATCTCCTTCAGCCTTCACCTGCTGTTTAGTCCTGCTCTAAAGCCAATAAAACTCAATACACCATACTGTTCACCAGAAGAATTCCTATCTGTGGCATATACTTCTCTCAAGGTTGTGTTTAATTTATCTGCTGTTACTGCTTTTTAAATCCAGCTCTATTTGTTTTTCTGATAGTCAGTCTGTAAATACTTTTGTTGCCCAGGCAGTTTGCTTTTTTGTGTATTTTTCACAGCCCTGTCTACTTCTATGTTATCTAGTTCTTCAGGGCGAAGGCCGGCATGTCTACTCACTGTTTGCTGTGCTGGATTCTGAAGTGGCTGCTCAGGTAAGTTTTCTTCAAGTTCTTTGAAGAGATCATCATTGCGACAGTCATCTTTGCTGAGAATTGATTGAAGATCCTTTAAGGTATGTGAAAATTCTGCCATTTTTCCAAATTTTCCTGTCAGAAGTTTTGCTTTCTGTCAGAGTGAGGGAGTGGTGTGCTGCTTCTCTTTCAGTTCTCTCTGTGTGACTGCTGCTGTTGTTTACAGTTGTGGAGTGATACAGTAGCCAGTTTGTGATAAGGCTGTGTTCAGCCTGGAAAGTAGTTCAGGCTTGCGGTCTCGCTGGGAGGTGTGCGGTCGTTGGGAAATAATGCATGGTCATGTGATGCATTCTGTCCAATCATGTTAGTGGAATTTCTATGATTTTACCTACCCATTTTATAAATGTGTGTGTGTGTGTGTGTGTGTGTGTATATATATATATATATATATATATATATATATATATATATATACACATATATACACAGAGAGGAGGGACAGAGCTGGTTAAGAGCAGTAGGAGGTGAGGATGAATAGATAACTAACAGTTTTTGTTTTGTATCACTAGGTAGGTTTGTCTAGGATGGCACCCAAGATAACACCAGCACCAGCCACCAGTGCCCAGCTGAGAGAGGGAGCCGCAGCCCTCATGGAAAACAATGATGCAGCTCATTAGTGCAGCATTAAAGAGAGAGGAAGATGAGGAGGTTTCCAGGAAAAGGAAGACGGCACCTGGTAAAGCAGGGGAAGGGAAGTAGATACCACCTCCAGAGCTGGAACCAGAACTGGAACCTCGGTAGTGGTAAGGGGAAGATGGATCTGTCCAACGATGGCAGCCTGAAAGACTACTTTGGAGGCATTATAAGTGACAAGAGAGATAAAGGTTTAGAGGAGGTGGAGAAGGCACTTAAGGAGCTGAAAGGGAAAAAGGGGGACAAGAATGAGCCCAGGGTGGTTGGAAAAGGGGGTAGGGAGGGCACTGATGGAGTTCCAGGTCACCTTGGGGGACCATGTGCCATGGACCATTAAAGAGAAAATATGGAAGGGGGAGTATGTTGATATCTTTGCCTTAGTCGACAAGGAGACAGCAAAGAAATATGAACAAAGGGAGACAGTGGGTAAGTTGGAAATGGTAGCGGGCACTGGCACTGGTAGAGAAAACCTCAGAGAATAATTCTTACAAAGGCAAAAACATTGATACATAACAAGCTGGCTGCAGGGTATTTAGTACTATCTTGTTAGAGAAGCAACTTGACTTGGCCATTCCAATAGTGGCCTATTTGGCCATCATTAAGGATGCCTTCAAAGTGAAGCTTGGATATGGGTGGCAGAGGTACGACAAAGCCTTCAGGCAAAGGATGGCTTCATGCAGGGATCTGAGATGGGATTGTATCCATACAGATCTCTGGGTGCAGACATTATCAGGGCAGAGTGGGGGAGGGGGGGAGACAACAAGAAGGAAGGAAACACCCAGACAGACAAAACAGACAGAGGTTATAACAAGGCATCATGCACATAGGCAAATGCAAATTCTTGCACATTTGCTCTAAGTGCAAGGCAGCACCCAGAGTCATGGTGTAGTCACTGGGAGAGAGATCTGGCTCACAGAACCATGGTGAGCAGACTTTCAGGGGATAATCTGGTCCTGTGGGGGTGGTACCTACCAAGGAAAGGGGAGGGACACTAATCAAGGGGAGCATATGGGGCAGGGTGCAATGCGAATTAAGGACAGACAGCCATGAGAGGACAGAAAGGGTTTCCTACTGGCACAGACTCCCATACAAGATGACATGATTTATGAATGGACAAAGGTCTACTCGAACAAGAAATGAGAATACTATTACTGGAGGGTTTCACATCGGGGTTTAATTTAGGCTATCAAGGGGCACTGAGAAAAATGTCTGCCCCCCCCCAAAAAAAAATTAGGGGATTAGTCAGAGACAAAGAGGAGTTAGTAAACAGAAAACTAAGAAGGAAGTAGCAGCATGAAGGGTCGAGGGGCAATTCAGTGAGCATCCCTTTAAGGAATTCAGAGTGCCACCTTTATGGGTGGTACCAAAGAAACAGGTGGGGGAATATTGTCTGATCCACCATCTGTCTTAAGCGGATGGGGCATCGATTAATGATAGCATCCAGGAGGAACATAGTGCAGTATCATATGTGAACCGTAACAAGACCGGGGAATTAATTAGGATGGTGGAAGGATCATGGTTGGCAAAAACTGACACTGAGGCAGCTTTCTGCTTGTTCCCAGTATGGCCAGAGGACTGGGATCTGCTGGGATTCAATTTCCAGGGGGGTACTATTGTTGACAATGCCATGCCTACGTGTTGTCCGGTGGCATGTGCTGTGCTTGAGGCATTTAGTACATGGCTATAATAGGTATTTGGGGAAAGGTATGGGTGCAGAGCGGTCATTCACTACATGGACGACTTCCTTCTGGTAGGGCAAGGGAAGAATGGGACAGCAGCAATATTGGAGGATTTCCAGGACATATGTAGGGTAATTCAGGTATGCTTAGCAGGATAGCCTGCCAAAATATTAGAATCTTTGAGTATTGAGGTGGATGGGCGCACAACATTTCTCTGATCACAAGACAAGGTGCAGAAATTGAAGAGGTTTTTTAAAGGGTGAGGAACAAAAGGTGAGTGTCATTATTGGCAGTTCAGCATCATCTGGGACATTTAAACTTTACAGGCAAGGCAATAGTGCCAGGCAGGGCATTCACCAGAAGGTGGCTAGGGCCACGTGTGAGGCAAAGCTGCCACATCACTCGATGGACATATCCAAATGGGTGAGGCAAGATCCTGAGGTTTAGGGCCTGTTCCTGGATGGGTACAATGGAGGCACATAGTGGCAGGAGGACTGGCTGTTTCAATACAATCTTGGAGTTGTACATGGATGCTTCTGGGGCACTGGGCATGGGGGCATTTCTTTCAAAAGGGATTAGACATCCGAGGCATGGCCTGGGGAGTGGGATACGTAGGGTGTATTGAAGAATATCACATTCCTGTGGATATTCCCCATATTGGTAACAAAGTTAACATTGTGGGGGGGGGGGGACTGAAGAACCTGAAGATTATATTCTGGTGTGACAACAAGGCAGGGTGGAGGTTATCAACAGGCAGAAAGGGTCCACTGAGATGGTGACCCAGGTGTTATGCCAGCTGGTGCTATTGGGTCTTAAACTCAACTTGTCTGTCAAGATAATGCACATTGAAGGGATTAACAATGAAGTGGCTGGAAGCTTTTCCCATCTTCAGTTGGACAGATTTCAGGCCTTAGTGTCACAAGCCACCATCCCGAAAACAAGGGGGCTGCCTCAGTTATGGAATTGAATGGGAGGATCCCGATTACTATATCAGAGTTCATGGTCTGCAAACACGCTAAAAGCACATGAAGGGGCATGGAATGCTTTCCAGGAGTTCGGGGGGAAGAGGGATTTGAGGTAAGTACTCCCATACCTGAAGAACAGATAGTGCAATAGATACTCAGGAAATGGTAAGCGGGCATGATACACATGACCCTGGGTGTGCAATTAGCAGGCATAGGTTGGGCATGCAGTCTCAAGGGGTGGGCAGAACTGAACAAATTTAAGGTGGTACTGCATATGCTGATAGGGTGGCAGAGGAATCAAGGCAGGCCAGGGCATGACAGGATGCAAGTAGCTGGGAAGTTACTGATGAGACTGTTAGGGGCACCAGGCAGGTATGTACCTTCGGGTATGAGATGAGTTTATTCCAGGCCATCTTCATGGCCAGGTGAGCATTCAGGGGGGATGAGGGGTCACAAAAAGCAAGACAGATATGATGGGTGTGTTATTTTGGGAAGATGTCCATTGAGGAAATTAACATGTGACACTTGCTGTGGCAGTCCAAGATGGATCAAGCATGAGTTGGGACAGAGGTCACACAGGAAGGACAGCCAGCTAAGGGCTGGCAGCTATGTGGGAATACAGAGCCCTTCTCCCAGCAGGAGGAAAACAGTTATTCATACACGGGGGGGGGGGGTGAATCCCTGGCTACTTGTTATCAGGTAGCTGTGGCACTAAAAAAAAAAAAAGGAATAGTGTTTGTTGGGGAAAATCCCAAGAAAGCTTCACCACACTCATTCAGGATGGGTGCCACTTCTGAGCAGGTGGCATGGGGGGGGCTCTGAGGATGAGGTGAAGTGTGTGGGCAGGGGAAATTGAAATGTCATAAGAGGTATATCAGGAAAATGAAATACCGACTGTTTGATTTGTACCAACAGACCAGAGATGTCAAAAGCAAGTTTGGATAATTGGGCATTCATTGGTGTACTGGGCTGAGTGGCATCATCAATACCTGGGGAGACAACTGCGGAGGGCAGCAGAGGGAACAAGGTTCCAATGGAAAGGGATCTAGGGCAGGAAATGGGCATAACTCTTACTGGTTAGAGGAAAAGACATTGAGGTGGCCCAAGCTGGACCTTATGATAATCTATATGGGGGAAAAGGACTTAGGGGACAGGCCCAGGAGGAGCTCTTCCTGGACAAAGACAGATTTGGAAACCATTAGGAATTGGTCACTGCAGGTATTTATAGAATGGTTGGCGATGATCTCCAGAAGAGTCTAGAGACACTTAATGGATCTTAGAGCATTGGAGAAGGCCAGGAAGTGCTTTAACAGGTGGGTGACCACAGTGATTGTGGAGCTGGAAGGTATTTACATCCCGCATAGGGACATCTCCTATTCTATTCCTTGGTACTACAGGAGAGATGGGATGCAACTGTCAGGAGTGGACATGTTTTTCCTCATCTTACTCATTATTGGGACCCTAGAAAAGTGGGAGAGAAAATGAGCTAGGGGTGGGGGGAAGCCCACCATCCATCCATCTCTAGGCTGAAGATGGGCTAGTGGAAGGAGGAGGAAAAGGGTGGCAGGGGAGGGGCACAGTGAGGGGTAGGTTGGGAGGGAGGAGGGAGGTAATCAGGCACAGGCCAGGTCAAGATTATCCATCTGGGGCTGCAGCACTGGGGGGGGACCAGGAAGTAACTGGTGGTTGGGTTCTTGGCATCCGACCACAGGGAAATAAGTAAAATGGAGGTATGAACCAGAAGAGGGTGTCAAGTCACACATCCAAGCCCCAGGAATACTGGAAGAATAAAGGCTGTGAAGGAAAAAAGTGGCAAGAAATAAAGTGGACTGGAATGTGAATGTTTTGAAGGTGTATATATAATGTAAAGGGATTTTGATGAAGTTCAATAACAATGTATTAAAGATGTGTCAATGAATTAATTGACAATTGAGCACCCAAAACTTGACCTGTGAGTATTCATTTCTGTTTGAAAGTCCCTCTGACAAATAGGGTTGCCATTTCAGGGCAACCAGAATTGTCAGAGATTTTCTTGAAGGAAATGCCAGGAGTGTTGATTGGTAGGTAGAAAAGGGGGATGGTAGGCTAGACACAAAGGGATGAGATGGAAGGCGGAGGAGTGGCCAGATGAGGTCACAAGGTGAGTAAAATGATGCAGGCAAACTGGAGCAAGGTGATTGATTGTGGAGGTGGGGCTAGCCTGGGGTTCTTAGGGATCCTGAAGGGCTATAAAAGTGGATGCAGGTGAATGAATCCCCCTTCTTCTGCTAGAAATGAAATTAAATCCCACCCACGCACCCATATTCAGTGGAAAGAATAGACATGGGTATATGAGGTGAGAGCGAAGGTCAGGACAGCTAAGTTGACACAGAATGGGCTGTTGAGTGAGAGAGGTGGCCAAGGAAAGCTGACAAAACAGGATTGCCAACAGAGGGCAATAGTGAAGGAGACCCAGGCAACAAGGGGCTGCCAGAAGAGGGCAGCAGAGATGACAATAAGGGACTGGGGGAAGGGTTTCTGCTAAGAGGGCAACAGGAGTGTTTAAAATGGTCCAGGGAGACAGTTATGGAGAATAAAATAATTTGAAACAAGGAGAAGGGAGGGAAAAGGGGGCAGGAGGGGACACCAGGGTAGTTTGGGGGAGGAGTAGAGGGGGAGGTAATCAGGCATGGGACAGGTCAAGGGCATCCAGCCATGGCTGCAACACTGGGGGGCGGAGGGTGGACCAGAAAGTAACTGGTGGTCGGGTTCTTGGCTTCCAGCCCCATGGAAATAAGTAAAACAGTAAAATGGAGGTATGAACCAGAAGAGAGTGTTGGGTCATGCATCTGAGCCCCAGGAATACTAGAAGAATAAAGGCTGTGGAGGAAGAAAGTGGCAAAAAATAAAGTGGACTGAAATGTGAATGTTTTGAAGGTGTATATATAATGTAAAAGGATTTTGATGAAGTTTAACAACAATGTATTAAAGATGTGTAAATAAATTCATTGTCAATCAAGCACCCAAAACTTGGCCTTTGAGTACTCATTGCCATTGGAAAGTCCCTCTGACAACAAGGACATTTGGGAGCTTTTCTGTACTGAATAATTGTGCCACTCAGACATTTTGGAGGAAGGATCAGACATGTTACCAGGGTATATGATGCAAACTTATAAGGACCACTGACTAGAAGAAACAGCGATTAAATTAAATTCTGAAGAGACAAGTAACCCTTTAACCTACATTTGTTTAAGTGGCTTTGTGTTGTCTCCAACATTCTTTAATTACAAAGATAATAAACTTTCACCAAAATGATATGTACTGAGAGTGTGAGGACCCAAATTATACTTCAGATTTACTAGGGAACTGGAATCATATGAATTGGGAGGAACATATTCTGCTTGTTTAACTTCATGTTTGTGTTTGGTTGTTGCTTTCCTTGGTACTTTAGTTATCACCTTATATGTATGGAGTCAGATGGGCACAGCTCTAGGTAGAGGAAATGATAAAAGGCCACATGGGGACAGAAGATTTCTGGGAAAGAAGAGTATGAGGTGGTACAAGCACTAGAACACAAAGGGATGTGTGAGCCAATGTTATGTAGGGAGTGTGGGAGAAGCTCCGGAAGGGGAGAGTGACCAGCAGGGTACCTCAGGGGTCTGTACTGGGGCAGGTCTGCTTTAATGTCTTTATTAGCTACATAGCCAAGGACTGGAAGGAAAGGTCTGCCTCTTTGTTGGTGACACCAAGGTCTACTATGGTTCACACTATGGTGGTATTGGGAGCAAGGGGGCAGATACCCATTAATGCTCCCTTCACATAACCCCTAGTATGCTGGTAAATATGTATTCATGACCCATTTATCTAATTTAGTTTTGAATGTAGATTTATTTTCGCTTGATATTATTACTTCAAGTGGTAAAGCATTCCAGACATTAACTATTCTGTGTGAAAAGAAGTATTTTCTTCTATTGATGTTCTGTTTCAGACATCTGAGTTGTAAAGGGTGACCCCTAGTTTCGACAATATTCTGTTTAAATTCAAAACCCAACTTATTAAATTAGTATGTATCATATATACTATCTCTTATAAGGAATAGATTGCCTCATAATCTTCTTATTGATAAAGGCATGAAATTTAAATTGTGTAATCTTTCATAGTAACTCATATATAGTAGTGCATTCCATTGATAGGTTTTGTATATTTTCTTTGTACACTAGGGTTAGGATCCATAATCCAGAGTGGGTATAATGTAATACCCAAAAAGAGATAGATTTACACTTGAAGTTCTAGAACTAATGTGATTACAAATTGACCAAATGATTCTATTTGCTTTGCCAATAACATGATCAATTTGTCCTCTACTAGAAAAATCACTGGAGACAAATATTCCAAAGTCACTTTCAACAGAGTCTGTGACAGAGTGGATACTTTGGGGGTAGGGGGTGCAAAGGATGGTAAGAGATTTAAAATGGCTGGAGGACTGGTCAAAAGTTTGGTAGCTAAGGTTTAATGCAAGAAAGTGCAAAATAATGCACTTGGGTCACAGAACTCAGGGGAGGAATACAAAATTGGGGAAGAGATACGTGTAATGACCAAGCAGGAAAGGGACCTCCTGGTAATCATATCTGAGGATCTGAAGGTAGCCAGACAATGCAATAAAGTGATCAGGAGAGGTAGTGGGATATTGGGGTGTATAGGCAGGGGTATCACCAGCAGGAAGAAAGAAGTGGCGTTGCCTCTATATAGGTCATTGGTAAGACCCCACCTGGAGTACTGTGTCCAGTTTTGGAGACAAAATCTCAGGAAAAACATAGAGTAGAAGCGGTCCAGAAGAGGGCTACCAAGATGGTACAGGGTCTGCATCAAAAGCCCTATGAGAAGAGGTTAAAGGAACTATATATGTACACCCTGGAGGGGAGGAGGGAAAGGGGAGATGTGATAAAGACCTTTAAATACCTCACAGGGGTGAATAAGGTACAGGTGGGAGGTATTCTTCAGTGGAAATGATGCTGTTGAACAAGGGTTCACAATATGAAGCTGGATGCAGATAGGTTTAGATAAGATGTGAGGAAATACTTCTTCACAGAAAGGGTGGTGTATGCCTGAAACAATCTTCCAGTGAAGGTAGTGGGGGCAAAAACAGTAGTGAGATTCAAAAAAGCCTAGGATAGACACAAGGGAATCATAAGGGAAAGGAAGGGGGGTGAAAGAGACAGCACCATAGACCAAGGAGGGTCTGCATATAAAGTAATCACATTTAAAATGGGCAGACTGGATGGGCCAAGTGGCCTTATCTGCTGTCAGTTTCTATGTTTCTATAATTCTTCTCACACACTGAACCCCAGACATAGCCTTTCAAATTTACTAGGAAACTGGAATCATATGAATTAGAAGGAATACTTTTTGCTTGTGCAACTAGATGTTTGTGTCTGCTGGTAACTCTCCTTGCTATGTTAGTTTTGACCCTATATGCAGGGAGCCAGTGGGGCATGTCTCTAGGCAGAGGAAACAAAAAAAAGGCCCAAAAGAGAAACATCGGGCTCCATTTTCAAAACAGGTAGATCGACGCAAGGGACTTGCATCAAAAGGCTTTGATGCAAGGAGTGACTTGCATCACAACTTCCGTCATTCATGATTTTCTATCACAGCCTGCATCAAAGCCAGATGCAGCTGTACCAAAGCCCCCTTGCACCAGGGTTGCATCAAACAACCTGCTGTGCCAGGTGGCAAGGGAGCTTTCACCACGATGGGGTTGCAACATCCCCTTTTGGGGGATTTTATAAGCCCCACCTTGGATGCAGCAAGGAGCACCATTTAGACCAGCCAGGAGGTGGTCTAAGTTACTTGCACAAGTGGGATGGGGTCAGACAATGGGATGCTGAGGGCATAAAGGGCACAGGAGATGGCATGGGGGAGTCGGGGGACAGCTGGGACTGATAGTAATGTGGCACCCGGTGAGGTGTGTTTACTTCTGTATTAATATAGTAAATGTCCAGCAATTAATAGTAGTGTACTACAATGTACAGTAACTAATACCCTGTACATACAGAAACAGCTTTAATCAAACACACCTAAGGAGGGACAAGTGATAAATCCATATAACACTACATCATATTGAACCGTAACATAGCAGACCTCACAACTGTACAGTTATACAGACGGTTTACAGCCTGTATAACTGTACACTTGTGAGATCTGCTGTATTAGGGTTCAATATGATGTTGTGTTATGTGGATTTATCACTTGTCCCTCCTTCAGTGAGTTTGATTAGAGCTGTTTCTGTATGTACAGTATGAGTAATAATTACTGCACATTGTAGTACATTACGATTAATTGCTGGACATTTACAATATTAATACAGAAGTAAACGCACCCTGCCTGGGGGCCACATCACTATTGTTTAATCCCAACTGTCCCTCCGATTCCTCCTATGCCACCTCCCATGCAGTTTCACCCCCCCCAACCATTCAGGTCCCTTTAATGTTGCACTGAGCGGGGAGGAGCAGATCCCTACAGCAAGTCCCTCAGGTGCACCAACTGTTTGGTGCAGCTGTCAACATGTGGCAAACCCAGGAGTTTAGCGCCAGGACCCTGCTTCTTCTAAAATTGGGATCAGGGTCTCTGGTGTACCTGGAGTTTTTCACAGCCCTTAGAGCAACGTAACTTGCATCACTCAAAGGGCTGTTTGAAAATTGGGCCCAATGAATCTAGAGACTCTGCCTACTCCTACTCATGGAGTCATGACTTTTGGCACTGAGGAAAGGAAAAACTCCCTGTGGAGGAAAACTCTTGAGTATCCAAGGTCACAGGTAACCTTCCTTCAAAATATCAAATGTAGGAGAGAAGACAGGTTGGACAGCCAGTGGCCCAGGATCAGGATGACATACAGGGAATCTTTGCTTTTGCTACAGATGTTGCTGTTCCTAATGAAAGGAGTGCCTTGACAACTGTCTGGGACACAGACCTTGCAGTAGAAGACTGGGAACACTGGTAAGGCTTACATATGCAAGTAGATATAGATGATGGTAGGGTCCAGCTAAAAGGGTAGCTGTGGTGCAGTCACTGAGGTGCAATGCCATAAATGTTTTCACTGTGGTGGTCTGCATCTGTATTGCAAAACTATCCGGCCATTCAAAGGGGAATCACTGATTTCAAAGGATGAGTGATAGGTTGTCATTTGTGGGCTGCTGGATTCCATCCCATTTGCCTGGTATCCTTGATATTTCTATGAGAAGTCATGGGTGGTAAACTTAAGATGCATTGCAATACCTGTGATTTGTACTTGCAGGTATTGCAATGCCTGACAAATTGAAAGGGAAGACTGCTAGATATTATTCTGTAGAAACTTTCCTGGGCCACCAAGATGTGTGCTAGCACAAGACATATGTAAGGGAGGATGTGGACGCTGAAGAATAGGAATGTTTGAATCCTTAAGCAGGATTCCAAATGCAGTCATATGCTTACTGTACATTTACAGTCTAAGCATCAGAAGACTCAACAGTAGTTGGCACTGATGTGCAAGCTTCTAGATTTAACAGAGAATGGAATGAATCCATGGAAGCAATATGTGACTGTAGCTGCTCCTGCATTGCACTGGTTGAACTATAGGATTTATAGGAGATGATTTAGTGGTAAGATCTGGGGGAAGAGTCACACCTTACCACTAAACTAAGCAGCTTAAACAATCTCAAAATGGTGGATGTTGAAGAAAGGTTCTTTTATGCTGTACATGCAAAACCAAGAGAGGCATATGCTAATGAGTGTGGGAAAAGTACAAGGATCAGATCATGGTACGGAGGTACATGGATCTTGCAGAGTTGGTTGCTTCCTTGGTCTGCTAAGTACATGTCATGGACTCATCTTGGATCTGAAAATGACACTGAGCTAGCCAATATGCAACAC
This sequence comes from Neoceratodus forsteri, assembly GCA_016271365.2. Lineage (NCBI taxonomy): Eukaryota > Metazoa > Chordata > Ceratodontiformes > Ceratodontidae > Neoceratodus > Neoceratodus forsteri. The sequence continues at coordinate 89,577,896 of CM057453.1, forward strand.
TAACTTGCAGTAAATGACATGTCACAAAATACTGTAGGACAAAAAAGACTAAATTGCCATTGAATTGCATCATTCCCTGCAGCATACTGCAGAATTTTGCAGTAATGCTGCACGGTATTGTGTTGTATCCTGGCTGGTGCCACTGTAGGTAGAGTCATTCATAAGTGTGTAGACTTGGTAATACCATAGAAGCCCAATATCAGTCCTAACAGCTTCAATAAAGGTGAGGTAAACCGCCTGAAGCAACTCCCCTGAAGCACACTTAAATATAATGTAAACACTACTGAACAGTGCAAAGAGGGCTCGCTTGTTGAGCAGAAATAGGGGACTGCATGGTTAGCATGTACATAATTGGAGTGGCTGAATATGTTTCTGCTGATGAGCAGAATTTAGACCACATTAGGAACAGACATCAAGTTGAAATGGCTGAGGTGTTTCTGCTTTTAAGAAGAATTTAACACGCATTAGGAAGGCTGTTCTGCTGGTGAGCAGAATTTAGACAAAGTAATTGAAACAAGTTGATGGTTGAGATAGGTGAGGTATTTATGCTGCTGCAAACGTAGGTAGTGATGTGCCAAGTCAGGAAACTTCACTTCACAGAACACTTCATAAAGATTCTCGATTTCACAAAGCATAGCTTTGTGTAGTTTCTTGCCCAGTGAAGAGCTTACTTCATTCAGTAAAAACTACACCATGGGGTACTTTGCCAGTGAAGTTGCTGGTAAAGTGCCACTTCATATAGCCTGCATTGAGTGAACTAATACTTGTAAACAACTACACAAAGTGCCTGTGTAAAAAAGAAAAATGTTTTAGAAATATCTAGTAGCCCCACCTGTTGTTCTATTACCAACATACCCCTTATACCCCCGCCCTTTACATTTACTTACCCCATGCTGCCACCCTCTTCTTTGCAAACCCCCTCCTTCCTCTTACAGCAAATATTACGAAGAGTAGCAGATATTTATTAAGTTATTCCCTTCCCCCATCTGCATGCCTAAAATGACTCCCCCTGCTTCCGGCCTACCTTCTCCTGATCAGACACTGATCATCAATGAGAATCCACCCACCCAAACCCCATCTGGCCTCCAACTCCTTCTCCACCCAAGCACCCCAAAAGTTCAGGTTTCATTACATGTAAAAGAAGACAAACTGTCCCTGGTGCAGAGCATCCACTCAATTGATTTTAAGTATAATGCCATGAATTAATGGTGACAGATTTTCCTAGAGTAAAACCTGATTAGCTGAGCCTCATAATACCTTTCTGTGGCAAGGCTTCAGAAGCATGTCAGCTGAAAATTATGGAGACATTTCTTGAAACAAGGTTTAAAACAACTGATGGCCTGCTCAGCACCAGAACTGCATTTTGGACACTTGTTTGGTTCACTCTTTTGCTCCCTGTTACATCAGTTCACTGGAAGAAAGGAGTATGACTATGCCACATTTGGGTTGCAAAACTGCATGGAGCCCTGTTAGAGAATGAGGCACCTCATGCAGTGGCTGAGAAGAGATAACAGCATTGGATCCAAGGGAACATGCCCCCACACAGTACATTCTGTAATGCAGTAGAGTGTGACTTGGACCTGTTGGTTGGGATCCCAAGGGAGCCCCAAGGTCAGACATAGGGGCTGCAACAAGAACTTGTTAAAAGGCACAAGCCTGAAGTCACTGGAGACTAGGCAGCTGGAGCTGGGGACAGCCAAAACCACCATGCCAGGAAGAAGCACAGGGAATGGCAATAAGAAACAAATAAAAGGGATAGCCATTAAACAAAAGGGCAGGAAGAAAAAAACAAAAACAAAAGGGGCCAAAATACAATGATGGTAAAGCAGCCAAGCGCCACTGACTAGGATGCACACACTAGAGGCCAGAGGGCTCTTTCAGCTAATAGCGGAAGTGGGAGGAGTCTTACTCTGCTCCCCACTGAATTCCAGGTATAACCTTTCAAATGATACATTTTCAATTAATATAAGAAGTAACTGCTTAACATGTCCATGCATAACCATACCATGATGTAACAACTAATACAAACCAAAATGATGAAAAATGAATAACCATGGTCTATCTTTGTTAAAGAGACTGAATTTTTAAGGATTCCATCTGAGCATATCAGTTAGGATTTTATATTAGGAGTGTTAAGGAAAATAAAGAGGAACAAGACATGCATCTGGCAACCCACTAATTGGCTGCTTATTTTTATATCAGTGCATTCTGCATGACAGGAGATGCCCCAACCCTGATGCACCCTTTGCAAACCATTTAGCCAAAGCTCAGTAACAAAGTCACTATTACAGACTTTTGCATCTCCCTCTCGTAGTAATGCACACTTAACTACTGTAGGGTCAAGCAAGCCAGCACACCTGACCCAACAGGCCACTGCTGAGTCTGCCTGTGTAAATCCTGATACAGCCAAATTATGCCCACAATAGAGAGTTACATAATACTTCTGCATCTCAGATCTGCCCTGATACCACTCCCTCTCTCTTGGATTTTATCAGACTCTGTGTTCTAGCACCATTTGTTTACAAAGCACCTCTCATTCAATATCAGTAACACAAGAGGGAGCAAAACAAAATGAAACTATTTTTTACTATCAAATGTTGATTGCAGGCAGCCACAGCAGAACACAAAGCCACATTGCTGCTTTTACAATCACAAAATAGACATACCTATGTAGCAGCTACATCTGTGTGGGCCTTCCTGTTAATCTTTTTGAGATGGCTGAACTACACAAAGCACCCTACACACTACACGCTGAGATGGGAATGGGAGAGGACAAGAGTGTGCCATTATGAGTGCAGACAGCTGTGGCTTCAACAGCAGTACCTTCCCATCAGTGGACAGTCTAGCACTGCTTTTTGTCTTCCTGACTTTCCTGGTGTTTTTCCCACTCACACACTCTCTCTCTCTCTCTCTGTCTCACTCTCACTCTCACTCTCACTCTCACTCTGTCCATGTCTCTCTCTCTTTCTATCTCTTTGTCAGACACTCATGTTCCAAGCAGTATTGCAGACTTCTAACAGGAAGTCCAACTTACTACAACGGTATTCTCACCAAATGACTGGCCAGGCTGAGAAGGAGATACTGTCAGTGAGCTCTTCAATCATCCACCAGCCATGAAAGAATAAGTGTGGGCTCATTTTGATCTTTACATTGCAGAAGGAGTTTCAGGATACTTTTCTCATGTTTTTAAGCAAAATCTGATTCAGCCCACTTTGTCAAATCAGACCAAAAAAAAAAACACTCCCTGAATTGCCTGAGCCTATGCCCCATTCCAGTTCCCAGTCCTACTATTAGCAAGACCATTGCCAATTTCAGAATAAGGTGCATTTATTTATTTGTTTCTTTGTTTTTATTCCTTCATTGATTCATTTATTTTTTGTAATTTGTGACAAGCAAAGTCACACAGAGATGTGACAACTTATTTTCAGATGCATCCTTGGAAGACTCATGGACCTTGTTTATTAACAAGGGGAATATTGGTCAAGCAATACGCTACTCTTAAGATAAGCACCATGGAATAATAAACTTCCACCTAGACTGGCACCGGACATGGGCACAATGGATCTCAACAGTACAGCATGCACTACTGCTGCACTACAATGTCATTACTGAGTATTTGCCATGTTTCAAGTGTGGGACAGGAATCTATTACCCCCGATCTTCTAGCCCAGAGGTACAGTGGTGCCAGTTAAGATGTAATGCAGTAGTACTGAAGTGTATCACAAAATGCTGCAGTATTCTGCAGGAAACAGTATGAATCAATAGCAGTTGCCCATTTGTCATGCATTATTTTGTGACATGCCATTTACTCTAAGTTACTGCACTGCATCATGGCTGGCTATGCTGTAAGTGTGCAGTCCAATGAGCCACTAAAATGACATCATGTTCCCAAATTATGTTTGTAAACCCTTTACTGTCTTCTCAGTCTATACATTTTTTAGCAAAGGGTTTTCACTTGCAGACATAATGCAATCATTACTTCAGAAAACAGATTCTGATAAATTAATTCAAACTAGTCATTAAGATTTTCTCTGGTATAGGATAATTAAAAAATAAAGAAAAGTGTTATCAAAGTGATTGAGGGCTTGGAGACCATTTGCTGTCATACAAAGAGTAATTGACAGAATGGGATATTTTCTTTGGAAAAAAAGACTTACGAAGGACATGATAATGAAGTCCAAATACCATAAAGGAATTTCACCACCAGATCAAAAATAGGCTTTAGACTGTCCAAGGATCAAACAAAAAAGACAAATAATGCCACTAATAGGAAGAAAACTCATGGGAAACCTCAAAGAGTCATTTTGCAAAAATTAATGAGAAGAGAGGCTTGAAGGAGTTCCACTCTCTCAAATTAAACTTGTCTCCCTACAACATCTTTAGCAGCAACTCCTTTCTTCTTTTTATTTGAGCAAAGCCTTGCCTTATTTTTCATGCTTTTTTTGTTTGTTTAAGGCACATTCCTGAAAGTATTCGTTTTAAACAGAGGGTTGTTAGCAGAGTGTGGAGGTATACTGTATAGGAAAGGCACACTGAAAATTTAGTTAGCAGTGTGAGTACTGAGAATTTAATCTGTTAATATAGTGCCTACAAGCCTAATTGGGATGAGGCAGGGTAACCTGCCATTAAGCAGCAATGCTACACAACGGTGTGTTGACCTCAGGTCAGGGGGAAACAAGTGACAATTGCCTTCACCTGAGCTCTGCGACTGTGTGATAATTGGGGCAGTGGCTGAGCTGAGACTCTGAGTTGGTTTCTACATTTAAATGGAAACTTGCAAAAGCGTTAATTTGAGAGAGGGCCAGGCTGGTAATAGTGGCCAGTTAGCCTCTTGAGTCCATTAGCCAAATGAGCCAGAAGACCAGATGAGAAGACCCAAGTCCAGAGGGCTATACAGGTCAGGAAGACAAGGTAACATTGAAACCACCTTCCCCTCAAACAGCTAATGGATAGATACAAGATGGTACTGTACAGAGCTGAATGAGGCACATCTGCAGCTGCTGCAAGCTGGCTCTTGCTCTGCAGAGCCATGGTGCAAGTAGAATAGAAACTGGCTATGCCACAAAGGTACAGGAGGGAATGGTCTGGAAGCTGGAGAAGACTAGGAGGCTAGGAGGAGGTAGCAAGGAGGCTTCGGTCCAGGACACTGAGAGAGAATCACCTTTGTGCACTGCCAGGGATGTGTGATATATACTATGTCCAACCAGTAGTGTGTTGGAGAGATATATCTACCGCCACTACTGGGTGGTTAAAGGTACATTGAGAGGCTGAAGTAGCAGCTGAAGGCACAATTGGGATGCACAGAATGGAGGAAAGCAGCCTGCTGAGGAGGAAGGGGAGATAAAGGTAAGGACATGAGCACTAGACTAGGAGGAGATGGTTTACAGGGACAGGAAAAATAACTAGGAGTAAGTAGAGGTCATGATTACTTGTGGTAGGGATAGGGGACTGAGCTGGGCAGAGAAGAGAGATAGTAGGCATGAACACAAGGTATCACCATTACCAGTGGACACAAGCAACAGGTATCAGCTGATGCGAGTTAACAGTAGTGCTGGGCAAAATTGTTATTACCCTTGCGATATAGTACAAAATTGATGATTTCACATTTGTGCAGTTTGCACAAAACGTCTCTTGTAATTTCACTCTCCCCCCCTCCCAAATTGTGCATTTTTTAAAATACGAGTTCTCAAAACAGTTCAGTTTCAGAAAATAATGCCACTGGCTGACAAAAAAAAAACACAAAAAAACATTTCTTTTATTATGCAGCTGCTAGTACAATTTCACAGTATGATTTATTCTGGGGCTACTGCTATATGGTGACATGTGGCTCTGACACATGAGAATGACAGAACTGCATGCATGCTGTGCTGCTATGCATGATGCAGGATCTCCCTAAGAAAGGGGTGCTTGTAATACTACCGGCTGATCACAAAAAACAAAAACAGTGGTTTCTTTTAAATATACAGCTGATTGCACCATTTCCCGGGGCAATTTATGCTGGTGCTACTGCTATACAATGAATTTCAGTGCTGATGCCTTTAAATGATGCACTGCATATGTATCACGCTACTGCGCACAATGCAGGAATGCCACTTGAGTTGAGTTCTTGTAATGCCACTGGCTGATCACACAAAGAAACTCACTGTTTTCCATTTCATGTACAGCTGTTAGCACAGTATTCTTGTACAATTCTGGTTGGTGCTACTGCTATATAATGAATTGCAATGTTGACACTTGGGAATTACAGCACTGCATATAAGCCAGCCAGCCACTCATGACACAGGATCCCTGCTTGAGTGGGGTGATTCTACTGTTACTGGATATTCACAAAAATAAGTTTTCCTTTAGATATATGGCTGCTAGCACACTTATGTTGTACAGTTTCAGCTGGCACTATTACTGCTATATGGCACACTTGCATTGTACAGTTTCAGCTGGCACTACCACTATATGGTGAACACCAGTGCTGACATCTGCGAATCACAGCACTGCATGCATGCCCACACTACTCTACACTATAGAATTCCCCCTTCCCTAGCTTGAATGTTGCATTTGTATTGCTATTAGAGGATCACAAACAAATGCTTTCCTTTTACTATACTGTACAGCTGATGGCACAATTTCCTTGTACAATTTCTACTGGCATTACTGCTACAGGGTGAATTTTAGTGTCGAGCCTTGGGAATTAACAGCACTTACACACAAGTTGAGGGCCCCCGCATGAATGGGGTGCTACTACTGGCTGATCACAAGAAAAAAAGAAACACTGCTTTTGTTTTAGTATACAGCTGCTAGCACAATTTCCCTGTTCAATGTCGGCTGACACTAGTGCAATATGACCATTTCAGAGCTGAGACATGGGAATTATAGCACTGTATGTTTACTGTGTGGGTGCACATGATGAAAGACCTTGCTATGGATTATGCACTAAATTTAAAAGTGCAAAATAAAGTTGTCCCTTATTTAGCTACCTTGCCATGGCAAAAGTAAAATGTCCTTACTGCATCCCAAAAACTTAAGACACTGAGGCCCAGATATTCAAAAGGGTTGCTCCATGCGCAACAGGGTTGCGCATGCGCAAGTCCTACATTGCGCCATTCTGCGATATTCAGCCGGAGGCAGTTGCTCCACTGGCAACAGGTTGCGCAAAAGAGCAATGCAAATGAATGCATGCTCAACAGGAGGGGGAGGAACCATGCATAACCTGGGCAACCTGATATTCAGTCGGGTTGTGCAGAGTTGTGCATCGCGCAACCCCAACCTGCGCCTGCACAACCTTGAGCCAAAAAAGGATCAGTTGAGGCCACCCACAGGTGAGCTGTTGTATTGCAGGCGCCAACACAGCACTGCCACCCTGGCTGGCCCCTAACTCGAGTTCGTGCCCCCCACCAGCCCGATCGCGGGCATCACAGTTACATGAAACCCCCACACATCTCCACAGCCCGATCGCGGGCAGTACACTACATGAACCCCCACACACACACATCTCCCACAGCCCGATCGCGGGCAGTACAAATACATAACCCCCACACACATCTCCACAGCCCGATCGCGGGCAGAACCTATATAGACCCCCAGTGCCCGATCGCGGGCAGAATGTAACCCTCCCCAACTCGAATAACTCCTGGTGGTCCAGTGGACCGTAAAGCCCGATTGCGGGCAGAATGTCTGCACAACCCCCAAACATCTCCCTGGTGTCTAGTGTCCCCCCACCCACCACAGACCCCTCCACCCGCTCCCCCGCGGCGGTGGGCGACAGCATCCACCGCCTGCCGCCCGCCCGCCCGCCGACTGACTGTCGGTGGGGCTGCCGGGGAGGGTTTACATTCTGCCCGCTGATTGGGCACTGGGGGTCATACAGGTTCTGCCTACGATCGGGCACTGGGGGCCATACAGGTTCCTGCCCGCGATCGGGCTGTGGGAGATGTGTGGGGGCGACATGTACGTGTTCTGCCCGCATCAGGCTGTGGGAGATGTGTGGGGTGACATGTACGTGTTCCTGCCCGCGATCGGGCTGTGGGAGATGTGTGGGGTGTCATGTAACTGTGATGCCCGCGATCGGGCTGCATTGTGCGTCGGTCCCCGACGGCTGCTGCCTGGCAGGGTGGCCAGGAGCAAGTCCTCGGGGATCGTCGCACCTACATGCAAATGGCATGCAAATGGGGCCATAAATAGATGCAAATGGCCCCCCTGCGCCTTGCATAAATTATGGCCCCATTTGCATGTCACCTTTTGAATATCGGAAATTTGCGTATGGCGCAATGGTACTTGCGCCACCGCAAGTTTAATGCTCAACTCTGGCAACTTGCGGTGGCGCAAGTTCCGATTGCGCCATGCGCAGTGCGTCAGAGATCAGTGAGCGTTCAACAGCGCAACTCCTTTGAATATCACCCGCCACACCCCTGCGCAACTATTTTGAGCGGCGCAGGGGCTTGCGCCTCAGACTGGTGCAGTTTGAATATCTGGGCCTGTAAGTATAACAGTAAAAAGGGATTTAAAAGCAATTTCTTGCAGATAGAAAAAGAAAAAAACAGATTTTCAATTTTTTTTTCAATGATTTATCTAGATTATGCCTCTGCAGGTCAAATTGTTCTGACTGCTCCCCCTCAAATGCATAGAGATGTCTGAACAACACTGGAACATGCTCAGTATAAGCCAACCAGGAATCATTGGGAAAACCTTCCCTCCTTCTAAAAGCACTATTTAGTAACATATTTAGTAGCATACTGTAGTACTTGTTTTTCCTATGTGAACTTTTAAATGTGTGCATTTTTAAAAACCCAAATCTGTAAAGCCATCCAATCTAATTCATTCTGAGCAAAAAGCCACGGGATGCTCACAGGATATTCTCCATATCATTAGATTACATCTGTGATGTCTTTAGTGCAAGTTAAAGCACAGGATTTTAGCAAACACAGTGCTAAGTGTGAAAACTGTACTTTTAAATATGCTGTAATCAATTCACAAATTTGCACAAAAATTTACAAAAGTGGAACAATTACCATGAATAGTGCGCAAAACAGGTTTGCACATTTTCACCCACCACAAGCCAACAGAAGGCTGGGTTGGTGTGGTAATCCAGGTAGCAAGACATCCAAACTGTTAAGGTGGAAAAAAGAAAATGGCTATGGGGAATGTAAAATGTTTTGTCTTGGTTTCAAACTAACAACTTAAAAGTAAACACTAAGAAAACAGTTGCTATGATGTTTGGCTCCACGCATAAACTAGCCAGACTCCAGACCCTACCGGTGTTCTCCACCCAGGATGGCTCCTCTCTTGAATCAGTTCCTGCTTTCAGATACCTTGGGGTCTAGCTTGACAGCTACCTTGTCTTCTCCTCCAATATTGATGTCTTAAGCTCAAAACTCCACCCCAAACTTGATATACTCTATCACAATAAAGACTCCATCTCCCTCTCCATTCATTGTGAGCTGGTCTCTAAAATGATGCTCCCAATCTTCGATTACACTGAAATGGCCTATGGCACTGTCCCCACTACCTCCCTCTCTCAACTTGACACTCTACTAAACTCTGTCTGCTGCTTTGCTACCAATTACCCTCCCTGAACTCACCATTCTTCCTTTTACTCCGCTCTCTTCATTTCGCCCCTTTCGCACAGGAGGCCAATCCACTTTTTGTCTTTCATTGCCAAATTCTGGTTTGGGCCGTTTATCCCTTATCTCTCCTCTTTCCTATCCCCTGCTACTCTTTCATCTTATGCATTACACTCCTGGGATCCCCACTCTTTCTCCAGTCCCATCCCCACTCTACTGCTCGTCAGTCTGCCTTTTCTTACTGCCCCTCTCTCTCTCTCCTCTGGAATTAGCCCCCCCCTCACCTTTGAAACTCTTGCTCTTTCCATACCATTAAATGACTTATTCAACTCCTTCCTGCCTACCTTTGCTCTTGTCCCTCCTCCTCCTCCTCCTCCTCTTCTGCCTTGCCCCAGCCCCTCCCTAGTCTCCCCTGATTCGACCGGCATTTCTCTGTCTATACTGAAAGGTCTCTTGCAGTTTTGCAGTTATCGTTTATGAATGCGCTGCGCAACTGCTTTCAACCTTCCTGTAATTTTATTTTAATTTGATGTAAATTGAATGTATACGCATATCGATGTATTTTGTTATCTGTAATCCCTGCCTGTTTTGGTTTTGCTTTATGTCTGAGTTCTCTGTAATTCCTTTGTTTGTATTGTACCCTTGTTCCCAGGCCATACCTGGAAATGATCCTTGATCAGTGTGCCTTTCCTGGTTACCAACATTTTAAATACATAAATGAAATGTTACAAATGCAGTAGCCATAATGTTAGAGCAGTGGGTGAAGTAAGGGGTAAGGACAGACCAGAATGGTAGCTTTGGTGAGGTTTGTTTGCCCGCCTGGGCTGCAAATTGAATGAGCACTATCCAGAGCCAAGCAACGCAACTGGGGAATGAGTATAGAAACATACAAACATTTGAGCACATAAAGATGCACAGCCCGCTCTAGAATCCTACCTTTTTATCCTCCCCCCTTTTCCTCCCATTAATAAGCTCTTTGAAAGTATCCCAGCCAGCTTTGAAGCTGGCAGTGGTGCCTACATTGGCCACCATGCTAGGCAAGCTAATCCACTTAACACCCCCCCCACACACACACACACTTTAACTATGAAGAACTTTCATATCTTCATTTGAATTTGCCCTCCACCAATTAAATGCCGTGGCTCAACGTGATAAAATTCATATTCACTTGGAAAACTTCAGATTCACTTGACCCTATTGTGCCCTTGCAAACAAGGTCGCTGTCATATTTCCAACCCCCTTCTTACATTCACAGAATACATTGTGGGTCTCTCCAATCATTCCTCATATGATTTTTCCTGCTGTACCTGGATCATTTGTAGTAACCTTCCACTGTATGATCTCCAACCTGTTCCTGACCTTTTGATATGGTTTCCAAAATGGAACACTGTAATCAAGGTGAAACCTCAATTATAAAGTGGCAAAATCTCCTTCCAGAAGCTGGTGAAGACCCATCCTATGCACCCCAGCATTCTACAGACTTTCCCATCTGCCTTGTTGCAGTGGGAAGTGACCTTCATATTTTCACTAATTATTATCCATAATCTCTTTCTTCCTTTGAATACTCCACTCTCATACCTCTGATTGAGCAGATGGGCATCATCCATGTTGGTACAAACATCATTGGGATCACAAGTCGCTGGGACCTAAGGAGAGTACTGATGGAACAAGGCATGTTCCTGAAGGGAGAGGTATCTGGAGGTGATTTCTTAGATCCTTCCAGTCCTGGGGCAAGTGAGTAGAAGCAGACCATTAGGAAGGCCAGTGCTTGGCTAAGGGTCTACTGCAAAAGGTAGGAGACTTTTCTTTTGGGTCATCTGGGGAAAGCCATGCCTGTAACTCCAGGATGGGCTGCCATAGCACAAGAAAGGAGTGCAGGTATTGTCTAGGAGAATGGACAGGGCAGTCAGGGTATTTAAACTAGTGGATGGGGATGGTTCAGGTGATCACCAAGGAAAGGAGAGAGATGCAGTGGAACACCAAGGGATGGGCAGCAGAGCAGGGGAGAAAACTGAGGGACAACCCCGCTCCTCCCAGGTTGGTGAGAAAGCATAGCAGCTTGACTATTCTCAGTTGCATGCAGGCCCATGGTTTGAGCATTTGAGACCTGGTTGGGGGATGAAAATAAGAGGGTACAAGGCTACAGACTATTGTGAAGGAATGGGCATAATAAGAAAAGGAATTGTGTGACTCTATTTAGAAGGCACTGAGTCACTATGGAGGACATCATTGGAGTAACTGGGGCCAAAGAGCTTCTAAGAGTTGAGTGTGCGGGGAAGGCGGTTAGAAGTGTCACTATGAGGATGTGTTACAGGCCCCCCAAAAGCTCAGCATTACATGATTCCCTGTTGTTTGTGGAAATTTTCAGTATTGCTTAATTGTATGCAGTGGTGATCAAGGGGGATGCCAATCTTCTGGACATGGACTGCTAGTTTAAGAAGGCAAACAGCAGGACTGAGACCTACTGTACTTCCTCTCCTCCTTCAAGAATTACTTCCTATGACAGCATGTCACACAGGGGAAGAAAACAACTCCTGGTGGGGGACTCCATTGTTAGGAGGGTAGAACTGGAGGAGGAAGCTGAGAAGGAGGTAATGTGTCTGCCTGGCACCAAGGCTTGGAGGGACAGGGAATGAATCCTCAGGATTGCAGGAGCAGCTGTATGGGGGAGGGAGCTGGATGTCATTGTCCACCTAGGGACAAATGACCTGGCTGAGAAAGGGATCAGAGTAGTGCAGAATGAGTTTGTGGAGTTGGGGAGGGGTCTTAGACAAGTAGCACACATGGTAACCATCTCGGAGGTGCTGCCTGTCTGTGACATGGGTGAGGCTAGGGCACTCAACACCATGGGATTCAATCAGTGGTTGAAAAACTAGTGCAGAGCTCAGGAGTTTAGCTTCATTGGGGACCGGGGGTCCACCTGGAGTGATGAAGGCCTACACTGGCATGATGGTCTGCATCTGTCCAGGAGAGGAACCAGGATCATAGAAACATAGAAACATAGACTTTGATGGCAGATAAGGACCGCTTGGCCCATCTAGTCTGCCCATTTCCCTACCTACAGGATAGGCTGCAGATCCTAGTTAACCAACAGCCTATTTTTTCCTACCCCCCAGAAGAATTGCCTTATGTCTGTCCCATGCATTCTTGAATTCTCCCACAATTTTAGACCCCACAATCTCCTCAGGAAGGCTGTTCCATGCATCCACTACCCTCTCTGTGAAATAATACTTCCTTACATTGCCCCTGAACTGCCCCCCCTTCTATCTTTAAATCTTGTCCCCTTGTTCTTGCACGTCTCTTTTTCTGAAAGATGCTACCCTCTTGGACTTTGTTGATTCCACCGAGGTACTTAAAAGTTTCTATCATGTCCCCCCACTCCCTTCTTTCCTCAAGGGTATACATATTAAGCTCCTTTAGTCTCTCCTCATACGGCTTCTCTTGCAGACCCTGCACCATTTTAGTTGTCCTCCTCTGGAGTGCCTCTATCCTGTCTATGTCCTTGCGGAGATGGGGTCTCCAGAACTGGACGCAGTACTCCAGATGGTGTCTCACCAACTGTCTGTACAGAGGAATAACAACTTCCTGTTTCCTGCTGCTGATGCCTCTCCCTATGCATCCCAGTATACCCCCAGCCCTCCCTACTGCCTTCTCACATTGCTTGCTAACCTTAAGGTCATCTGATATGATTACCCCAGGTCCCTTTCCTTTTTGTTGCTGTTACTACCTCCCCCATTGTGTATTCTTCCCCTGGGTTCTTGTTTCCCAGGTGCATTATTTTGCACTTCTTTGCATTGAATCCTAGCTGCCATACTTCTGACCATTCCTCCAACCTTGCCAAGTCCCTTTTCATCCTTTCCACACCTCCTTGTGTATCAACCCTGTTGCAGATCTTTGTGTCATCTGCAAAAAGACATACTTTTCCTTCCAGTCCCTCTGCAATGTCACTGATGAAGACATTAAAAAGGACTGGACCCAATACTGAACCCTGCGGTACCCCACTAGTAACCCTTCTTTCTTCAGAGTGGACTCCATTTACAATTACCTTCTGTGTCATGTTGTGCAGCCAATGTTTTACCCAGGCTACCACCCTGGGACCCACTCCCAAGCTGGTTAATTTGACTATTAATCTTTTGTGTGGAACTGTGTCAAATCCTAGGTAATAGGTTTAAATGCTTCATTGGCAAGCATTTAAACTAGCCAAGAGGGAGGCACTGGAAAGGAACAGGGAAATCCTAGCCCCTTCCCAAAATCAGGGTAGTAAGTGAGGTAAATACCAAGATAGAGATGCTGATAGGGAGAAGGGCAGGGGTAAATGGAGAAAATGACAAAGGCAATAAGGACAGGGATGGGGCAAAAAGGGGTAAGGCCATCAAGAAATGGAGGTTAATGAGTACCAGTGCCCATAGTCTGGGCAACAAGGTCCCTGAACCAGTGACCTTGATGGAAGAGCAATGCCTGGATATTGCAGCAGTCACAGAAACATGGTATACAGAGAACCGTGACTGGGATGTTAACATACCAGGGTACACAACCTACAGGAGATACAGGAAGGGGAGAAGAGGGGGAGGAGTAGCTCTCAATGTAAGGGAAGGGGTAAAAGCAGAAGAGTAAATGGAGGAGAGGAGGCATTGTGGGTTACCTTAGAGACTGGAAATGGCACCACAATCCGCTCAGGGATTGTATACAGACCCCCACCTCAGGGGAAGGGAATGGACACGGATATGATAGAAGGCTTCCATAGGATGGCAGAGAAAGGGGAGATACTGTTGATGGGGGACCTGAATATGCCAGATGTTAACTGAAGCACCTTTGCTGCAGCCACATCCAAGAGCAGGGCCATTCTCGATGCCCTACAGGGCGCATGCCTCAGACAGCTAGTTTTGGAACCCACTCATGAGGGAGCAATCTTAGACCTAGTACTCTCAAATGGGGACAGTGAGAGAATCTCAGATTTAGAAGTGGGTAGCCATCTGGGAACAAGTGACCACCAAACAGTGTGGTTCACGATAAACTCAGTGACAGAGACAAGACATACAAAAGTGTGGGTACTGAACTTCAGGAGGGCTGACTTGGCAAGATGGGAGAGTGCCTTAGAAAAGCACTAGCAAACAGGCTAGAAGGAAGGGTGGAGCAACAAAAATGGGAAACATCAAAATTGCCATCACAGAGGCAACAAGCCTTTCTGTGAAGCAAATGAATAAATCAAAATGAAAGAAAAAGCCACTGTGGTTCTCAAAAGAGATGGTGGGGAACGTTAGGGAGAAAAAGACAGCATTTAGGAAGTATAAGAAAATGCAGAAGGAGTGGGACAGAGAACTGTACCAGTTCAGGCAGAAGGAAGCAGGCAGGGAAGTCAGAATAGCAAAGGCCCAAACTGAGGAAAAGATAGCCAACTCGGTTAAGAAGGGGAATAAAACCTTTTATAGGTACATCAGGGAGTTTAGAAAGTCAAAGTGAGGGATAGTGATGCTGAATAGAATGGATGGTGAGTGGGCAGAGAGGGCAGTGGAAAAGCAGGAATACTGAACGAATACTTCTGCTTGGTATTCACAAAAGAGGAGGAGGAGGGGGAGGTACCTAATTCAATTAACAGAAGCACTCTGGATGGGGGGGGTCGATACCAGTCCTTTCACAGAAGAAAGGGTTCTGAAAGAACTATTAAACCTGAAGGTGGACAAAGCAATGGGGTCCAACGGGATTCACCCCAGAATTCTAAAAGAATTAAGCAGAGAACAAGTGACACCACTGACTACCCTTTTTAACAAATCATGGGAGGATGGTGTGGTACCTGAGGACTGGAGGAAGTTGGATGTGATTCCCCTTCACAAAAGTGGGAGCAAGACAGAGGCAGGAAACTACAGACCTGTCAGTTTGACCTCTGTGGGAGGGAAAGTGATGGAATCACTTCTGAAGGAAAGAATTGTTGAGTACCTAGTGGCCAGTGGGGCACAGGACCAAAGGCAGCATGGGTTCACAGTGGGAAGGTCATGTCAGATGAATCTAATTGATTTATTTGACTGGGTGACCAAAATAGTAGACCAGGGAGGGGCTGTGGACATGGCCTACCTAGACTTTAGCAAGGCATTTGACACAGTCCCACACAAAAGAATAATAAACAAATTAACCAGCCTGGGAGTGGGTCCCAGGGTAGTAGTCTGGGTAAAACATTGACTGGACAACAGGACACAGAAGGTAATTGTAAATGGAGTACACTCTGAACAAAGAGGGGTTACTAGTGGGGTACCGCAGGGTTCAGTATTGGGTCCCCTCCTTTTTAATGTCTTTATAAGTGACATTGCAGAGGGACTGGAAGGAAAGGTATGCCCTTTGCAGATGACACAAATATCTGCAACAGGGTTGATACACAAGGAGGCGTGGAAAGGATGAGAAGGGACTTGGCAAGGTTGGAGGAATGGTCAGAAGTATGGCAGCTTGGTTCAATGCAAAAAAGTGCAAAATAATGTACCTGGGAAACAAAAACCCAGGGGAAGATTCCACAATGGGGGAGGAGGTAGTAACAACAACAAAAATGGAAAGGGACCTGGGGGTAATCATATCAGATGACCTTAAGGTTAGCAAGCAATGTGAGAAGGCAGTAGGGAGGGCTGGGGGTATACTGGGATGTATAGGGATAAGCATCAGCAGCAGAAGACAGGAAGTTGTTACCCCTCTGTACCGACAGTTGGTGAGACCCCATCTGGAGTACTGCGTCCAGTTCTGGAGACCCCATCTCTGCAAGGACATAGACAGGATAGAGGCAGTCCAGAGGAGGGCAACTAAAATGGTGCAGGGTCTGCAAGAGAAGCCATACGAGGAGAGACTAAAGGAGCTTAATATGTATACCCTTGAGAAAAGCAGAGAGAGTGGGGACATGACAGAAACTTTTAAGTACCTCAGTGGATTCAACAAAGCCCAAGAGGGTAGCTTCTTTCAGAAAAAGAGATTTGCAAGAACAATGGGACACAATTAGAAAATAGTGGGGGGACGGCTCAGGGGCAACGTGAGGAAGTATTTTTTCACAGAGAGGGTGGTGGACTCATAGAACAGCCTTCCTGAGGAGGTTGTGGGGTCAAACTGTGTGAGAATTCAAGAATGCATGGGACAGACATAAGGAACTTTTTGTGGGAGGTAGGAAGAAATAGACTGTTGGTTAACTAGGATCTGCTGCTTATCATGTAGGTAGGGAAATGAGCAGACTAAGTGGGCCATGCTGTCCTTATCTGCCATCAAAATCTATGTTTCTATGTTTTTATATGTCCAAAAGTGAATTAGGTTTGAAGTCACCTGGTCTTGACCCTTTCTTCAGCAGTGGGAATGGTGTCTCTCCAGTGTAAATGTCCAAGTACAGGTAGAAGGAATTAACCATAACTGGGTACCCTTCTTCTTGGTGACTGTGGAGATGAGCTAAGCTATAGCCACAAGGACCCAGATCTTCAAAAAGGCAGACTGCCATGACGAAAGACCTGCTATGCAAGGGTCTGGAGCAGCTGCATGTAACTGGTAATGCAGAATTCATGTAGTGTTCATTAAAAAGGTGCTTGAAACAGCGGCATAACTTTGCATCCCTGTATGCAGTGACAGAAAAATGAGTAAGACATAACTCCCCTTGCACAGCAAAAAACAAAGGCTACTGACTGTGGACAAAAATTAAGTCTATGACAACTGGAAAGAGTCAGTTGCCTCCAGGCAAGAAGGGAGTATAGACCAGCCCAGAGGGACTGCAACATTAGAATAAAGGATATCAAGGAGGGTCTGGAAGCTAGGATCATTGTAGGAGCAGCAGACATCCCCAAAGCATTCTTCTAGTACTGTACATAAATGGAAGAAAAAAAGAAAATAATAGATTTTGTCCCCTGAAAACAGGGGAAGGGAGGGTAACCTGCAAGACAGTCAGGTGCAGTGGCTGAGATTCTGAATGAATACTTTTTTCCAATACTCATGTAGGAGCCACCAGTGTGGAGACAGTGTTCATCGGGAGGGCCTTTGTCATTAGAGGTAACCACTATACGGCCATCATATCTGCTGTGGTAGCTGACTACCTGGCAGATATCAAGATGCGTAAGTCCCAAGGAGCAGATGGAATGCACCACAGAATCATTGAGGAGCAAAGGAAACAATTGGTGGGGCCACTTGCTGTAATCATGTAGTCATTTCGGAGTCTGTCTGGACATGTGTGGGAGTAGAAGACTGCAAAGTAGCCTTTGTGCATATTTTCAAGAAGGGGCATGGTTGGAACTGTATAACTCCAGGCCAGTCAGCATGACATAAGTGATGGGCATGTCCAGGTAGCCATCAACAAGGATAAAATACTGGAGCATTTGGTTCAGGCCAAAGTATTTACCCCATTCAGAATGGGTTTATGAGGAACAGATCATGTCAAACCAACCTGATCACTTGCTTTTGGAGGGTGCCTCGGGAATGGACAAAGGCAGAGCTGTGAATGTAGTCTATTTGGACTTTTGCAAGAAGTCTGAGACTTGTGGCACATGACAAGCTTCTGGGCAATGTAAGCCAGTGTGGTATATAAATGAGACATACTTAGAAGGTGGATTGCTAACTAGCTTGGGGGCAGAAAGCAGAGAGTGATGGTGGATGGGCACTACGATGAGTGGAGAAGTGCACTCAGTGGCATTCCTCAAGGATCAGTGCTGAACTAATATTTCCATTAATGATCTGGAATCTGGGGTTTTCAGCAGGCTGTTTATGTTTACAGACAATACTAAGATGCCTGGGGTACTGGGCTCCCTTGAGGATGGGGGCAAGTGCCAGCAGGACCAGAAAAAGCTATGTAATTGGAAAGATCCCTGGAGCCTTTGAGTCACTGTAGTCAAATAGTGGAGGAAAACAGTTTTAGTACCTACACACTGCATGGGACTCCTCCTGCTGCAGTGAAGGAGGAAAACAACCTGGGAATCATCATACAAGCTAAGCAAGTGAAGCAGGGCAAGCAGTCACAGTTGCTGTTAAGAGGGCCAGCAGCAGCATGCTACAGGCATGTGGGGAGGGGGGTGCCCAGCAGAGCAGATGAAGTAATCCTGCTACTGTTTCCTCACAGACTGATTATTTCTTCATTTTAATGCATAGCATAATAAAGGGAGGACACTTCTTCAAGCCCTGATCCTAATAGTCCAAGACATTAAGCGTCTAAGAATACTGCAGCTTACAGCAGATGGCCTCTTGGTTTACAGCAGACATGAAGATTAGAGGAGATTTTCAAAATCAGATTCTACTTTTCCTGGCTCATCCTTTGGGATCAAGGACCAGGAAAACATGTTGCTATCTTGCTATGGTTGTAAACAAAAAGCTTCTAAAGATCTGTAAGATTAAAAGCACTGGTATGCTGATCAGTCAATTGCATTACAGTCAACCGTTTCCAGTTTATAAAGCTAATGCTGACTGATTAACACACGTTAACCTTGGCCTGGAAGGAAACTCTTGCAGAGACCTTAGCTGTGCAAAAGAATAATGGTCATAGCTAGAATGGTGTATTCCTCATGAAGCAGTAATGAGTGACATTTGTTTTAATGAAAATAAGTACAGTATGATGCCATAACATAGAAACATAGACTTTGATGGCAGATAAGGACCGCTTGGCCCACCCAGTCTGCCCATTTCCCCACCTATTGGATAAGCTGCAGATCCTAGTTAACCAACAGCCTAATTTTCCTAACCCCCACCAGAATTGCCTTATGTTTGTCCCATGCATTCTTGAATTCCCCTACTGTTTTTGACCTCATAACCTCCTCAGGAAGGCCGTTCCATGTGTCCACTACCCTCTCTGTAAAAAAATACTTCCTCATGTTGCCCCTGAGCCATCCACCCTGTAACTTCAAATTGTGCCCCATTTTTCTTGCACATCTCTTTTTCTGAATGATGCTACCCTCTTGGACTTTGTTGAGTCATTTGAGGAACTTAAAAGTTTTTATTTATTTATTTTATTTATTTAACAAATCAGAAAGACCTTTGAGCCAAGGGCTCTTTTACAGATGTTCCACGTCAAGTCACAAGAATAGCAAATTACAATGGTTTCAGTAAGTAGTACAACATGAGGAAAGTAATTACATAAACAAAATAACAATATGGCAAGATAAATATTGTGTAAAGTGCAGTCAGTGGCTTTGTCTGAAGAGGGGTGGAAGGGATTACAAGAAGAGAAGTACAGGGGGTGAATTGGGGGTGGAAGGAGCAAAATAAGAGCAAGGAGGGAGATTCCACAATGAAGCTTAAGCAGGAAAGACCCACGGGGGTGGGGGTTAGAAGGAGAGAACAAGGTGAGGAAACAAAGAAGAGAGGGGGGAAGTGGGAGTGGAGGGGTAAAGGAAAGAGGGATGAAGTAAGATGAAAAGATGGCAGGAATGGGAAAGGGATAAGGGAGGAAGTGCTGTGAATGGAATAGCGCAGCAACAGGACAGGGCTATACAGGGGAAAATGGTAAAAGAGGGAGGTCCTAGTGCATTTAGCTGTCAGCAAAGATTAGGAATAGCAGTCACAAGATGCTGTGGAAACTAGGAATTGATGCAGCTTCTGCTTAAATGGTCCCAAGGTTGCAGTCGTCGCAATCTCAGGAGGAAGGAAATTAAATAAATTAGCAGCTCTAACTGCAATGGATCGCTGTCAGAGTGAGATCCAACAGCGAGGGACAGTAAAAGTTTGGCTCACAGAACTTTGTGTGGTCCGAGTGCCCCAGAAGGGACTGAAAAGCTGAAGGGAACCTGGTGGTAGGAGACCAAGATCTGCCTTCTTAGCCAGAAGGCAGGCTTGATATTATGGGTGGTTCATAGCTCAGTGCTTATGTAACATATAGCGGAATGATGTATATGGTTGTTGTATATGGAGGCCAGCATAGAATGATTTGTGCTTAGGTACTTGGATGCTTGAATTGAGTCGTTTGATAATATTTGATGGTTTTGGCCTTTCTCTGTATCCCACCTGTAGGAAGGAAGGAGACTTGATTAGAATTATGGGCCCCCCGGTGGGATAAGAGTGCCGCAGAAGGAGGAGGTGCTGGTGAGGATGGTGGGTGAGTGCGACTCACTCTAAGCAGAGGTGGAAGTCAGTTGATCTATTTAAATAGGCTGTGGGGGAGGAGCTCTTCCCCCACATAATTACAGGCAAGCCTTTCAGTTATGTGTGGTTCATAGCTCAGTGCTTATGTAACATATAGTGGAACGATGTATATGGTTGTTGTATACAGAGGCCAGCATAGAATGATTTGTGCTTAGGTACTTGGATGCTTGAATTGAGTCATTTGATAATATTTGATGGTTTTGGCCTTTCTGTGTATCCCACCTGTAAGAAGGAAGAGACGTGATTAGAATTATGGGCCCCAAAAGAATAAATATCGATGATTGTTCAGTAACTGAATGCTGAATAAGTTGTGCATAACACTTTAATGATAAGAATAGATAATCACCTCCTCCAACTCCGGAGAGTGTGACCAGTAGCACTCAGGAGAGGAAAACCCCCCCTTGGGGGGGACCTCTGAGGACCCATGGCTACTGACCTGCCCATCCTTCTGGGCATACTAAAGGAGAGAGATCCTAGTTAAACTAAATTAATCAGCTAAATCTAAATTCAAATTAGTAGAATTCAATCCAGATGAATGGAGCTTAAGAAGCTGAATCGTAGAAGTCCAATGAATAATTTCCTTCCAATAAAGTCCAAGTCCGAGAATCCATGTATAATTCTGAATGATGGAGAGCAGATATAGTGAAGAACCGTATTCCGTACTTCAGTTGATTGGGCATAATCCAAGGATTTGAATGATATTTTGAGATGAAGTTGATGATTGACGAAATCAATACAGGAGACTAGAAGATAATTGCATCCAAGCTTGATGTCTACGAGGCAGAATGAATTAGACGTTTTACGACTTCAGGTTTCTAATAGGGCTTGTATAGTACGAAGAATGAGAGATGGTTTGAGGCCAGGATATCGAGTGACAAATTTAGTTCTGATAGGAAATATAATCATTAGGAATTGATATGAAGCAATGGCTGTAGAGTTGATCGGGAATGGCATGCTGAATATGATAATTGGAGACACTGGTGCGATTTATGAAGCATCCAAGTAGTAGAATGAGGTGAGCCCAAATGAAATAAGTCAGTCGAACAGGATCCAAAGTGAGAGGTAGTAGGAGCAGGATTGCACCAATGTATGCAGATGAGACAGAACATGACGTGGCAACCAGCTCTTGAAGAAACATAGCTTAAGTGACAGCCAGTGAGATAGGAGAGAGGCGGCTGATTACAGTATGGGAAGGCCAGCTAGACTCAGGAATGTCTGCCGGCAGATATCAAGCGATGTAGGCCCTCGACGATGCATAGGACTCCATCAGCTGGATAGGCACGAATCACCTTGAAGAAACTGAGATGGAGACATGGCAACAGTATGAGAGGAATAACATTGAGAACTGAAGGTATGCAAATTAGAGGCATGAAGCAGACGAGACCCGAAGTCTGAGATAGAGATAACTGAAGAAGCAGAGTCCAATGAAGTAGCAGTGTCACAGGTCTGAAGTTGGTAGAGCACAAACAGGAGGATGAAAGTCTGCAGGAGACGCCAACCAAGTCCTGGGAAGAAGCAGCCATAATTCCACAGCTGAAGCAACAGGGCAAAACAGCCACGACAGCCAACCCGGAAGCCGCTGAAAGAGCACTGAGACAATCGGAAAGCGCCTGATCATGAGGACCAGCCACTTAACCGGAGAATTAGGAGTCACCAGACATGTAGGGGAGCAAAGGTGAGATGGCAACTAATGTCCTGAAGGGAAGCATCAGCGAGTCCAGGGCTGAAGCAGCAGAGGCATATAGGCATAAGCAGAATGGAATCACCTGGTTCCGAGCTGGGTGATATAGAAGTAGAACAGAAGTAGGGGAACCTCCCAGCCAGAAGGGCGAAGGCAGGTCTGAGAAGCAAGCAAGTATTAGGTAAACTTCCCAGCCTGATGGGTGAATGCAAGCCAAAGAAGCAGGAAGTAGTATGCAATCCTCCCAGCCTGATAGGCGAAGGCAGGTCATAGAAGCAGGCAAGTAGTAGGTAGTCCTCCCAGCCCGAAGGGCGAAGACAGGTCCTAGAATCAAGTGATTAGTACGTAAATCTCCCAGCCCAATGGCGAAGGCAGGTTGTAGAAGCAGAAGATGCGGTAGGCGAACCTCCCAGCCCGATGGTCGAAGGCTTGTCATAGAAGTAGATTATAAGGAAGCAAAACCTCCCAGCCTGATGGGTGAAGGCAGGTCATAGACTCATGAAGGTCTGGCAGTAGAAATAGAGTGTGGCAGCTAGTCCCCGGTGACAAGCGTATCTTAGCCAGCAGCTGGGGAGGTAAGGAGAGAGGCAACTAGCTCCAGGTGACAGGTAGACAAGCTAGACCTTTAGTAGAGCTGCTAAAATAAGCATGGTATGCAGAGTGACCAGTAGGAGACATGGTCAGATCCAGAGGTAGCAACAGGTAACCACATGACGAGGTGCACTGGCTGAGTAGGGCTAGCAGATTAGGAAGCCTCCCAGGAGGAGAGGCGTGTGAACAAATGAGCAGAATCCAACAGGAGAATACGGATGTGGATCCGATGCTGAGCCACAGCAGCAAGGTCAGATATGAGATAAAGGTATATGAATATCCAAGGTCATCCAGGTAAGTAGAAATCACAGTAATACGGAAACAGGGTAGAAGGAAGCCAGTTCATGAGGAACGCAGTAAATTGCAATGTCAAGCTGCTCATAAGGACTTGAAGCCCAAGCTGCAGGAGGTAGGCGTGGTAGCAGGAAGCAGACAAACTCATCCAAGGAGTATAGATAAAATGGCAAATGATGAATTGAATCCAGAGCAGGGAGCTCCTGGCAGGCAGCCACAGCAGCGAGTAGACATCCGAAGGGAGGTAGGAGCAAGGAACGACTGAAGCGAGAAGGTATGGCAAATATCCAAGGATAACAAAGCAAGTCCATGTGCACATCGATGGAGTGACTGAGACATTGGAAGGAGACATGAAGGTAGCGCTGGTCGAAGTGCTGAAACAGGAAGCAGCTGGATCCCTTCGAGGAGAAACTGAAGTAAGTCCAATATAGATATTATTACTCAGTAATACGAAAGCGCTTCAGGAGTACAGATATAGCAGCCAAGGATGCAGGCAAGAAATTAAACACCCAGATAATCTGAATGGAGTAAGCAACTCAGGAAGATGAGCTGCAACCGTATAAATCAGGAGGAGGCACAATGACACATCGTCCCCACGAAGGAAACTCGCAGCCACATTCTGTGGGAGCTGAGAGTGGTTTGAATGCTGCAAAGAGCAGACCGTTGCATAAGTGAGCTAAAGGAAGGCACTAAATAGGAATCATTCCCCAGCCACAAGTCTTGAAGCAGCTGACGGCAAACAAAACATGCAATCGCCCAATCCCTTACATGACAACAGCCGACAAGTGGAATCCGACTCACTTGAACAGGAGCCCATCGAGCAGATGATACTGAAAAGGCAATTTGCAGGAAGCGTGCTGCTCAAGTCCCAAAGTAACAGGAAACTGAAGAAGTCGATGAAGGAGCTCCAAATGAGGGAGGCAGGAGACCCTGATGACAGCTCGCCGCCATAGCAAGGCTGAGCTAGGAGTCGGAGAGGCTGGAACGAGGACGTCCAGAGTAGCTCCATCCAGGGAGAAGGGAAAGCAAGGCACCAATGGCAGGCAGGAAGGGTGAAAGGAATCCAAGCCAGGGGTCTGAGAAGCTGCAGCAGAATGAAGAAGGCCAGCAGCGGTGGCGGCGGTCGGCCACAGTGGAGAGTCAGAGCAATGCAGCGTAGGAGGGCACAAGGCACCGGAGCAGGTAGGCAGCATGGCGGCAAGGGAAGAAACCCTCACACTAACTGAACAAAGAAGTAAGCGGTGATGGACTAGGCTTGGAGCCGGGCTGCCCAAGGAGAAAAAGATAGGAAGACCAAACAGGAGAAGTGGAAGCAGGAAGAATACATAGAGCAGAGTCAGAAGAGCCAAACTAAAGAAGAACAACAGGGAACAAGCAAATGGAGGGAGGTGGGAGGAAAGAGAAGGAACGTAGGAACAATGGAAGCAGGTCTAAACAAACAGGCAGGGAGAAGCTCGAGCCATCAGCAAACATAACAGGGAAGAGAACGGGGGTGAAACTATTGAAGAAACAAACGGCAGGACCAGCGGGAAAAAGACAGGGTAGCCATGGACCAGGCGACGACACAACAGCGAATGTGACTCACTCTAAGCAGAGGCGGAAGTCAGTTGATCTATTGAAATAGGCTGTGGGGGAGGAGCTCTTCCCCCCCATAATTACAGGCAAGCCTTTCAATTCAATGTGAGACTGGAGTTGAAGCCAGATCCTAGTCTCTCTTCTTGTTTGTAAAAGTCACAAGTGTGAGTATGATAAGCTGCAGTAGGGAGGGCTTGGGGTATACTGGGATACATAGGGAGAGACATCACCAGCAGAAAACAGGAAGTTGTTATCCCTCTGTACAGACAGTTGGTGAGACCCCATCTGGAGTACTGCGTCCAGTTCTGGAGACCCCATCTCTGCAAGGACATAGACAGGAAAGAGGCAGTCCAGAGGAGGGCAACTAAAATGGTGCAGGGTCTGCAAGAGAAGCCGTACAAGGAGAGACTAAAGGAGCTTAATATGTATACCCTTGAGGAAAGAGAGGGGGTACATGATAAACTTTTAAGTACCTCAGTGGAATCAAAAAAAAAGAGGTAGCATCTTTCAGAAAAAAAGACGTGCAAGAACAAGGGGACACAATTTAAAGATAGAGAAGGGTCGGTTCTGGGGCAATATGAGGAAGTATTTTTTCACAGAGAGGGTAGTGGATGCATGGAACAGCCTTCCTGAGGAGGTTGTGGGGTCTAAAACTGTGTGAGAATTTAAGAATGCATGGGACAGACAAAAGGCAATTCTTGTGGGGGGGTAGGAAGAAATAGGCTGTTGGTTAACTAGGATCTGCGGCCTATCCTGTAGGTAGGGAAATGAGCAGACTAAGTGGGCCAAGCAGTCCTTATCTACAGTCAAAATCTATGTTTCTGTGTTTCTATGCACCAGTTAGTAGACGCCATGCCTTATACAGAGCTGTGGAGAGTCGACGTAGGGTTGTGTCTGTGGCAGAACCATAAATGACCAAACCATAGTCAATAAGTTCCCCCTCTCCCTCCTTTCCTCAAGGGTATACATATTAAGCTCCTTTAGTCTCTCTTCTTATGTCTTCTGG
The DNA here is from genome assembly GCA_016271365.2 of Neoceratodus forsteri. Classification (NCBI taxonomy): domain Eukaryota; kingdom Metazoa; phylum Chordata; order Ceratodontiformes; family Ceratodontidae; genus Neoceratodus; species Neoceratodus forsteri. The sequence goes on from CM057453.1 coordinate 89,603,667, forward strand.
TGCAGACCCTGCATCATTTTAGTTGCCTTCCTCTAGAATGCCTTCATCCTGTCCAAGTCCGTGCAGAGATGGGGTCTCCAGAACTGCAAGTAATACTCCAGATGGGGGCTCACCAACTGTCTGTACAGAGGGATAACAACTTCTGTTTTCTACTGGTGATGCCTTTCCCTATTCATCCCAGTATCCCCCTCAGCCCTATTTACTGCCTTCTCACATTGCTTGTTTACCTTTAGGTCATCTGTAGAGACCCATGTTTTTCATAAATAAGAAATAAGAAGAAATTCAAGGTACAGTATAAAAAGAAATAAGAAGAAATTTAAGGTATAACAAGAAATAACAAAATAATCAATATATAAAAAGAATAAAACAAAAAAACAAACACATGACTAAAGTAACAAAATTGCTTTTTGGGGTGCAAAAATGAAATAAATGTTTGCAGCAGTCGTTTAGGCTCTATTGTTACTACAGAGACGGTCCACAAGGAAGCAACAGTGGAATTATTTAATTCACAAAACCTTTCAAGACCATAGCATAATGCTGCTTAATACAATGAATTATACTAGGAATGTGATTTCTAGTGTGTATAAGGTCATTTTGAGGTAGTTTATGAATGTAAATGTCAACAAGAAATAAAACTAAATTTTCAGTGAATAAAAATAAATAAGAAATTTCAGAAAAATAAAAATGATAAAAAATAAAAAGAATTTCTCAGGTCTCTAGTCATCTGATATGTCGACCCCCAGGTCCCTTTCCATTTTTGTTGTTGTTAGTACCTCCCTCCTCCTCCCCATCCCCCCATTTTGTACTCTTCCCCTGTTTTTTTGTTTCCCAGGTGCATTACTTTGCACTGAATTTAGGCTGCCATACTTTTGACAATTCCTCCAACCTTAAAAGTACTTTGGCATTATTGCAGTCTCTACATTGGATTCCATGAAACTGATAATGATAAAGATAAAAGAGGGAGACAGTAAAAACCTTAGAGTCACTAGAGTACTCGTGAACCTAGAGACCCAGCAGACCTGGGTTTAAAATATACAACTGCCACTTGCACACTTTGTGACTCAGAACAAGTCACTTAATGTCCCTGTTTTCCCAGGTTACACCTGGAAATGAGCTTCCACTTCATAAATAAACCAAGGAAAAATAAAAAGTTGCCATTATCTGATATTCATTTGTATTCACTGTGCAGTACTTCTAATCTAGTTGAAACACTGGGCATAACTGCTTAAATTATCCAATCCCATCCCTCAGCAGTACACATAGAAACAAAAACATAGAAGTTGTTGGCAGAGAAGGACCTATTGGCCCACCTAGTCTGCCAGTTTCCTTGCCTACTGTGCCACCGTGAACCCTACTCGATCTCCAGTCCTCTTCTCCCCTTGCCTTACTACTAAGGTCTCCTTATATATGTCCCATGCACACTTGAATGTCATCGCCGTTTTGGCACCCACCGCCTCCGTTGGAAGGCTGTTCCAGATGTCCATCACCCTCTCTGTGAAGAAGTATTTATTCACATTTCCTCTGAGCCCCCCTCCTCCAGCTTTACAGAGTGCCCCCTTGTCCTCGAGCTCCTTTTTTCTATGGAAAATACTACATTCCTGTACCTTATTAATATCTGTTAGGAATTTGAATGTTTCTGTCATACCCCCCTCCCTTTCCCTCCTCTCCACCAACAAGTACATATTCAGTTTCTTGAATCTCTCCTCACAGAGCTTTTGATGCAGGCCCTGCACAATTTTGGTAGCCCTCTTTTTTACCACCTCCACCTTATCAACGTCCTTCCAGAGGTGTGGCCTCCAGAACTGGGCATAGTACTTGAGGTGGGGTCCTACCAGTGGTCTTTATAGGGGTAATATTACCTCCTCCTTCCTACTGATGATACCCCTCCCTATGCACCTGAGTATCCTGCTAGCCTTCCCCACTGCCTTATCACAATGCTTTGCTATGTTCACATCATCAGAAATGATTACCCACTGATCCCTTTCCTGTTTGCTGGTTGCTAGTACTTTACCTCCCAGTTGGTATGTAGCCCCCAGGTTTCTGTGCCCCAAGTGCATGATTTTGTACTTTTTTGCATTGAAACCCAGCTGCCAGATCCTTGACCATTCTTCCAATTTTTTAAATCATCCCACATCCCCCTACCCCCCAGTGTGTCTACTATGTTGCAGATTTTTGTTTCATCCGCAAACAGGCATACTTTCCCTTCTAGCTAGAGGTGGGTGAATGTTGCCATTTCCACCTTAGCAGAACTTTCGTGAAATTTGACAACTTTCGCAGAAATTTCCGAGCTTCCGTCTCAGGCGGATCAGAAAACTTCTGAATGTTTGGGATGAAATTTCATCCTGTTACACCCACTAAACCAGTTAATAACCCCCCATGGCTAGCGGTCCCTCCCTCTACCCAATCACCCGCCTGACGTGCATTAAAAAACAAAAACTGGTGGCTAGTGGTCCCTCCCGCCACCCAATCAACTGCACGTCCAACATGTATTTGAAAAAATGGTGGCTAGCAGTCCCTCTCCCCACCTGATCACCTGCTCAGTCCCCAGTAGTAGCCACTAGTCACCTCATCAGGAAACCCTCCAGCCCCCCTATAGTAAAATATTGGTGGTCTAGTGAACCCCTCTCCCTGCCTCCATCCCTATCCCTGATCCCCGGTATGTTTTTTTCTTTGTAACTATTCCCTCCCTGGTGGTCTTGTGGCCTTCCACACCCCATCCTGGCAGGTAGTGTCCCACTCCACTCCCCCATCCCAGATTGGAGCAGGACACTTTGCTTGTACAGTCACATGCTGATTCACTGAGAGCTCAGTCAGGTTGCCAGCCATGGAGTAGAGGGAAGGGCTGTGCCAGTGGCCAGCTTCGGTTTTGGATGGGGCAGCGGGGTGGGATGACACCTACAGGGTTGTGGGGGCCATTAGACCACCAGGGACTGAATAAGTTACACAAAAAAACATACTAGGGATTGGGGATAGGGAGGGAGGCAAGGAAGGGGGGTCACTAGACCACCAATATTTTACTATATGGAGGATAGGGATGGGGGGGTTACATGATGAGGTGACTAGTGGCTACTACTGGACAGAAGGGGCAGGAGATCAGGTGGGGGAAGGGATCGCTAGCCACCAGTGGTTTTTTTTTTAAATACACGTCTGGCATGGAGGTGATCAGGTGAGGGTAGGGACCGCTAGCCACCAGGGATTTATTTTATTTATTTCTGGTGACTGGTGGGGGGGGGGTACTAGACAACAGGGTGCAGGCAGAACCTAGGCTCTTGAATTCAGGGAAAATCAAACCATGAAGTACTTCCCTTACTAATATATGATAATTGTAGGCAAAATATTATGGGGTTAAGTTTTGGTGTCTTGCTTCTGTTGATTTCACCTCAGAAAGAGGTTAAATGGCACTACAGTATGGGAAACAGTAGTTTATGGTTGGTTACTACAAATTGTTTTATATCTGCATGAGATTTTGAATACTGTATAACTGATTGGTTCTTTATGCTACTCTCCTATTTTATATTGTGGTATTCTACTCCTTTTCTGTAATATCTTCCCCCCCATCCCACCTTGAAATGATGGCAAGCTCAGTGTGCTTTTCCTGGGAAGCAAATTCTAAATAAATAAATAAAGATGATGCTTTTTTGAGTAAAGACAGGAGCAGGGCAGGCGGAATTTATGTGAAAGTCAGACTTTTGCTTAAATTCTGCCTGCAGAAGTTTTTTTTTGCATACCTCTACTTCTATCCCTTCCACAGAGTCGCTAATAAAGACATTGAAGAGGACCGGACCTAGTACTGAGCCCTGAGGCACCCTGCTGGTCACCATGTCTTCTCCACTGTGCCTTCTAAAATCTTGTTGTAGGACAGTTCAAAGGTCAAAAAAGTTGTTGTACTGCTGTTCTGACATCACATCGACATTACAACAACTTTTCAGCCCTGAACTGCCACCTGATTGGCTAACTCGACTGGCTCCAACAGGAAAAACATTGAAAACATGGCGATGCAATTTAGTGAGCGCCACTCATTGGTCCTCCTAGTTTTTACATGAAGAGCCTCACACGGCTCAATGTCACAAAAGTTCGTTTTTTTTATTTAATTTAAAAAATATACAGTGCTGAAACAGGAAAAAATAAAAACAGAAGCATGAGCAAGCAGGAGTGGGGAGAAGCCAGAGCGAGTGGGGACGTGAAAAGCAGAAGGCAGTGGGAGCAGCACCAGCCAACGCAGAACGTAACTAAAAGCTTTAAAAACAGACACAAAAAAGGAACTAAGCCCTAACCATATACTATATAAAACAGTGGTTAAGGCTGTTTTTTCCATCTCAGGAGTTGATGACATCAGTGATATCTCTCAAGCTTCACTTTCGCAGTCTCTATGATGTCATCACCTCCCTCATTGGAAACACAGCCTTAATGTGGATGATCACCCATCCACTAGTCTATATGTCCCACTCTCAGACATGCCGGCTTGTTCACTAGTCTTCTATGTCGACAGTCAAGCCGACATTCAAGTCTCTCGACCTTAACCCCCCTTCTCCACTGCCTCTCTCAATCAGACTGGACCCCCATAACCATGGCTAACTCAGTTGAAGATGCCCTGGCCTATTTTAAAGGCAAATTCCTTGACACTTGGAACTTGTTCCCTCCATTAAGTAAATCCAGAGTCTAAGGTAATCACCTCCCTTGGATCACCCCAGACCTAATTGCACATCAGCGGGCTTAACATAAAGCATCAGGAGACTACGCAACCAATGTATTAAAACAACCAGGCTGGCCAAAGCGGAGTACTTCAGAAGCACGTTCCAAACCAATATAAACAACCCTTCAAAATTCTGGAAGATAGCTCCTTAAAACTAACAATTCCTTAGCATCCGACCACCTTACAGTTGCCACTGAATTTAACTCTTACTTCACTTCCTGTGCCTCTGTTCTCCTAGCCTGTATCCCATCACACCTGTCATCCAGCCCCAAAATCCCAGTCCCTCAAAATAAAACTCCTCCTCAACAGGGCTTCTCATTTTCCAAGGTTTCCACTGCTGATGCCTGGCTGCACTGCTTGACGTAAACCCCACTAAAGGTAGCTGCCAGTTGGTCTGGATCCCAAACTCCTCTACCTTTCTACCCCAGCCATTGCCCCCCCCCCCCGGCTGATATCTTAAACCTATCATTTTTCACTGCCACAGTCCCTTTGACCTGAAAGCATGCAGTCGTCTTACCTCTGCCCAAGGGTGGTGTCCCCTCCTCCCCTGGCAATTACCACCCAGTATTCCCTCCTACCCATACTGGCCAAACTGCAGAACATCTGCTTCTTTCCCAACTCTCCTCCTTCCTTTCCGACATCAACTTTTTCACACCTTTCCAATCTGGTTTTAGGAAATACCACTCGACTACCACTTTCCTCATTAGGCTACAGGACACCATCCTCTCAGGGATGGACCATGGTTTAATCACAACTGCCATTTTTGTCGACCTAGCAAAGGCTTTTGACACTGTCTCCCACTCCCTCCTTCTTGATTCCCTCTCTTCTGCTGGTTTCTCAGCATCTGCCACTATCTGGTACAGAGCTTACCTTATGGACAGGACTTAATCAGTCAGGATTGCTGACTCGCTATCCCCACCCCACCCTGATCAACGCTGGAGTCCCTCAGGGCTCAGTACTTGGGCCTATCCTTTTCTCCATTTTTCTAAATGACTTTCCAAATGTACCTCTGCATCTATCCACATGTATGCTGATGGCACTGTCCTGTTCACATCTGGCCACTCTCAATCTGATGTAGAAACCAGACTTCAATAGGACTTCAACAAGCTCCAGTTCTGGCTTAGCTCTCATCAACTTTTCCTAAATGCCAAAAAGACTGTCTCTACTACCTTTAGCACTAGGCAGAGACTAGCTAGGCTTGATTCCATGCCCTCCTTCCACACCCATGATGGGACTGCACTGGAGGACTCCTCCTCCCTTAGATACCTTAGAGTATGGCTAGACCAACACTTCACCTTTTCTGGCCATGTTGACGCCATCTTGAAAAAATTACATCCCAAGCTCAGCACCTTATTCAGGAACCAGAATTGCCTAACTCTTCTGGCAAAGCAGGAACTGGTCCAGGAAATTATATGATACATTTTAGACTACTGCGATGTAGTCTACAGTGCTGCCCCACAGTCCTCTTTTACCAGATTGGACACCATCTTCAACTCCTTCTGTCATTTTGCTCTGGACTCATCTCCCTCCACTCACCACTGCGACCTCTACCACACCCCCCTTCCCCTCACCTACCAGCTGTCACCTCTTTCACATCACTAAATTCACCTCCAAATTCTGGTTCAATACATTCCCCTCCTATCTCTCTTCCTCATTATCCATCCCCCCACCACCTGCTCACTGTCTTAGACCTGCGGACACCCATACCCTATCCATTCCCCACAGAACCACCTCAGCTGGGCAGACAGCTTTCTCTTATTATTTCCCTAAACTCTGGAATTCACTTCCTCCTCAGATATGGCACTCTTCTTCCCCTCACTCCATCTCCACCACCTTCCACAATTTTTATTCCATGAACTGCACTTGTTCCTAGCTTACCATGCCTGTCCAGGACTCTATTTCTAACTAATTAGACCTATCGGGGTGTGAGAGAGGGCACAAGTGGAAATCTTAGTGTTTCATATGCTTATGTTTCTTTTTATTGTTTTGCTCATGGATGTAACCATTTATTAAATTACAGAACCTCTATCCTTTATCCATCCGTGCTATCTCTGCTCCTTTTATCTAATCTTCCTCTCTTTCTCTCTCTCCCTCCCATCCCAAAAAGCTTGAGATCCATTTTTACATTTATTACATCTAGCTAAATACTGGCTCACCATCATCCTCTTCTACCTCTCTTCTCTCCTCAAGCCCTCCATCATATCATCATACTGCCTTTGTTCATCAAGCACACACTTTTTCCATATTCCTCACTGCAAAACCTCTGGTGGTCAGCCCTGTGTTTTGTTTGCTTTCCTATTCCCTACATAATCTTCTCACCCCATTTGTCCGTTGTCCTCACTCTCTTCCCTTCTATTAAACCACTCCTATTTGCTCATCTACATCCCCACACCTCACTTGCAGCTAGCCAATCAAATTTGTTTCAGTCAGCACCTTACCTTTCCAGGGCCCCCATTGTACTCCTACTCTTTTACACTAGTTTAATGGTTTATTACCATTAACACAGTAAGCATTTGTACTTTTTCATGTGTTCGTACCTTGCCCCATTTGCAGTTCTGTGTTGTACACTGCACACATCATTTTCTGTCATTGAAAAGTCTTGCAAATTGGTAAATGCTATACCTTGTGTCATCTGATATTCTGTGATATATATATATATATATATATATATATATATATATATATATATATTGCATATGTCACTGTATTCAGTGCTGTACATTGTGTTTGTCATTTTTTGTTTAACATATGTCTTACCAACATCCCCTCCCCAGTTATACCTGGAAAGAGTTCTGGATCAGTGTGACACACCTGGTCAACACATTTAAAAAAAATATTAAAATATGCAGTACAGCAGTAAAAGAAGGAAAGATTGTTCTAAAAGAGAAATATGAGTACAGGCAATGTTTGATGGCTACAGGAACTAGATATGGACAAAGTCCTGCTTCAGAGATGTTTTCATTGATTTATTCATTTAATTTGTTTGTTTATGCAAGTATTAATTTCAAGCAATTTATCTGGAAAGACATACTGAGCTGGTAACAGCTTGTTTCCTGATGTGTCCTGTGGGGAGGGGGTGGTGGAGATCAGTAACAAAATAATATGGTGCAGTAAGTACAATAACGTAATAAACTGTGCAGAAGACAAATGCTGTGGCAGAGAAATACAATAGAATTGGGTACATTAGGTTAAATAAACTTGAACAATTGCAAAAGGCAATATAAATTCAGAGTAGGAACAATAGCTGCAAATGGGAGGTGGATATGCCGGAGTGCACAAGTGCAAAAGTGGAACAAGGGAGAGCAGTGGCTGGAGGGCTGTGGATGGCAACTAAAGATACTGGGTATGGGACCAAGGGAAATTGCAGGAGTGTGTTGTGAAGTCATGGAGGAAAGACTTGAGGGAGTGGACTGCAGCAAAGATGGAAGGCGGATGATCAGCGAAAGAGAGGATGAAAGCTTAGGGAAGCAAAAGGAGAAGGTAGATTGGCCTGCAGCTGACTTCATTGGAGAAAGGGAAACAGAACAAGATTCTGCATTGGGAAGTGAGTTTAAGGTGGTAGGGGGAATGAAGAGAGAGGCAGGACATGAGAGAAGAAAGCCAAGCCAGAACTTGGAGAAAAAGATAGCACAATGGGAAAACGAATATGTTGCAGCAGTAGAACTACGTTTAATACAATAGAATTTCACTGCAGCTTGAGTGCATAATGTGAACAAGTCTTGGTGCTGGAGATTGATATTGCCAGCCACTGTAGAGGTAGGTCTGTTGGTGGTGGATGAACATGCAGAATGCTTAGGAAAGGTTACAACAGCATGCCAAGTTGAAAACACATGTGGATGAATAAAATGCTGGCACTCGAGTCCAGAGCAGGTAATTTGAAGGCCAAGGGAAAAATCAAGCAGCCTGAGCACAAACATTAGGCAGCAGACTAGGAGGTGTAGCTGAAGAAGAAGAAACAGCAGGTCAACTAGAGTGTAAGGATCTTCTACTCACAATATAACACCCTACTTCATTTGTTGTAATACATGCTGTATACATCTTGGTTATTAGGGCACCAATGAGGAGAATATGTGTTACTGCTTTAATGCAAGTGATATTCCTTTTCCTAATAGCCTAAATAAATAAAAAAACAATACAACATAACAAAGCAAAATAATTGCAACTCAGTTATGCACTTTAAATGTTTCTTTTATATTTGTTAAAATGGGATACATGTTACCAACAAAAATAACATTACTAACATCAAAAATCTAATTTTCACCCTATTCCAAAACAATTGAGTTCAAAGCTGACAATATATTTTTTTTCTCAGCTATGTTTGTCACCAGTTTATGTTCTTGGTGCCAGGATTCACCTTTCACAGCCATTCCTGCCTGCTGCAGACTAAGGAAACTAGTTCTGTATGTGTGCCTGCCACTGCTATCAGAATAAATGACTACCACTTCTGTATCATTCAAATTTCTAAGTGACTTGTACTGGTGCCACATCACGCTCTTCTGGTGCAGACACTGCACCATCTTAGTTGCCCTCTTCTGGACCACCTCCATCCTGTCTATGTCTTTGCGGAGACTGAGTCTCCAGAACTGTGCGCAGTGCTCTAGATGGGGTCTCACCACCTGTTGGTACAGAGGGATAACAACTTCTTGTTTTTTACTGGTGATGCCTCTCCCTATGCATCCCAGTATCCCCCCAGCCTTCCTTACTGCCCTCTCACATTGCTTGCCCACCTTTAGGTCATCAGATATGACTACCCCCAGGTCCCTTTCCATTTTTGTTGTTGTTAGTATATCACCCCCCATTGTGTACTCTTCCCCTGGGTTTTTGTTTCCCAGGTGCATTACTTTGCACTTCTTAGCACTGAATATACTGTAAGCTGCCATTCATTTGACCATTCCTCCAGCATTGCCAAGTCCCTTCTCATCCTTTCCACCCCACCTTGTGTATCAACTCTGTTGCAGATCTTTGTGTCGTCTGCAAAGAGACATAGTTTTCTTTCCAGTCCCTCTGCAATGTCACTTATAAAGACATTAAAGAGGACTGGTCCTAGTACTGAACCCTGAGGTACCCCACTAGTAACCCCCCTTTCTTCAGAGTGGACTCTGTTTACTATTACCCTCTGTGTCCTGTTCTTCAGCCACTTCTTTACCCAGGTTACCAACTTGGGACCCACTCCAAGGCTGGCCAACTTGTCTATTAATCTTTTGTGTGGGACTGTGTCAAATGCCTTGTTAAAGTCTAGGTAGGCCATGTCCACAGCCCCTCCTTGATCTACTACTTTGGTCACTCAGCCAAAGAAATCTATTAGATTTGGCTGACATGACCTTCCCGCTGTGAATCCATGCTGCCTTGGGTCCTGTGCCCCTCTGACCTCTAGGTACTCAACAATTCTTTCCTTCAGAAGTGATTCCATCATTTTCCCAATCACTGAGGTTAAACTAACAGGTCTGTAGTTTCCTGCTTCTCCAAAGTTACAAAAGACGAATTTCGAGATTACAGCAGCAACTTTGAGAACTGCTCCACTGATGCAAATTCGGCAACTTCACTGGAAATTTGCAGGTAGAGTAAAACTTTACTGCATCTCTATGTATAAGTAGTGTCTTTGAATTTCCAGTGAAGTCTCCGAATTAGTATTCACAGAGCAGTTCGTTTTTTCTATTTGGGCTGGCTATCGGGGGGAGGGGGACCGTAGTTATTGTGCAAAGTGTGTAATTTATCATGCAAATTTCCACACTTCATCATTGATCCAAACTCCAAACTGGCAAATTTACAAATTGTGTCTGGAGAATTGAGTGCACCGCAAAAAATGTTTCATGGAGCGAATTTTGCTGACTCCGCCCACCTCAATGTGTAAGTGATAACTTTCACTTTTCATTTAGATGTTCCTTTTAGCAAACAACATTTTCCTTTCTTGTAGGGATTGTGTTATAATCCTGATTACTGTGGTAGATTTTTAAGTGTACATCATATTTAAAAAAAAATAAAGACATTGTAAAAACAGGTAGAATGGCTTAACATTTGAATATTTTAAGGTATGCTATATAAACAAGTTCTGCTGACGCCAACTATGATTTTGTGACTGCTGAGCATTTCCTTAAATAAATGTTATTCTCACTAAAAGCAACACAATATAATACAATTTACTTTTGTATAACACTTGATAGTAAAAATAACACAAATGAAAAGAAAACCCCAGAACAGAATTAAACAAATCTATAAGATGTAAACAGTATTAAATACATGGACAATTGACACTGTATATACAATGTTAGACACAAGGTGGATTCAAAATGATAGAATTTGGTTTGACAATTATATAGGCATTTAAACAGCTGAGAAGACATTTAAATTAGAGTAAGAGAGAGAGAACGGGAAAGTGAGAGAATTAGGAATGGAAGCCAAAAGCAAAAGGAATCATTTTGGTAAAATAAAAAAAAATCAAGTACAGAGTGCAAAACTGAATTCAATCACAATTACAGTAAGAATACATTTATTATAGTGCAATAAATGTGGAATAATCAACACACAAGTCAACCCTAAACAATAACTAAGGTACTATGCAATCATATCACAGCTGGAAAGCAACAGTGATTCTACAACAACACACTCTACACAATAGTTTATTTTATATTCCAAGATGTGAAATGATGAATAATTAGGTCTATACTTTTGTCATACAACATCTTGAAGAAAAGCATGCTACTGTCATGGTCAAAATGACAGAAATCTTGGAAATCATAGTACAAGTCTGGACTGGAGGGTTCTGGCCAAAGCAAGCATTGGGGACCTGCTCTTGGTGGAATAATGTCCAAATATCTTCCTACTACAATTGGTTCAAGCCCTACTAATGATAATGCATGGATAGATCTAGTAGTCACAAACAGTAAGTGGATACCTAATGTAGTAGTTCAGGAAGTGTCGGGGTCAAGTGACCACAAAACCATATGGTATGAGGTTGAAGTAGTCCTCAATAATGGAATAGTACAGCCATGATGTGGGACTTTAGGAGAGCAGAACTTGATGAAATGCAGGAGATGCTAGAGGTAAACATAAGGGGTATACTGTAGCAAAGGTTAGTAGGGGTTGAAAAGAAATGGGTTGTGTTCAGGTTAAGTGTGTTAGAGGCTGCAGGCAGCTATATTGGCAAAGTCAGCAAGAGGTTGAGTGCTATGAAAACGATTTGGTTCACATTGATAGTAAAGAAAGTTCTGAGAGAACAGAAGAGCAAAATACAAATGGAGTTGGGGGGAGAAGAGACAGGGAGGCTCACCTAAAGACAATAGAAGAGACTAGTAGGGTAGTAAGAAGTGCTAAGGCTAAAATGGAGTTAAGAATAGTTAGGTGTTCCAAGCAGGGGGTTAAAATGGTCTTCTACTACATTAGGGAAAAATGCATAGTCAAAGGAGGCATTTAGAAAGGGAAAGAATGGTAGGAAGAGGATGGGGTGAAGCTGATATTCTAAACCAATACTTCAGTTCAATATTCACCAAGGAGAAGGAAGGGCCATTACTAGAGTGCTGGCTAGGAGTTAAAAGCAGGGATACGAGTTCCAACAAATGTACAGTAGCTATATCAGAGAGGTATGACTGAGAGAAAGGCTGAGGGAACTGAAGGTAGACAAATCAATGAGATGAGATGGGTTGCATCCCAAGATGATAAAGGAAGCAGCCAATGTATTTTCAGCTCCACTTACTTGCTCTCAGGATTCGTCCGTATGGACTGGAAGACTAACAGTGGCATGAAGGATGATCCAGGAAATGATAGACCAGTCAGCCTTAAATCTATAGTTGGAATGCTACTTGTGTCCATAATAACAGAAGACCTACTGTAGTTGATATCCTAGAAATACAGTAAATAGATTACAGGATCATAGACTGCATGTGTACACAAAAGGGAAGTCATGTCCAGCAGATCCAATAAGAGTACTTTGACTGTGTGACTAGTGTTGTGGACAATGAACAAGCAATTGAAATATTGTATCTGAACTTTATTAAAGCCATTTAATCTGTCCCCCACAAGAGGCAGGTCAATAAACGTATGGGGGCCTGGGTGTAGAGGAGTGTACTATAACATGGGTGGAAAGTTGGCTAAGAGGCAGAACACAGAGAGTAGTACAAAACTGTGAATAATCAGATGTTAAGCAGGTTACAAGTGGGATCCCACAGGATTTAGTTTTGGGTCATGTCCTCTTTAAAATATTCATATGTCACATAAGTGAGGGCACATAAAGCAAAATCTGCTTTTTGGAGGATGACACTAAAATATTTTCAGGGCAGGTTATATAATGAAGATGGGGTTAAAGCACTAAAGAAAGCCCTAGCAAGTTTGATAAAATGGTTTCAAATCTTACAGCTGAGATGTACTTCAAGGACATGTAAGGTAATGCACATTGGAAAAAAAAAGAACACCAGAGCAAAGTACATGAGGTAGTTAGTGGTGGAACTAGTAAACACATCAGAAAAAAAGATTTAGAGGTAATAACAGCAGTAACTCTTCAGTTCTCAAAACAAAGCAATGCATCAGTGGGAAAAGCACACAAGATACTGTGGTGCACAGGGAGAGGAACTAGAAGCAGATAACAGGAAGTTATCCTACTTTAGGTCATCGTCCGGCTCAGCTAACCTCATTGAAAGAAAAATAAAACAAATGGAAAGGGAATCAAAAAGCAGGAGAGACCCAAAACCAGTCAAGGCTACGTAAACAAAATTTCAGACTGAATAAACTGGTCCACTCACCAATTCCTTAATCAAGTCAAAATGTATTTCATCCAGTAAACATCCAGCACTTTAATTCCTATTTTTCAGGAATCACTTTCCCCTTCCTCATGGAGTCTAGTTCTCAAGTTTCTAAATAAATATATAACATTTTTATCTCTTTAAGTCACATTTTCCTTATTTCCTTTGTTTTAAAAATCCTTTTCATATTGCTAGAGGGGCCCACACTCACTTTAGCAGAAATGATATTGCCATCTCTGGTGTATATTGATAATTCATAATCTCCTGGCTTACTGCTATAAAAAAGCACAGACAAAATAGTGATTTATTTTTCTCTTTGTCAAACAGTGAGCAAAGGAAACCTTTTCAATAAAAATATTTAACTAACCACTTTGAGGACAGTCAGGAATCATTGGTCACCTTTAGCAGGGCAGTGCTGGTGGAGGAATGTGGACAGATATGTGACTGTACGTCAATGAGTATATTGTTGTGGAGAATATAATTCAGTAGTTGCCTATTTACCAGTTTTTTCTAAATGTGTGTTTAGCACTGCCAACACAAAGTTTATCCTGTTATTATTTAGGTCTGCTAGCTGACCTGACTTGTATATAGGAGTTACTATGGCAACTTTCCAGCTAACTGGGCCTCGTCTAGAATGGAGCTAGAGGTGCGATACGGTAATGATAGGTGATGTCAACTCTTTTTATGTTTGCTTGCACACATGTGCAAGAAACATAGTGCCACCATATGAGTTTTCGTAGGTGTGGCACTCCCGCTTCCAATGCCCTCAGCGTTTTTGCAGGCAAGGCCTCACCGCACCAATGAATGCCCCAGCTGTCTATGACAGCAGTTCAGATTGCAGTGGCGTACAGTTGAAAGCAAATGACCACTACAAGCAGTGGTGATAACGTGTAGGCAATTTGCATACTGCCCTGCTGTCAGCAGTATGCAAATTGACTCCATGTCACCACCATTAATTGTAGCGGTGGTTGTATTATACGCCTTTTGTTGTGTGCAAGGGGGTGCCTAATCCCCACCTAGATATACACTCCCCAGCACACTATGTCCAACGGGGTCCCAATCCATATAGCTCAGTGCTCCTCTCCCAAAAAACAACTTCCAGCTGCCATGCTGGGAGCTCACCTCCAGCATGGCAGAAGTCCAGCGTACTCATGTGCCCCCCACACTGAATGGCCAACAGGGTGCCCAATCCCCCACTGGCTCCACTGCCCCCTCAAACTTCCAGGTGCCACGCTGGGAGCCCACCCCAGCGTGGCAAAAGTCTCACATCATCCATGTAAAATAAAATTTAAAAAAAACTGTAACAAAAGATAACAGTCCCTTGTTGACTCTCTTGCCCCCCACAACCCGCTCCCACCCTCTGCATACCCCACCTCCCCACACACCCCATATTTACCTGCAGAGGCTGGCATGATGATCTTCAGTGGAGCAGGTACATGTCTGCACTCTTCAAAGTAGACCGCGAACTGAAGAAATGCCAGTAAGCTGTATAATGGCATTAATAGGGTTTTTTTTCAACTTTGGCGCATATCTCGATCATTTTTTCAAATTTTTGCACCAAATTTTCAACATGAGGTTTTTGTGACTCTCTCTCATGAATTCAGTGACTGTCATTTGGTTATTTGGTCACGAAAGGTGATTTCTCGGTCACTGCATGGAATCACCTTTCGGGACCGATTAACGAAACGACAATGTCACTGTTCATGAGGTGGGCTCCCAAAAAGCCTATGTTGCAAATTTGGGGAAAAAATTCCCAAAATGACTGTTGCAAGTGTGCATTGTGCAGTTTCCATGCACACTCGCAAATTTGTGAATTTGTAATATTTTCACTCCAGATTTTCAACATTGGCATTTTTTCACACCTCCTTATGAACAGTACAGCTGGCATTTTTCACATCCCGGCCGAAATGTGTTTTCGCACTTTCTGTGCAGAATAGCGTGGTCACTGAGGGAAATCAGTGTTTGGGACAGATTAAGAAAATCACAGTGACACTTTTCATGAGCAGAGGGCCTAAAATGCCTATGTTAAAAATTTGGTCACAAAAGTCCATAAAATGACTGTGTTACGAGCGTGCATTGCGCAGTTTCTACGCACCCTCATAACTTCACAAATTTGTAATATTTTCACTCCAGATTTTCAACATTGGCATTTTCCCACACATTTTTATGAATAGTACAGCTGTCATTTTTTACTCCCTGGCTGAAATGTGTTTTCGCACTTCCAGCGCAGAATAGTGCATTCACTGTGGGAAATCAGTGTTCGGGACAGATTAAGAAAATCACAGTAACACTGTTCATGAGTGAAGGTCCCAAAGTGCCTGTATTGAAAATCTGGTGAAAAATATCCCCCAAATAATTGCATTACGGGTGTGCGTTGTGCAGTTTTTTTTCTATTTTCACTCCAGATCTTCAACATTATCATTTTTTTACACCTCCTCATTAATAGTACAGTTGTCATTTTTCACATTATGTTGGAAATGTGTTTTCGCCCCTGTGGTGTTAATGGTGCAGTCACTGTGCAAAATCACCTTCCGGCTAACAAACTGATAGTGTCTCTGTTCATGCGGTGGGGTCACAAAAAGTCCATGTTGAAAACTTAGAGTAAAAATACCAAGACATGCCCAGGGCCTTAGGGTTTCTGATCATAACATCCTACTCTGTAGGGTCTGACAGGTGTCTGCCATACAAGGTAGGGACTGACAGGTGTCAGAGGTGTAACTTGGGATTGCCGACAGTAATACTCACCCCATTCCACCCCAAACCCGCCTCCCTACAGCCAGTGACAGGCATTGAAGTGCACCTTAGACTCTTTGGCCCCAGAGTTCACACCATTCTCCTATAATGCACCCATTTCATCATATTTCCTTATGGAATGAGGTGAGTGTAAAGCCCAAACACCCCAAGGCACACCTCGACACTTGTCAGTGTCTGCAGGGTAGGGTGAGTTAAAATGTCATAATCGTTATGGGTGATGACTCAAATGCATACCCCAATGCCTGTCCATCTCTGCAGGGTGGAGGTGGAGTTGGTGTCAGTTCAATATATCACTGCCATTCTTATACTGCATCTGTCCAACTCCTGCACTTCCACTGCTAATGCCAGCAAGCAAACATTTGGCATTGACAAATGCTTGTTTTTAATGATTCTCAGTGTATGGTGGTACAGTACAGTATATACCATTAGTAGCTCCTGTAGTTTTTGAGGTGTCAAGTTCATTTAAGTAGCTGTAGAGTATTTCTGATTTCTGTGAAGTCAAAGACTACATCTGCAGCTATATACATCAGTATTCTGTGGTTTAGGGTTGTGGGGCATAAGTGGTGTATGTACATGAAGTTTAGTAAAGTGTTAGTGTATGGTATCAGATATTGTAGCGTTGCCAACTACTTGGATGGTATCCAGGTGAGAACATGAATGGGAGTTACACTGCCAAGAAAGGAATTAGTGTCTGACAACAGATGCCATTGTGGTTAATAACTTTTAGGTATATGGTATAATAAGCTGTTTTGGCCTTTTTGGTCAGGGTCACAACTTGGTTCCAAAGTGACCAAATGGCCTTTTTCTGCTGGCAAATTTCGTATGTTCATATGTTAACACATGTACGTCTTTTGGATTTGTTCTAGTACTGTATCTTGTGAATGGAGAAATAAATTGAGTAAAATGTTCCATTGCCCAGTCCTTTGTGGTGGTTTCCCTAAATGTTATGACAAATAATGTTGATATCTACCAGGATTATTGTTTCCACCAATTCATGTCTCTGAAGGAATAGATCCATTACACTGCATTAGCATGATTTGGTGATATTGTTTGGTCTGTGGAGGTAACTAATGTATAGCTCTATCGATCCCATCATAACTTTTATGCTGAGGTTATCTGGGGTGAGCCTGGCATGGTGGCCTGGACCAGGGTTGCAAGAAGTGCATTTTAGGTGGGTCTTTGTGTAAATCATTCAACTCCAAATACGTAAAACATTCAAATCCAAACATCAAAACCATTCAGAGCTAATCATATAAAACATCCATATCCCATTTCAATGCATTTGCTCCTTTCCAGACTTCTGCAGCCCTAGGTTGCTGTATAGGGATATGCAATGACCTGACTTAGAATCTGCATAACTGGTATGAAATTCCTACCATTTCACAAATTAAGACAAATGGCATAACCCAGGTATGGATCAGTTAATCTCATGTTTTCTTGAGCTTGGATATGGTAGGTGCTGTGTTCTAGAGGCTTGACAATGGGCAACAGGAAGATCCCAGCATGAATGTTTGCAACTCCACATGAGGAATACTATAAAGAAATGATCTTGATATAAACATGGTTAACTGCCAATTTTAAACATGCTTTTTAGGTTAAAAACGTTGTCTATAAACACTGAGACTGTACTGGAAACAGACAAGGATCTGGCACTTAATGTCACAAATGTATCCAAAATTGTCTGTAGGAGAGTAAAAAATCTGAAAGATGCCCTAATGTACTCATTACCGCCTGCAGACATGGCTCACAGATTTTTCTAGTGGATGTTTCTGTTGTGCAAACTGCAATTTTTATGGATGCAAGGTGGAGCTCTGTAGATGTTTTACTATCACATAGAAAAAGGGACCTCAGCAGTGCTAACAGACTTCTTTAAATTTGACTTTTATTGCAATCTCTCTGCTCAGCAGTCTGTTTACCGGACATTTTTTTTTCTGTTAGTCAGTGTTTTCCCAGTGAGGCATGAAGTTCACATTTCATTCAGCTGGTGTACCTGAAAGCTACAGTAGTGTCTTGGTGTAGGCACAAAGGCAAGTTTAAGCAGACAACCCTGGGAAAATGATGTCAAATGTCATAGAATAGAATTTTTATGTAGTAAACCTAATGTTCCAACTTTCACCGAAGATACGTTAGAGGACCTCTAAACACAGTTCAAGTTACAGTTTTTTTTACTGCAGAGGTTTGAAATGGACTGTTTACATGCACTTTTTAATCTTAAAACTTACCATGCTGCTGAAATTCTGTGCAAAAGTACTGAAAAAGGAGTTTGTTGAAGTTTTTTTTTTACAATGGTTTTAAATGTACTGTTCATACGCACTTTTCATCCTAAAACTTACAGTGCTGTTGAAATTCTGTTGCTAACATATTGAAAAAGGAGTTTGTTTTCTGTGCTAGTTACTGTATGTGCCGACTTCCTGAAAACTTAGATGAGCTAAGCTAGCTGTTTTACAGGGTGTGTGGTTTTTTTTTTATCTTTGGATTTCAATAAACGTTACTGTGCCTGTGTGCTCACTATTCATCATGTTTGAGGTAGAGGAATATAAAGATGTTTTTTTTTTAATTTTGATATTGGTATCAAACCTTACCAATTTGAGCCCACAGAATCCAGTGTTAATCAATGGGAGGGGGCACAAGCTGCATCTGATTATGACATAGAGACCAACAGTTCTGATTCAGATGACACAAATCAGAGACTTACCTTGGATTGGTTAGTATTTTTTAATTATAGATACCTAATCATTGCTTTGTGTGTAATCTTTGGGTATTGTCTATTTTATTTAGCAACACAAAGGTATTCCGGTCATTCATATCATCTGTGATAGTTCCCCCCCCCCATTATATTGTATAGCAACTCACTGGCCTATGCTGTGTCACAAATTGTGTATCTATATTTTTTAATATGCCTTTGTACTCAACAGTTCTGAACTATATCAAGTCATACTGTTTACTGCACGTTTGTGGGAAGGGACTCTGCAGCAGTGCTGATGTGCACCAATTGTTATCATAATTTGATGGTGCTTCATATTAGTTAATAAGGGTCTGTGTTTGGATATTGTTTTATCTTGTGTTGCTGTACAAGTATGTCTGCATTTTTTTCTCATTGTATAGGTTACCTATTCTGATGTGTGAATATGCATGTATGTGTGTGTGTGTGTGTGTGTGTGTGTACACATTGTGAAGGTGATCCTGACTGTCTGTTCCAATACTGTCACCTGTGCGACCACAAGACCACATGTGGAAGTTCATGGACAGGGGTTGAAAGTGACACCGGCCCCACTAGCCAAATGCTGTTAGATATTGTTTTGGGAAAGACAAAAATCTTTGAAAATTAAAAAAATTGCATTGCAAGTCTTACTTTTACTACTTAGAAAAACAAGAATGCGATCCTGAGCATGTGCGTGACATTGCTGTGGATGTGAAATGCATGTTCAGTATCACGGTCCTGTTTTTGTGTGGTAAAAGTAAGACTTGAAACACTCTTCATTATTCTTATGTAAGCCCCCATCTCCATGTCTACAGGTTTGGAGTTGGAATAAAATGTTAATAGGGGAGGGGGTGCTACAGCCAAGCCCATAGTCCACCAACTGATCCAGTTTAACTAGCATGACCAAAAACAGTACCTGACAGAAATCTGGGGTTTTGGCAGTTGACAGAAGAACTCCATCGAGGTGCAGCTTCAGGTGACCAGAGGACAGCAGACTAGATCCTTGAGACTAGATCCCTAGGCGGAGGGTGTGGCAAGCTTGCTAAGACACAGTAATTTATTTAGAACTTTAAAATCTGAGCAGGCCAGACAGAAAACTGTCCAGGCAGATTGCATTGAACAAAACAGGATGATATTTATTTGATTTCTCCCACATAAACAGTCTTAAAAGGCTCAAGCAGTAAGGAAGAGCTCCATAGTGCTAGTTGGCCACATTTGATTTGGTTCAGTTAATCTATGGCACAGTGCTGTGGCACCAGTCCTTTTTGGGGACAAAGCCTACCTAGATATCCCCTCATACCATGGAGCAGAAACACACTCCGGACCTCGGGCTGATGGAGAACACCACAGGGCAAAATCTTTCAGGCAGGTTGCCCAATGTACAGTCCATGCTTAATCCTGAACTTCTCAGCCATACAGGACTATTAGAGTTCTTAGACACTTAACAGGCATAGCTCCATGGCCTGGATCCCATCTTTGTACAGCTTCACTTCCCCTCCCTTAATGGAGTCAGCACAACACGGTGCAACATTATCCTGGGGACCCATTGATATGGTGGTCTCTCTGGGCTTGACTGCCACTCTTTGCTGACACTCTATTGGGTACCTGGGCACAATCACAGTATCTAATTTTTCATATGACACACAATCCATCCAGTGGGCATACCTGGACTCTGGGCTAACAGGCCATGACCTGCCACACTGAAGTTCACACTCAGAAACTCAGGGGCCCCCCATGGCAGCCACCCACTCACCAGAACAGTGCTGCAGGTCTCCTTGCCAGTCTTGCCAACATGCTGGGCCTGCCCTGGTGTCAAAATCAGGTGCGGAACCCCTCTTTCTCCCCTGGCTTTGGCTCCACTGAGTGGTAGTGGCACAGCATCTTAGGATTCCCACAACAGCAAAAGGGTGCCTTATGAGCACTTTACCCTCACATTGGCTGTATTTTTGACCGGATCCCACCATCTTGAGGGCCAGAGTGGCTATAGCCTAACCCCAGGATGTGGGCCCAACCGCTACTCTCTTCCCAGACTCTGCAGCACGGCTCATGGAAGACCCCATTTTCCTACCGTGGGGTGCCTTTTAAAGCAATGCCAGGACCCCACCCATATCTACAGAACCTGGCATTGCACGTGGCACAGATGCCCCCTAGGCATTGAAGTAAACCCACCGATTGGGGGAGCTTTCAAACTCCCCCCCCATGAAACAATTCACCTCCCAATGAAGTTGCTGGCACAGCTACCCCTAGGTGTGTTCAGGGGGAATAATGCACATCTCACCCCGACGTTCTCTTCCAGATGCTCCACTGGTCTGGCTATGTGCAGCGGCCACCCCTTTTTCCCTGGTAGGTGAACCCACATTAACTCAACTTGTCTTCAAGTGTTACAGGGTCCCAACTACCCTACAGGGGTTTTGCCCTGGCAACCCAGCCTGACTTCCTCTGGATGGATTGCTGAGTACATCAGGGCTATCATTCCACCCTGCCCCTCCCCCCGGCACAAACATACCAGGGACTGGGTTGCCCTGTGGCATGTCAAATAGTGAGGGGAACTAACTCAGCACATAGGGGCTAAGGGTGCACAGGCTATCAACTACCAGTTATCCTAAACATTCTACATTTTAAACTTTAACAGGAAAGCACCAAGTCGGAAATGGGTATCCAAAGGAACGTTATTAATGGAACATAGGCTAGTACTTCCCCACATTATTTCTTTTTTTCCCCATTTACTGGACTTCCTATACCCTTTAGGCAAGCAACACAGTCAAATACTTTATTGCCTACCCTATACCTACATTAAAACCCTATATTTCTACACAGTTCACTACTATTTTTTCTCTTATACCTAAATTATTGCAGCTGCTTAATTTTATTTAACAGCTGCAACACAGTTCAGCATCAATGGGGTCCTCATAAACAGTCAACAGAAATGTGATCTGCCAGGAACCAGTTTGTAAGACAAACTGCAGTCAGCAATTAGGCTGGTAGACTGACCAATTGAGATTCTTCAGTCCAAGGCCACATAGCCTAATGGGAGGAGAGAGAGAGAGTACCAAGAGAGCAGATAGCCATATGAGATAAGCAGATGGAACTACAGAGAAAGCAACAGCCTTAGGGGGACCCTTAACTGGAGTGTGAGTGTTAGGGATAAGATACCACGCTAACATATTTAAAACAAACCTGCCTGTATTCAATCAGGGAAACTTCAAATTGTTTCTCAAATTTATTCTACAGATTGCCATTTTTTTTTTTTGGTTTTCTGTGCAAAGATAAATTCTTGTTTATGCCAGCCCTTGGTGTAAGTTTTATGAGTTCTATAAACAGAATTAAATAATAAAGTAGGATGTCACTAAGACCACTAATGCTCGGGTAATAATGCCCTGCAAGTACATTAATTAAAGATTAACATAGAGCTGTCAGAATGATTTCATCCAATCAGAATTTAGTATTTCTCTGACCCTTTTTATAATTCCCTATATCATGTTCCAAAAGCAGAATTTTAAATTGACAATATTGTGTGCAGTTTTTAACAATTTTTGTTTTGTGTGATGCTTAAAACATGTTAACATTACACCATTGTGTGGTGGTTAAAAATTACGGGGTGATACTCAGTATAGTCTCAAACAGCTACAGGTGATGGCAGTGATCGAAATTTCTTCTGTACATCTACAGTCTCTTTACAACCTTGCCTCAGTCATACTCCCTCTGGTGCTATGACTGCATCAGTTTGGACACTCAGAGAATCTGGTCCTGGTTTGGTGCTGCCTCACTTAGTTATGCCATTTCCTCTGTTTGGAATTCTATCCAAGACTCCTTGACACGGCTCAGTTATGTGGCCCAAATTCCTTCAAAGCAAGGTTAACCTCTGCACTGTCTCAAAAATGTCAGTGTTATACCACCTATTCTCTCCTCACATAGCCTCCCCACAACTTCTTCCCAACTTAAGCACTTCACTCTATACTATTATTATAAACTGAAACCCATTCCATTTGCAAGCTATACCTCTCTCCCCATATCCTGATTGCATTCCTCACTGCCACCCTTGCTCCCAGTCCCCCTTTTCTCTATCCTCACGTCCCCCTGCATCTTTTCTCTCTGCTCCCCTTCTTTTTCCCCACTTTTC
Organism: Neoceratodus forsteri; assembly: GCA_016271365.2. Taxonomy (NCBI): domain Eukaryota; kingdom Metazoa; phylum Chordata; order Ceratodontiformes; family Ceratodontidae; genus Neoceratodus; species Neoceratodus forsteri. The sequence continues at coordinate 89,626,667 of CM057453.1, forward strand.
TCTCCCCCTCTCCCCCTCTCCCCCTCTCCTTCCCCTCTGTCTTATTTCTCTGCTCTGTCTCTCTCTCTCTCTCTCTGCCCCAGCAACTAGCTAATTCTCTGTTATCCCCAGGCTTGCAGTCCATCACCAACCTCTTATTATTTTTGGTCTCTGCCATGTAACCGTACATCGATGCTGTTTTATTGTTTTCCACCTTTACTTTATGTATGTTAAATTGTCCTACAGGACCACTTTGTAAATGAGCTTGCCTCAATGGTGCATTTCCTGGTTCAATAAAAATTTAATTGAATTGATCAGGGAGTGCATACAAAACTGAAATTCCTAATGCTTCTCTGCTTTGAGTGAGTTTCTTAAGTTATTATGGGTGCAGTGGGTGGAGCCTTCAGCGGTTTTGCAGTAGCTTTAAAAATAAGCTACTGGATTCACACCATGGAACGTTTCCATTTTGGAGTTGTGAGGCCATACTGAGCAGTTTCATGGGAATATTGGCACATTCCTGCGATTAGATGTGCTCATGAATAATTCATGAACGTAGGCAGAATCTGTCCAAAAGTAGTCCCAAACTGTCCATTTGATGTCTCTTGACTATTTGGGAGCAAGCATGGGCCATACTGAGCAGTTTTGTGGCCATTTTGGCAAATTTGTGTACATATGAACATATGAAGAAGCCAGCAGAAGAAGGCTATTTGATCTATTAAGTCTGCTCGTGTTGCAAGGTCCACAGCTTGAGCTAATGTCCCTGTCCCTCTCCCCCACTCCTCCCATCCTCCCTACTCATGATCCTTGCCCTCCCACTATACATGTCCCAGCCTCTTGTAAAGCTGCCCACTGTCTTCAATGAGATTACCTCTTCTAGCAGCACATTCCAAGTGTCCACCACCCTCTCTGTGAAGAAATGCCTCTTTCCCTCCTAATCCTCCTACCCTCCAGCTTAAGACTGTTCCCCTCATGTTATGGTTGCCACTCAGCTTAAAGAAACTCTCCTTATCAACCTAATTTATCCCTTTCAAGCACTTGAAGGTCACAATCATGTCCCTCTCTCTCTCTTTCTCTCCTGTCTTCCAGGGAGCACATGTTCAGTGCCCTCAACCTCTCCTCATATGCCTTCCCCTGCTGACCAGCTATCATCTTTGTAGCCTTCTTCTGGACCTTCTCCAGCAGGTTAATGTCCTTTTTGAGGTGTGGGCACCAGCACTGAACTCCATACTCTAGATGCGGCCTTACCAGTGATCTGTACAATGGCAGTACAACCTCCTCTCTCTACTACTACTGATCCCCCTTTATATGCATCCCAGCATCTTGTTTGCCTTTGCTACTGCTTTTTTTGCACTGCATGGAGTGCTTCAGGTCACTAGTGATCATCACTCCCAGGTTCTTCTCTTCCTCTGTTGCAGATGCTCAGACTCCACCCAGGTAGTACTCTGTCCTAAAATTATTGGCCCCAACATGTATAACTTTGCATTTCTTGGCATTGAAACCAAGCTGCCAGATCCTGAACCGCCTCTCTAGCTTTTCCAAATCTTCCTGTGGGTCCTGAATCCCTTCAGCTGTGTCTGCTCTCCCACAGAGCTTGGTGTCATCCGTGAATAGGCACATTTTGCCCTTAATGCCATCTCCAGTGTCACTGATGAAGACATTGAACAACACCTGCCCCAGCACCGAGCCCTGCAGGACCCCACGGGTAACTTGTCCTGTGCCAGATAACTCTCCCCCACAACTACCCTCTGGGTTCTGTCCTTCAGCCAGTTTTCCACTCATCTGGCCATCTTTTCCCCAACACAGAGATCCACCAATTTCCAGATCAACCTTTTGTGAGGCACAGAGTTATAGGCCTTGCTGAAATCAAGATAGCGGATGTCTACCACTTGGCCTCTGTCTACTGTCTTAGTGACACAGTCAAAGAAGTCAATCAGATTTGTTTGGCACAACCTCCCCCCCATGAACTCATGCTGCCTCGCATCCTGGAGACCATGCTTCTCTAGATATTACACCAACCTTTCCTTTAGTATGGCTTCCAGGAGCTTTCCCACAATGTAGGTCAGACTGACTGGTCTGTAATTCCCTGGGATTCCATTGGGACCAGTTTTGTGGAGCGGCACTACATGTTCTCCAGTTCTGCAGTACTATGCCTGTCTCTAGTGAACTATTAAATAGCTTTGCCAGTGGCCCTGCCAGCTCCTCAGCCAGTTTCATTAGTACCCTTAGATCTACTCCATCTGGACCTGATTTTAATTAGATTAAAATTAATAATTATACAATGGGCACCAAAACAACCTGAAAATCCTCTACTCTGATTAGCTTCCTCACTCACATCTCCTGTTGTAAAACGTACAATCATCCCACAGGAAAAGATGCTAGGCAGCCTCTCAAACCATCAGTGAACTTAAAATCACTGTGAGCCCCTTCTTGGTCCACACGTGTTGCCATCTTCCTCACTCACTTATGACGTGCTTCACAACAACAAAATGCTACTGAAAAAAAAATGGATAGCTCATTCGCCTTAATAGACGAAACGGAGCTACAAGAAATACTAGCCTACAAAATAACAGTCCCGAAACTCCACAGTTCTGCCCACATTGTAAGTCATTCCCAGCATCTGAACCGGCTCCTCGCTTTGAACCCAATGCTGCACTACCACATCAAAGGAACTGCATGGAACAGAGAACTATTTTTTTTTTAACTACAACAGCTCAGGAGGGCATTGTGTAATCGCAATATGCCACTCAAGGGTGTTGGAGATGCCAGGATTTACCAACCCCTGGTGTGGCGTCGGTCACTCGGCTGCTCCTCATGACCGAACAACACACCAGATCGTGGGTAAATCCTGGCATCACCAACACCCTCTTGTGGTATATTGCTTAGATAATTAATAATAAATAAATAGTAATTGGAGCAGCTCACCGATAATTCACAAATTTTGTCAGAAATTGACAAAAGTGGTCCCAACATGCCTGGTTGCTGTCTCTTGACTATATAGGAGCAAGAACAGGCCATACAAAACAGCTCTGTGGCCATTTTGACAAATTCATGTAATTAGGGGAGCTCACCAATAATTCACAAATTGTGTTAGAAATTGACAAAAACGGTAACAAACTGTCCAGTTGCAGTCTCTTGACTGGTTGGGAATAAGAACGGGCTACACTGAGTAGTTTTGTGGCCATTTTGGCAAATTCATTCAATTAGATGAGCTTACGAATAATTCACAAACATTGACATAATCTTTCCAAATCTGGTCCCAAACTGGCCAGTTGCTGTATCTAGACTATGTGGGTGGAAGAATAGGACTTTTTGAGCAGTTTCTTGACCTCTTCAGCAAATTTATGTAATTAAAGGAGATCAAGAATAATTAATTAATATTGTCATAATCTGCCCAAAAAATGCTCACAAACTGTCCAGTTGCAGTCTCTTGACTGTCTGAGATCAAGAACGGGTATTCTGAGCATTTTCTTGACCATTTTGGCAAACTCACGCAATTAGATGAGCTCGCAAATAATTCACAAACATTGACAATCAGTCAAAAAATGGTCCCAGTCTGTCTGGTTGCTGTCTCTTGACTACTTGGGAGCTTAATCAGGTCATACTGAGCAGTATTGTGACCATTTTGGCAAATTCTTTTAATTAGAGGAGCTCACCAATAAGTCACAAATTGTGTCAGAAATTGACAAAAATGGTTCCACACCATCTGGTTGCTGTCTCTTGAGTATTTGGGAGCATGAATGGGCCATACTAAGCAATTTTGGGTCCACTCCGGTAAATTCATGTAATTAGAGGGGCTCACCAATAGTTCATGAATTATGACAGAAATTGACAAAAATGGCCCCAAACTGTCTGGTTGCAGCATTTTAACTGACTGGGAGCAAGAATTGCCATACTAAACAGTTTTATGACCATTCTGGTAAAGTCTTGTAATTAGAGGTGCGCACCAATAATTCACAGATTGTGTCAGACATTGGCAAAAGTGGTCCAAAACTATCTGGTTGCTGTCTCTTGACTATTTGGGAGCAAGAATGGGCCATATAGAACAGTTTTGTGGCCATTTAGACAAATTTGTGTAATTAGAGGAGCTCACGAATAATTCATGAACATTGACAGAACTTGTCCAAAAAATTGTCCCAGTCTGTCCGGTTACTGTCTCTTGATTACTTGGGAGCTAAACCAGGTCAAACTGAGCAGTTTTGTGACCATTTTGGCAAATTCTTGTAATTAGAGGAGCTCACCAATAAGTCACAAATTATGACAGAAATTGACAAAAATGGTCCTAAATTATGTGGTTGTTGTCTCTTGACTATTTGGGAGCAAGAACGGGCCATACTAAGCATTTTCATAACCATTCTGGTAAATTCTTGTAATTAGAGGAGCTCACCAATAATTTACAAATTATGTCAGAAAATGACAAAGTGATCACAAACTGTCCAGTTGCTGTCTCTTGACTATTTGGGAGCAAGAACAGGCCATACGGAACAGTTTTGTGGCCATTTTGACAAATGTGTAATTAGAGGAGCTCACCAATAATTCACAAATTGTGTTAGAAATTGACAAAAATGGTAACAAACAGTCCAGTTGCAGTCTTTTGATTGGTTGGGAGTAAGAACAGGCCATACTGAGCAGTTTCATGGCCATTACAGCAAAGTTGTTCAATTAGATGAGCTAACAAATAATTCACAAACATTGACAGAATCTGTCCAAAACTGGTCCCAAACTGAACGGTTGCTGTCTCCAGGCTATATGGGTGCAAGAATGTGACATTCTGGGTAGTTTCTTGACCTCTTCGGCAAATTCATGCAATTAAAGGAGATCACAAATAATTCACGAATATTGTCATAATCTGCCCAAGAAATGGTCACAAACTGTCCAGTTGCAGTCTCTTGACTGGCTGAGATCAAGAACAGGGCCATATCAGTCTCTTGACCATTTCGGCAAATTCATGCAATTAGATGAGCTCACCAATAATTTACAAATTGTGTCAGAAATTGACAAAAATGATCCCAAACTGTCTGGTTGCTGTCTCTTGACTATTTGAGAACAAGAATGGGCCATACTAAGTATTTTTGTAACCATTCCAGTAAATTCTTGTAATTAGAGGAGCTCACCAATAATTCACAAATTATGACAGAAATTGACAAAAATGGTACCAAACTGTCCGGTTGCAGTATCTCGAATGATTGGGAGCAAGAATGGGCCATACTGAGCAGTTTCATGGCCATTTTGACAATTCATGCAATTAGAGGAGCATACCAATAATTCATAAATTGTGTTAGAGATTGACAGAACTGATCCTAACTTGTCCAGTTGCTGTCTCTTGACTGTTTGGGAGCAAGAATGGGCCATACTGAGCAGTTTCATGACCATTTAATCAAATGTGTTTGGAGGAGTTCGTGAATAATTCACAAATTATGACAGAAATTGGCAAAAATGATCCCAAACTGTCTGGTTACAGTGTCTTGACTGGTTGGGAGCAGGAACAGCCATACTGAGCAGTTTTGTGGGAATTTCGGCACATTCATGCAATTAGATGAGCTCATGAATAATTCACGAACACTGAGAGACTCAATCCAAAAATGTCCCCAAACTGTCCAGTTGCTGTCTTTTGACTACTTGAGAATTATAATGGGCTATACTGAGCAGTTTCATGACCATTCTGGCAAATTCTTGTAATTAAAGAAGCTCACCAATAATTCATGAATTGCATCAGAAATTGATAAAACTTGTCCCAATGTATATGGTTGATGTCTCTTGATGGCACAGTCTTCCATATCCAAGATGACCACTGGAGATCAGTGCACATGTGCGAGTCATCATGCATGTGCAAAAAGCTCTGGTGGCCATTTTTAACATGGACAATGCCATGTTTCTCTGGTGCCCCGTGTTTCTCCATCAGCTCGACTGCAGCAGTACTGACTCTGGTCAGAATTTGTTTGAGGGGTCATAACAAACATTAAGACTTTCTTGCACTCCAGCAATGATAAACAGTTTGAGATAAGGTTTATCAATTGTATCTTCACAGGTATGGTTTTCTTGGCTGACTGCATGAGTGGAGCTTTCAACGTTGGAGAAAATTATTAGAAATTTCAAACAAGAGTTGGAAAACATCTAAGGACTGCATAGTATGAGATGGAGGATAGTGCTGAAACATGTCCTGTTACAGGGACTCAGGGCAGAGCATTACACAAGTGGAAATTCACATGAATCAAGATGGTCAAGTTGACATGCAATGGTGGTAACTTGGATGCTCTCTTTTAGGACTGTGCAAATACCTTTTTCCAATTATTTAGCTGAATATTCGATATTTGGATCCTGGGTATTTGGTATTCAGGCAGGAAAGGTTATTTTTAAGAAATGTTCTAAAAGCCCTTTAACTACATGATTAAGCCCTCTTCTGTTGTGGTGTCCCATAAACACCTCAACGACACCTTAGTGATGTTGATGGCAATTCTTGAGGGTCTGGAAAATATTCAGAGCCAGATAAGTGCTCTGCATCCTCTTCACCTACAACATCTGACACAAGCAGAATGAGTACTCCATTGTAACAGCATGATAGGGTTAGTAGTCATGGTCATAGACACTGAGGAAGCAGGTAGTGGCGCTGTGTTCATGGGCATAGCAGTCATTACAGTCATAGTGACTGCAGTGGTTACAGTACAAGTGGGTAGAGTGTCAGTGAAGGTACTTGTTGCAGCAGTGGTGGTGATGGTTGTGGTGGTGGTCACAGCAACTGGGACAGCAAATGTGGAACTGATGGCGCTGGTTACTGCAATTGTGGTACAGGTGGTGGTAGAGAGTACACTGGCTAGGGGTTTAACAGCTATGGTGGCAGTTGCAGGAAGACGCTTGATAATGGCTGTTGCTTCTTCCATAGGTGATCTACTGAACTGCAATGCCCCCCAACTAGTCCCATAGAAGGATGAGGTAGCAAATGGGTGGCTGGTACTGGTGGTGACAGTGGAAGCAGTGTTGCAACTAGAGCTACTGTCCCCACTCCCACTGCACCAAGCCTAAAGGCTTGCTAGGTGAGAAAAATATTTTGACCTGCTGAATACGTCCAAATGATTGTATCTCACCCTATCACTGCTTGGTACAGGTGGTGCAGAGGACTTGCTGGGGCTGGACCAAGCTCTTTTATGGGGTTACTGATTATTAGACATGATGAATGTCAATAGTGGTTGCTGTGAGAACTGCAGTATGGTAACAAAGCAAACTCTGTAGTACTATTAGTCTCAACACAATGGAAGGGGAGAAGTGCACATCAGCCTCCTCAATGGTGCACCAGCCAAAACTAGGCAAACCAAAACAAAGAATGAAGCTGGGCACAGGTGGGAGCTGGGAAGGCCACCCTCTGTGGAAGACTCACTAGTTGAGTCAATATGTAGGGATGTTAGCCCTGCTTTTAGCCATGTTTGAAGTTATTTATTAAATATATTTTTCCATCTCAATACTTGGTGTGTTCCCAGCTTCATTCTTCACTTTAATGTATTACTACTAGTAGTGCCTGTGTGGGTATGTAGTATGCTGATTGGAACTGTAAAAGAAAGATACCATCCAGACAAAAAACTAAACACAATTCAAGTCACCATATACCACAAAAAGCAGTAAATAAAAAAGCACTGCTTTGGTAGAATTCAGGAGGGCCAGCTCGCAACCTTCCCAGTACTAGCACATGGAACTGAGCCCAGAACCATAAAACAGACACAACACACACGCACACACACACACACACACAACAATTCAATGAGTCACACCTGACCCACTGAAAAACTATAGCAGTTTTAAAGAAAAACTAAGTACACATAGTCGTAGACTTGCAGGATGCAGTCTCACACCAAAAGAATAGTGCACCGACAGAGGCTACGCAATGTGCACAGTGAACTCCGGGAAGGGGAGAGTCAGCTGACACCATTCTCAGTCAGGTAACTGAGCCTGGAACAAGATGAACAGGAAAAATTCAATGAGTCAAGCCTGACCCACTGAAAGAAACTGCAGCAGTTTTAAAACACAAAACAATGCGTTTGCAAAATCATGTGCACACAGAATGCAACCTCACAAAAATACCATAAGCACTCACAGTGAAAGTGTGTGTGCATAGTGAGATGTGGGGGAGCAGCCAACACTCTATTCATAGATACATAGATACTGTCATCAGATATAGGCCTATGGCCCTCCCAATCTGCTCATTTGAGCACATAAGATCACTTTACGTTTTTCTAGAAGTCTGTTGCCCCTTACCCTTGACCTCCAGGATTCCCTTATGTGCATCCTATGCATTCTTAAATCAGTCGTGCAAGGAACTGAGCACAGAACCAGACAACAGCAAAACAAAACCCCACAAAAATCAAAAACTTTCTTCACAAGAAATCCCACTGGATTTTGTGTGGAAGTGAAAGCTGTGGGGGTAGGGGAAGTCAGCAAACAACCGTCCATTACTGAGCCCAGAAGCAGAGCTGCAATAAATGTACACAGAAGTCAAGCCCAACTTTCCTGACCTCTGTGTAAAAATAAGTGTGCTTCAACAAAAACTTAATCACAATAGAACTGTGTGACTGAAAACAGCAGGGGAAAGGTGTCAGCACAAACTCCCCCCCTCCAGTCCTTGTAACTGTTCTCTCTCTCTCTTTCTTTTCCCCCCTACTAGTCCTTGTAACTGAGCCAAGCTATAGAGAAAAACATACAAATGCAGTCAGAGAGGCTAAATCTAACTTTTCTGATGTTGATCAGATGTTAATACCGACCAGAAAAAAAGAAAATGCCTGTTTTGCAAAAAAAAAAAATGTGTTGGGGCATGATAAGGGTCTTAAGAAAGTACTGCAGAGCTATCTCTCACAACTGACTGTCTCCTGTCCTCTACCAACAACAGACTGAGGAGATCACATGGTGCACATGTCTATGAGCTCCAGAAACAGTCTCTGATTGGCCAACAAAGCTCAGTGAGGCTTTGAAATCTCACCCACCAGATAGTGCTTCCTGAATAGCAGCTGAATACTGGACTATTCGGGTGGTCAATCCAAATATTCTGGAAGCCTACTATTTGGGGTATTTGGGAAATAATATCAGAGCCTTACTCTTTTTTTTTTTATGCCAGTAGGCATTCTGGATTCATATGTTAGCTCGTACCCATCTAAGGTTAAATGATTGTTTCGATCTGTCTGCAATAGCATATGGATGCTGCTTTTGAATCTTACATTTTGTATTAGCATCACAGTATATTTGATATCTTGAGTGACTGATAATGATAATACTTTAGATAATACTTCAGACATAGAGCAACAGAAGGCCAAGGCCCATCTGTTTAATCATCTTATCTCTTCTCTCTTTTTTCTTCTCCTTTTCTCCTTACAGAAAGAAAATAGGTGTGCTTTACTGACATTTTAATCCTGGACTAAAATCTAACAATTTACCTTTTTGATGTCTATGATTGCACTTACTAATTCTAGTCTTTAATAATTAGATCCAGTATTGCCAGAAAAGTGCTATATTTATTTTTGTCTTTTTTTGTACGTACTGTAATCTACTTTTTGCTCTTTTACTGTCATTGCAGTACAAGTATCCTTCCAAGTGGTAGTGTTTTAAATTAGGCTAAATTCCTTTAAGAGTAAGATATTATAAAGATATATATATATATATATATATATACATATATATATATATATATTAGAGCAAAAACTCCATTTAATGCATCAGATTGAGGTTGTTCCACAGCGACAAAAGTGAGAAATTCAATGTTAGGGTTGAAACCCCTTTGCACCCTCAGCCCACCCCCAAATGGAATTGGGTGTGACAGTCGTCGGCCCTAACTGTCACCCCATTACATGTGGAAAAGAGCTGAGGAATAGGAGAATGGGGTGACAGGACCGATGACCCCAATGCGCACCCCAATTCCATTTGGGGGGGGTGGGCTGGAGGGCTGCAAAGAGGGTTCCAACCCTAACATCGGATTTCCTCACTTTTGTTGCTGTGGAACAACCCTAACTGATGCATTAAATGGAGTTTTTTGCCTATAATCTCCCTTCTATTTGAGAACGAAGGGCCCCGCGCTCCCACCACGTGTTGTCTTGTCACATAGTAACATTGTGCCAGCAAACGCAAATCGTAATGTGCATGGTGACGCAAAGCGAAACAGAAAGAGAAACAGTACTGTAGACAGAAATGTTAAAAACAACGGAAACGCAACCACAAATGAAAACGCAAAGGGTAACGCACATGGTGGCGTAAACGTGAACGGTAAGTGAAACGGGTACGGAACCGCAAGCAGAAATGGTAATGGTAACAGTAATGTAAGCGCACAGGCTGGTTTTCCCCAAAAGCTGTATAGAGAAAGACAGTGAGTACAAAGAATCTATGCAAAATAATGACTCTAGGAACACAAAAATGAGGACTTCTTATATCTCAGTAACCATACGACATAGAAAAAAAATTTAAAATTCATATGAATTATCACTTTCCTGGATAGTTTTGTACTTAGCCCCCATGAAGGGCTAATGATTTTTTAGATGAAAAGTCCGTATCTAGCACCGTTTTCGAGATACGGGCCCTGAAAGGCGCGTCGAACGCTGTAATGTTATCCTATGGGAAAAAAACAGAAGTTCAGAGTCCCATAACTTTGCCTCCCTGTAATATTTTTTCACCAAACCACTGAAAGACACATCTGTGGGATGTTAGCTGTGTTCCCTGCAAATTTCAGCCCAAAAGACCAAACTGTTATTTTGCAGCAGGGCGCCAAACAATTGCTGCAATGTGTCGTATGCTGTAATGTTATCCTATGGGAAAAAGCATCAACTTTGGAGTACTGTAACTTTGCTGCTGTGTAATATATTTTCAACAAAACATGAAAGGCACATCTGTGAGATGTCGGCTGCGTTCCTTCCAAATTTCAGCTCGAAACTCCAACCCGTTCTTTTGCAGTGGGATGCCAAAGAATTACTGTTATTTTGGGCATAATGTCGCAAAGTAGTGTCGTATTCACGGCTTTCGCAAAATTTGTGACACTTTAGTGAGTGCGACACTACTTTGTGAAAGTACTTTTTCCAGAAATCTGAAAAACATATTTCTGGGGTGTTTTACCCCAAAATAAAGACATGACTAGCATCCTCAGGGCCCGACTAGGTGAATGCAAAAGGAATGAGGTTGCTAGAGGGTCTCAATTTTAAATGCCAAGCATTTTTCTGATCACTAACTGAAAACAAAATGGTGGATTTGCGACAGTAAAAGGGCCATTTGCGACAGTAAAAAGTGCATTTGCGACACTGTTGAACTTTTTGTTAACTTTTCCCTTTGACTTATAATGGGAAATTGTTTTTTGAATAACTTTTAAACCATTTAATATTTTTTCACGAAATCTTCAAAAGACACATTGGGGTAACTGGCCGCATGTTTCCTGAAGATTTAGGCCAATCGCACAAACACGTCGACCTGTAAACATGACAATGAATTCCAGAAAAAGCGTAAGCATGCATGAATACCTCAATAACTCCGCGGCCATGTATCCAACCAGTACGAAACTTGGCAGATCCCAAGTCGTATGGGTTTTGATCATGCTTTCCAAATTTCAGTCAAATCCATCAAACAGTTGCAAAGTTATTAAGGTGCAAAAGTTTGGGTTTAACATGTAAATGGCTCCTCAACCCTAACTATAGTGGCACTACCGTGCCACTATAATATATACACACACACACACACACACACTGTGTTGCCAATGGAGGAGCTACCCTTGAGAAATATCTGAATGCATAAGTAAAACAAAGGGAATTTGTAGGGTTTATCAGCCCGCGTTGTCTTAAGTTTTGGCAATACATCAGCAATTTATCACTACATATCTTGTTTGGTTGGTTGCTACAATATATTTGTTTGATTCTGATCATGAGGGGCCAAGTGGAGATCTTATGAAGTTTTAATTCACCCATAAAGTTCAAGCAAAGTGGCAAAATTCTCCTTTGTGAAGCACTTTGCAAACTTTGCCCAAGTTTTGCTCAAGCATTAGGATCATTTTGCAGCCCCTTTGCTCATACTTTGCAAGCGAAGATTGCTGTGAACTTTGTCTTAAGGCTAAGTAATATGTAATTTTGCTGAGGAGAGAATCTCAGAAAGAGGCTCTTGGTAAGAAAGTCTGACTGTAGGTAACATGGTACAGACATCTAGATATAGAGTATGTGTAAACACACCCACTTGGCAGTTCTGAGAGTGAAGTGGGGTAGTACAGGTATGCTCATCAGTTTGTATTCAGAAGTGAATTAATTTTGGTTTTTGGAGGGCTGTTAGAAGCATGTCTAAAGTTAACAATTCAAGTAGGATATGTAGTCTTTATTTTCTTTAGAACTTTAGAATATATATATATATATATATATATATATATATATATATATATATATATATATATATATTCCAAATTTATAGCTGTATTTTCATGTTTTTCCACTTTTCCAACACTCTTTAGTGAATGTTTTATTATTTTCCTCTTTGTGTTTTTCTTCTTTCTTCTCAGTTTATTTTCTTTGTCTCTCTCTCTCTCTCTCTATATATATATATATATACACACACACACACACACACACACACACACTATAGTGTTGCAGTAGCACAACTATAGTTAGGGTAGAGTAGTCACTTTAATGTTAAACCCCAGTTTACGCACTTTAATAACTTCACAACCGTTCAACAGATTTTCACAAATGTTTGCATCTGAAGTCTTGTGGCATAAATCTCTTGATTTAACCAGTTATGCTCTAGTTGAATGTGCAGATTCTGAGATATGGATAGTGAAAAAAAAACAGAGAAAATCACAGTTTTTTTGCTGGGGTTTTTTTTGCCATTGAGTAGCACCCAGACAGTTTGGAATTTTGGTCTGAAAATTTCCAGGTAGAATGGGCTTGGCCCACAGAAGTGCCTTTTGCCAATTTGGTGAAAAAATATGAATCTGTTCCAAGGATATTAAATTTAGAAAAATCAGATTCTAAGCATGCTCAGTCAGCACTTCAAAATAGCTGAATAATGTTTTATATATGAACCTTTTTCTTGAGGTTTGTTGTGAAGTTTTTCATATGTCACCATCTTGTTTTCCCTTTTTCCCCAAAACTTCAACTTTGAAAAAGCACACAAATGACATTGTGGATAGTGACCAACATTTGTAGCTTGCTTATCTGGACCCCTTAGCTGGATTCTGCACTTAACTGTCAGAGAAGTGCCCTTTATACTGTATGTTGTTTTTTTAACATTATAAATCTTTTTCATTTTTCATATTACAAGTCATGAAAATATATATTTTTTGTGAAGAGAAAATCTTATTTTGTGCTGACATCTTTTCCCTGGTGTCTAGTGGCACCTCCCCCACACACACAGACACATTCTCTGATCGGTCTCCCTGTAATAAGAATATTTTCACTGGTTTCTAGTGTCTCCTCCCCCCACCCTCTGAGTGACCTCCCCATATTTTTTCTTTGTAATATTTATTTATATTTCTCTCTGGTGTCTAGTGGCTCCTCCGACCATCCAATTGTCACCCTTGTTATTATGCATTATTTCTCTGGTGTCTAGTGGCACCCCCAACCTTCTGATTGCTGCCCCCCATAATTATTTTATTTCCCTGGTGTCTAGCAGCACCCCCACCTGCCATTGCCATCCCTGCAACACTGTTTTTGGCCCCCTGTGTCCTGCCCAACACCTGATCACCATCCCATAATATTTTGTTTTATCCCTGGTGTCTAGTGGCACCTCCTCCCACCCTTTAATCCCTTCTGCTGTTCTGCCTGCAATAAAGGAAACAGTCCCTCTGCCTTTTTTAACTTGCAAAAAAAAAAACAGCCCCTCACCAGTCTGTCCCACCCCATCCCCACCTAGACCTAAAACTGAATACCCACCACTCACACTCACACTCTCCCATTGTGAAGAGCCACTCTCCAATCACAGACTCATCTTGCTGCTGGAACTGTCAACTGCTATATGGGAAACTAAGGTAAATACAGTCCAATGTATTTCAATAGGGGTTTCAACTTTGATTCATAACTTGCCCATTTTTATATCTTTTTACACCTAATTTTCAACATGGCCTTTTTAGGGTCCCACCTCATGAACAACATCAGAAGAATTCCACAAATCTGGCCCAAAAGATAATTTCATGGTAGCTTGGCAAAATCAACTTTGGGCTGGATTTGAAAAATGTCACAGCCATTGTTCATGATGCTGGGTTTTAAGAAGGCTATGTTGAAACACTGAGGTCATAATATGTAATAATGGCAAAGTTATGCACATGCATTGACATTTTGCTATACTCACTTATAACTGATCATATTAAATATTTTGACATTGAATTTACAACATTGACATACTTTTATACCACCTCATGAATGTGACAGATGTCATTTTTCAAATCATGGCCAAACTGTCTTTTTGCACCTGTGGTGTGGAATGACATTGTGGTGGTACAGAATCACATTTTGGCAGGGATTTGGACATTTTCAATATCAGGCTTATGAGGTGGGGTAATAAAGTCTATGTTGACAATTTGGGTATGCTTCAACAGCAATGTACATATATGCATATATGGAGGGATGGGAGTGCAGAGCCCTGAGGGCCCTGCGCTGCCATAAGCAGATAAGAATATGATTACAAAATCTCAACGTATCAATGAATGTGAGTGTAGAGCCAAAAGGGCCCTGCACTTTTCCACAGGCAAATGAAGATGCAATTACACTATCTCAAAAAGTAAGGAAATTTATTGCAAAATACTTTGTTAATGCAGTAGTTAAGGTTAAGGCAACAAAAGTAGGGAAATGTGGCATTCAGGTTTCCAAACTTAACACCCCACCCCCACCTTGCAGGCAGCAACAGGCATGGAGTGTACCATGGGGTTGTGAACCCTAAGAGTCACCCCATTCTCATACTGTACCCGTCTCAGCTTACTTACTCATGGAATGGGATGAGCATTAGCGTTGACAACCCAAAGGTACACCCCACACCTGTTGCTGCCTGCAGAGTGGTGGTGGGGTGTTAGGGTTGGAAATCCTAACACCACATTTCCCTACTTTTGTTGCTTTAACCCCAACTAGTGCTGTGCCAAAGTTTTTTTGCAATGAAAGATTTCTAGATATCTAGCTATTATAGGGGTGTGGTCGAACCCCTATATTTAGGGTTATGAAGGCACTTCTATGTTAAACTCAAAATTTTGTGTGTTAATAACTTTGGACCCATTCAACGGAATTTGCATGAAGTTCGGTATGCACAGTGGGGCATGGTAGATCTCAATTTGTCATATTTCATTTCGGTTGGGCTTACAGTTTTTGCACACCAAAATAATGAAAAATGCACCTTTCGCCAGTTATGTGAGCAGTTTTTTTTTATTTTCCATGGCATTGCATGGCCGTTGTGTGCCATACCACTTTGCAACTTGGCTCATCTGAAAGAGCTTGTGTCAAGGAACATGCCAGTTTTCATTTGGTGAAAAAATATTAAACTTTTAACTTCCCATTATAAGTCAAAGGGAAAATGTATATGGTTATTTTGTGAACAAAGAATGGGGTTTTGACCATCTGATCCCCTCCTCATGATCAAAGAATTTGCAGGCTTGTGATCAAAGAATATTTGACCCAAAGAAATTCTTTGATCGCGATGGCTGCCATCTTGTTTTCCCTTTCTGGATGGAAACAATCATATATCTTGGCTCAGGGATGACTTCTGAAGTAAAACTATTATGGGTTTTACTCAGTGTGCTTTCCTCTATCTAGCCATGCCTGTGTTATTTTCTAAAAATGTCTAAAAATAGAATTTTGAACTTTGTAATTCTTTGATCGCGGCTCGCTAAAGATCTTTGATCGTGACCCTGTAAATTCTTTGATCACGAGATCCTTTGATCATGATCTTTGATCATGAGGGAGGGATCCGATGGCCAGGGTTAATCGAGAAACACAAACTAGGATGGGTTTTGCTCAGGTGGCTTCATTTGATCAAACCATGCTGGAGGTTTCATGTATTTCTGTGTAAAATTTGAATTTCACCATTTTTTATTCTTTGATCACGAGCCTGCAAATTCTTTGATCATGAGCCTGCATATTCTTTGATTGCGAGATTCTTTGATCGTGATCTTTGATCGTAAGGGAGGGACTAGATGGCTAGATTTGAATGCAACAGGCAATTTTAACAATCTTTAGAATTACATATTTTGGAAATAGTTCAATCTTTTTACTTGAAATTTTGAGGGTGTTCATGGGATGTTCTGTACCTGGGAATTATGAAGATTATGTGTCAGACAATACTTTTTTTGTGGAGATATTGTGTGGCACAGTTTACATTTTGTGAACAGTGTTTTCCATTGTGGTAGTGGCTTGAAATTTGTAGGGTAGCTTGCCTTATTGCAGTGGATGTACTTTTTAGTTGTTAACTGTGTAACATGTCAACAGGTGCAGAATTTTGCCACTTCAACGAAGGAAAATCTCAAACCTTCAAATGTTATATCTCGGACATGGTGTACTTTTTTTACATTGAAATTTGGAGGGTCTTCAGGGGATGTCCTGTGCATCTGAATTATGATGTTTAACTGTTACAAAATTAATTTGCTGCACAGATATTGCATAACGCACTTTGTTTTCTGTATGGCATTTTGCATTGTGATAGTGGCTTCACATTTATAGGGTACCTAGCATTACTGCGATGGAGATGATTTTCAGTGGTTAGGTGTCTGACATGTAAACAGGTGTGGAATTATGCCACTCTTATGAATGAAACTTTTGTTTCAAGGGGGTGCGCGTGGGGCCCAACGCCCCACCTAACTCTGCAACTTTCTACTTTTCTATTCTGTCTCAAAAGTAAATTCTATGTAAAAACTGTGTTAATGCATTATTTCGGGTTAAAGTATAAAAAGTCAGGAAATGAGACCTTTATGGTTGCCCCCTCCCCTTCCTGTAGCCCCTCCCTCCTGCTGAGATTGACAGACGATGGGGTGTGTCATTGGGGTTCTGAGGTCTAAATGTCACCCCATTCTTTACTGTGGCTTGTGAATATGATTACACATGGAATGGGGTGACGTTTAGGCCTCACAACCTCAATGACACACTCCATCATCTGTCAATCTCAGGAGGAGGGAGGGGCTGCATGAAGGGGGAGAGGGGCAACCCTAAAGGTCTCATTTCCTGACTTTTTATGCTTTAACCCTAAATGATGCATTAACACAGTTTTTTGCATAGTGTATATAATTCAATACTTGTGATACCATCCTTTATGCGGGTGATTTGATTCTTTTTTCTCCAGATAGTTCTATATCTAATTTAACAGCAGCTATAAACTGATTTTGAAAGAGTATGTAAATGGTTTCAGGAAAATTCACTTCTCCTAAACACAAAAAATACCAAATCAATGATTTTGGGGACCAAATCCAAGCTTAATGACAATCTGACTGTGAATGTGTATGATTTGAAAGGATTAGCTATTGAACAGGTAAATCATTTTAAATACCTTGGTGTCGTTTTGGACCCTGGGTTGCATTTTTTGCTTCAGGTTCAAGTTGGTACTCATACTATAAATCAAAGACTAGGATTGTTGTATAAATGTAAAGGTTTTTTTTCTCTTGATGTAAGAAAATCCATTGCAATTGGATCACTGTTATCACATTTTGACTATATCTGATACATTTATATTATTGTTGGCAGTAAGAAATTACATTCGCTAAAAGGTCCTTACAATAATATTTTTCAATTTGTTCTTTTGGTGCCATCATGAACTAATCATTGTGTACTGTATTCTCAGTTGTGATGGTTGGATCTGATGGCCAGAACAGAATATTTGTTTGGCTGTGTCATCTATAAATGTGTTTCTGTATCTGATCTTGTGAGGTTGTGAAATGCTTCACCCAGTTTACACTCATCAGATGATATCTTGTTCGATGCAACTGTTCCTAAGCTAAAAATATCATCTCAAGCTTTCTCTATAGCAGGCCCATGGTACTGGAATGCTCTACCTTTAACAATACAACAGGCTTCATCCATGATAGGTTTTAAGGCAAAGTTGAAAGAATATTTATTACTGAAATTTTCATGTAGATGTTTTGTGTAACTTATTGTATTATGTAGAAGAAGAAGAAGAAGAAGAATCATCATTTATATAGTGCTTTTCATACACAGTATCCCAAAGCGTTTTACAAGCAATGCTAGAGTGGTAGTGAAGTGACTGAATGTGTGGTATCGGCCATATCGTACATCATCACCCACACACAGCCTGGATAATTGCATGAACTGGTTTATGGGAAGGGGAATGTTAGCCAGGACACTGGGAATGTTCCCTGCTGTTTGCGAAGAGTGCCCTGTGTTCTTTTACTTCCAACTGGACACCCACCAGGACAACACCAGGATGGGCAGAAGGGATCTTGGTTTAATGTCTCATCCGAGGGATGGCACGCCCCAGCAGTACAGCTGCCCACAATATTGCACTCGGATGCCAGAGATTTTTAGGTGCAAGTCCAATCCTGGTGTGGGATGAGAACCCACGACCTCCTGGTCCAGAGGTGGATGTGCTACCAACTGAACCACGCTGACACCTGTAGATGTATATCAATCTTTATCTGTGTTTTTTGTCTGGGTTGGGCCTGAAAAATGGCCTTTGGCCCAGTGCCCTTACCCAGTTAACAAATGAATAAATAAAATAAAAAAAAAAGTTAATTGCAAAAAAAGTGTATTAGCGCACCTGTTAAGGTTCAACTAAACATCACAAAGGTAGGGAAATGTGGAGTTAGGGTTCCAAACCCTAATTTCCCATGCTCCATACAGCAAAAGGACAAGACTATAGGAGCAACTACACACATTCATCAGGTAAGACAAACATATAACTCTTTCTAGATGACACAAAAGACAGCCATCTTCAGGGTCCAGAGTTTCTGCAGATACACATGCACAGTGCAAGTCATACACACTCATATCTGCATTCATACTTTTATGCTTGTAGACTGTGCTGATAGAGTATTTTATTATTTTTTTAAGTGCAGTGTGCTGTACACATATTTTTGAAGGTACCACATTACGGGATCCATACGAAATCTCGATACCCAGAATACTGACAATTAAAAGCCTGACACCATATTTCCGAGATGGTTTAAATCCTATCAGTCAAATGCCCATCATCACAAATCCCAACAAAAGACATTTCACTGTCAACAAAATGCTATTTGTATGCCGTGATGCTGGCCAGTAGGTCTTACAATGTTGTGGTCCTTTTTCATGAGTTCAGCTTTTTGGAAACTACGTGTGAGCAGGTCCACAATAGCTAGCATGTATTTAGGATAGCTCAAAATTAACTGGGAGACAAGCAGCAACTGGATGCCACCAACCATTCATAACACTGACATTTGCATCATCTGGAAACAGTTGTATGTTGTTTGTCTTACCTGACAATGGCTGTCAGGGGTTGCTTCTGTGGTCTTATACTTTTGTTGCTTGGTAGGTGGGGAGTTATGGTTGGGAACCCTAATGCTACATTTTCATACATTTTGGTGTTGAGTTGAACCCTAACTTATGCATTAATAGTCTTTTGCAGAGACTGTCCTTTCTTTTTAAGAAAGTTAATAAGCTGAAATTACAACAGTACTTTTTTTTGTTGTTCATAGAGCTTATTACCTGTCCATCACCACCTCACATCTCCCAGGAACCACCTGTCCCCAACATCCACTCTCCCAAACATCCAGATGAAAGGAATCCATGCAGGTGCAGGTCCTGAGAGTCCACGAGGGCTGTCATATACGATGATGGGGAACATTTTTCTAGTTTTTCTCCCTTTTCCTCTGGGGCCTCAATGATGCAAAAGCACATGTATGTGGAGGTGCACATGCACTCTGGAACAGATGAAACCACTCTACCAACCTGGCCTATCACCAGCCACCATTTTGCTTGGTGGGTGCTGCCCCCATTTTGCTTGGTACTATCACCAAGACTCCACTTGGTGGCAGCCAAGTGGCCACTCAACCCTCTCCCAGCCCACTCCCCCCCACTCTGATGCCCTGAAACCAGAGTTTGTTCCTGAACTCAGGTTGCCAGAATGGTAATAGGCAAGTCATCCAGCACCTCAGCCCTCTACACCACTGGGCCAGCTTTTAGTACTTCTGACTGCAGATACACATTCATACATGTGAACATAGGAACTTGCCAGCAGATAAAGGCCATGCAATCTATCAAGTCTGCTAGATTGTGCAACTCCATATGTATTTACAAAAGGAAATGATCCCTCTCCAATTCCCTTTTGAGCTCCCTCTACTTCCAGCTCATCTCTCTTTGCTCCCCTTCTACCTGCAACTTTTCCCCTCACCCTGTCCTAACCACTCTTGAAGTTGTCCACCATTTTTAGGGCTACCATCTCCTCTGGCAGCTCATTCTACTTGGCCACCACCTTCTTAGTGAAAAAGTGCCTCTTTATCTCCCTCTTGAACCTTCTCTTCACCAGCTTTAGGTTGTGCCCCCAGTGGTCTTGTTGCCACTAAGTCTGAAGAGTCCCTCACTGCTCATTCTTTTAATACCATTAAGTTACTTTAAGGTCTCAATCATGTCTCCCCTCTAACTTCTTTCTGCAAGAGAGTACATGTTGAGCTCCCCGAGACTTTTGTCATAGGTGTTGTCCTGCTGGCACGTGATCATCTTGGTTGCCCTTCTGTGGGCTGTCTCCAGCAAGTTGACATCCTTCTTAAGATATGGGCACCAAAACTATATAGTGTACTCCAGGTGTGGTCTTACCAGTGACCTGTACAACAGCAGAATGACCTCCCTCTTCCTGATGGTAATTCTGGTTATGCAGCCCAGCATCCAATTTGCTTTGGCTGCTTCGCTGTTGCAGTGTGCAGAGTGTTCAAGTCACTTGTGATTACTACTTTCAAGTACATTTCTTTCCTAACCTGGTTACCTGCACCCTGCCCAACTAGTATTTGGTCCCCAAATTCTTCAACCCCAAGTGCATTGCTTTGCACTTTTTAGCATTGAATCCCAGCTACCAAATGTCTTTTCTAGCACAGCCATGTCCTCCCTAAGTTCCTGTCTTCCCTCCTCCATCTCTACCCTCCCACAGATTTTCTTGTCATCCATGAACAGCCAAATTTTACACTTGATCCCATCTGTGATGTTGCTTAAGAAATGTTAAATAACACCCCACTGAGCACAGAGCCTTGTGCCACTGGTCACAGGCCTCACTTCAGAGAATTCTCCCTGACTAATACCATTTGGTTTCCATACTGTAACCAGCTGCTATCCATCCTGTGAGCTTGGCCCCCACCACCAGATCCTATAACATACTGACCAGCCTCTTACGAGGTGCCAAGTTGAAGGGCTTGCCGAAGTCCAGATAAAGGACATCAATGATTGGCCCTTATCCACTGTCCTGTGACCCAGTCAAAGTCAATCAGGTTAGTTTGTCAGGACCTCCCCAACAAAAATCCATGCAGCCTCATCCTGGAGCCCATTTCCCTCCAGAAAGCCAATCGATCTCTCTTTCAGAATGGACTATCAGCTTACCCACTATTGAGGTCAGGCTGACTGGTGTGCAGTTCCCTGGTTCGTCCATCAGCCCACTCTCATGAGAGGCACCTCCTGAGACATTCTGTAGTCCTGGTGCATGTTTCTGGACCCAGAGAGCTGTTAAATAGGCCTGCCAGGAGACCCACCAGGATCTCCACCAGTTCTTTAAGAACTCTTGAGTGAATGCCATTTGGCCCTTGTGATTTCTCCATCTTTTGGGTCCTTAGGCCCTTAAGTACCCCACTGTCTGCTTAAATTTCTCCGTCTGAGACTTCCCCATCCCAGTCATCACCCCCCTATTCACCTTGTGGTACTGGTCCATCCTTCTGAGTGAAGACTGAACAGAAGTACCAATTAAACACCTCCTCATTTTCTTCACTGCCCTCTGCCCAACTTCCTTTCTTCTTTAGCCTTGCAGTCTCATCCTTTATGTTTCTTTTCTACCCTGTATACTTGAAAAGGCTTTTTCAACCACTTTTATCCCCCCCCATGGCTAGCTGTAACTCTCTTGTGGCCTTTGCCTCCCTTGCAGCCCTGCTCACCACTCTTGACTTAGCAGCATAGTCCACCCTATCATCCCCCCTTTGAGTACACTTGTACTTTCTAAAGGTTGCCCTCTTGTCCCCTACCACTTTAGCCACCTCCTAGTTGAACCAGCTGAGTTTTTTTAGCCTTAGTGTTTTTTTACTTTTGATTTTGGTACACTTTCTAGTGTCTTCCATCAAGCTCTTTCTTTTTATTGCTCATTTCTGTTCTACATCCATCTCCACTCTGATCCCAGCAAGGTGCTCTTGCAGAGCTTCTCCCATCCTACCAAAGTCAGCCCTCCAAAAGCTTAAGACCCTTCTCTTGCTCTTGACCATCCCTCTGTCCATTTCCAGTTAAACCCACAGCATTTGGTGGTAACTTGCTATCTGCACATTCAGCTTCACATCCTGAACATGTGCACAGTTGGACAGGACCAGATTCAGGACAGCCCTCTCCTTCATGTGCTCCCTGACAGTTTGGATCAGGAAAGCACTCTGGAAAGCATCCAGCAGTATGTGTTTGCTAGTGCAGCAGATAGCGGGATTTTCCTGTCCATTCCAGGTATACTGAAGTGCCTCATTATTAGTACCCCCCCTCCGCTGGACATAGCTAGGATCTGGGACTCCAGCATCCTGTCCATTTCCTCATCCTGGGAAGGTGGCCTGTAGACCACCCTCATCTTTAGTTTACTCCCTTTCATGGATTGGATCTGCACCCACAAAGCTTCAGGCATGTCCTCCGTGTCCTCCAGTCTGGGGAAAATTACCTCCTCCATCATGTGCAATGCCACCCCTTTCTTTCTCCCTATCCTTTCTGTACATTTATACCCTGTAACTGCTAGGTCCCAGACATGCTTTTGTGTGGTCCAAGTGTCTGTAATGGCTACTGTGTCCACCTCTCCCTCAGTCAGCAATGACTGTAATTCTGCCATTTTGTTCCCAGACTTCTGGTGTTTAGAGACACCACCTTTCACCTTGACTCTGGACCCTTCTTACTTATGACCTGCCTCCTTCTATCCTCTTTTCCCTTGATCCCTCCCTTTTTCCTCCACCTATTCCCATCCTTCCCCTCCTCCTGCTGCCCTGCTTGAGGGGGAGGCCTATTGGCCTCCTCCACCAGGTGACCCAAGGGTGCAGTACACCCTGTTGTCTCACCCTCCTCCCCATCAGTTTAAATTTAGATTTTGAATCATGAAGTCCTTTATCTTTCCTTTAGGACTTTTGTACAATTTCTGCTTAAGTGTAACTTGTCCAATACATACAGGTCCTTGTTTTCACATGTTCCCTCCCAACCACCAGCAGACCCATACCATACTTTCTCACACCACTCTCTAAGCCATCGGGCAATGTCATTTGAACCCAGGTACACTACAATGTGAGGTTTTTTTCCTCCCTGCCCCAAGTACTGTGCTACTGGAGGTCCCACTCTCCCTGCCATTATCTCTGGCATGTGTTTTACCCTCCTGTGGTTTGGCCTTTCTCCATCTCACCCCCTTCACAATTGCATCTTGCAAAATCAACACCCTGCCTCCTTATCCTGGACCTTCCCTCCCCTCTGTCCATATTGCTGTCTAATCCCACCCACCTCTACCATTCCCTCCTGTCCCACCTGCACAACTCCCTCCTAAACCTCTACACTTGCTAGCCCCTTCCCCTCCTCCTCCTCCTCCTCCTGAACCTCTCCTCCCTCTGATAACCCCCTATACTTCCCTTCTGTTCCCCCTTCTGCCCCTACCTTTCCCTTCTGCTCCACCTCCTGCCCATCCCATCGATCTCCCATGCCTACACCCCCTTCCCTGAAATATCTACCTTCCCCCTCTTACCTGATCTCACATCCTCTCTCCCTTTCTCCATATTTACCCTTAATTCCTCTGCCTCCTCCAAACCTTCCCTTCTTGATGGCTTTTTCCTTATCACCACTGTCCCCTACCTCCCTCCAGTCTAGTAGAAGCGATATGCTCCTCATCAGCAGTCTTGGGGATGCACACTCAGGATTCCCTCCCCTTCATGCCTTACCTTTTCCTCTTACAGTTATCCACTCCCCCTCCCTAGGTCTCCTCTCCTGCTGGGGAAGGGGGATCCTGGGGACATGCCTATTCTCCTCCCCCCCACACTAGGCCCCACTCCCTGCCATGGCTCCACTCTTTACAACTCCTTCTTACCTTCCTCCAACCCCTGTGGCCCCTCTGCCCTTCCCATTGTTATCTGTGGAGCCTACCACCACCAGTGCATCTGCCGCATGCCTCAGCTGCCAAACCTCCACCCTCAGCTGCTTAATATGACAAATCAGGAATCTCCCAACCTCTCAGAGTTCTCAGCAACACCACCACCCTTCATCCCCTGCACTCCACCACATTCACACTGCAAAACATACAGTTCTTTCTGGCTGCAGAAGCAGATAGAAATCCATGATGCACAAAGTATAATCCAGTTCAAGGGTGCAGAAATGCAGCCTCATTTGTGTGTGGTGTGGGTGTGCAATCTGAGTGGTGCTCTTTTGGCTCTATGCAAATACCATACAACAGCCTTACATACATTGGCTTAATGGTTTTATCAGCGGTTCCCTGTTTACACAATTTGTGTACTGCATTTTGGTCCCCATGCAGATCCCCTGTCATGATATTAAATGTATCTTCAGATTTGCATAGGGCCCTTCAGACACTATGCAGCTCCTGTAGTCCAGCATTATGTGCATTATGTGCATGCCAGCACAATCATACTATAATAGCCAGCAACCCCTTCAGTCTTTTACCCCCCCAGCTTCATCACCCACTGTCCCCTGATCTCTGCACTACTTTTAATCTCTATAGGTGAGTGGGTCCCAGTAGGTAGAGCAGAGCCTGTGAGGTTGCTGGGTTCATCATGCCACTGGATGGTGTTTTTCTCTCCATTTTCTCACCCCCAACAGATTCCAACCAACGTGCAATGATGCCCATGCACAGCATTAGGCTGCTGTATACCTCAGTGTCTGTGCCTCAGCTGTCAAGTTGGGTAACAATTTGCTGTGTGACAGTTTTCTGTGCCACCAGGCTTCTGCTGGGTGGCAGCCAAGCAGCAGTACATACCGTTCCCCCTCCCTGAAGGAGGACAGCCATCTTTGTACACTTAACCCTTCTTTCCCCAGCCAGTGCCAAAGGGTAGTAGATGTGGCACCCAGCTCCTCAACAATCCACACCACTGAGCTTAATGACCCATAACTTTTTTTATTTCTGAACTTTTGTTTTACCAGATTTTGGGGTCAGTGTGCTTTTACCTCACCCCTGAAGACAACATAAGCGTGGCTCTAGAATTTGGCCCTGAAAAAGATTTTCAGAGACACCAAATTCATGGAGTTTTTGATTTAAACAGTCCCTACACATGCGTAGTTTTTTTTTTTTGACTTTGTTTTTTAAAACATTTGTCTCCTATTAGATTTGTAATCTGTTGTACAGGCCCAAAGCAGAAGATCTGACTGGCCAAAACTGAGGGAGTGTTGTTTCAGCTACTCCCATGGGATAGTACAAATGCTTTTTATGGTGATGGCCATGACAAGAGGAGGATAGCATGGGTCCTACCGGGTGGATGAGGATGGGGAGATTATTTTAAGATGGATGTGGGGGGAGAAGAGTGGTATGGGTACTAGTGAGTGTGTGTGAGGGTGGGGGTTTCTTTTGATGTGTTTGGGGAGGAGGGTTGCATAAGTATTAGAGGGTGGAAGAGGGTAGGGGTTTGTTTTTCTTTGTGTGTGTGTTTTTACAGGTTTGTGAGTGGCAGGAGACACCAGACAATACAGCAACTGGCTGAGGTGGAGAGAGGGCAATTCCAGTCACCCACCAAGGAGCCTATATGTATATACTGGGGTGATGGTATGGAGGAGAGGCCATCCAGATGGCTGCTAGAGGGTAGATGAATGTGGGTGATTGTTTTATTTCTTTGACAGGTTTAAATTCAGAGGATGATGATGGACAAGATGGCGATGGGCCAAAATAGAGTGAGGACAGTGCAGGCCATCCACCATCAGACCGATATGCATGGACTGGGGTGGCAGTGTAGGGAGGAAGAGGACTGCATTTGTGCTAGAGGGTGGCTGAAGAGTCTTTTTCAGTCTCATTTTGGACAGGTTCATGATCAGTGGTGGATGATGGAGAAGAAGACAACCTGAAGGCCTATGGTGCCTGTGGCCACATTGGGTCCTATATGTATGTGCTGGGGTAGCAGTGTGGGTGGAAGCAGGGTGGGATGGGGGACAAAGGGTTTATGAGGGTGGGGGGTTGTTTTTCAATGTTGGGGATTTGTAAGAGAGCTACCAGGATTGGCCACTGAGAGGCCCCTAAATGTAAATGTCCCTGACACCCAGTGTTGCTGATGTGTTTGAGGGTAGCTACACAAAGGCTGAACAACTGATGTTGGAAAAAAAACAACAAAACTCTTTTTTTCATTCTTGATGATCTTGATACATTAATCACAAATGAAAAAAAAAAAGTAGCATTGTGTTCAGGACAGTTTTCCAGCAGTAGCTGGAGAGGCAATCTTTGTTATCTGTGACTGGCTTGAAAATGTACAATATGTCACAAATGTAAAACAAGCATTTGTCAATGGCAAATGTTTACCACTGGTATTGTTGTTGTACCGGGTCTTGCTTGTACACATTTTTACTGTATATTTACCCGGGACAGAACAGCTGAGATGCAATATCTCATTTTCAGTGGTGTCCTGCTTTGACACATTGTTAGGCTATAATTACCCCGTATGGGGAAGCCAAGAGGCAATATCTACTTTTATGTGGGCTCCTACACTTTGACCTCAAATGTCCAACAGTCTTTTTATGACCTGAATTTATGATCAAGACAAGTAGAATTTTTAAAATCCCATATGAGAGGTGATTTCACTGTGTAACTATGGAAACAAGTTTCAGAGGGGATTTGTAAAATGATACCAGCCTTGATCAGGTGGTGGGATAGCACAGGTGATGTGTTAAACATTAGGGGACAAAATCTGCAAAAAAAGTTATATGAGTAAATGTTGGAACAATTTAATTCCTCATAACATAGTTGTTTTTTCACATTTTTGCTCCAAATTTTCGACATATTCTTTTTATGACCACTCCTGCTGAGCATGACAGGTATCATTTATAAAACAATGGCAGCAACGTCATTTTGTGCCACCAGTGTTAAAACACATTTTGGGTAGGATCTGAGACATGACAGCTGTCACATTCATGAAGTGATGTGAAGAAATGACTGTGTTGAAAACTTGGGGTCAAAATATTGAAAATTACCATATTTAAGAGCGTGCGTTGGAAAATTGCAATGTAGACTCATAACTTTGTTGTTCTTCACATTTTTACCCCAAATTTTCGACATAGCCTTATCACCCCACATAGCCTCATGAGCCCACCTCATGAACAAGGGTGGAGAACATTTTCAAATCCTGCCCAAAAGGTGATTTCGTGTCACAAGTGTGAAAACACATTTTGGCCAGGATTTGAAAAATGACAGCTGTCACATTTATGAGGTGCTGTGAAGAAATGGCTATGTTAAAAACATTAGGGTAAAAATATTGAACACTAGCAAAATTATGAGACTGTGGTCACATATTTTAATATAGGCTCTTAACTTTTAATAGTTTTACCCCAAATTTTCAACATAGCTTTCTAATGACCCTACCTCATGAACAAGGACAAAGAAATTTCCAGCTCCTGACAAAAAGGTGATTTTATCCAGTGACTGAGAAATCAACTTTTGGGACAGATTTGCCTAATTTCATTACCATTTTACATGAGGTGGCATCCCAATAAAGAGATGTTGAAAATGTGGGCCAAAATTATTCAAAAATGGGCAAGTTATGCAACCAAGTTCAAAATCCCTTTGAAATACATTGAACTGCATAACTGATTTCCTCAGTTTATGATTCAGAGAGGATTACAGTGTTTGACCACCAGTGGGTAAGTAAGGGTTGGGGGTGGTGTTGGGGGGACAGTAATGTCCACAGCAGACATCAATGGAGGGTTTTCTTTTTTACAGGATTTAAAAAAAAACAAAAAAACTACAAGGGACTATTTTTTTTTTTATTTCAGGTTGTGACACTGAGGGATATAGAACCCCCAGTATCAGTGTTATATTAGGCAGGGTAAGGGGGCAGAAGCCGGCATGGGGATTGGGCACCCCTGTGCTGGAAGAGACAAGTCGCAACACTGAGGGATTGGGCACCCCCAGTGTCAGTGTTATATTGGGCAGGATGGAGGGTAGAAGTTGGCATGGGGAATTGGGCACCCCCATGCCAGAAGATTAACATGGGTTGGGTTGGAGGGGCAGTTATGGTGGTGCAGCAACAGAAATCGATGGATAGTTTTCTTTTTTACAGGGTGTATTTAAAAAAAAAAACTGAGAGACAGTTTTCTTTATTTCAGATGGAGGCAATGAGGGATTGGGCATCCCCAGTGTTGATGTTATCTTTCTGGGGCGGGGTGCTGAGTTGGAGAGTCAGGCGGGGGAACAGTAATAGCAGGGACAGCAACATACATCGATGGATGGTTTTCTTTGTTGCAGGGTGTAATTCCTCAGCATGCTCATAACAGATCAACTGTGCTTGCTAGGCAGTGTGGATCAAAGGAAAGAGTCAACCTATGATTGGGTTGGCTCTTTCCCTTGAAATACACAAAGTTTCCACCCAGCAAACCAGAATACTGTCATCAGCCTGTTTGATGATTGGTGTGACACTGATGTGCCCCTAGGAGACCACTCTGGGTCAGGAAACATGTGCTTTTTTAAAACCCTAGGTTCCAAAATGGACAAACTATAAATTGCCAGAATGAGGGGTTTTGCCACAAATACTAACTCTATCCTAACATATAGGCACTACCGTGGATGTATAATATATCAAAACTGCAAAATGAGGTAGTTTCACCATGTGCTTACTACATATTCTAAGAGTCAAATAGCCCAGAAAAGGACAGCAAACCATCCTAAATAATGTACTAATTTGTATGAAAGAAGATATGTGTGTCCATCCACTTCTGATTGAAAGGTAAACTTATGAGCGACAAATGCATAAATCCAAATTGCCTATTCTTGAATCTGACTTTAACAACCCTCAGAATAAAATAGGCCCAACTTATTCTTAAAGGGATGCCATCAATCCCTGTAGGCCTCAAAGTGCCCCTAGTTTAAAAAAAACACACATTATGATTGTTCACATTCTGTAGAAATTGCTGATGTAGCTGGTTGATTCATATTCTTTTTTTTTCTCTTAAATAGTGAAAAACAGACAGCCCATCATACTGGTGTTATCACATAAAAACATGTTGGTTTACATTCCTTGATCAACTGCCCCTGCATCTTTCCTGGACTTAGGAACATCTCCAACATAGTCTAGCCACTCGTTATGCAGTGGAACTTTAGGAGGCTATTGAATCATAAGTCGCTGCACTGTTTGGGGATATTTCTAATGTTCAGGATGTATCCAGTAAGAATAGATCTAGAATATAAAACAAAACAAGATTGTTTATAACTATGCATTAGAATACATTTCAGTTTTACTAAGCAAAGAGGCAGATAAAACAACCAAGCAACATCAATGAATTTCAGAGAAGGTAAGCAATCATAACGTGGGGTTTTAACTAGAAACATAATGCAAAACAGGTGACAGTGTTTAAAGAAAATAACTATATCAAAGAGATTTATAAACTGGCATATTCTCCTATTCATTATTACAGTGCAATAATGATGAAGAGAGCATGACAATAATTAGCTCCATCCTGTAGACATTTGTGAAATAACCGCAGAATTTCATACCTCATTTAGCTAAAGACATGCTTTTCCTTTTCTATGAAGACAAGTCTTAGAAACAGGTGCACTGCAGTAATAATATTATTAAAGTCAGGGGATAGTTTGTCAGAAATCAGAATGTGATTTATATTTAGCTTAATGGCAGTTAAAACTTACAATTTACACTTTTCTTTCTATTCAAAGGGAAAACCCACTTGAAAGCTTCCAAAGAATAGCAGACAGATTCCTAAAGTTACCATAAGAAGTAAAGTTCAATGGATCTTTCAAGTACTTTGTGGTTTATTGCTGGGAGTGCAACATAGATTTCATTTGAGGAATATGGGGGGGGGGTCCAAAATACTGAAGGCAACAGTCACAAAACTGTCAACCACTAAAAAGCTCATCTGTTTGGAACTAAGCCCGTTGAAGCATCAGGACCATGAATGTACATTAGATGAGATAATGCACTTCTCATGTATGCTTTACATGTGAGCACATTTGCATCATTTATATTTGACACAGCCATGGTAAGAGGCTTTACATTAAAGAGCTTGAAACATTACTAGGCAAAAAATATTTGCATACAACTTTGCTTGTATTTCATATACTGGCCCCTATGCATTAAGTGGTGGGTTGCCTATACATTACGGATCTGCAGTGCATAGGCATCCCTACTACAGAGTGCCACTCAGAGGGGGGCTGGTGGAACTCCAATAGAATTCATGGAAGGAACATGCGTCCCTTGTCCACTGGATCCCTTGGCCAGCTTCACACTTATGTGCACAGCTAGACTGGGGGAATGCTTGTGGACATGCCTGCACTCCATGCCATTCACGAAGGCATGGACTGCTGGGAGAGGAGGATACAGGTTAAGGCAGCAGGGACACTGCCATATCCATTGCATGTCCTGCAGATTTCAACTGCTGGCTGTGGTGGAAACAGTCATGCCACCACCATGCCACCCTTACCCTCGGACAGACAGGGATAGCTGGGGGCAGCCATTCATGCACTTGCTCATCTTTTACAAATGTGAACGTCCCACACTTCCCAGTCTCCTACTTTTGCAGAGCAGGTGATCAGTGTCAGGACACAAGCATCTGATTGGATGCCTGCATGTGTCCTCCAATCTGCTCTCATGGAGCAGCTAACCAAGGGGGGGCAGGGCCACTGACAGGAGTATGGCACTGGCCTGTGGTCATGCATGCCAGCCACTGCATGCTTGTCAAGGGATGTGGAGCTACCCAATCTATTAGTGACACATAGCCCCCATTGTCTGTATTTATCTTCTCATAATTCTTTTATTACTGTGGACAGCTACTTGAAAATAGGACCCTTGCCCCTCAGACTTCATCTTCTCCTGTCTGTTACTCATGATGTCATAATACTGTTAATAAATCACAATCAATTGCCATAGAAGTGATTACGATGTCACAAGCACAGAATTTTGATATCACACGTAGCCAAACAGCAGAAGCAGATGAAATCATAAGAACAAAGAACCCATTTCCTGCCAATCTCCTAAGCCTAAGAGACTGAGGGGAAGATAAAAATTGTGAATACAGAAAATACAACAAGAACTGCTTAAAATTTCTCAGTGACCTCACAGGCTTAATAACAGTAAGTTGTTTTCTATTTAGGAGGAACCATCTGTTTCAGTCACCCTGAATGTTTCAGACTCAGAGTCAGACAATCTTTTCCTTTAAAAACTATTCAAGTGTTTCATCAAAGAGGAATTGCCTTCTTGCTTACCTCGACCCCCAAATTCTGGTATTATATTCTCAAGGGGGTGACCAGGGAAGTGGACAGGGGCAGGGCCATAGACAATCTATATGGACTTTAGCAAGGCTGTTCACACTATGACATATAGCAAGCTTCTGGGCAAAGTACATTATAGAAACATAGAAACTGATTTTGTCAGCAGAAAATAACCTTTATGCCCATCCAGTCTGCTCCGTGTCCTTGTCCCTACATTTTCTGTCACTACTGACCCTAGCTGATTGTAGATGTCACTCCCTCCACCTGTTCCTCTACCTTATATGCCCTTGCCTATTCCCCACAATCTTTGCCTGACTACCTCCTCTGGCAGATTGTTACAGTCATCCACCACCCTTTCCATGAAGACTTATTTCTGCACATCTGTTCTAAACTTCCCCCTTAGCGTCATTGCAAGCCCCCTTGTCCTTGTGCCTTCCTTTCTCTGAAATAGACCCTCAAATTGCACCTTGTTCACTATTGTGAGGTACTTGTAGGTTTCAATCATGTCCCTTTTCACTTGTCTATCTTCCAGGGAGTATGTGTTAAGTTCCTGCAGCCTTTTCTTGTATGGTTTCTCATGCAGTAACCCCAGCTCCTTTTTTTCTTGCCCATCTCTGTACCACCTCCACCCATTTAATGTTCTTGCAGAGCTGTGACCTCCAGAACTGGACACAGTACTCCAGGTGGGGCCTCACCAATGGGCAATACAGCAGCATCACAACCTCCCTCCTCCTGTTAGAAATCCCTCTCCCAGTGCACCCCAGCATCCTACTAGCCTTTCCTACTGCCTTATCACACTGCCCAGCTACCTTGAGGTCCTCAAATATGATGACCCCTAAGTCTCTTTCTTGCTTGGTGACTAAGTGCCACGCCCATCATCCTGCAGAGTGTCCCTGCTGGGTTCTGCAGCCCTAAGTGCATAACCTTGCACTGTTTGGCATTGAACCCCATCTGCTACCCCTAGACCATTCCTTAATCTCTTTAGATCCCTTTGCATTCTCTCCACCCCTTCCTGAGTGTCAAAATCCTGTTGCAGATTTTTGCATGATCCGCAAAGAGACACCTTACCTCAGCCTCCTCCACACTGTCATTTATGAACACATGAAAGAGGACCAGTCCCAGCAGTAAACTCTGTGGCATCCCACAAGTCACATTTCTATCACCTGAGTGTCTACAATTTACCGCCACCCTTTGCCTCCTATCCCTTGATCCATTTGATACCCAGCTTGTCACCATCTTTCTCACCCACAGGCTGCTTGGTTTCTTAACTAGCCTCCTGTGTGGCACATTGTCGAAAGTTTTACTGAAATCTAGATATGTACGTCCACTGCTCTCCCTTGATACAACTCCCTGGTAATAGTCAAAAAAATATTAGTTTGACATGGCCTCCCCCCATGTAACCATACTGCTGGTGGTCCTGCAGCCCTTTTGCCTCCAAGTGCTCCACAAGCATCTCCTTCAGTAATGTCTCCATTAACATCTCCTCCACTGATGTGAGACTGACTGATCTGTAACTGCGAGCATCCTCCTTACTGCCGTTTTTGTGCAGAGGGACCACATCAGCCCTCATCCAGTCCTCTGGAACATTCCCCATCTTCACTGAGGTACTAGAAAGTTCTGCCAGAGGGGCAGTCAGCACTGTGTTCAGTTCCTTTAGGACCCTGATAAAATCCCATCCAGCCCCATCACCTTATTCTCCTTTACAATTTCCAATCTCTTCTGGACCCCCTCCTTGTGTCCACTCACCCCTTTCCCTGGTTCTTACTGCAGCATGTGGGTCTGTCCCCTGCCACCCTCTACTGTGAAGATCGAACAGAAGTAATTGTTTAATATTTCTGCTTTCTCTTGGTCTTCCTCTGTACAGTCCCCTCCTGTCCTCCTGATTCTCACCATCTCTTCCCTTGTCTTCCTCTTTCCCTCACACACCTGAACAGGATCTTGCCCCTTTTGTTTTTACCTTCGTAGTTATCCTCTCCTCTGTTAGTACCTTAGCTGCCCTCATCCTCCTTCCTGCCTTCCTTTGTTTTGCTAGATTTTCCTCCCTGTTTTCATCCTTCTAGGTCTCCTTGTAGTTTCTAAGTGCTGTTTTCTTCACCTTCACTGCCTTTGCTACCTCCTTAGAGAACTATAGCGGCCTCTTCCTCTTCTTTTACTTGCTCAGTTCCTTCAAACAGCATGCCGTTGCTTGGGTTATACCTTCCTGATTTTTTTTCAATTAAGCCTTCAGTCCCCCTCTGCCTTCCTCCCCTTCAAGGCATTCTCTGTGACAGCTTCCCATTTCTTGAAAATCTGTTCTCCTGATGTCCAGGACCCTTGTCTTAAAGTGTTTTCCCCTGTCCTAGCCATATGCCAAACCATATGGTATGGTGATCTCTTGAACCCAGATGACTACTCACTGTGATGTCAGCAATGCTGCAGTGTAGTATATACTGTATAAGGCATACTCAAGCTGGACTGCCAACTGACTTGTAGGCAGGTAACAGAGGGCTAAGGTGGACAGCTACTGCTATGAATGGAGAAAGGTACTTAGTGGCACTCCTCAGTGATCAGTTCAAGGAACACTGCTGTTCAACATTTTTATCAATGACCTGGAATCTGTGGTCCCTAGTAGAAAGAAACCACTGAATGGCATAAACTGTGATGAGGCCAGTGCTACCAGAAGAACAAAAAGAAGCATAATATATTGCACTTCAGGACTCTGTCACCTAAAAAAAACACTACATTGCATAACAACCTGCAACAAAAGGGTTTATTAGTAGAACCCACTGCAAGTGTTGCACTGACCCAGGGCATTGCATTCAAGGAACAATATTTCATCAGTGAGACTCTGATGTCAGGGGACACTATGTTATTAGGAAATTATTTTTTTCAGGTGATATAGGCCTGTAGTGTACCATATAGTGCTTCTTTCTTGAGGTCTTTAGCGGGCTGCTTAAGATCGATAATTACACTAAGCTGGTGAAGGTTACGCATTCACTTTCCGATGGGGCAAATTTCATGAAAACCCGAACAAGCTACATGATTGGTTGGCCTCCTGAAGTCTCCAATCCAATGTAGTGCAAAGCGAGATGGCTATCATACTTAGGGTGCCTCAGTGCACACGAGGGAGTTTCCATCATGGAGTTATTAGCCAGAGACTCCCTGGGATGCTAGATCCACTCCAGGACCTATACCTGGTGACTGCTAGAACCTTACTTTAACTGTTAGCTATTGAATTTTTCTGTTACCTTAGACTTCACCTGAATTTAACTGTACTAGGAAATTACTTCTGTTGCTGGGGGAGAAGGGTGAGGTGCGTGACCTGGGGAGGGAGGTGGGAATGTTGTAGTATTGTTCTAGCTTGTATAAGGTTTTGTGTGTATATGTCTGTCTAACGTTTATTGTCTTAGTTGTACTGTATGTATTTATGTATTGTTTGCAGTGCTGAGACCGGAGATGTATCATTTCAGGGTTACCTTAACCTCTAACTAGACTGGTTATGTAGACTGTGGGACACCACACTGCCGTTATGATTTCATTTTTGAGAGTATGTTCCAGATTTATTAACTGTCATATGTTAATTTAGATTATACAGAGTTGGAATATAAAAAAAAGGAAAAATCACTAAAATTACAATTAAAAAAAAAAGATGGCAGCTATGATGTGGCTCTGGTCCATTGCAGTGAAAATTGAATCCGCATCATGCAATAGTGAGGAGATTGTCGAGTGATGTTTTCTAAAGCAGGACTGCACTGGAGACAGCATATTGGTGGAGGCCAGAAACTCGGTAAGCCTAGAGTGAATAAGGGATTCCTGAAGTTTTGCGGGGGGGGGATGGGCCTATAGTTACTGGGCGCTGAGGGGTCACCTCCATTGTAGAGAGGTAAGACCTTGGCAGATTTCCAGGCATTCAGGATGGTGGAAGTGGAGAAGGAATGGTTTAGAATGTGTAAGTGGGGCAGTAATGGCTGGGACAGAGATGTGGAGAAGCCTAGGGTGGAGACCATCAGGGCTGGACTTGAAGGGGTTAAGGACGAGGAGCACATTGTAGACTTCTGGGGGGGTGAAAGGTGGGAACTGAAAATCTGAGGGCAGTCTAGCAGCATCTGCGTGGATAGAGGGGAGAAAGGGAGGTAAGGGGAATGGATTGTCAAGGAGGGTGCAAGTAGAGAGGAACTTGTTGAATGCCTCAGCAACAGCTGGGGTCAGAGACAGAGGCACCATTAACTAAGAACAGGGGAGATCTGTTTGGCAGGAGAGTCAAGGGGAGAGTGGATTGCTTTCCAAAAGGATGCAGGTGTGTGTGTTGATTATGTTGCAGGTGTTGCCTGAAGTAATTTGCCTGGAACAGGTGGATGGCCTTCATGCATTTATTCCTAAGAGTTTTCTAAGCTTGGAGGTCTACTTAGGATTGGCAGTTTTTTTATAGTGGTACCATGCTTTATCCCTAGCTCTGCATTTGGCCAGCAGGTCAGCAGTGATCCAGGGGTGATGGTGTCTTTTTACTCTGGATCTTTTAAGGGGGCATGGTGATTTCAGAAGCGGAGGAAGGGGCCGGTGAAAAGAGATGGGGCATTATCAATGTATCATAAGTCAGCTTGATTACCGACTTGGTCTGTCTTTCTGATCAATGGGGTAAGGGAGCTGGGGAGACTGCATCTACCGGGGTACAGGGTCAGGAAAGACAGGTTCATCAACTACATGTGCACATGGGGCCATGTCATTAGCATTGTCCATTTCAATGTCCATTAATGTCTCTAGCACAGGAATACTGGGCCTCCTTACAGGGGTAAAAGGTACTGTATTAGGCTTCATAACAGGTACATGGTTACTTGGGACAGTGCTGGTGGAGGGTTGTGATTGACTACAGCCAATTTTTCATTGCAACCTGGCAATATCTGGTTCTGGCACAAATTACTCAGTCACAAACTCTTCACTGTCTCTTTCTTCAGGAGAACTATTCTGGGGCTCCTCAAAATGTTCGGAAATGTTCTGGGGCTCCTCAAAAGGTTCAGACAGACTAATATTTAAGTTCAAGGTGGGCCTTTCTAAAGGCATAGACGAGACAGTTTTCCTTCTTGTGGTCCACTCGTAAGGCTCCATTGACCAGTATTCAGGTTCAATTTGGTCCTATGAAGAGGCCTGGAGGCAACACTTGGGTTTTGCTTTTCTGAAGTCTGCTTTCTAGTTTGCGGCCTTTCAGCCACTGGAACCTCACTGTCTGAACTGGGGTCTGGCACAATTTCTCTGATGGGGAGCAGGTGGTTGTGATGCATTGTTTTCTCTACCCTTCTACTGTGCTTTTGGTGAATTCGGCAGCTAGGTACTTAGACAGCTTCTCGACCACTACATATACATCAGAGGCCCACCAGTCTTGAATTTTATGTTTCCCTTGAATGCCCAGTTTCCTCATTAGAACTCGATCTCCCTCTTGCAGCACTTGGTGGCGCACCATTTGGTCATATCTTTGCTTATTATTACTTGTGCTGTATTTAGCTGTTGCCTCCGCTGCTTGTCTATTGGCATTCTTCAGTTACTCTCGCAACTTCCTGGTATATTCAAAATATGACTTCT
Source organism: Neoceratodus forsteri (assembly GCA_016271365.2). Lineage (NCBI taxonomy): Eukaryota > Metazoa > Chordata > Ceratodontiformes > Ceratodontidae > Neoceratodus > Neoceratodus forsteri. The sequence continues at coordinate 89,663,705 of CM057453.1, forward strand.
CTGATGTGCCATCAGGCAAAACACCAAACAGGTCTACAGACAGCCTGGCCTCTCACCCGATCAAGAAGGGTGACCATTTGGATGCCGTCATTCTTGGTGCAATTATAGGCATGTACAAGGTAGCTGACCATAGGCACTGGGTCCAAACAGTGCTGACAACAATAGTGTCGGCTAGGAGCACGTGGTAAAAATGGCATCCATTTTTTGGGGGTCTCTCCGCTTGCACCCCTCCTTCTTTAGGATTCTTATTCCAAGGGGGGAGCAGATCCTGGGGAAAGCTAAAATTTGTGGCTCCGTTACGGCCCCATGTAAAAAATATATCTAACACCTGAGGAATACTAAAAGCTTGGAGACCAGGATTAAAACCCCGGTCTCCTCTAATGTTGACTGAGCTGCTTGATACCCCAGCCCTCCACGCCATGGGAGCAGCTCAATCAGCCTTCCAGATTCTGGTGCTCTTGTGATCCACCAGCACCACGGACAGCGACGAGGGGAGCACTTACAGCAAGCACTGTAAATCTCCAGTCGCAGTCCATGTGAGCGCTTAACAGACTAGCACCGTATAGAGTGGCAATATTCTGGTAGCACTCACTTGATGGGGTACCTCTGGCTCCAGTTCTGTTTTCCAGCTGGGTCCAGGGTACCAAACATATTGAGCAGTGTGCTAGTAAAATGTTCTGGTTGTGGGTCTCCCTGGGGTGGTATGGTGTGGTCCTGGATTTCTTTATGCCATAAGTATCCAAGAACTCCTTCACCAAGCAACTCTCAAAGTCCTTGCCCTGGTCTGAGTGTATGTGCTGGGAGATACCATAATGAGTGACAAACTGTTGCTGGACCTTGGCAACGGTACTGGCTTTTTGATTACATCTGGGATAAGCATAGGCATGCCTGATGTAATGCTCGGTGATGACCAGGATGCTGGATTTATTTGTTCTATCTGGCTCTAGTGACAAGAAGTCCATGCATACATGCTCCAAGGGGCAGGTGGTTTGGATGTTAACAAGAAAGGCAGCGCACTTTGGGAGCATTTTCCTTTTTTTGCACCTTTAGCATTTCTTGCAGTTCCTCTCCACATCTCTTCAGGTGGGGCCAATAGAACCGGGCTCATGTGTGGTTGACAGTTCTTTTGTACCCAATATGGCCCATTTCATCATGCAGGGAGACCAGTACAGCTTTACGGTACTTCCAGAACAAGACAAGCTGGGTATGGACACTGGAGCCATCACTGTCATACACTTTGCTGACCAACAACCCATCCTTCAGAGCCAACTTGTTTCCCCACTCTCAACATTATTCTGGCCTCAGGGTGGAGGACTGATACTCTGTCAAGACTGATTCCCTTTTCAATTGCTTTAATGATATCCCTGAAGGTCAGGTCCCCTTCAGTGCCTGCTGCAGCTCCAACTTACTGACGTGAGGAAGGGAGGACAACTCTAACCCAGTGAAGTTTAAGTAGGCTGTTGGAATAACCTCCAGGGATGCACCCAGTTGGTCAATGGCTTTGTCTGGATTGTCTAGGGTACCTTCCAACTGCACCACAATTTTTTTCTCTATATACACATTTTATCCTCTGAGGAGCCTGGCAGGCAGCAATGGTCCCTCACTCAGAGAGTCTCTGTCTCAGGTCCCACTTTTTCCCACCCCAACTATCCCTGGTGATCCCCCATGGGTTGCCCTCCTGTGACAGGGCCAGGTTGAGGAGTGCTGGCTTCCCCCCACCCCGGAACACAAATCCAGATTGTGGGTGTCAGGATGGGTGCTGGTGGGGCCATCATGAAGCCTGTCAGCTCCATTTTCCTGGTTTTCTCCCTTCCCCCTCCCTGCCGACTCGTATGTCGGCTCAAGCTTCCCGACCCATATTTCCCCCCAGCCATCGCTAGAGGGTGATCAGCAGTCAGAACAGCTATCCCTCCCTCCCCAAAATAGGAGAGCAGTCCTCCGGATGCTCAGTCTTCTCTCGCCTGCCGACCCTGGCTCATTCCCAAAACCAGGTCGCTGGCATGGCGCAAGGTGTGGCATCTAGTGCTTCAGTCCTCAGTGCCACCGGGCTGGTGTTTGCACTGCAAATTTGGAACATAATACTTGCACAGTAGTGCTGGAGAGTTGCACACTGCCTTCAACCAAATCATCATGTGGGCATCAGGAAAGGCCATCTGCATCCATGTTGATATTGCCACGTCTATATTCTAGTGTGTAGTTGTACAGGGACAATATGGATAGCCACCAGTGCCCAGCTGCGTCCAGCTAGGCGGTAGTGTTGATATAGGTCAGGGGATTATTAATTATCTGTCTGGACTGTGAAAGGGACTCCGGACAGGAAATCATTGAATTTCTCTATAATGGCCCATTTTAGTGCCAGAAGTTCCAATTTATGGATGGATAAATGCTTCTCAGAGGCAGACAGGCTACAACTTGTGAAAGCTATTGGCCGTAATCTTTACAGATGCTTCTGATAGAGCATGGCACCCAACCCATTTAAGCTGGCATTGGTGTGAGGGATGTATGGCTTGTGGGGGTCAGCAAAGGCAAGTACAGATGCTTCACACAGCCACTTGATAATCTCATGGAAAGCAGACTCGCACTCTGGGGTCCAACTGTTTCCAAATGGCTCATTCACTTCAAGATACTCCCTCAGTGGGCTTATCCACAGATCTGACATGTCTTCTTTTGGTTTGTATGCAGGTAGCCCTGCATTAGCTCATTCTGTGGCTGCACTACCATCAAGTCATCTTTTACAAACCTCTGGTAATACCCACAAAACCCAAGGAAGGACTGGAGTGTTTTGAGGGTATGTGGCCGGGGCCAGATGGTAAAAGCCTCTACCTTAGCAAGATCATTTGTACCCCATCCACCAAAAAGATGTGCCCCACATATTTCAGTGAAGTCAGTCCAGCACCTTCATAAGCCACTGTACGTGCTCTTCTAAAGTGCTGCCGAAAACAATGAGATTTATTAAGGGGAAAGGGAGAAAAAAGGAAATGGAACACTACTGTCATGTTCAACCACTTTTAACCCCTAACTAAACTACCCTTTCCTCCCACCCAAGGGTACAGCCTAAAATGTCCCTTATTGCGGTGGGTACCTCACAGTGATGCAAGCCTGGTGTCTTTCATTGGGGCCCAAATAACTTTACACACTTTCAACTTTACACTTACTGCTTGGGCACAGCTTTTACTTAACAGTCCAGCCCAGACCTTACCCCCTGTAAACCAACTAGCTAGCCAGCTTATAAAGACTCCCCAGAGTTACAGCTCGGGGTACTTACAGTTCAGAGGCACACATGGGGGGTTGGATGACTGAGTTGCAGTACTACTGACGGTTGTACGGTAGAGTGGATCTATCCTGAAGATGTAGACGTGAAGCTGCAGAACTGGATAACTGAAAAATTAAATAAGCGGTTTCTTTACCTGCCTGGCCTTGCCAACTTCATCAACAGGCCTTTGTAGACAGTTTTCACCAGGCGTGCCTCTCAACATATCCAATCACTGGTCCTCCTGAAGCTCCCCAAGGCTTGTTACTCTTATGACTGGAGAAACGAAAAGTTGTTCACCTGCCTGGCCTTTCCAGCTTCTCGGGGGACTTTATAACAGTTTTCACCAGACAAGCCACTCAACATCTTCAGTCACTGGTCTCTTCCTTGGTCTAGGAGACAGTACAGCATAGTGGTTAAGAGCACCGAGCTGCAAACCTGGATACCTGGGTTTGAATTCTTTCAGCTCCCACTAGCATACTGTGTGACCCTGATCAAGTCACTTAACTTGCCTGTGCTCCAAGGTTGTACCTGGAAACAAGCTTAGTGTGCCTTTTCTGGTTAAATAATTTCCCCTTCCCTTTCTTCAGTCTACCACTTAAATGGATATAGGCCCCTGAACCCTTCTGTTGCACACCCTGGATTAATTGTTACAGCTGGACAATCACACAGTCTCTTGGCCACAGCACACTTGAGCACTCCCTCTTGCTGGACTCTGCAGTGCTGGCCCCTCTGAGGGGAAAAGTCACAGTCACTCAGACTTGGTGGGCAGAGGCTAGCAGCCCTGACAGAATCAAGCCCACACACACAGTTTTCAGTTCTACTCACAGCTTTCTGATTCCTCTATCTCCATTTGAGCACTTCATCTGAACACTCTAGCTTCTAGCTGTCTGCAACACACAACAAAACCTTCTCTTCTTACTGTTTGCACAGCTCCAAGCTTTAGGTCTTGCGGTGCTGTCCCACAGCTTGGAGAATTAGGTCATTGTGCCTAAATCATGCCGGGCTGGGCAGCCCACAACTTCTCTCCACTTCACCTCTGATGCCCTCTCTTGGTGGGCAAACCAGTTCCTTATATTCCCTCAGGCAGTCTTTCTCCTTATTGGCTACCTAACTCCCAGGGAAACTCTGTGCTGGATGCCTTTTTACTGAGCAGCCACCATTCTGTAGTTTTCTGTAGTGGCTGCCATTTTGTCTCTCTTAGGGCTCTAAACAGTCCAGCCCTGATGTATTGTAATTGAGCCTTTAGAGAGGGCTGAAAACATGTCCCCCTATGACAGGAGGCCTTCTGGTCATTAATTCATCGGCTCCCTGGCTCCAGGGACTGCAGACAAGCTGGGGAGCTAAAGAATTAACTACCATAAGGCCGCCAGTCATAGAGGGACATGTTTATACTTTTTTTAATGATATCCGAATGCCGGTCAGCCTGGGGCATGTAGGCAGCTCCCAGGACTGAAACATGACCCCTCAGGTGCCCGGAGGCACTGATAGCAGCTGGACCTCTGCCCCACTCTTAATATGAGTGGAGGTCCCAAAAATTACAGTGGCCTCAGCCACAAAGACAGACAGAGTACCACCCAGTTTGAGACCCAACAGGGACTCCCTTGCCACCAGCAGAGGAGCAGAGGGCTGTAGACCTTTCAGGTAAGCCCACTTGGTGGGCTTATACTTAAAGAGAACAACCTTGCTCAGCAATAGTAATTATGAAATGTTGATGCACACTGCTTCATTAATCATTTATGCTGTACAGTGTAATATATATACATATATATTATGGTAGCACGGTAGTGCTACCATAGTTAGGGTTGAGGAGCCATTTCTATGTTAAACCCCAAAACTTTGCACCTTAATAACTTTGCAACCACTTGATGGATTTGCCTGAAATTTGGAAGTTATGATCAAGAACCACAGGCCTTGGGATCTGCCAAGTTTCGTACTGGTCGGATATACGGCTGTGGAGTTATTAAGTGTGATCTGTTCATGCATTTACGCTTTTCTGGAATTCTGTGGTCGTGCCTACAGGTCGTACGGTTTGCATGACTGGCCCGAAATCTTCAGGGAACGTGCAGCCGGGGTCCCCGATGTGCCTTTCGAAGATTTTGTGAAAAAATATTAAACGGTTCAAAAGTTATTCAAAAAACAGTTTCCCATTATAAGTCAATGGGAAAAGTTAACAAAAAGTTCAACACTTTCGCAAATGCATTTTTACTTTCGCAAATGGGCCTGTTACTTTCGCAACGGCCATTTTGTTTTCAGTTGGTGATCAGAAAAATGGTTGGCATTTAAATTTGGGACCCTCTAGCAACCTAATTTTTTGTATTCACCTAGTCGGGCCCTGAGGATGCTTGCCATGTCTTTATTTTGTGGTAAAACACCCCAGAAATATGTTTTCAAATTTCTGGAAAAAATTCTTCAGAAATTACTTGGTTCATTAAAGTGTCGTAAATTTTTATGAAAAGCCGCAAATTGCGTACAGTAATTTTCTAGTCTGTGGGAAAATGAGAGCAATTTTGGCACTGCACTGCAAAATAACCATTGGGAGTTTTGGGCTGAAATTTGAGGGAACGCAGATGACATCTCACAGATGTGCCTTTCAGTGTTGTATTAAAAAATCATGGCGTGCAAAGTTATGGCACTCCAAAGTTGACAGTTTATCCCATAGGATAACATTACAGCGTCAAGCATTACAGGAATCCTTTGGCACCCTGCTGCAAAATAACGGTTTTGTCTTTTTCCTGAAATTTGGAGGCAAGACAGCCAACAGTACACAGATGTGCCTTTCAGTAGTTTGGTGAAAAAATATCACATGGTGGCAAAGTTACGGCACTCCAAAATTGACGGTTTTTCCCATAGGATAACATTACGGCGCCTGACACTTAACAGAAATCATTCGGAGCCCTGCTGCAAAATAACGGTTTGGTCTTTTTTCTTGAAATTTGGAGGGAAGACAGCCAACAGCCCACAGATGTGCCTTTCAGTAGTTTGGTGAAAAAACATTACAGGGAGGCAAAGTTATGGTGCTCCGAACTTTTTTTCCCATAGGATAACATTACGGCGTTCGCCGCGCCTTTCAGGGCCCGTATCTCGGAAACGGTGCGAGATACGGACTTTTCATCAGAAAAATTCTTAGCCCCATAGTGGGGCTAAGATTCAAATTAGCCAGGACAGTTATAAATATTATGACTTTTACATTTTTTTTCTACGTCGTACTGTTCCTGAGATATAATGTATTTAGTATTCCAAGATCTCATTTTCTGCGCCGATACTCATTATTTTGCATACATTATTTGTACTCACTGTCTTTCTCAATGCAGGTTTTGGGGAAAACCAGCCTGTGTGCTTACATTACTGTTACTGTTGCCCTTTCCGCTTGCAGATCCGTACCCGTTTCACTTGGGAAAAGTTAACAAAAAGTTAGACAGTGTCGCAAATGCACTTTTTACTGTCGCAGATGGCCCTGTTACTGTCGCAAATCTGCCATCTTGTTTTCTGTTAGTGATCAGAAAAATGCTTGGCATTTAAAATTGAGACCCTCTAGCAACCTAATTCTTTTTGTATTCACCTAGTCGGGCCCTGAGGATGCTAGCCATGTCTTTATTTAGGGGTAAAACACCCCAGAAATATGTTTTCAGATTTCTGGAAAAGTACTTCGCAAAATTGTGTCTTACTCAAGAAAGTGTCCAAATTTTTATGAAAGTTTTGTAAATTGTGACATTGCTTATGACACTATGCCCAAAATAACAGTAATTCTTTGGCACTCCGCTGCAAAAGAATGGTTGGGAGTTTTGGGCTGAAATTTGGAGGGAATGCAGATGACATCTCACAGATGTGCCTTTCAGTGTTGTATTGAAAAAATATTACACGGTGGCAAAGTTACGGCACTCCAAAGTTGATGTTTTCCCATAGGATAACATTACGGCACCCGACGCATTACAGGAATCCTTTGGCACCCTGCTGCAAAATAACGGTTTAGTCTTTTTTCCTGAAATTTGGAGGGAAGACAGCCAACAGCCCACAGATGTGCCTTTCAGTGGTTTAGTGAAAAAATATTACAGGGAGGCAAAGTTATGGCACTCCGAACTTCTCTTTTTTTCCCTTAGGATAACATTACGGCATTTGCCGCACCTTTCAGGGCCCGTATCTCAGAAACAGTGCAAGATATGGACTTTTCGTCGGAAAATTGCTTAGCCAGGATAGTTGTAAATCATACAACTTTTAAATTTTTTTTCTACGTCATACGGTTCCTGAGATATAACCTATTTAGTATTCCAAGTTCTCATTTTCTGCGCCGATACTCATTATTATGCATTCATTATTTGTACTCACTGTCTTACTCTATGCAGGTTTGGGAAAAACCAACACTGCTTATTACTGTTACTGTTGCCCTTTCCGCTTCGCAGTTCCATACCCGTTTCACTTACCGTTGATGTCTGCACACCATATGCGTTATCGCTTGCGTTTTCATTTTATGCGTTTCTGTTATTTTGCCATTGTGTCTACAGTACTGTTTATCTTTCTGTTTCACTTTCGTCACCATGCCCATTGACATTTCTGTTTGCAGGCACCATGTTACTATGTGACAACACATCACATGGCAGACCATTCCGTCGCCACCATATGCGTTACCCTTTCTGTTCTAATTCCACGGCGCTTGTGTTATCATATGCCACTGTCAACATTTCTGCTTGCGTTGCTGTCCCTGTTAGTATGCCACAAGACAGCATGTGGGTGGGGCCGGAGGCCCTCCGCCGCTGCATTACATTCACTATTTCTCATTATCATTCTCAAAAGAAGGAAATTAGAGGCAAAAACTCTTGTTTAATGCATTAGTTAGGGTTGTTCCACAGCGAAAAAAGTGAGGAAATTGCTGTTGGGGTTGAAAACCCCTTGCACCACCCACCCCCAACCGGCATTGGGGTGTGCATTGGGATCGTGGGTCCTAACTCTCAACCCATTCTCCTATACTTCTGCTGCTTTATACATGTCATGGGGTGAGAGTTAGGGCTGATGATCCAATGCACTCCCAATGCCACCATACGCGTCATCACTGCGTTTTCATTTGCACTTAGCGTTTCTGTTACTTTTTGCCATTTGTGTTACCGTACTTTTCTCTTTTCTGTCTCACTTTGCATCCCATACCCATTGACATTTCCATTTACAGGCACCATGTTACTATGTGACAAAACATCATGTAGTTTACACGTTCACGTCTATGCCACCGTGTGCATTACCCTTTCTGTTCTCATTAAACGTGTTACCATGTGTGCCACTGTTAGCATTTCTGTTTGCGTTGCTGCCCTGTTACTATGCCACAAGAGCCCGGCCCCGCCACCGCATTACATTCACTATTTCTCATCATCATTCTCAAAAGAAAGGAAATTAGAGGCAAAAACTCCGTTTAATGCATTAGTTGGGGTTGTTCCTAGCGACAAAGTGAGGAATTCGCTGTTAGGGTTGAAAACCTAACTCAAGTCACCCCCAGCACCACACACACACAGACAACACACACACACACATTCAAGTATGGGGAGGACCAAGTCAACACAACCAATGACAGACATCCAGCAGCAGGTGACAGAAATAACAAACAATTGTCTAAATGTACTACTGAGACATCCCCACCCACCTGACCAGGTACTGCATGCTCAGTGGAGATCAACAGCAAAACTGAGGCCATGTACACCAAGCGTACACATCCCTGATTGCAGCTGCACATGTACCACACTTAGTAGGTTGCATGGCCTTACCTACCGATGCCCCACACCACCACACCACTTGTGTAGGGCCACCTGAGCAACAGAGTTGAGCAAAACCAAGGAGTTGTATAGGTATAATATCTCTGATTATAACAAGGGTTTGAGAATGCAGCTTTCTAATTGACTGTAAACATTGTAACAGCCTTATGTTTAGCTTTATTAACATACCGTAGAGCCTAACCATATGATGAACATGATTTAATGTTGTTTTAAAAACTGTTTATTATGATATAAATAAGCCACTCCCAGGTATTATATTAATGGTCAGTTTATCACTGTTAAGCGACATGTGGCACTCGGCTATCCTCATTCAACATTAAACCCCTACAGGGTGATACAGACCATTTAACATAACTGTTGGTCATGCCTTATTGCTTAATTGTGTCTTTATGAGTAGATACTCTCCCTCTGCCTGAGGCACTGCAGCAGCTTTGCAACACAGTGCCCCCACAGTTACACCATACACTGTCTAGTTACTGGAGAATGGCTGTGAATATGAACTCCATGAAGATGAACAGTGTAACTTGATCATTACAGTCATCGAAACCCTAGTGTGATTATAACCAGAGTCAGTGATAGATAATAACCCCTGCTGTCCTAGTACACTTACCCCATTGTGAGTTAAATCAATACTAAAAGACATTCTGTTTATATCTACACCATACCTACTTGATTCCTGTTGTACCACAATTAACATAGTTATCACTTTGATAGCATCAGTGACAGAAGTGTGGCAAACCCAAACAGTAGCATACAGCCTGAGTATGAAACAACTGTTAAAAATCACACTGTCTCCATAAGTGGCATAGATCACTCATTGCAACAATAGTAAATGTATTACTATTTGAATAAGTTAGTCATCACAGATGCAATGAGATTGTCTTTATCGGTACAACATACTCAGTAAAGTGCCTACAGGAAAATCTATCCTATATACATCTCCGATACAGGTACATCTTGTTGGCTCAGTAGTGCTATGATATTTAGAAGTTGCTGGCCTGATCCATGCAATTACAATGTTTCTTACAAAGAATACTTACTGCATCTTTAGTATTGAAACACATTGAAGGTCTATGTATGTACATCAAGCAGTACACCTTCATCAGTAAGAATGCATGTGATACTTGCAGTATGAATTTCCAGCGTTGAACAGGCAATGCTTTCCATCGTTTACATCAGCCTCTCTATGTTGGAGTAAACCATTGCAGTAAATGTACTACTATGTAAATCACCTACTAAATGTATCACTACTTTTATCTTGAGCATGCTAGTGTCTTGTAGTTAATTTATGTGCTTCTCTTAATTAATGTATACTCACTGAGTGTTAAAACCTTTCTACAACTGTCATCATGCACCTTCAATATATATTGAATAACGGACAGTACCAGTTGTGGTGTGGTGTGGGGCATCGGTAGGTAAGGCCATGCAACTACTAAGTGTGGTGCATTGTGTGCAGCTGCAATCAGGTATGTGTACGTTTGGTGTACATGGCCTCAGTTTTGCTGTTGATCTCCACTGAGCATGCAGTACCTGGTCAGGTGGGTGGGGATGTCTCGTAGTACATTTAGACAATTGTTTGTTATTTCTGTCACCTGCTGCTGGTGTCTGTCATTGGTTGTATTGACTTGGTCCTCCCTCATACTTGAATGTGTGTGTGTGTCTGTGTGTGTGTGGTGCTGGGGTGGGTCGGGTTAGGGTTTTCAACCTAACGTTAATTTCTCACTTTTGTCGCTGTGGAACAACCCTAACTAATGCATTACACTGAGTTTTTTGCCTCTAATATATATATATATATATATATATGAAGGTAGCACAGTAGTACTACCATAGTTAGGGTTGAGGAGCCATTTCTATGTTAAACCCCAAAACTTTGCACCTTAATAACTTTGCAACCGTTTGACAGATTTGGCTGAAATTTGGAATACACGATCAAGAACCATAGGCCTTGGGATCTGCCAAGTTTTGTACTAGTCAGATACGCTGCAGAGTTATTAGCGTGATCTGCACCGTGTTTATGCTTTTCTGGAATTCTACGGTCGCGCCTACGGGTCGTACGGTTTGCGCGACTGTCCCGAAATCTTCAGGGAATGTGCAGCTGTGACCCCCAATGTGCCTTTCAAAGATTTCATGAAAAAATATTAAACTGTTCAAAAGTTATGGCAGTCCGAACTTTCTGATTTTTTCCCCATAGGATAACATTACGGCGTTCTCCACGCCTTTGAGGGCCTGTATCTCGAGAACGGTGCGAGATACGGAGTTTTTGTCGAAACATTTTAGCCGCCTAATGGGGGCTATGTATATAACTAGCCAGGAAAGTGATAATACATATGACTTTTAAATTTTTTTTCTATGTCGTACGGTTACTGAGATATAAGCAATTTACTATTACAACTATTGATTTTTGTGTTCCGAGAGTCATTATTTTGCATGCATTCTTTCTACTCACTGTCTTTCTCTATACAGCTTTTGGGGAAAACCAGCCTGTGCGCTTACATTACTCTTACCATTACCATTTCTGCTTGTGGTTCCGTACATGTTTCACTTACCGTTCATGTTTACGCCACCATGTGCGTTACCCTTTGCGTTTTCATTTGCGGTTGTGTTTCTGCTGTTTTTAACATTTCTGTCTACAGTACTGTTCCTCTGTCTGTTTCGCTTTGTGTCATCATGCGCATTACGATTTGCGTTTGCGGGCACAATGTTACAATGTGACAAGACATCACCCCCGTGCTCCCGCCGCTGCATTACATTCACTATTTCTCATTATCATTCTCAAAAAGAAGACAAATTAGAGGCAAAAAACTCCTTTTAATGCATCAGTTAAGGTTGTTCCACAGCGACAAAAGTGAAGAAATTCAATGTTAGGGTTGAAACCCCCTTTGCACCCCTCCAGCCCACCCCCCAACTGGAATCAGGGTGTGCATTGGGGTCATCAGTCCTAACTGTTACCACATTCTCTATTCCTCAGCTTCTTTCCACATGTGATGGTGTGACACTGACGTGGCCCCAATCGCTTAGCCACAGTTGGGGGTGGGCTGGAGGAGAATTAAAGGGGTTTCAACCCCAATATCGAATATATATATATATATATATATATATATATATATACTGTATATTATGGTAGCACAGTAGTGCTGCCATAGTTAGATTGAGCCATTTTATATTAAACCCCAAAACTTGCACCTTAATAACTTTGCAACCGTTTGACAGATTTGGCTGAAATTTGGAATAGATGATCAAGAACCATAGGCCTTGGGATCTGCCAAGTTTTGTAGTGGTCAGATACACAGCTGCAGAATTATTAAGCATGATCTGCGCGCACATTGACGCTTTTTCTGGAATTCTACGGTCGTGCCTACAGGTTGTATGGTTTGCGCGACCAGCCCAAAATCTTCAGGGAACATGCATCCTGGGTCCCTGATGTGCCTTTCAAAGATTTCATGAAAAAATATTAAACGGTTCAAAAGTTATTCAAAAAACAATTTCCCATTATAAGTCAATGGGAAAAGTTAACAAAAAGTTTGACAGTGTCGCAAATGCACTTTTTACTGTCGCAAATGGCCCTGTTACTGTCGCAAATCTGCCATCTTGTTTTCTGTTAGTGATCAGAAAATGCTTGGCATTTAAAATTGAGACCCTCTAGCAACCTAATTCTTTTTGTATTCACCTAGTCGGCCCTGAGGATGCTAGCCATGTCTTTATTTTGAGGTAAAACACCCAAGAAACTTGCTTTTCAGATTTCTGGAAAAGATACTTCATAAGTGGTGTCTTACTCAAAGAAGTGTGTGCAAATTTTGACAGCTTCATAGGTGTGACACTACTTGCGACACTATGCCCAAAATAACAGTAATTCTTTGGCACTCCACTGCAAAAGAACGGTTGGGAGTTTTGGGCTGAAATTTGGAGGGAATGCAGATGACATCTCACAGATGTGCCTTTCAGGGTTGTATTGAAAAAATATTACATGGTGGCAAAGTTACAGCACTCCAAAGTTGATGTTGTTTCCCATAGGATAACATTACGGCACTCGACGCATTACAGGAATCCTTTGGCACCCTGCTGCAAAATAACGGTTTAGTCTTTTTTCCTGAAATTTGGAGGGAAGACAGCCAACAGCCCACAGATGTGCCTTTCAGTGGTTTAGTGAAAAAATATTACAGGGAGGCAAAGTTATGGCACTCCGAACTTTTCTTTTTTTCCCATAGGATAACATTACGGCATTTGCCGCACCTTTCAGGGCCCGTACCTCAGAAACAGTGCAAGATACGGACTTTTCATCGGAAAATTGCTTAGCCAGGACAGTTGTAAATCATACGACTTTTAAATTTTTTTTCTACGTCATACGGTTCCTGAGATATAACCTATTTAGTATTCTAAGTTCTCATTTTCTGCTCCGATACTCATTATTATGCATTCATTATTTGTACTCACTGTCTTACTCTATGCAGGTTTTGGGGAAAACCAACCTGTGCGCTTACATTACTGTTACTGTTGCCCTTTCCGCTTGCGGTTCCATACCCGTTTCACTTACCGTTGATGTCTGCGCCACCATGTGCGTTATCCTTTGCGTTTTCATTTGCGCTTGCGTTTCTGTTATTTTTGCCATTTGTGTCTACAGTACTGTTTATCTTTCTGTTTCACTTTACGTCACCATGCCCATTGACATTTCTGTTTGCAGGCACCATGTTACTATGTGACAACACATCATGTGGCAGATCCATTCCCGTCCCACCGTGTCTGCGTTACCGCTTTCTGTTCTCATTCGTGCTTGACTGTTACCATGTGCGCCACTGTTAGGCGCTTCCTGTTTGCATTGCTGTTCCTGTTACTATGCCACAAGACATCATGTGGTGGGGGTCCGCCTCCGCTGCGCATTACATTCACTATTTCGTTTCATTCTCAAAGAAGGAAATTAGAGGCAAAAAACTCAATTTAATGCATTAGTTATGGTTGTTCCACAGCGACAAAAGTGAGGAATTTGCTGTTAGGTTGAAAACCCTAACTCCTCAGTCCCCCAGCACCACACACACAGACACACACACACATTCAAGTATGGGGAGGACCAAGTCAACACAACCAATGACAGACATCCAGCAGCAGGTGACAGAAATAACAAACAATTGTCTAAATGTACTATGAGACATCCCACCCACCTGACCAGGTACTGCATGCTCAGTGGAGATCAACTGCAAAACTGAGGCCATGTACACCAAGCGTACACATCCCTGATTACAGCTGCACACAGCGTACCACACTTAGTAGTTCGCGGCCTTACCTAACGATGCCCCACACCACCACAACTGGTACTGTGCCGTTAGTCAATATAAATGCTAAAGGTGCACGATCACAGTTGTAGAAAGGTTTTAACACTAGTGAGTATACATTAATTAAGAGAAGTACAAAAATTAACTACAAGACACGAGCATGCTCAAGATAAAAGTAGTGTTACATTTATGTATGTGATTTTCATAGTAGTACATTTACTGCAACTGTTTACTGAAGATAGAGAGGCTGATGTAAACGTATGGAAAAGCATTGCCTGTTCAATGCTGTGAAATTCATACTGCCAGTATCACATGCATTCTTACTGATGAAGCTGTACTGCTAATGTACATACATAGACCTTCAGTGTGTTTCAATACTAAAGATGCAGTAAATATTCTTTGTAAGAAACAGTGTAATTGCATGGATCAGGCCAAGCAACTTCTAAATATCATAGGACTACTGAGCCAACAATGACGTACCTGTATCGGAGATGTCTATAGGATAGATTTTCCTGTAGGCACTTACTCAGTATGTTGTACCTGATAAAGACAATCTCATTGCATCTGTGATGACTAACTTATTCAAATTGTGATACATTTACTATTGTTGCAATGAGTGATCTATGCTACTTATGGACACAGCGTAATTTTTTTAACAGTTGTTTCATACTCAGGCTGTATACGTAATGTTTGGGTTTGCCACACTCTGTCACTGATGCTATCAAAGTGATAACTATGTCAATTGTGGTACAACAGCAATCAAGTAGGTATAGTGTAGATATAAACAGAATGTCCTTTAGTATTGATTTAACTCACAATGGGATAAGTGTACTAGAACAGCAAGGGTTATTCTCTATCACTGACTCTGTCAGTTATAATCACATTAAGGTTTCAATGACAGTAATGATCAAGTTACACTGTTCATCTTCATGAGTTCATATTCACAGCCATTCTCCAGTAAGTAGACAGAGTATGGTGTAACTGGGTGTGACACTGTGTTGCAAAACTCCTGCAGTGCCTAGCAGAGGAGAGTATCTAGTCATAAAGACAATTAAGCAATAGGCATGACCAGCGGTTATGTTAAATGGTCTGTTAATCACCATGTAGGGGTTTAATGTTGAATGAGGCATAGCCGAGTGCCACATTTCGCTAGACAGTGATAAACTGACCATTAACATAATTCCTGGGAGTAGCTTATTGCTATCATAATAAAACTGTTTTTTTAAACAACATTAAAGCCTGTTCATCATATGGGTAGGCTCTACATGTATGTTAATAAAAACTAAACATAAGGTTGTTACAATGTTTACAGTAAATTAGAAAGCTGCATTTCTCAAACCCTTGTTATAATCAGAGATATTATACCTGTACAATTCCTTGGTTTTGCTCAACTTTATTGCTCAGGTGGCCAATCACGTGTGGTGTCATCTGGTGTGGGGCATCGGTAGGTAAGGCCATGCAACTACTAAGTGTGGTACGTTGTGTGCAGCTGCAATCAGGGATGTGTACGTTTGGTGTACATGGCCTCAGTTTTGCTGTTGATCTCCACTGAGCACGCAGTACCTGGTCAGGTGGGTGGGGATGTCTCGTAGTACATTTAGACAATTGTTTGTTATTTCTGTCACCTGCTGCTGGATGTCTGTCATTGGTTGTGCTGACTTGGTCCTCCCCCATACTTGCATGTGTGTGTTTGTGTCTGTGTGTGTGTGGTGCTGGGGGGGGTGAATTCAGAGTTAGGGTTTTCAACCCTAACAGCGAATTTCCTCACTTTTGTCGCTATGGAACAACCTTAACTAATGCATTAAACGGAGTTTTTTGCCTCTAATATATATACACACAGACACACAGACACACACACACATATATATATATATACATACATATATACACATACACATATACATATATACACATACATATATACACGTACATATATACATATACATATATATATACCTGTATATATATATATATATATATATATATATATGTATACACATATAGATATACATATATATTCATGGCAAAAAATCTGTTTAATGCATCATTTAGGTTTGTTCCACAGTGACAAAAGTGACAAAATTTGGTGTTAGGGTTGAAAGCCCCCTTGCACTCCCAGCCTGCCCACCCAACCAGCATTGGGGTGTGCATTGAGTCATCGGCCCTAACTCCTCACCCCATCACATCTGTAAACAAGCTGAGGTATAAGAGAATGGGTTGAGAGTTGGGACCGGTAGCGCAACCCGTGCTGGTTGAAGTGAACTGAGGATACTGAAAGTGGGACTTTAACTTACACAATTCCTCTTTTGTTGCGTGGAACAACCCAACTGATGCATTAAATGGATTTTGTTGCCATGAATTTCCCTTCTTTTTAAGAATGAGGACTATAAATAGTGAATAGAAAGTGGTGGTGGGAGCGCGGGCCCTTTGGGCCCCATGCTCCCACCACCTGATGTGTAGTGACATAGTAATGGTAACTGCAAGGCAAATGCTAGTGCTAACGGTTATGCACATGGTGACACAAATGTAAAAGGTAACGCAAATGTTAATAGAAACGCAAGTGCAAACTGATGGCAAAGTGAATGGTGACGCAAGCACATACGTAAATGCAATTGGTAACACGCACGATCACAGTACTGCTATTGTAAATGCAAATGTTAAGTATTACAGCAACAATAACACCAAAGGGAACAGAGATGGAAAGGCAAACACAAGTGCATATGGAAATGCAAAGCATAACGCGCACGGTCACGGTACTGCAATTGCAAATGCAAATGGTAATGGTAACAGCAAAAATAACTCCAAAGGAAACAGAAAAGGAAATGCTAATGCAAGCACATACGGAAATGCAAACCGTAATGCGCACAATGACAGTACTGCAATTTTAAATGCTAATGGTAATGGTAACAGTAACAATAACTCCAAAGAAAACAGAAACGCAAATGCAAGCACATAAGGAAATGCAAACCGTGATGCGCACAGTCACAGTAAGGCAATTGGAAGCTCGAATGGTAACATTAACAGCAGAAATAATGGCAAAATAAAGAGAAATGGAAACACGAACGCAAGTGAGTACGCAAATGAGAACGCAAAGGGTAACGCACACGGTGGTGTACATGGGAACGGTAACACAAACGGCTACGGAAACACATGTGGGAATGGTAACTGTAACAGTAATGGAAGTGCACGCCCTGTATTTGCCCAACAGCTGCATAGAGAAACACAGTGTGTAAAAAGAATATATGCATAATAATGGGCGTCAGAGCAGAAAATGAGCTGTTGGAATACTAAATTGCTGATATCTCAGGAACCATATGATGTAGAAAAAAAAATTTAATTTCATGATTCATGAGTTTCCAGGCTAGTTTGCACTGAATGCTGGGCTACACATTGTCTGTCGAAAATTCTGTATCTCACACCGTTTTCGAGATATGAGCCCCAAAAGGCGCGTCAGACACCACCATGTTAGTCTATGGGAAAAAATGTCAACTTTGGAGTACCGTAACTTGGCATCCATGCAATATTTTATCACCAAACCACTAAAAGGCATATCTGTGATACGTTGGCTGCCTTCCTTTCAAATTTGAGCCCAAAAGACCAAACTGTTCTTTTGCAGCAGGGTGGCAAAGAATTCCTGTCATATTGGCCATAGTCTGGAAAAGTAGTGTCGCAATTTGCAAAAGCTTTTGCAAAAATTTGTGAAAGTGTCGCAGGTGCGACACTACCTTGTGACACTACTTTTTCCAGAAATTTGAAAAACATGTTTCTGGGGTGTTTAACCCCAAAATAAAGACATGGCTAGCATCCTGTGGGTCCAACTAGGTGAACACAGAAATAATTGTGTTCCTAGAGGGTCCCAATTTTAAATGCCAAGCATTTTTCTGATCAGTAACTGAAAATAAAATGGTGGATTTACTACACTACTAGGGCCATTTGCGACACTAAAAAGTGCATTTGCGACACTGTCAAACTTTTTAACTTTTCCATTGACTTATAATGGGAATTTGTATTTTGAATAACTTTTGAACCATTTAATATTTTTTTCACAAAATCTTCAAAAGGCACATCAGGGACCCTGGCCCCACATTCCCTGATATTTTCGGACCAGTCGCACAAACCATGTGGCCTGTATATCCAACTATCCAACCTGTACGAAAGTTGGCAGATCCCAAGATCTATGGTGCCCCTTCCCCCCCCATGTCTGCCAAATTTCAGGCAAATCTGTTAAACAGTGGCAAAGTTATTAAGGTTCAGAGTTTCACCTTTTAACCTTAAAAGGGCTACTCAACCCCAACTATGGTAGCACTCCCGTGCCACACACACACACACACTTTATATTATATACCTTTGCAAAAAACTTTGTTAATGCACCAGTTAGGTGTCTTTGTATTGTACAAGTGCAGTAGTGTCTGTAAGTTCCTTAATGTTAACCCCCAATTTTTGCACCTTGATAACTTTGCTTCCATACATCCAATTTATATGAAAAATTGTAATGCACAGAGATTGTTCCAGGATCTCTAGATCCAGAAAATTGTGTGGCAATCAGTTCACTGGTGGCAAGGTAACAGAGGGGCAAAAAAACAAACAAAAAACACCAAAATGAAGACCTTTTTTTGCTCAGCTATAACTAAAAAACTTGTAGTGTTTGAAACCTGAAACTTGCAGGTTTGATAGTTTGGCCCAAGATGAGTACTTTTGGGGTTTTAATCTACCAAACTGTAGCAGTTTTTAAAATATTTAAGAAAAAACATTTAGTTTTTGAGCATGTGCAGTTAAAAAAACCTGAATTTTTACAACCACATGAAGTCATGTGGTCATGTTACGAACATGCAGTCGTTTAACAGGTGGCGCGGCCTACTGTAGGATTTATTCCATAATAATGAATGTGTTACCTAAATTTTTATACTTGTTCCAATGTCTACCACTGCACATCCATAAATCAAATTTCCAAACCTGGCATAAGATGATCTTGAAATTCATCTGGAATAATAAAAGACCACGAATTAACTTAAAAATCCTTCAGTCTCATAGAAGCAAAGGGGGTAGGTCCCTTCCTGAACTGGAGGACTATTTCCTTGTAGTACAATTGAAAAACGCATTGCAATGGGCTAACCTGAACTCTACTGCAGGTTGGAAGGGCATGGAGAAAGGTCAGGAAGAGGAGGATGGGAAGCTGCCCCTTGAAGACTGCCTGGTCGCACCCTTGTCTTCCCATAGTCATTCCCCTCCTAAGCTAAATACAGTTGGGGACACTATCCATTCAGTCCATAGGCTATGGCAAAAGTACAAATTAAAAACATCAGTTTGGCCCCTGAAAAAAATGGCATGGAACTGTGTCTTTTCCCCAGGCCACTTGGACCACACCTTCAGACAATGGGATAGGGCTGGTTTAAGGTACCTGGGCCAGTTTTTACATGGGGACACCGTTTTGGATTTCACTACCCTTAGGAACACATTTGGCTTGAGAAGCTCAGACCACTTTAGGTTCCTACAAGTTAGAACTTACATCACCTCATTACAAAAGAAAGACATAGACCCGACCAGGGCTGCTCCCTTTTTACTATCTATCCAAAAGGGTAGAATGGCATTCACTCAGAAGGATCAGATTTCTCATCTTTACAAATCTCTGGCCATGGTGAGGAATGATCCACTAACCAAAATCTAGACCAGGTGGCAGGAGGAGGCTAACTTAGATCTCCCAATTTCTGACTGGGGCCCTATTTTCAGCATAGCCAAAAAGACGACCCAGTCCCCCCTTTGGCAAGAGTTTACCCAGAAGATGAGGGTCCAATGTTTTCTCACCCCAAAACACTAAACAAAAGGAATCCAAATTATCCATCTCGGTGCTGGAGAGCTTGCAGAGAGGAGATGGCGGATCACCTTCACATTTTTTGGGCTTGCCCGAAACTCCAGACATATTGGATTGAGGTCTTTAATACATTAAAATAGATTTTATCCCTCGATCACTCTCTGGGGTGGAATGAGGCAGTACTTGGAGTTCCACCAATAGGCATGAGAGGGGCCGACTCAACGTATCTCTGGGCGGTTCTTATAACTGCGTCCCACAAAGCCATCACGAGATCATGGCTTAATCCCCTCCTCCCAGTAGACAAGATTGGATAACGGTGGTCCAGAACATCTCTGAACTAGAAGAACTCACCTTCAAAATAAACCAAAGAGTTGCTCTGTATATCCAGAGATGGACCAAGTGGGAGATCTGGAGGGCAGTTGAGGGATAGAGGAGGGAAGGGGGGACTCCATAAAATAAAATGGATTAAAGCAATGTATATAATAACAAAATAAGAAAAGCTCTGAAGAGATAATGAAATCCTTCTTCTTCCACTACATAATTATAGGGACTGCTTAGAAATTCATGGACTATCCTTCATTCCTGTAAACTAACCCTGGAACTCAATGGATTCTTTGTCTATTCCTGTGATAATGTTGTTTTTATACCTGACTTATGTATTAATGTACCTATACATTGTCAATAAACTTGAATTAAAAAAAAATAGATTGCAGTACCTGTTCCCTGTCTGCATATGCCATCCCTGCTGTTTTCCTTCAGCAGAGATGGGGCTAAGTGTTGGTGTGTAGCCCCACCCCTGCTGAGTGTGCTGTGCCTGTGTTTGTTTTTTCCCTGCTGTGTCTGCCGTTAGTCGCATAAGTGGCTTTATTTATTTGAACCGGACACCGGGATGCCCAATCCCCAGTGCCAGTATAATGATGTTAATGTTGTCCAACACTGGGGTGCCCACCCCAATGCTAGTTTGTTTCCCCCTCAGTAATGTTCCCCCAATGCCTGTAATTTATACTTGCTGACATTGTGGGGCCCAATCCACAGTGTCAGAGTATACAACCTCCTCCCCCCAAACCAACAGTCTGGGTGTGCCCATACTTGGTGCCCCCAAATGTCATGCCAATGCTGGGTTGCCCAATCCCCTGTATCAGAGTTAACTGTAAAAAAAGAAAAGCATCTCACAATGTCTTTTGCCTTATTTTAATTTCCCTGAAATAAAGAAAATGGTCCCTCATTGTTTGCCACTGTTCCCACCCACACCCCTACACTGAACCCTCCATTCAGAACCAAGAACTCCACCTCCCCTTTACTCCATACTTACCTAGCTGAGGTCCAGTACCATAATCCTCTCTGGACTTGAGACACATCTTCACTCTTCAGTGCTTGACTGTGAACTGAGGAAAACTGGTAAGTGCCATATCATGTATTTCAATGCATTTTGAACATTTCTTCATAACTTGGTCATTTTTATATATCTTCCTTTCCAAATATTCAACATGGCCTTTTTGGGACCCCACGTCATGAAGAAGTGCTGTGAAATTATGTAAATCCATACCACAAGGTGATTTTGCAGTCGTTGTGCTAAATCACCTTTTGGATCACATTTGTATAATTGCACCACCTTTGTTCATGAGGTGGAATCCCAAAAAGGCCATGTTGAAAATTTGGGCAAAAAATATGTCAAAATGGCCAGTTTATGAAGGCACATTGAAATGTTTCTATAATCACTCATAGCTTTGGCAGTTTTCAATAATTTGACCTCAAATCTTCAGCATAGCCATTTTTTTTCACATCACCTCATGAACATTACAGCTGTCATTTTTCAAATTCTGGACAAAATGTGTTTTCGCACTTGTGCCACAAAATGATTTTTCAGCGTGGATTTGAAAATGTTCACCTTTTGGGTTCATGAGGTGGGGTCATAACATTACCATGTTGAAAATTTGGAGTCAAAACAGTTTTGAAGGTACAATACTATAATAAGTAATCCTAATATCTTGGATGATAGCTTGGCTGATTCCCTGTAAACAATCTGTATCTGTCTCTGAGTTAATTTGCTGTTATGTCTGTCTGTATATAACCTATGTGACGTGGAACCTTTGTAAATGAGTCTGTAACTCAAAGGTACTCTCTGAATCTGCAATAAATAAATAAAAATAAATAAACATTTAAATTGTTCAACGTTTGCTCAAAACTTTGATCATTTTCAATATTTAAACCCCAAATTTTAAACCAAGTCATTTTTTCACACCACCTCATGAACATGACAGCTGTTTTTCAAATCCTGCAAAACATATGCTTTTACACTTCTGGCACAGAATTATGTTTTCTCCAGTATGTTCTTAAGTGACATCTGTCATGTTCAGAAGCAGGGAACATAAAAGATTGCTGAAATTTGGGGGTCCAAATGTCAAAAATTTACAAAGTTACATTGTTTGCAGGGGCATCTGATGGCCCAGTTCAGACTCCATTTCCTTTTCATGCCAGTGACCTGAGTTTAGATGTAAACTCAGTGAGTCAGCTTAATGGGCAAAGGCTGGGGGGTGGAGCTGCACCATGCAGCACCAGCCCCAGACTAGGGAGAGATGCAGCAGTTTTCTGGTGCACACATGACACCTTGTGGTGGGCTGGGGAGCCTTCCTTCACAAGGTGTTGACATTCATGTCGAGGCCTGATGGGCACACGCATTGGGTCAGGACTATCTCCAGCATTCTATGTACTTCATTTTGCTTATCTCCTGAATGGACCTCTGCAAATGAGTATACAGATTCCACTATCATCCTCTGCAGAAGACCTACGTGATTGGGTCAATATGTAGGGATGTTAGCCCAGGCTCTGCCGTGCTTTCATTATTTTGTTAAAATAAAATAAAAATATCCTTCTTTGAATCCAGTTGGTGTATGCCCAGCTTTGTGTGTGTTTCTAAAAGATGTTTTTTAACATTGGGCCAGTGATCAGAGAGTACCGGGTCAAACCAGGCATGTAAGACAGCGCAGTATTAACCGCACTGTATAGAGAGCACCAGGATTTACAGCGACAGGGGTAGAACAGCGGTAAGGGAATACTGCTACCCCTGTCACTACATACTTAACTAGAGAGTGGTTGAGTAGCCATGTGCTGGGTGCCTGGGTGAGCCACTCCTGTGGAGAAGTGGCTAGGCCACCAGCACACAGTGCAGTCTGGAGACCTGGGACTGTGGTTCGCCCCCCAAGTCTCCCCTGCTACAACTTTTTATTGTGATTTTAACCCCCCCAGAGTTTCTACCCATCCCCGAGGTCTCCCCCCAAAGTTTGTTATTTAAGTTCCAGAGGTGTGGGGGGTGAAGCCCCACTAAAAAAATAACTGCCCATTGTTTTGAATGGTACAGTGTCAAAACAGGCCAGCGTTTTGCCTGACTGTTTTTGTTGGGTGCTGTTTAGCTGTGGCATTTTTAGCTGTGCTGTTTTAACTTGTGGCTGAATGACCCTGTACTGTGGGGGGGGCACTAGACATCAGGAAAGGTAATATGTTCACCTTTAGCTCCTGGCAATGTGGTCTGAGTATCAATCAGTCCTGCTTTATTGAACATTTGGTTAAAGAAATTTAAATCTCAGATTAACTTAGCGGTTTTTGCCCTCCTGTCACTAGCAGACAACCCACAATTAAAATCACCTCCCAAAATCATACTTCTGGAGGTAAAGAGGTGTGGTTAAACTATATTAAGTAGGTTACTATGGGACAACATTGGTAACCTTAAGTAGGTTATTACAGGATAACTTTGTCTGGGGGGCGTATACGCAGATTAAATGACAGACATGGACCTTGAAGTACATATCTAATAACAAGGTTCAGCCTGGTACCAACTCTAATAGTTTTGTAATGGGTTATACCAGTAAATTTAAAGTGAATGCCTAGTCCAGAACATGGCTCTTCACTATCGGAAAAAAAGTACAGTCCATGATGCCAGGCCTATAGAGTGAATACAATGTCAGCCATAAACTGCAATCTGGCATGTTGTAAAAAATTATAGAGTAATTAATCTGCGGTAAAATGGAAAAGGTTGTCAGTCTACTTTTAGGATTTTTTTGAACTGTTTGTGTTCAAGGAAGCAATGCTTAAACTGAGCAAAGACTGAGTTATAAGAAATCAAACAAGAATTAGGAGAAGTCAGAAAACAGTAAGTGAATACATTTTATAGGAGTACTATGCAGGTCAAAACAAGCAACTACTTCCTCCAGAGAACTGTACCAGCTAAAGCAGAAGGAAGTGGGGAAGGCAGTCAGAATAGCAAAGGCCCAAACTGAGGAAAAGATAGACAACTTAGTTAAGAAGGGGGATAAAACATTTTACAGGTACATTAGGGAGTGAAGAAAGACAAAGGAAGGGATACTGAGGCTGAATAAAGAGGAGGTGGTGGGCAGAGAGGACAGTGAAAAAGCAGGAATACTGAATGAATACGTTTGCTCAGTATTCACAAAAGAAGAGGAGGTGGAGGTACCTAATCCAGTCAATAGAAGCACTCTGGATAGGTAGGTCGATATCAGTCCTTACACAGAACAAAGGGTTCTGAAAGAACTCTAAAACTGAAAGTGGACAAAGCAATGGGGCCTGATGGGATTCACCCCAGACTTCTAAAAGAACTAAAGGGAAAACTAGTAACACCACTGACTAAACTTTTTAACAAATCATGGGAGGATGGTGTGGTATCTGAGGACTGGAGGAGGGTGGATGTGATTCCCCTTCACAAAAATTGGGAGCAAGACAGAGGCAGAAAACTACAGACCTGTCAGTTTGACCTCACTGGTAGGGAAAATGATGGAATCACTTCTGAAGGAAAGAATTGTTGAGTACCTAGAGGCCAGCGGTGCACAGGACCCAAGGTTGCATGGATTCACAGTGGGAAGGACATGTCAGACGAATCTAATCAATTTCTTTGACTGGGTGACCAAAGTAGTAGACCAGGGAGGGGCTGTGGACATGGTCTACCTAGACTTTAGCAAGGCATTTGACACAGTCCCACACAAAAGATTAATAAACAAATTAGCCAGCCTGGGAGTGGGTTCTAGGGTGGTGGCCTGGGTAAAACATTGGCTGGACAACGGGATGCAGAGGGTAATAATAAACGGAGTTCACAGTGAAGAAAAGAGGGGTTACCAGTGGGGTACCACAGGGTTCAATACTGGGTCCAGTTCTTTTTAATGTCTTTATAAGTGACATTGCACAGGGACTGGAAGGAAAAGTATGTCTCTTTGCAGATGACACAAAGATCTGCAAGAGGGTGATACACAAGGTGGGGTGGAAATGATGAGAAGAGACTTGGCAAGGTTGGAGGAATGGTCATATGTATGGCAGCTTATATTCAATATAAAGAAGTGCAAAGTAATGCACCTGAGAAACAAAAACCCAGGGGTAATTACTCCAGAAAATGTTTTGATTAAAATAAAACTTAAAGTGGACAAGTCAGCTGGATATGATGGGCTACATCCGAGATTTGTATATGAGGTAGCAGAAGAAATTGCTCCAATAATAGCAGACGTCAGAAGGAGGTCATTGTCTGATGGATATGTGCCAGGAGATTGGAGAGCAGCTATTGTGGTGCCTATTTTTAAAAAGGGATCAAGGATGGATGTGGTCAATAATAGATCGATTGGCCTGACGTCGGTGGTGGTGAAAATAATTGAAGGAATAATAGTGGATGAAATAAGTAATTATTTGGAACAAAACAAATTATATGATAAAATGCAGCATGGATTTGTAAAGAATAGATCATGTGGTACTAATTTAGTCACTTTTTACAATTATGTGGCAGAGAAATTGAATGGTGGCAGGGCTATGGATGTAGCACTACTGGATTTCACCAGGGCATTTGATAGGGTTCCCCATGGAATATTGATAACTAAGTTGGTGGAACTAGGTGTTAATATCAACACAGTGAGATGGATTATGAAATGGCTAACAGATCGAGTTCAGGTGGTAAGAGTGAATGGTTATCTGTCTGGTGAGTAGAGGGTGATGAGTGGGATGCCGCAGGGGTTCCTTCTGGGTCCCATATTGTTTGGTATCTTTATAGGGGATTTAAATATCAGCAGTTCCAACAAAATTAGTAAGTTTGCAGAAGATGTTAAGATTGGAGGGGTAGTGGATACCTTTGAGGAGAGGCTTGTTTTTGGTCAAGATTTATTGACCATCGGGGACTGGGCAATTAAGAATGGAATGATAATGAGCATGGAGAAATGTAGAATATTACACATTGGAAGAAATAACATCCATCAAGATTACCGTTTACAGGGAAGTAGAATGAGAGAGTCAACTGGGGAAAGAGACTTGGAGGTTTATATTTCTAACAGCTTAAAGAGTGAGATGCATTGTGAGGCAATTGCAAAAAGAGCAATGAACTTGGTATATAGCATCCGTACGAGTTTCTTTTCTCATGACAGTAGAATATTATTACCACAGTATAAAACATACATAAGGCCAATTGTGGATTACTGTTTGGTAAGCTGGAGTCCATTCCTAAAAAAGGATAAGATTCTGGTGGAAAGGCCACAGCAGGCTCTTACTAAATTAATTCCAGAATTAAAAAATATACCCTGTGAGTAAAGGTTAAGAAATCTCCAATTATGGCCTACGGAACTGAGAAGGAGAGGAGATTTGTTGTTACTTTATAAAATATTATATAATGAAGAACTTAGGGAAGAGCTGAATCTAAAATATAGGTTGCAGAAATATAATCTGAGGGGATATGAGCTTCAATTAATCGAGGATAAGTATAGAACTGAACTAAGAAAGAATAGTTTCAAGATCAGAACTGTAAGAGAATGGAATAAGTTGCCACATGATGTAGTGGAGACAGAAAGTTTTAGTATCTTTAAAGTAAAATTGGATAGACACCTTTCAGTTGGCATCCTGAACACCTCCACTTCATAGTGGGATCAGTTTATATGGGCCTGGGCCTTCTGCTGCTCTAAAAGTCCTAGTATAAATTCCTAGTACACAGTGGGGGATGAGATACTGACAACAAAAGAAATGTAAAGGGGCCTGGGGGTAGTTATATCAGATGACCTAAAGGTGGGCAAGCAATACAAGAAGACAGTAAGGAGGGCTGGGGGGATATGGGGATGCATAGGGAGAGGCATCACCAGTAGAAAACAGGAAGTTGTTATCCCCCTGTACAGATGGTTGGTGAGACCCCATCTGGAGTACTGCATGCAGTTCTGGAGACCCCATCTCTGCAAAGACATAGACAGGATGGAGCCTGTCCAGAGAAGGGGAACCAAAATGGTGCAGAGTCTGCACCAGAAGACATACAAAGGGACTAAAGGAACTTAATATGTATACCCTTGAGGAAAGGAGGGAGAGGGGAGACATGATAGAAACTTTCAAGTACCTCAAGGGAATCAATAAAGTCCAAGAGGGTAGCATCTTTCAGAAAAAGAGATGTGCAAGAACAAGGGGGCACAATTTAAAGATAGAGGGGGGATGGCTCAGAGGTAATGTGAGGAAGTATTTTTTCACGGAGAGGGTTGTGGATGCATGAACAGCCTTCCTGTGGAGGTTGTGGTGTCAATATCAGTGGAAGAATTCAAGAATGCATGGGACAGACATAAAGCAATTCTAGTGGGGGGTAGGAGGAAGTAGGCTGTTGGTTAACTAGGATCTGCAGTTTATCCATTAGGTAAGGAAATTGGCAGACTAGGTAGGCCAAGCAGTCCTTATTTGCCATCAAATTCTATGTTTCTGTGTTACTCCTTGGTTTCCTTGGGATCAGTTTGTCTGAACCTTTCCTCTTCCTCTGAAGGCTCGGAGGATATTTATTTATTTATTTATTTATTTAGCTTTTGTTGACCGGGTAAGTGCACTAGACAAATCCTGCCTATTTTCAGGCACAACCCGGGGGAGGGGGATACAGATGAATGCTAACTGACCTTGAACCAGATTAAGCTGTTGGTGGTATTTTTACTGAATGAGGGAAATTTGGCCAGGACACCGGGTAAATCCCCTACTCTTTTCGATAAGTGCCATGGGATCTTTAACATCCACCTGAACTACCACCAATCCAGGCAGATGGGACCTCGGTTTAACGTCTCATCCGAAAGACGGAGACGGATATTACCTTCTGGGAAGACAAAACAGAAGAAGAGTCCATTTCCTCCTCTGGATCTAGATCTCCTCATTACTGTTTAGTGGACAATGGATCAAATTTGTTTGTAGTAGGAATGGAATCCATCATTTGCACCTTGGACTTTGACTGACCTCTGGAATGACCACTTCTAGTGGTCATGGGGATAAAGTTAGTATCTGGAGCAATGGGGGGACACGTACTGTAACTTCCAGACTTGTTTCTTTATCCTGTAAGGTCACCTCAGAAAAAGTGTCACACACCACCATTTTCTAGGATGTTCAGAATGATCAGAAACATCCCATGGAGTCACAGTAATAGCTGAATGACCCTCTGAAACAGCAGCAGTGGCCACTGAATATGTGACTACTTCAGGAGTCTCAAGAGGGCCGGTAGAAGTGGGTGAGGCTGAAGAAGATGTGGTAAGATTGACAGTTTCAGTGTCCTGGGTAACTATTTGGGGAGAATCCCTTGAAACAGTATGAACAGCTGGGGGGCATGGTTAAGAGTGTCTGTCACAAAACACTGGTAGGCCAAAAGAATAGATCCAGGCTGGCTCAGTGGTGCTGAGGGGTGAGGGCTGGATGCCACACCTCACACTACACCGGTGACCCTGGTTCGGGAATGGACTCAGAGTTGTCAGGGACCAATGGGAGGGGCAGAAGATTGAGCGTCCCAACCGATGCTCTCCTCCACCAGGGGTGGGTTAACGGGGGTGTCTCTTGCACCCAATATTCTGATATTCCTGGGGGCTGGTGGAAACATGAGCTTACAGGGGCAATGACGGCTCTCTGGAGCTGATGAGGCGAGGGTGTTCTGGGTGCTTGGCAAAGGTGTGCATCAGCACATTGTTTGCCTGGACATACGTCTTTTGCGCCAGCATTCTCGGAGGTCAAGGGGAGGAAAAAAGGGAGAAAAATCACATACAACCCTGGCCCCCAAGCACAATGAAGCTAGGGTAGGGGTGGCCTTGAATAGCCCAGGTGGATGGAGTAGGAGGGGGTACAAGGCCTCCCCCGAAAGCCGTGGGAGCTGGGCAAGTGCAAAAAAAAAAAAAAAAAAAAGGATAGATCCAAAAAGATAGGCTGGGATGGTTATGGGCATGATTTAGGATGTGTTTGTTGAGCTGTATTGACATAATAATCTTGTTCCATTTGATTGAGACCCTCGTTTGTATTATGTGAAGCCCAGGGGTCAGTGCAGAAGGAATGACAGTGGTCATCACACAGGTTACACTTCAGGGGATTGCTACACTGGGCACTGAGATGCCCCAATTCTGCACAAAGGGAACATTTAACCTGATCACAGGCATTACTAAAGTGAAGCTTAAATCCACACTGATAACAAGATTTTGGCTGCCCTTGCTAGAACATTATTCTGTAATCTCTTTCCAAGCAGACGCTATTAGGCACATGATCTATCCCCTTTTTATCTTCCTTCAGCGTAACTTGGACCCTCCAGACCCAGTCCAGATATACCAGTCCAGATATTTTCAAAGTCCATTATGGGTTTTGGATCTCTGAGAATGTCACACCCTTTTTGCGCCCAATGTGTATGTCAGCAATGTTTACACCTTAATTTCCAAACAGAACAGTAATGGTCTTATAGAAGGGCTTAGGGAGGGGGATACAAAATTGGTACAGAAGGTGACCAACAATGGAGTCGGCTTCAGAGCATGATATTTCATCTAGAACCTCACAAGCCCTGCAACTGTTTTAAAGCTAATGTTGAAAACAGGGTCCCCTTGAGTATGGGTAGTAGCCTAAATCTCCATGGCTATAAAATGCATAGAATCCTTAAAGAGCATCATGTGTTTACGTCTAACAAATAGACAACTGATTATTTTATTTATTGTATGTTGATGTGTTAGTAATTATTTTCTACTTTTATAGTCAAATATTTGTTAGTGCAGTTAAATAAGTGGGTTTTTACCTTTGCTTTTCGCACTACTAGTAAAAAAGAATTCAATGAAATTCTGGTATTGTGATGTCAGAAACTGCCAGCTACATAGGATCCCAGTGTATTTCAATGAGAAACTAAATATATTTTTCTATCATTATCAAAATAAATATATACTTCGTTCAGCAGCAAACTTTGACATTTATATGTTTGCACTACAGTGATCCATCTATATGATTTTACAATTTTTAAACAATAATTGGCTTCTCTTTTCTTCTTTCCAAGTAAAATCTGGTTATGAAGAAAATGTCACCTGCTGAATTATAACAAAGGATTGCAGGCTACAAAATTCACATGTTTCTATTAAATATATAATATTTTGGTGGATTTTGGTGTTCACTTGGGAACTCAAAGCAGCAGGTTGGTTGGACAGAGGTCTGGGTTTATATTCTGTTTTAACTGAAATATTGGAATAGTTTGTAAGTGAAATTAGCTCTATGTGGTAAAAATTATTACCTTGAATTAGAACTGTTACTTGGGCTGTGATATTGTAACTTTTTGAGGTTTGGGGACAGTTGTTTGTCAGGGTTAATTAGAGGGAAATTTAAATGTGTTGTTTGCCTGGTGTTAGGGGAAGGGACATTAGCTGCAATTACCTTGTCTTTAAACAGGAATTACCCTGGCCTCCATTGTTCACTTGGGAACTCAAAGCAGCAGGTTGGTTGACAGAGGTCTGGGTTTATATTCTGTTTTAACTGAAATATTGGAATAGTTTGTAAGTGAAATTAGCTCTATGTGGTAAAAATTATTACCTTGAATTAGAACTGTTACTTGGGCTGTGATATTGTAACTTTTTGAGGTTTGGGGACAGTTGTTTGTCAGGGTTAATTAGAGGGAAATTTAAACGTGTTGTTTGCTGGTGTTTGGTAAGAGCCCTCCCACCCACCCTGTTTTGTAGGTTTTCTTAAATACTGAAAACCACTGGGGGTTGGGATTGAAAGGCTGAGTATTTCTGTTTTAGGACTGAAATTTGAAGCAACAGCAGCTGGTGAGCCTGTGACATCATACGGTACCTGATGTCTGCTTA
Organism: Neoceratodus forsteri; assembly: GCA_016271365.2. NCBI lineage: Eukaryota > Metazoa > Chordata > Ceratodontiformes > Ceratodontidae > Neoceratodus > Neoceratodus forsteri. The sequence goes on from CM057453.1 coordinate 89,694,859, forward strand.
CACACACTGTTAGTGGGACCAAACACACACTGGACTGTATGTGTTTGTGAGACTTTGGAACTTTATTGGTGGGGTTGAAATTGGGTTTGTAAATAACTACAGTCAGTATAGAGAGAAACTGTATTCCAGTGGAAAGGGACTGAGAAAAGGGGGTGTGCCATTATAAACAGAGGGGGATAAACAGGGTGGCCATATTCCACCATGGCAGGCATCTTTGGAAGGGTTGTAGGCTGTACAGGCTGTGGGATGGCAATAATTCTAAATTGTGCCTGGAGAGAGGGAGGCTGCCCACTCTGTAGACAGTTATCTTGTATCAGGAGTGAGGTATATTGGTTAAGGAGTAAGCTGGGGGAGCTGGGGGGGTGTCCAAGGATAAGGGTGTGGATATGGGCAGCAGAAGGGGTGGGGGCTGAGGGAGGCTGGGGCAATGCTCGAAATCACAGGACGTTATGTTACAGCAAGCAGGAGGGGGGATATTAGGAACAGAGGACCCTTAGATAGGGAAGTTGATGCTAAGGGAAAGCGTGACGGGTGAACATTCTGAATACAAAGATAGTGGAGGAGGAAGAGTCAGGAGGGGCTATTGTGCGGAAGCCTAAAACAGCAGACTGTGGGAAGGGAGCTCCTAAGGTGAACAGAGCAAGAGGGGAAGAAGAGGGGCAGTTTAGAGGTGCAGTCAGGGGAATCTCGGGTTACTTGATGGAGGCTGACATAGAGTGTCGCAATAAATTTGAGCTACTAAGCAACCTAGAGGGGGAGGAAGGGGTTGGTGGAAATGAGAAAACTTATACAGAGGCCGGGGGGAGGGAGTCTGATACCCATAGGGCATCACAGACCGGCAATGGAAAGGATAGAAATAGTCCCAGAGGGAGAAGGGGAAACATATATGTTAAGCAAATGGGGGAGATGCAACATATTCCAGACATGAGAGAGGACAGCATGATTGGAGAGAAACTGGGAGACAAGGAGGTGGGAGGAGCCCCCTTTCAGCAGGGGTCAGTACCAAGGATGGGGCCCTAGCTAAGGGGACCCACAGAGAGCCTCTGGAGGCAGGGGTACTATTACAAGGGGGGAGGATGGCGGTGTGGGGGAAGGAGAAACCATCAGGGCCAGGATAAATGGTTCAGATGAGAGAGGGTTAAAGGAGACACCTCTTCAGAGGGAGTTTGAGTTAAGTGGGCAAAATAGCAAGGGAGGCAGAAAGGGGAGGGTGACAAGGGGTCTCTAGTAAGGCAGGAAGACTCCTAATGAAATTGAGATCATGAATAAGGGGGAAGGGGTGAGAGGGCATATTGGAGTAACCATAAGGATGATGGCGGTGTTAAGGTTCTGTTATTGGGAGACTCAATGATTAGGGGTATCCAGTGGAGGGACAGGGGGTGGATGCCATAGCCAGGTGAAGGTAGTGTGTATCTCTGGGCTGACACTGCACAGAGCAAAGTTCATGGTGTATGAAATAGTTAGGGATTGTGGAGGAAACCGGATTCCTGGTGCATTTGGGAACTAATGATCTAGAGGAAATAGCATTTGGAAATCAAGCAAGGTTCAGAACTTCCAGAGTCTGTCGGGATAATGGATGCAACATTTCCTTTTGGAGATATGCCAGTACCAAAGGCCTCAGTGGAGAAAAAATGAAGCTCACAGAGGTTAATGACTGGCTCAGGAAGTGGGGTGAAGAGAGTGGGTTGGGGTGTTGGGGAACTGGAATGGAGTTTGGGAGGATAAGGGACTAATGCAAGGACAGGTTTCATCTTGCCCCATTAGGGAAGGAAGTCCTTAAACAGGGGATGGCTGACTACATACAAGAAAGGTGGGGTTTAAACTTGTGAGGGGGGGAAGGATAAGGGAGGGGCTGACCAGAAGCCCTTTCCTCCAGATGAGGGGAGTAGCCTTCATGCCCAAAGGGGAAGGAAACAGATTGGGGATGGAGGTTTCAGGAGGAGCAGAGGGAGGATGGAAGTATAAGGAATCTGGGTGGGGTTCGACAAAGAGAATCAGGGATAAGGGTGGGGTTGGTGTTAGTAAATGCCAGGAGCTTGGGAAACAAGTTGTCCAGAGTTCCAGGCCATGCTGTTCGAGGGTGGATGTGGCGGTCCAGGCAAGGTGGGCCAACAAACCATGACTGGGACCCAAACGCACGGGTACACTATGCTCAGGAAGGATAGAAAGGAGGGCAGAGGGGTGGAGTGGCTATGTTCATTAGAGATGACATAGAAATTGCTAGGGTAGAAGAGGCAGAGGGAAGCGTGGAGCCTTATGGGTCACTTACGATCCTCAGCAGGAAATAAGGTCAAGCTGGGTGTAGCATATAGGCCCCCAGGATGAGTGAGGTTCTAGAGGATGGTTTGCTGGACAACATCATTGCCCAGTGTGGACCAAAAGGGGAAGGAGTGGTGTTGATGGGGGACCTTAATATGCCAGGTACAAACTGGAGAACCATGTCCTCTAAGGTGGCCAAGGAGCAGAGGCTGCTGGATGGCTTCAGGATGTTTCTTAACACAGCATGTGATGGAGCCCACAAGGGAGGGGCATGTCCTGGATGTGCTTCTGGCAGATGGGGATCTGTAAGGGACATGGTTGGACAAGACCCTGACTGGGAGCGACCACAATACTGTCTGGTTTCAAATAAGCATGGGGGCGGGGGTGAGATCTAGGACACTGGCAGTGGACTTCAGGGGGCAGACTTAATGGGCATGGGAAATATTCTCAAGGATCACTTGATGGGGATTACCTCAATGACAAGTGTGGAAAGGAGATGGGAGGTCATAAAACGGGGACTACATGAGGCAGTCAGGATCTGCACTAAGTTGAAACGTAGGAGCAAGGTCACATAAACCATGCTGGTGGTCCAGTGAGGTACAGGTAGCAGTCAGAGAAAGAAGGCGGCCTCAAAAATATAAAACAACAAGAGGGATAGGATAAGGAAATGTACCAGCTTGCATCTAGAAAAGTCACCCATATGGTGAGGGGAGCAAAGTCCAGTAAAGAGCAGCAGCTGGCACAGGGGATACATGGAGGGGAAAAGGGGTTCTTCAGGTACATTGGGGAGCGGAGAAAAACTAAGGGCCATCTCAGCAGATTGAGATCAGAAGGAGGGTGGGTGGAAAAGGGGAGGGACCAGGCAGAGGTATTTAAGGAGTACTTTGCCTCTGTGTTCACTAGGAAGGGGGATGGGATATCTACAAAGCAAGGCATGAAGGGGATAGAAACATCAGTAAGTGGGATCAGGGGAGCAACAAAAATGGAGCAAGAGGGAGAGAGGTACCCCAGGGGTGTCACATCTGGGTAAAGATAAAAAGGCCAGTAAGGTGGAGGGGACGGATGATGCTATCTCCGCCAAAAAGGTGTGGTTAGCCCTCAAGGCCCAAAAGAAAGACAAATCTCCTGGGCCAGATGGCATTCATCCGAGAGTACTATGGAAACTGGCGGACATACTGGCTGCACCCCTGGCGGAGCTTTTCAGCAGGTCACTTGAGACAGGGAGGGTACCTAGGGATTGGCGAGAGGCACATGTGGTACCAATCCATAAAGGGGGGTCGAGAGAAGTACTAGGTAACTATAGACCCATCAGTTTGACCTCGGTGGTGGGAAAATTAATGGAGAGTATACTAAAGGAACGATTTGGGGTGTACTTGGAGGAGGTGGGAGGTCTGGATAGTCGGCAACATGGGTTTGTGCCAGGTAGATCATGTCAAACCAACCTTGTGGAGTTCTATGAATGGGTAACATCAGAACTGGACAGGGTAAGCCTGTGGATGTATTATTCTTGGACTTCAGCAAGCGTTTGACTCTGTCCCTACAATAGTCTGGTGGAGAAACTGATGGGGTTAGGGTAGGCCTTTGATGGTCAGATGGATTGAAAACTGACTAGCTGGATGCACTCAGAAGTAGTGATCTGTGGGAACTCTTGAACCCTAGAGAGGTTGGTAGTAGGGGCACCGAGAGCTCGGTCCTGGGTCCGATCCTGTTTAATGCATACATATCGGACATCAGGAGGTATAGGTGTGAAATGAGTCTCTTCATGGATGACTCCAAGATGGGAGCAGTAGTTGAGGGAGAAGAGGGAGGTTGGCCTGCAAGGACCTGGACACCCTGGAAAGCTGGGCTCACACATGAAATAATTTCAATATCACCAAGTGCAAGGTGTTGCATCTTGGTCGGGAAACCCTAAACACAGGTACACCCTGGGAGGAGGTGCTGGAGGCCTCAATAGGGGAAAAAGACCTAGGGGTCATGGTGGATGCATGTATGAATAACTCTGAGCAGTGCAGGAGAGCGGCTAGCAAGACAAACAGGATGTTGGGATGCATCATAAGGGGGATCACCTCTAGGAGCAAGGAAGTGATTCTGCTGTTCTACAATGGACTGGTTAGACCACATCTTGAGTACTGTGTACAGTACTGGAGACCACACTTAAAGAGGGACATACAGCTCCTAGAGAGGGTACAGAGGAGGGCAACAAAGATGATATGAGGGCTAGGGGATTTGGCGATGAGGACAGACTTAGGAGCTCTGCCTGTTTTCACTGGAGGAGAGAAGAGACAGGGGGACATGATTGAGGTCTTCAAGTACCTCAAGGAATAAATAGGGTAAACATGGAGGGATCTTTTAGACTAAAGCAGGAGGTATCACCAGAGGGCATGGTTTGAAGTTGGAAGGTGGAAGGGTAAGGGGAAGAGGAGGAGGTTTTCACTGAGAGGGTGGTGGACCCTTGGAATGCACTGCCTGGTGAGCTAGTTCAGAGATCCACAGTGGAGGCTTCAAGAGAGGATGGGACAGACACAGAAAGTGGATGTATCAGATGATGTCCTGTCCCAGAGGGGTGGGGATGGATGATACGGGTTTCTGGAGCACAAGGGATGGGAGGGTCTCGGCACCCAACTAAGGATCTAAAGTTCGAGCAGACTCAATAGACCATAAGGCCTAATCTGCTGGCAAATAGTATGTTAGTATGTTAAGAAGGTGTTCTTTCTCTATAAAGATCTGAAAACAGGTTTGTAGTTTTCAATTGAAGTACACTGTCAGCCTTGCCAGTAAAACATTTCTGATATCATAATATAAAAATTCCATTGGATTCTTTTCTTACTAGTAGTTGGCAAAATACAAATTAAATGATGGCAAGGGAACTAAAGAAACAAATAAAAGCAAACAAAATGATTGCCAAGGCATCCAAAGGCCCCAGAGCCTTCATTCTTTAAGATATCCATCCTTACTAAGCACTTGCTTTTTAAATGGTATGCGACCCACATAGATTCTGGAAATTCAGAAATGCCTCCTTTATATCTAAGGTGGACAGCAGTCCTCCTTCAAGCCCGAAACATGGTTGCTGAAATAGGTCTGCAAATTTCTTTTGTGCACCTTTTTAGGGCTGCAGTGGGTGGAGCCTGGCAGACTTCCTGCTATTGATTGAAACAGAGAGACTTTTCCGATTGAACAACAGTGTGGAGTTGCATCACAGTCACCTCCATGTCTGTGAAGCACTCTGCACTGTTCATTAGCAGTGGTACAGCACTATTTCTCAGAAGTTATGGTGGAACACAGCATAGTCTTCCATGTCCAAGATGGCCACCAAACTGTATTGCGCATGCACCAGTGGCTATCTTGGACACGGAAGACTGTGCCGTGTTGCACTATGACCTCTTTTTGGTTTTTTATCATATAAATATAACTACCTGACCCTTCGTCTCAGCACCCCCCACCTCCCCCCCAGAAACATGACAGTGATACTGGGGTGCCCAATCCCCCAGTGTCGCGATCGTGTTCCTGCTGTGATCTTGTTTTTTAAACATATTTTTTCTCCCACCTGCACCCAGCCCTCCCTCTTAGCACCCACCCCACCCTCCCCACCTCCAGAAACATAACATTGACACTGGGTGTGCCCAATCCCCCAGTGTCGTGATCAGGAATCCTCAGTCCTTGTTTTTTTTTTTTTTTTTTTTACCCTATATAAAGAAAACCTTCCATTGATGTCTTTTGCTGCCATTTCTGTCCCCTCACCTGACCCTCCCAACACAGCACCCACAACCCTGCCTCCCCACAAGGCTTTACTTACCAATGGGTTCCAATGCCGTAATCCTCTCTGGACTGCAGACACAGTTTCATTCTTCAAAGATGGATCATGAACTGAAGAAACAGGTATGCAGTTCAATGTATTTCAATGATGTTTTGAACATAGTGATGTAACTTGGGCATTTTTGCCTAATTTTGGCCTACATTTTCAACATGCTTTTTTTGGGACCCCGCCTCTTGAACAGTTGCACTGACATTAGTCAAATCTGTCCTGAAAGGTGATTTTGTGGTCCCTGCGTGAAATCACCTTTCAGGGAGGAGCTGAACATTTTTTCTGTCCTTGTTGATGAGGTGGGGTTACAAGAAGGTTATGTTAAAAAATAAATTGGTGTAAAAATATTAAAAAATGACAGTCATGAGCCTACATTGAATTTTGCAAATGCAAGCTCATAACTTTGATCATTTTCAATATTTTTACCCCAGATTTACAACATAGCAATACCTTTACAGCACCTAATGAATGTGACAGCTGTCATTTTTCAAATCCTGGTCAAAATATTTCTTTACATCCCGAAAGGTGATTTTGTGGTCCTTGCATGAAATCACCTTTTGGACAGGAGTTGAAAATGTTCTTTGTCCTTGTTCATGAGAAAGGTGTCATAAGAAAGCTATATTGAAAATTTGGTGTAAAAATATTACAAATTGATAGTTACAAGCCTACTTTGAATGTAGTGAACGCTGGCTCATAATTTTGGTAATTTTCAATATTTATACCACAAATTTACAAAATAACCATAGCTTGACAGCACCTTATGAATGTAACAGCTGTCATTTTTTGAATCCTGGCCAAAATGTCTTTTTACAAAATTTCTTCTCCCCCTATTTCTTATGAAATCCCTACACATAACTCTTTTGAACATCTTTCACAAATGATTGACGAAACTGTGTCAATAAGCCCAGAACTTGGTATAAGTGTTGAAAATAAACCAAAACATAACCAAACATTTAGCGAGCAAACTTCTGCTGTTCAGATTCATCCTCAAATTTCTTCCCCTTTAACTGCTCGTGTGAAAATACCTATTAAAAAGCAAGTATTTGTCCTGGGAGATTCCATCACAAAATATATAGACTGTGTTGTTTGCAACCCCGATAAAGAACATCGTACCTGCTCTAGTTATCGGGGGCAAGGATTTCAGACATGACCTCAATGGTCAATCAAATCCAACTACCAGCCGGAGAAAATCCACTAGTGGTTATACACATAGGAACTAATGATATTTCCAAACTACCTTTGCAGCAAATAAAACAGGATGATGTTTCCTTGTGTAATTTACTAGTGAAACAGGGCTGCAATATATGTCTGTCAGAGATTCTGCCAGTTCCAAGAGCCACAGAATATATCACAGCCAAAATAAAAGCCTTAAATGAATGGATTCAAAAATGGTGTTTTAAACAAGGTATTTCCTGTCTGACACACTGGGAAGAGTTTCATCATAATCCGTCCCTCTTTTGCTGGGATGGCCTACATCTCAACAGACGGGGAAGTACATTATTGGGATGTAAAGTTGCTACCTTCATACATACCCATTTAAACTGATGGTAAAGGGGGAGATTGGGTTAACTACCAATATTCTTATTACTGGGACTTACTTTTCAAACCAAAATCAACTAAACATTTTATCTCTTAATGCTCGATCTTTAAACATTTCCAAACATGCAGAACTGGAACTTAAGGCTCAGGCCCTTGATCTGTCTTTAATAGCTATAATAGAAACATGGGGCAATGCTGATAGAAATTGGATAGCTGAAATTCTGGGATTCAAACACTATTTCAAAAATAGAGCAGACAATAAGATAGATGGTGGGGTCAGCCTTTATGTTAGACAGAACATCACTTCTTATGAATCCTCAGTGAACTTTCAGTCAGAAAGTGTATGGGTGTATATTCAACCTAAGGGTTTTTCCCAAATATTGATTGGGACTTGCTATCGCCCACCTTCACCAGACATTATCCAAAGTACACGGCTGGCTGATGAAATCTTCCAGATAGTAAACAATGGCTTAGTTCTACTTTTGGGTGATTTCAATTTCCCAACCATAAACTGGGAAACTTTAATGGGTTCAAATCATCATGACCATAAATTTCTTGCAACTATTATTGATTTGGGACTTTATCAACTGGTCAAGGAACCTACCCGGGGAAGTAACATCTTAGATCTTGTCATAACTAACATAGACATCCCTGAGACTGATTTATTAATATCAGATCCTCTTGGTAATAGTGATCATATGTCCATACTTCTTACTATCCCACTTCGTCATCATTCTGTGATAAATAAACTTAAAAATTAAGCAATATGATCGGGAAGACTTTTCTAAATTAAATCATCACCTAGGAGCACTTAAATGGGACACTATTTTTTCCTCACTTAGTGCTGATGAAGCATGGGATTTCCTAAAAACACAAATTCAAGAACTTGAACAACTGTATGTTCCAGAAAAATATAAATACAATACTAAAGGAAAAATTCCCCTTTGGTTTAATAGATCTATTAAAAAACAAATTTCTCAAAAACAAAAGTTATTCTCATTATTAAAAAAATGCCCCACTAATCAAAATAATGAAATATTAATTAAATATAGGGAATCGATTAAAATATTTAAAAAAATTATTCTGCTTGCAAAATGTAATTTCGAATTTCGTATTGCACATACCAAAGACTCGCATAAAGCTTTGTATGCCTATCTAAACAGCAAAAAATGAAATAACAGAATTATTGGTCCATTAAATATAAACAATACAATAATTACTTCTGACTCAGAAACCGCTTCGGCTTTAAATAATTATTTTTCATCAGTTTTTGTCCAGAACCCATCCCAAAATCTTCCTGACATATATTCTTCAAGTCATACAAATTACAAGGTTTCACAAAATGACGTTTATGAATTATTAATAACATTAAACAAATCAACAAGTCTTGGCCCTGATGATATTTGTCCCAAATTTCTTCTAGGAGTAAAAGATACTATTGCCCTACCACTCGCTATTATTTTTAATAGATCTCTCTATGAATCAAGGGTTCCTTCCGACTGGTTAACCGCAATAGTAACTCCCATTTTCAAACAAGGTTCCCACTCAAAAGTTGAAAACTACCACCCGATTAGCTTAACTTCAATTCCTTGTAAATTAATGGAAAAAATAATCAAAACTTTTCTAGAAATAGAAATGGAAGCCTTGAATATAGTTGATACAACTCAACATGGATTTAAAACTGGCTTTTCCTGCACCACTAACCTGCTTTCATTCTACAACTATATTAGCACGAATCTTGATTTAAATATTCCGACTGATGTCATCTTATTGGACTACAGTAAAGCTTTTGACAAAGTGTCACATGACATTCTGATTAAAAAACTCAGTCATTTAGGATTTTCATCGACATTAGTTTCATGGACAAACAGTTGGCTGAGCAATCGTACTCAGAGGGTTAGGGTAAATGGCACCTTGTCAGACTTGGGCAGGGTTAAGAGCAGTGTTCCCCAGGGTTCTGTTTTGGGACCTACCCTTTTTAATATTTTCATTAGTGATATGAAAATTAGCTCTTCTAACATCATTATAAAATTTGATGATGACACAAAACTAGGGGGTACTGTAAATGACGCAGTTAACATAAAAACTTTACTAACTGACCTTGCAATAATCGAACACTGGGCTCACATAAATAAAATGCACTTCAATGTTACAAAATGTGCAGTTTTACACATGGGAAAAAATAACCCCAAACAAATATACACTTTGAACAATATTATTATTAGGGCATCTAGTTTAGAAAAGGATCTTCGGATGCTAGTAACTAATAAGCTTTCCTCATCTTCTCATTGTAATAAAATTGCCAATCAAGCTAATGCTCTTCTTCGCAGGATAAATAGCACGTTTGTCTCTAAGTCAGAGAAGAGTATCATGACCCTGTATAGGTCTCATGTTAGACTTTATATGGACTATGGCTCCTCATTCTGGGGTCCTTATCTAGCTTTGGATATAAATAGAATTGAACAAATCCAACGTAGGGCTACAAAACTTATTCCATATTTTGCTCATTTGGATAATGATTCTAGACTACAGAAAACAGGTTTGTGTTCACTTAAACAGAGAAGAACTAGAGGCGATCTTTTACAACTATTCAAAATTATGAAATCATCCGTTCTGATGGAACAATGTGGTATAACTTTATCCACCAGAAAAATTGTAGCCAGGTTATACAACAAACAATTGGACATTAAAAAAGCTAATACAAATAAAAGACAAAACTTCTTCACTATCAGAACTCCTAGGTTATGGAATACACTGCCTCAAGACGTTATTAATTCACAAACTGTTATGATTTTCAAAAACAAACTTGATAAATGGTTATTAAACTAGAGTCATGAATAATGATCCACACATGTGGAGGACAATCTCGATAGGCAATGGTCTTCTTTTGTCCATGAAACCTACTAAGCCTAGTAAACATCCCGGAAGGTGATTTTGCAGTCCCTGCATGACATCACCTTTAGGCCAGGACTTGAAAATTTTCTTTGCCCTTCTTCATGAGGTGGGGCCATAACAAGGTTATGTTGAAAATTTTGTGTAAAAAATATTTTAAATTTTTAATATTTTTGTCCCAAGTTCCTTGCCTGCAGTCATATTGGCTCTGGCCAGAGTTTGTTTATTTAGTGGTAATTCCACAGATGTTAGAGACTGTGATTCATCAGGGTAAGGCAGATACACATCAGGGCCAGCATTATTCTTTAGGAGCTGTTGCTGTAAAACTGGTAGCTGCAGATTTTTTTCTAGCAGGGAGCTGCGTATCACCAGTAGTTTGAATCAACTTTTGGCTGCTAGGGGACGGCAGAGGTAGTGTCAAGTTAATTTTGTAAAGCATTGGGGGAGGATCAGGTAATCCATTTGATTCAACAGCTAGGACCTCCATATTAGGATCATCAGGGCAATCAAAAGGAACAGGGACTTGGGGCTGAGATACAAGGGGCTCCAAGACCATAGGGTGAACATTAAGGCAAGACTCATCAACAATATCTGAAGACTGACTCAATAAAAAGGGATCCATTTCCCTGCTAGGGCTCTGTGTATGGACAGGGTAGAACAAACAGTGAATTTAAATTCAGACAGAACTGTGGAGTTAACAACAGGTAGAAGAGCATCAGAGAAAGCAGAGAAATGCCTTACCAGGGAAACAGTGAACACATGACTATTGGACTGCAACAGGGGAGTGACTGGAGTAACAGGTGGGACCTTTGGGAGAGGAACAGCAGCGAGTAAAACAGAGGCCATAATTTTGTCAGTTGTAAAAGAAGGTGAAACAGGAAGAGTAGGCTCAGTTTGTGTGGCAGACACAGGAGAATCAAAGCCAAAATTGCATGCATTTTTCCTAGAAACAGCTGAGGCATTCGGTTCAGGGTGAGAACACTTGGGACCTCCAGCGGGCCTGTCACATTTACCAGTTCAGAATGGGCATTTTGCTCCAGCAACTCAAGACCCTTCATGAAGTCAGGGAGCTGTGAAGGGCCTACTTTTCAGTCACTGACTTTATGAATCCAGCTAGCATTCAGCAATGCTTTCTCTGGGCTCCACGTACTAGGTTTGGGGAAATCTGTATCTTTCCATGATCTCAGAGCAGGCAGCTGAATATTAGAGCTGCTGGTAGCCTCTGAGAGCTGATCCATGATGCTGGATTCCAGAGCTTCAACTGGTCCATCAGGTTTCTCCTGCATTCAGAGATCATGTCTGGCAGTGTCCTGCTCTAAGCTTCAGTTTCTGGGCATGGTGCATAGCCTTTTCATTTATTTATTTAAGAGTTTTATCAGGAAAGCATACTGAGTGGGTTACCACTAGATTTAAGATGCATCCTGGGGGAAAGGGACAAGTGGAAACATATAAATCATATGCACAGAGAAGCATGTACAAGAATGCAATTAGTGGAAACATACAAAATTGTAAGTACAAGAAGAGTGACCAAGAGGCAATTACATTTACATACAGTCGAGGAGGAATTGTGCATATTTACAGTTACACTATGCAGAGAATGGAAGTAAGACCACAACAAGGGGAGAACTGAAGCAGTATAAATAATCATCACAAGCAGCTGTACATGTATGCAGTTACATATTGCAAACAACAGCAGAGGAAAATAGGGCATGTAAATAATAGCAAATGCTGATATAGCTATGAAGCAAAGTAACGAGGAGTTTTACATTGTTCTGTGAGGAGCCTGCATGTATAACCCCTGGCTTTTCTTTACATAAAAGTGTGAGCTAGACAGAGTGATGTGCTATAAGCAGAGCAAGAGGGCCTATTTTGGAGCAAAGGGCTAGGGGTACTAGTCCCTAGTTGACCCTATGTGCAGGCGCATATTGAGGAGAAGTGTGCATTGAGGAGGTGATTTCGGTGAGGGGTGTTTTTGAAGTCATGAATGCCTGCTGGGAGTGCGTTCCAAAGTTTAGGCATGTGGTATTTGAATCCCATGTTGCCCTTTGATGTGGCCATCTGAGGAATTCTTAGAAGCCGGGAGTTACCACTCCTGACCGAGTAAATGGGCTGTGATGAGGCTGAGAGGGTAGAAGCAAGTTAGGGAGGAAGGAACTGAGACCAGAATTTCGCTGTGGTCCTGATGCTGTGGGCGTGTCTACGAGCATGGCATGTCGTTAGATCAAGGGAGCTGTAGAGGTCGCAGTGATGAGTCGAGAGAGGGCAGTCGAGGCCAAAATGACAGAAGGAGTGGAAAAGAGTGTCAAGGCTGGCCAGGGCAGGCTTGGGAGCAGCACTGTAGACTATATCCCCATAGTCAAGTATCGGGAGGATCATTTTCTGGACAATTTCCTTGCGGGTTGCCAGAGGTAAGTTACCCTTATTCTGATATAAAGCCCCTAGTTTTGGGCATAGTTTTTTGTGTATCAAGTTGATGTGAGGGGAAAAGTCAAGGGGCTGGTCAAGCCAGATCCCAAGGTATTTGAAGGAGGTGCAGGTCTCTAGAGGAGACCCCTCAGTGGTGAGGAAAGTGGGGGTAGACTGGAGCCGGGAGAGCCTTTGCCTTGTCCCAAAGGTTAGGGAGACTGTTTTCTTGGCATTAAGAAAAAGTTGGTTTGAGTGAAACCAGTGCTGTACCACATTAAAATCTTGTTGGACTGTGGCAGCTACATCAGTGGGGCATGGGCCTGTAGCGTACAGTATGGAATCATTGGCTTACAGGTGTATGGATGTGTAAGAGCAGACTGAGGGTAGTTCATTTAGGAAAATTTTGAGAAGAGTAATGGGCCGAGGACCAAGCCTTGTGGGACCCCAGTAGTAACGGGTAGGGGGAAGAGGTGTTGGGTCCAATTGTTACTGACTGGGATCTACCTACCTGGTACGAATGTAGGGAGTGGGAGACTGTGTCAAAGGCTTTTGCAAGGTCAACAAAAATGGCTGAGGTGGTGTGCCCTTTATCCATGCCTGTGAGGATGGCGTCGGTGAGCCCTAGTAGGAAGGTTATGGTGGAGGGTGATTTCCTGAAACCTGATTGGTAGGGTGTAAAGAAAGAGGATTAATCAAGGAAGGTGGAGAGTTGGGCTAGGACAAGGCACTCCTGTAGCTTGGCAAGGATGGGGAGAAGGGAGATTGGGCAGTAGTTACCTGGTAATGAGGGGTCACACCCTTTCAGGAGGGGGATGACAGTAGCATGCTTCCAGTCTGATGGTACGTCAGCAAGAGAAAATGAGATATCGAACAGTGTGGCCAGTGGTGTGGCAATGGCAGAGGCAGATAGATGTAACATTTTGGAATCAAGCCCTGAAGGGCACTTGCCTTTTGAGGGGTTGAGAGACCACAGGGCTTTTAGCACAATAAGCAGGATGACCCGATGAAAAGAGAAGCCAGTTAACTGAGGGGATGTTCGTATCGGGGCTGGTGCGTACTTGGAGGTGTGAGGTAGAGAGGCTAGAAGTGAGGATGCACAGCTGGTAAAGAAGGCGTTTAAGACTGCCGCCACTTTTGGTGGTTCGGAGACAATGGAACCATCAACATTTAGGGTAGGGGTGGGCAGCTGGGCAGGGGGAGAGAAGATTGACTTGACTGTTTTCCAGAAATTAGTTGGGTGATTGAGGTTTGTGAGGAAGGTTGCCATGAAATAGGTTGCTTTGGCCTGTCGGATTTGCCTAGTGCAGGAGTTACGAAGTGAATGGTAAAATTGGAGTGCCACCTGTGTGCCTGTTGCTTTGTACGTTTTCCAGGCTTGGTCCCTAGCATGGAACTGGGTAATGAATTCGGCAGAGACCCAGGGCAGGTGGGCACCTCTTACTCTTTTTCTTCTGAGGGGTGCGTGGGTGTCCCACACAGCAAGGAAAGTGTCCTTAAAGAATTTTAGGGTTGAGTAGTGGAGGAAGCCTGGGAAATGAAGGACCAGTCGGCTTGTGCCAGGTCCCTTAGAAGTGCATCTAGATTGAGTGCTTTGTACGATCTAGTGAGCAACGTCCTTGGTGGTGGTGGTTTGGGTCTGAATATTTTTCTTACAGCGTATATCATGTGATGATCACTTAGGGAGTCCAGGAGTAGTCCGGCTTTGATGATCCGATGGGGGTGAGAGGTGAGGACCCAATCCAAGAGGGAATGGTTCTGAGATTTGTGATTTAGATGAGTGGATTTAGAAATTTGTTGGGTGAGGTTTAGGGCTGTGATTTGGCAGCAAAGTTTGGAGTTGTTTTTAACGAGCCAGTTGAAATTGAAATCCCCTAGAATATGTAGCTCGCCCCTCTGAGGCGGTAGACTTTAGGGTGTCTAGGTGATCCAGCATGTCTGGCTGGAAGGTATCTGGGGCGCAGTAAGACCCTGCAATATGTAATGGAGTGGAGTGGGGAAAGGAGAGTTTGATTAGTAGGGAGTTGATGGATTGAGTGGGTGTGGAGAGTTGCACCTGGGTGAATTGAATCATAGAGGAGATGTACATGGCTACACCTCCCCCTTTTTTTCTGCCCGGGCTGTCTTGACGAATGAGCGAGTAGCTGGGTATAGATACTTCTGTGTTCAAGTTATGGGGTTTCAGCCAGGCCTCAGTGATTATCATTACATCTGGGTGAAGTGATAGAACAATTGGTTGAAGGGCTGTGAATTTATTTAGGATACTGCAGATGTTGAGGTGCACTAGTTTAAGACCCCTAGGTAAACTGAGGGTCTGGTAGGTGCTGGTGAGGTATCGACTAGGGTTGAGTTACATGTCCCCTCCCAGGAGGAGCAGTAACACTAGCAAATGTTTAGGAATGAGCATGCTTCATTTTGTCTTGCAGGGGATAGTAATCTGTTGTGACATATGCAGAGGGGTATTTAGTGTGGAGGTGACTAACACTGTTAGGTCAGCATGAAAGGAAGGGGCAGGATGGAAGCACTAGGGATCCAGATGTTCAGGGAGTAGCGATGTATCAGAGGTATTGGGGAGAATGTTTCATGATGGACTTGGGCCAGAAGGTGCTCCTTCTTGGCCCTCAAAGCCTCATCCAAAATCTGTTCCTCTGCTTCATCAGTTTTACTGTCAGATATGTCAGATACAGTTGAGTTAGTAGAGTCAAATTTTCTGTCAGGTGAGAAAGACACAGGAACAATATTGACACCTGACTCCTGTTCTGTAGAAATCTCTACAACATCACCAATCTCCATCTCCAACATATCAGGCAACTAACTATGGCTGCTAGATTCAGGAACAGCAGTAGCTTCCAAACGACTCTGCATGGGGAGGGAAGCAGACTTCACCACCAAGGACACCATCAGACCATCCTCTCCAGGGCTCTCCATCATCCTATAGGAAGCAGACAGCATCTCCTGCAGAAAGAGCAGGGGAAGTTTATTGAAAGCAAAAATCAATATGCATCACAATACAAGGAATCATAAGAGAACTAAAAATAGTACATCTAAAGAAAAAGAAAAATTAAATTTCACAGGAGAAAATTCCTTTTTATACATGAACTCTAATCCCCATCCGGGTCCTTCAAGTGATTGCAAAATCAGAATTGGTTATCCATGGTAATCCTTTCAATAATTTCAAGATCTTGTGTCTTGCTTTCTGTTTTTATTCAGATACATAAATGCTTGTATATTTTTAACAATCTTCTCTACAAACTCAGAGTAAGTATTATTTTTCTGTTGTAACGTAAATAAACATCTAGCCATCCATATGTTCCATTTGATAACTGAGAAAATAAGGCACAAAGTATTTAAATTCAATTTTTCCCATTGTTGTGAAAAATGTCCATACATAATATTCTAGTAAGTAATTGCTTTAAAGAGGGGCTCCTGCCAGATTGATTCCAGATATGGCCAAAAACCTTCAATAAAGGGGCATTGAAAAAACAAAGTCTGTATTGTTTCTACAGTTTGGATGCAATGAGGATGACTGCATAATCTTTCTTGTAACTGTTTGTGGTTGGATTTGATGTTAAACTTTTCATGACAGGATAGCCAATGTACATCCCACATATGTGCTGGTATTCTGTTCTGCATTAGTTGTTTCAACGACTGTAGATATGGAGATGAACATTTTTCAAATGGTTCAGATACTTCACATAGGGTACTAAGTAAGTGTTTATACAGCTGTTTGTGTGATAGCCATAATTATCTATGTACTGACTTTCCATTGTTTTAGTATAAACAAGCATTTGTCAATGCCGAATGTTGATTCCGCTGGTGTGTTGAGCTCGCTCACTGCCCCTCTGTCACTCGCTCAGTCTGTTTCTCCCGGTGCTGCAGGCTGCTGTTTTGTACTGGACTCCTGCCTGCATTGGCACCTTGTTCTGCCCACTAAGATATCCGCAGCTGTCCCGACAGAGCTGCGTTGAGGTGGCTCACTCCCGCTCTCTCACTCACTCACTCATTCTGTTTCTTCTGGCACTGCAGGCTGTCCTTTTGTCCTGGGCTCCTGCCTCTGTTGGTGGCTTTTTCTGCCCACAAAGAAATCTGCAGCAGTCCCAACACAGGTCTGTTGAGCCTGCTGAGTCCCCCTGTGTCACTCACTCATTCTGTTTCTCCTGGCACTGCAGCCTGCCCTTTTGTACTGGGCTCCTGGCTCTGTTGGCACATTTTTCTGCCCTCAAAGAAATCTGCAGCAGTCCCGACAATGCTCCTTTGAGCTCGCTCAGTCCCCTTCTCTCACTAGCTCATTCTGTTTCTGGTGGCGTTGCAGGCTGCCCTTTTCTATTGGGCTCCTGTCTGCATTGCCACCATTTGCAGCAGTTACAATACAGCTCCGTTGAGCTCACTCACTCCCCCCCCTCACTCGTTCATTCTGGTTTTCCTGCCACTGCAGGCTGACATTTTGTACTGGGCTCTTGCATGCATTGCTGCCTTTTTCTGCCCACAAACAAACCTGCAGCAGTCCCAACAGAGCTCCTTTGAGCTCACTCAGTCCCCTTCCCTCACTTTCTTATTCTGTGTCTCCTACCGCTGCAGGCTGCCCTTTTGTACTGGGCTCCTGCCTGCATTGGTGGCTTGTTCTGGCCAGAAAGAAATCTGAAGCAGTCCTGACACAGTTCCATTGAGCTTGCTCACTCCCCCCCCCCCACTCACTCATTCCGTTTCTGCCTGCGCTGCAAGCTGGCTTTTTGTACTGTGCTCCTGCCTGTGTTGCCGCATTTTCTGCCCACAAAGAAATCCGCAGCAATTACAATAGAGCTCCATTGAACTCGCTCACTACCGCTCTGTCACTCACTCGTTCTGTTTCTCTTGGCTCTGCAGGCTGCGCTTGTGTACAGGGCTGCTGGCTGCATTGGCACCTTTGTCTGTCCACAAATAAATCTGCAGCTGTACTGACAAAGCTCCATTGAGGTTGCTCAGTCTCCCTCTGTCATGCGCACATTCTGTTTGTCATGGCGCTGCAAGCGGCCCTTCTGTATGGGGCTCCTGCCTTCATTGGCGCCTTTTTCTACCAACAAAGAAATCCACAGCAGTCCTGATAGAGCTCCATTGAGCTCACTCATTCCCCCCCTCTCTCACTCACTCATACTGTTTCTCCCACCACTTCAGACTGGCCTTTTCTACTGGGCACCTGCCTGCATTGATGCCTTTTTCTGCCCAAACAGAAATCCGCAGCAGTCCTGACAGCGCTTCGGTGAGTTCACTCACTCCCCCTCCCTCACTCACTCTCTCCTTCTGTTTCTCCCAGTGCTGCAGGCTGCCCTTTTGTACTGGCATCTTGCATTGGGGCCTTTTTCTGCCCACAAACAAATCCAGAGCAGTCCTGACAGAGCTCAGTTGAGCTCGGTCACTCCTCCCTCTCACTTGTTCCATCTTAATCTATCCCAAACACTGATATCCCACGGTGACCATGCTATTCTCTGTCAGGAGTGCAAAAACATATTTTAGCCAGGATGTGAAAAATGACAGCTGTGCTGTTCATAAGGAGGTGAGAAAGAATGCCACAGTTGAAAATGTGGCATGAAAATATTAAAAATTTGCGAAGTTACAAGGGTGCGTGGAAACAGTTGAATGTACGCTTGTAACACAGTCATGTTATGGAGTTTTGACACCAAATTTCCACCATAGTGATTTTAGAACCTCTGCTCATGAACAGTGCCACTGTCATTTTCTTAATCTGTCCCAAACACTGATTTCCCACAGTGACCGCGTTATTCTGTGCAGCAACTGTGAAACCACATTTCACTCAGGATGTGAAAAATTACAGCTGTACTGCTCATAAGGAGGTGTGAAAAATTGCCATTGTTGAAAATGTGGCATAACAATATTACGAATCTGCAAAGTTACAAGGGTGCATGGAAAGTGTGCAACGCACACTTGTAACACAGTCATTTGATAGGCTATCATCACCAAATTTCAACATAGGCATTTTAGGACCTCTGCTCATGAACAGTATCACTGTCATTTTATTACTCTGTCCTGGACAGTGATTTCCCACAGCGACCACTCTATTCTGCACCAGAACCGCGAAAACACATTTCAGCCAGGTTGGGAAAAATGACAGCTGCACTGTTCATAAGTAGATGTGGGAAAATGGCAGTGTTGAAAATCTGGAGTGAAAATATACATTTGCGAAGTTACGAGCGTGCATGCAAACTGCCCAATGCACACTTGTAACACAGTCATTTTATGGAGTATGATTACCAAATTTTCAACATAGCCATTTCAGGACCTCTACTCATGAACAGTGTCACTGTCATTTTCTTAATCTGTCCCAAGCACTGATTTCTGACAGCGACTGCGCTATTCTGCACCGGAAGTGCAAAAACACATTTCCGCCAGGATGTGAACAATGACAGCTGTACTGTTCACAAGGAGTTGTGACAAAATGCCAGTGTTGAAAATCTGGCATCAAAATATTGCAAAATCATGAACTAATGAGTGTGCATAGCAACTGTGAAATGCACGCTCGTGAAGCAGTCATTTCTGGAATTTTTCCCACCAAATTTGCAACATAGGCTTTTTGAGAGCCCTCCTCATGAACACTGGCACTGTCATTTTGTTACTCGGCCCCCAGAGGTGATTCTGCACAGTGACTGAGAAATCACCTTTTGGGGCCGATTAATGTCATAACAGTTGAAGCATTCATGAGGAGGGGTCCCAAAAACCCCATGTTGAAAATTTGGTGAAAAAATTTCAAACAATGCCTGAGATATGCAGCAAAGTTGGAAAAAACCTATTTACTCCATTATACAGCTTACCGGCATTTCCTTAGTTCGCGGTCGGCTTTGAAGAGTGCAGACATGCTCCTGGTCCACCGAAGATGGTCGTGCCAGACTCCGGAGGTAACTATGGGGTGAGGGGGGGATGTGGGGAAGCAGGGTGTGCAGTGGGTGGGCATGGGTTGCGGAAGGGGGTTCTGGGAGACTGCAAGGGACTGTTTTTTCTTTACAGGTAAAAAAAAAGAAAGACAACACGGGATGGTTTTTACCTTCACAGGGGCATTTGGCATGCTGGGGTGGGCTTCCAGTGTGCCACTGGAGTCTTGCTTTTGGGGGGGCACTGTAGCTGACAGGGGATTGGTCACCCCCATCGGCAGACAACAAAAGGGGGGATTCCTTTCTGCCAATGGGGATTGGTCACCCCATCTGCAAATAACAAAGGGGGAAATCCTTTCTGCTGATGGGGATTGGGCACCCCGTCGGCAAATAACAAAGAGGGATAATTCCTTTTTGCTGACAGGGATCTGGCACCCGGTCGGTAGATACTGAAATAGGGGGGCACATTATGCCAACGGGGAGTGGGCTTCCCCGTTGGCAGATAAACATTGTGGGGGGGATATATTGTTTGTGACCAGGGTGGCAACCCACCGCCATGTTCACGAACAATATCAGGCTTGCTAGATCCACCCTGCAATGATGGATCGCTCTCTCATTGCTGCAGATGGCTTACGCTGCAATGACGAGGCAGCCCCTGATTGCAGCAGCTGATTTGTCACAAGTTGGTGTGAAGGTTCCAAACTTGTGTCACCAGCAGCCTGCAACGGCATTGGGGGAAGTGGGACAAGCCTTTACAGGCTGTGGGGGCATTGGCCACAACAGTGCCATGCCTCCACAGCCTGCTTCTCAGCAAGCTGTGTCAATATGTTTCTTGCGCTGTGCACAGTCAACATAAAAAGGAGTTTTTAATATACACAGGTGTTAATACCATGTGGGGGTAGTGTCCCATTGGCCAAACCATGTCTTGCAGCTGTTACACAGCCAAGGTTCCCACCCTATTTGTCTATGAACTAGCAAAGGTTTGAAATTGGTAGCAAAAAAAAAACACTGTTAAAGAATAAGATAGGATTTACCATCTGTAAACCACTTTCCTTCACAGGCAGGTATGTGACATTTCTTTTGAGTGGGTTGAGTCAACTGCCCCATAATGCTTGAAAAAATATGTTAAGTATCGTAGTCTCTAGCTTTTTTGGCACTGGAAAGATATAGCTGGTATATAAAAAGATTGGGATTAGAAATATTTTTATCAAATAAATGCGTTCCCCCCCACCCAATTTCTATTTATTCCATGTAGCAACTTTTTGTCTCCCTATTGCAATTTTCCTTTCCCAGTTTACTATGTCTATTTCTGGAGCCGTACTGAATCCCCAGAATAGGTAGAGGGTCTTCCTGTATTTTAATGGGCCCTATTGCAGACTGTCTTTGTGTGGGGTGCCCAAGCTGGTATCCAACACATTTTTCAAAGTTAAGTGCTGCACCAGATACAGAACCAAATTCCTTACAGAGGCTAAGAGAATGTAGTACTGATGACTCATCTGCCATCAACAACCACATGTCATCTGCATACACAATTGTTTTATACGGTGTCCTATTCTCACTGTTGTGTACAGGGGTAATGGATTGAGTGTCATTAATTTTCTGCAATAAGGGATCTATAAAAAACACATAAATGAGGGGGCTAAGGGGGAAGCCTTTCCTGACTCCCCTTCTAATGGAAACCATGGGTCCCCTCCACCCATTAACCACAGGAACGATCTTGGTTGTTTGGTAGAGAGATTGTATCCATGTAATTAGTGTGTTAGGAACCTTATAGAAACTTAATGCAGCCCAGAGGATATTGTGATTTATGGAATATAAGGCCTTTCTTTGGTCTAGGGAAACTACATATCCTTGTGAGGAGTCAGTATTCCATCGTTCCATTATTTCCCTTAATAATATTAAGTGGTCTGAAATACTTCTGTTCAGGATGGAACATGATTGTGCCCCGGATATCACTATTTCAGCAATTAGTAATAATCTTTTTGTCAGAATTTTTGTAAGAATTTTTGAAGTCGTATTCATCATACATATGGATCTCCAGGTCTATAAAGTACTTCTATCACCTTTTTTGTGTAAGTATATTAGAGTCCCCTTGTTGAATTTTAGGGGGACTTTACCTTCCTGTAAAATGAAATTATATACTGCAGTCAGTTCTGTAGCAAGATGTTCACTTAAAATCTTATATAATTCATTCGATAGTCCGTTTGGGCCTGGTATAGTATTTTTGTTTAAAGAAGAAATGGATTCCACTACTTCTAAGGATGATATAGGTCAACATGCCCTAAAGGTAGTGTCTGTGGGTACGTCAGGAAGGTGAATATCTGACAAGTATTCAGCAAATTTTCCAGGACCAATCTGCAGGGAGGAGAATAAGTCGATAGAATAGTCTGTAACTAAGCGGGCGATGTCTTCTTGTGCTGTATATTTAATGTCTGTGGGACCTGCCAGACTTGTCATCTCCTTCCTCCCTACTTTATTGTAGTTATGGTTGGAGGGGCAGACAGAGTCTGACGGTCCCTGGGTGCCAAATTTGTGCTGGTAATACAGTTGTGTGGATTTCTGACCATGAAATTCATCATGTCCTTTATCAGGCTGATTTGTTATGTAAGGTCTTGTCCTGTTGTGCATGTTATTGTCATTAAATTCTGTAAATGGTGTCGTTATTGTAAATAAGCTAGGTATGTAGTACAGTTTTTAGTTTTACTATACTGTTGGAGGAATATTATCAGGTCTCATTTAATATCTTCCCACCATGCAAGTGGGTCCTCGAAAAAGATCAATACTGACTTTCTAGCAAAGATAAAATAATTCAGAGATGTGAAAAAGTGTGTGTTCTCCACCACGTTTGTATTAAACCTCCAGAGTCCTGGTCCTTTTGATAGTGATGGGTTGGTGCCCGGTGTTATCGAGATCATATTGTGGTCAGAAAATTCCAAGGGGCACACATATTAGTTTCTTTAATAGGAAGGCCTTGAGAAATGAATATAAAATCAATTCTAGTCTATAGGGCTCCCTTTTGGAAGGTTGGAGAATGTGAGTGGATGTTTTCTAAAAATGCATCTCTAAGATGCGCAGTAAGAATGATTAGGGAGTGTCTGTCGCAGTATAGTTTTTGTGTTTTGAGTGCTTGCTTTCATCATGCAAGCTAAGGCCACAGTTAAAATCCTCTGCAAAGATAATATGTCTAGAAGTATGGAGATAAGGCTGGATAAGCGTGAGAAGCTCAATCCGGGCAGTTTTTGTAGGGTGGGCATATCAGTTAATCAGCCAATAAGGTTTGTTTTGGATCAAGACAGCTAATATGAGGGCTCTTCCTGGTGCCAGATTGTACAGTTTAATTAATTAAATTTCAGCATCCTAATAAAGATACCAACTCCCAAGCAGGTTATCCTGGCCCATTGACCGAAAGGAGGGGCCTAAGAGCCAATCCCTCTGTGCTTGTAAAAGTTCATGTGTTGTATGAAATCTTACATCCTGTAAAAAATCAATCCCAGTTTCAAGTACCACAGGAAAGAGAATACAGTGTGCCTTTTGTTAGATTACTTAATACTGTTCACATTTATAGTGCAGCAAGAAAAAATATCACACATCTGAAGAAAAAAACACCAAAATTTCCCATCAGATACATTTCTGCCTACCTTTTCTTACTACCCAGTTCCTTCCCTTTCATTTTTGTCTTTGCCTTTTGTTTCTGAGGGCCAAACCCCCCTATCTGTGTTTGTGTCTGTGGTCCCCTCCGGGTGTGAGGATACAAAAGAGGAGGAATCAGTGTCCCCACCTGAGTCTTCTGAGGGTCTTGTAAAATTTCATAATTATTGGCGAGTATAATATCAATGGTTTTGGTAGTTTGGCAGGGGGAGGGGACTGATTTTTGCCAGTTATGAATTAACCGCCTGGAGGTGCTTGGTGTAGGATTCTTAGGGGGGGGCATGTTGGCCTTCCGAAAAGGGTCACTGGTAGAGGGATCAGGAGACTTGGATGGGGGAGCGGGGGGCTGCACCAATGGATCCAGGGGTCTGGTTGGGGAGGGATGGATTTCAACTGGGGGCAACTATAGTTGGGGCCTTCGGAGACTCAGTTGGGATGGGGGTTGTCTTTTGTGGGAGGAGTCTCTCAAGTATTTTAGTTCTTTGTGCTTGAGTAATTGGAAACATTTGTTCTACTCCCTCATCATGGTCAATCTGATTATGTGCTCCCCATACACAATTTTGTAAAGTATGTCCCATTTCTTCACACAGATTACATCTACATTTGTTTAGACAGTCAGTACTGGCATGCCCCAATTCCCCACAAAATGCACATTTGATCTTATCACAGGCACTACTGAGGTGCATTGGGTCCCCACATTTGTAGCAGGCCTTGGGTTGACCAGGGTAGAATAAGAGTCCTCTATCCCTCCCTAAAAAAACGAACTGGGGAGATGTATAACCCCAGAGTCATTTGATTTAAGCATGACCTTTGCTTTCCACCCCCAAGTCCATACATTCTCTGAATCCAGGATAGCCTCTGGATCCCCTAAAACAGCACAAAGCAGTTTTAGCAAGTATACTACATCAGACATATTGACACCTTCATTTCTGAATAATGCCCTATTCTCCCCTCCAACCCAGCCCCCTGTTCCAATCCTCAGAGTGGGTGATGCCACCCTGTCTAATCCCCTCTTCATGGCCACAGAGTTTAATTAATTTTTCACCTGCTGTGTCTCCTACCTTCTCTCAGCTCTCCCAATCTCCTTGCCCCACCCCTCAAGTCCTCTCAATCTGACTCCGCTTCATCCCCCTTCTTCTCCTTTAGCCCTATATCCACTGCAGACATCCTCAAAGCTCTCCTTGACCTTAACCCTTCCAAGGATAAGTTTCCCAATGGATTAGACTACAAGATCCTTTTACCTGTCTTCCCCCGCTATTGCCTCCACCCTTGCCTCTCTCCTAAACCTCTCCTTCTCTCTCTCTCACATCTGTTCCAGCTGACTGGAAGCATGCCACTGTTATCCCCCTCCTAAAAGGAGGGGATTCCTCTACCTCTGGTAATTACTGGCCTATATCTCTTCTCCCCATCCTTGAAAAGCTCCAGGAACACATGGTCTGATCCCAACTATTCTTCCCAACTTGACTTCTCTTCTTTTTTCACCTCTTACCAGCCTGGTTTCTGGAAGCTCCACTCCACCACCTCCTCCCTTTTTAGGCTCACTGACTCCATCCTCTCTGGCATGGACCAGGGCCTCCTTAGCTCTTATCTTTGTCGACCTAGCCAAGGCTTTTGACATTGTCTCCCACCCTCTCCTTCTAGCCAAAGTGTCTGCTGCTGGGCTCTCAGCCACAGCCACCAACTGGTTCCGTTCCTACCTTGTGGGAAGGATGCAATCCGTTTGGATTAGCAATTCACTATCTCCCCCCCATCAACACTGGAGTTCCACAGGGCACCATTCTTGGACTGCTGCTATTCTCTGTCTTACTAGATGACCTTCCTACTGTCTGCCCCTTTACTTCTCTCTTATATATGGAGGACACTGTCCTGTATACCTCTGGCCCTTCCCTGTCTGATGTAGCATCAAGACTTCAGCATGACTTTAGCAAAGTTCAGATATGGTTACACTCAAATCAGCTGTTCCTGAATGCCAAGAAGACAATCTCCATGACCTTTGGCACAAGGCAGAGACTATCTCAGCTCCTCTTCCTCCCCTTCTTCCATACCGTTGATGGGACCTTGCTTGAGGATGTTACCGACTTTTGGTATCTCAGGGTCTGGCATGACCAACATCTCAACTTTTCTTGACACGTAGATGCAATCCATAAAAAGTTGCATCCAAACTGGGTGCCCTGTTTAGGAACTATGATTGTATTCCATTGCTAGCATGCTGAGCTCTTGTCCAGAAAATGATCTTCCCTGTATTCGACTATGAGGATGTAGTCTACAGTGCCGCTCTCAAAACTTTCCTAACCAGACTGGACAATCTCTTCCCTTCTTTCTGCCACTTTGCTCTCGACTGCCCTCCATGCACCCGCCACTGTAACCACTACCACTCTCTCTCTCTTCCCTCTTTTGATGACAGGTGCTGTGCCCACTGCACCAACTTCCTAGCTAAATTCTGGTTCCACTCTCTCCCCAAAGTCCCCTCCCACCCACTCCTTTACAAACCAAGATCCTCGCACCCTGATTGGCCCAATCAGTTCCACCTCTGCAGGTCAGGCACCCTTCTCCCATTGCTTCCCCAAACTATGGAACTCCCTCCCCCACTCATCCATCACACCACCTCCTCCCGCATCCTCTCCTCCCTCCTAAGAGACCTTCTCTCTCCTTCCTGCCATTGCACATAACTTCCCATCCCCTCATCCTGCCACTCCCCCTCCTGTTTCATTCACCCCTGTTTTCCAAATCTCATGTTCTTACAGTAGTTACCCTACTCTCTTCCCTTTACTAGTGTTATTACGGGGCCTTCTTGCCTGGCCTTCCATATCAACATCCTTTTCAGTGCTGTAAATATGCCAATTTCAGTCCTTAATGTGTACCATTGTTTCCCTACCAATGTTAGCACCTAAATCTGTATATTCCTAAAATCCAAAGTGTGCTTGTACATGACCTGTATATGACTGTTCAGTTGTACTTCCTGTATTTTTTCTCACGCTTGTATATTGCCTGTTTACTAGTTGTAATTTCCTGTATTTGACTGCTGTTCCCCCTCACCCCTCTCCCCCAGGACGCATCTGGAAATGAGCAGCTCTGCTCAGTATGCCTTTCCTGGTGAAACATTTAAATAAATAAAGCTCTCTTTTTCTTTACTCCTATGCTAGCCTATACCCCTTTTGTATCTCTACGCTCTCTGTCTCTGCTCTCTCTACTGGATTTTCTCCATATTGAGCTATTTTTAAGTTTGCTTGCACGCATGTGCAAGAAACATAGTGCCATCATCTGAGTTTTCGGAGGTGTGTCACCCCCTCTTCCAATTCAGTCAGTGTGTTGGCAGGCGTGGCCCCAGTCTGCCAATGCATGCTGGAGCTGTCTATGACAGCTTCAAAATGCAGTGGCATACAATTGAAAGGGGGAGCTATGCTTCAGTGAGCAGTGATCAGATATCGCCTGCTCATGCGCAGCTCCACCCCACACACACCCATGCATACTGTGTGCTGCCCGCATGCACTGTGTATAGCTGTGAGGGGTGCCCAATCCCCTGTCGGCTGTGCTGTGCTCCCCCAAAGCCTTCCACATGCCACGCTGGGTGCCCACCCCAGCTGCAGCAACCATGGTCAGCCAACGGGGTGCCCAATCTGTCGGCTCCACTGTCCTCACCCCCCCAGAGTACAGGCCCAATGGTGCTATGCTGGGAGCCCACCCCAGTGTGGCAATAGATACTATGGCAGACGGGGGTGCCCAATCCCCCGTCAGCTCCACACCCCCTCCCAGCCATCCTTGTGCCACGCTGGGAGCCCACCCCAGTGTGGCAAACATCCCGCGTCGTCATTTTAAAAAACAAAACTACCTGTAAAGAAAAAATGGTCCCACGCAGTCTCCCTGCTCCCCCCACAACCTTCACCCACCCACTGCACACCCTGCCTCCTCACACCCCCCTCACCCCATACTTACTTCCGGAGTCCGGCGTGACGATCTTCGGTGGACCGGGAACACGTCTGCACTCTTCAAAGCCGACCCCGAACTGAGGAAATGCCGGTAAGCTGTATAATGGGATAGATAGGGGTTTTTCAACTTTGTTGCATATCTCAGGCATTTTTTGGAATTTTTGCACCAAATTTTCAACATGGGGTTTTTGGGACCCCTTCGCATGAATGCTGTCACTGTCATGGCGTTATTGAGTTCAAAGGGTGATTTCGCGGTCACTGTGGCGGAAATCACCTTTCAGGACAATTAATGAAGCGACACTGCCAGTGTTCATAAAATGGGCTCTCAAAGAAGCCTATTTTGAAAATTTGGTGGAAAATTCCAAAAATGACTGTTTTAATGAGCGTTACAGCAGTTCTATGCATGCTCAGAAGTTCGCTGACTTTCAATATTCTCACTTCCAGATTTTCAACATTGCCATTTTACCACACCTTCTTATGAGCAGTATGGCTGTCATTTTTCACATCTCACCCAAAACATGTGTCCGCCCATGTAGCACACAATGGTGCAGTCGGTGTGTGAAATCAATGTACAGGACAAATTAAGAAAATCACAGTGACACTGATCATGAGCAGAGGTCTTAAAATGGCTATGTTGAAAATTTGGTGAAAAAATTCCTAAAAATTACTGTTACGAGCATGCTTTGCGCAGTTCCTATGCACGCTTGTACGTTTGTGAATTTTAAATATTTTCACTCCAGATTTTCAACATTGCCATTTTACCACACCTTCTTATGAGCAGTACAGCTGCCATTTTTCACATCTCACCCAAAACGTGTTTCGCCCATGTAGCGCACAATGGCGCGGTCGATTGTCACGAAATCAATGTACCAGGACAAATTAAGAAAATCACAGTGACACTGTTCATGAGCAGAGGTCTTAAAATATGGCTATGTTGAAAATTTGGTGAAAAATTCCTAAAATGACTGTTTCACGAGCATGCGTGCTGGCGCAGTTCCTGCCGTGACAGTTCGTGGTCTCCCATGTATCTTTCAATATTTTCACTCCAGATTTTCAACATTGCCATTTTACCACACCTCCTTATGAGCAGTACAGCTGTCATTTTTCACATCTCACGCAAAATGTGTTTCTGCCCATGTAGCGTACAATGGCACAGTCGGTGTGTGAAATCATTGTACAGGACAAATTAAGAAAATCACAGTGACACTGTTCATGAGCAGAGGTCTTAAAATGGCTATATTGAAAATTTGGTGAAAAAAATCCAAAAAATGACTTTTACGAGCGTGCATTGTACAGTTCCTACGCACGCTCGTAAGTTCGCGAATTTTCAATATTTTCACTACAGATTTTCAACATTGCCATTTTACCACATCTTCTTATGAGTAGTACAGCTGTCATTTTTCATATCTCACCCAAAACATGTTTCCGCCCATGTAGCGCACAATGGCGCAGTTGGTGTGCGAAATCAATGTACGGGACAAATTAAGAAAATCACAGTGACACTGTTCATGAGCAGAGGTCTTAAATGGCTATGTTGAAAATTTGGTGAAAAATTCTAAAATGACTGTTTTATGAGCCGCATCGCTAAGCAGTTCCACGCGACTGTGAAGTTCAAGAATTCTCAATATTTTCATTTACAGATTTTCAACATTGCCATTTTACCACACCTCCTTATGAGCAGTACAGCTGTCATTTTTCACATCTCACCCAAAATGTGTTTCCACCCATATGGCGCACAATGGCGCAGTCGATAAGCTTAAATCAATGTATGGGACACATTAGAAAATCACAGTGACACTGTTCATGAGCAGAGGTCTTAAAATGGCTATGTTGAAAATTTGGTGAAAAAATTCCTAAAATGACTGTTTTATGAGTCGTTCTATAGTTCCTATGCATGCTCGTAAGTTTGAATTTAATATTTTCACTCCAGATTTTCAACATTGCCATTTTATTACACTTCCTTATGAACAGTACAGCTGCCATTTTCTTATATGGCCCAAAATGTGTTTTCACATGTAGCCTTTTACTGCTGTTGGTGTGCGAAAGCAATGTTTGGGACAGAGTAAGAAAATCACAGTTACACTGTTCATGAGCAGAGGTCTTAAAATGGCTATGTTGAAAATTTGGTGACAAAGTCCATAAAATGACTGTGTTACGAGTGAGCATTGCGCAGTTTCCACGCACCCTCGTAAGTTCATGACTTTGTAATATTTTCAGTCCAGATTTTCACCAGTGGCATTTTTCCACACTTCCTTATGAACAGTACAGCTATCATTTTTCACAACACGGCTGAAGTGTGTTTTCACACTTTCAGCGCAGAGATGCGTGGTCTCTATGGGAAATCATTGTTCAGGACAGATAAAGAAAATCACAGTGACACTGTTCATGATCGGAGGCACCAAAATGCCTGAGTTGACAATCTGCTGTAAAAAATCCCCAACCTAATTATATTACGGGTGTGCGTTGCACAGTTTCTATGTACGCTCGTGACTTCACCATTTTTTTATATTTTTACTGCATATTTGCAACATTGCCATTTTTTATACCTCCCCATGAACAGTACAGCTGTCATTTTTTACATCCTGTTCGGAATGTTTTTGCACCTGTGGTGCTAAATGCCGTAGTCGCTGTGCATAAGCAGCTTTCGGCTAACAAACTGATATTCCCCCTGTTCATGAGGTGGGGTCACACAAAAAAACATGTTGAAAATTTGGAGTGAAAATACCAACGGATACCTGAGGTATTAGGGTTTCCAACCATAACGCCCAACCCTGTAGAGAATGACAGGCATCAGGGATGTGACTTGGGATTCTTGCCTGTAATGCTGATACCATTCCACACCCTGCAGCTAGTGAGAGGCATCGAGGTATTCCTTGGACTCTTCGGCCCCAAAGTTCACCCCATTCTTCTATATCACATCCATCTCACCGTATTTCCTAATGGAATGGGGTGCGCATAAGGGCCAAGGACCCCAAGGAACACCGTGACACTTGTCAGTGTCTGCAGGGTGGGGTGTAGTGAAATGGCGTGGCCATTATGCCTGATGACCCAAAGGCACACCCCAATGCCTGTCACTCTCTGCAGGGTGGTGGTGGGGTTGGCTTCAGTTCAGTACTTCACTGCCATTCCTATTACGCAGCTCTGTAACTTCTACACTACCACTGCCAATGCCAGCAAGCAAACATTTGGCATTAACAAATGCTTGTTCTCTTTACTTTAACAGGTCTGGGAGAACACTGACTCCCTCTCTGGCAAATAAGTATTACTCTACATCTACAATGTGCTATCCTTCCTATTTACTCCTTAAAAACTACAGATCCTTTGTGACCCCTTTCCTATATTTCATTTTACGGGTCCGACGGATATCGCCCATTCAAGATCGGTGGCCCACAGTAGAATGACACCAAAACTGTGAAAGACAAAAAATGACCATTACAGCAAAAGTAGCTGCAATAGTCTGTGGTTCACCAGTGCAGCTTCTCTCGGTGTTTTGCCCTTCCCTGAAACAACTCTGACCTGGAGCTGATTATATTTAAATGTGGGGTGTGTGGGGGACAGAGCCCCCCACATGGAGATTGTGAGGGGCACAGCCCCCTGCAAAAAAATGCTGTGTTTAGTGATGGCACAATACCAAGTGTCGTCATTGTGCCATCGCTGGACAGGATGTCGGCAGATTTACTGTCAATGAAATGTGATGCTTCCCTTCAAGACCCCTACCTCTGGCTCCTTAGTATCCAGGTAAGAGAACCTCTACATATTACCTATTGATGTGGACTATGGTGGGCTCAGGGAGGGTGAGGGAGGGGGGTTGAAAGCACATCCCCCTACTGGTCCTGCTTAGTAACTCCTACACTGTTTTGGAGGAACAGGAAGGCCCCACTCAGGAACCTGAGACTGGGTCCAGGGAGGATCCTCCAGGATGAAGCCCCTGGAAAGGGAGGCAGGGGACCCCGGAGGGGGGGAAGACTATCCTAGTGGGGGACTCTATTGTCCGGGGAGTGGAGTTAGCGACACCTAGCAGAGGAGAGAGGGAGGTCAGGTGCCTCCTAGGAAGTGCTGCATTAAGGGATCAGAAGTGGATCCACAGGATCGTTATGGCAATAGCTGGGAGGGAGCAGCTGGATGTCATTGCCCACCTGGGGACCAATGACCTGGCCAGGAGAAGGGTGGAGTTAGCCATAGCCCAGGAGGATTTCAAGAAGCTGGGGGGAAATCTGAAACAGCACGCTTTGTCTCATTCTCAGAGGTTCTACCTGTCCAGGGCACAGGGAAAGCTAGGGCACTCCACATCCATGCCTTCAACTCCTGGTTGAAGGATTGGTGTGAAAGGGGAGGGTTTGGGCTTTATAGGTGACTGGGGCCTGACCTGGGCAGATGCGAGCTTATATAAGGAGGACAGCCTGCATCTGTCTGAGAAGGGGACCTTGGTCCTTTGTGAGAACTTTAAATGCATCAGCTGTGAAGATTTAAACTGGCAAATGGGGGAGAGGCAGGAGGGTCAGGAGGCTTAGGAACCCCCCATGGGAACATGCAGGAACATAAACTGACTACAGGAACAACTAAAGCAGACAGGGAGGGGTAGACAGGTGAAGAATGTATAACAAGTGATACGGGGGGGTGAGAGCACATAGGAAAGGAAACCAGGGTGGGGGGAAGATGCTGAAGAGGGAGAACAAAAGCAGAGGGAGGGCAGACTGTAAAACATGGAAGGTCATGCTAACAAATGCCCATAGCCTAGAAAATAAGGCTTCAGACCTGAAGGCCTCATTGGCAGATGCAGACCTTGACGTAGCAGCAATAACAGAGCTGTGGTACTCTGCTAATCATGGCTGGGAAGTCAGTGTGCCAGGCTATACACTGTTCAGGAGGGACAGGAAGGGTAAAAAGGGTGGGGGAGTGGCCCTGTACATCAGAGATGGTATAAAGGCTATTGAAGTTCAGGGAAGACAGGGGGAGGCCGAGGTAATGTGGGTCACCCTGGAGCGAGGGAATGGAACAGCAATATGCACAGAGGTGATCTACAGACCTCTGGCACAGAGGGAGGGAGTAGACAGGGAACTAGTGGAGAACATACATGACATGGCAGCTAAAGGCGAAATCCTGCTACTGGGGGATTTCAATATGCCAGACATGGATTGGGCAACCCAGGTGGCTTCTTCAGCCAGAAGCACAGCCATCCTGGAATCGCTGCAGGAGGTTGGACTCAGGCAGCTGGTGCATGAGCCAACCAGGGACAAGTCAGTTCTGGACCTGATATGAACCAATGGGAATGGACCAATGGGAACAGAGTTGAAGAAATACAGGTGGAAGGTCAGTTTGATTCCAGTGACCACCATATGGTGTGGTTCAGCATGGAGACATGGACTCAGTTAAGCCACACAAGGGCAAGAGTAATAGATTTCAAGAGGGCACATTTCACTGAAATGGATAAATGCATACAAGCAGTCCTGGGAAGGGGAGGCATAATAGAGGGGCTGGAAGAACAATGGGAGAAACTGAAAGGAGCCATAATGGATATAACAAACCAATGCTTTAGGATAGTGGCCAAAGGGAAAAGAAGAAGGAAACCAATCTGGTTTTCCAAAGAGGTGGGGGACAAAGTCAGGGCTAGAAGGCTGAATTTCAGGAAACATAAGGGAGGAGGACAGGGAGGTGCCAAAGGGAGGAGGACAGGGAAGTGCACCGTGAATCTCTAAGGGAAGCAAGGAAGGATGTTAGGAGGGTGAAGGCACAGACAGAAGAAGACTTAGCACAGTCTGTAAACAAAGGGGTTAAGGTATTTTATAGGTACATCAGTGAAAGAAGAAACACTGGTGGGGGGGATTGTGAGGCTCAAAGGGGAGAAGGGAGAGTGTAAGGAGGGAGATCTGGACAAGGCAGAAATACTGAACAAATACTTCTGCTCAGTATTTACTAAGGAAGGGGAGGTTCAAGGACCACAGTTGAGTTGCAGAGGCAATGGGGAGGGGGGGGGAGTTGACAACAGTCCATTCACAGTGGAGAGAGTTCTGGAAGAACTCACAAAGCTGAAGGTGGATAAGGCCATGGGGCCAGATGGCATCCACTCGAGGATATTAAAGGAGCTACAAAGGGAATTAGCAGCACCTCTGGCCGTCCTGTACAGAGTCACTCAACACAGGTGTCATTCCAGAGGACTGGAGGAGGGCACATGTAGTCCCACTGCACAAAAGCAGCAGTAGGGAGGAGGCGGGGAGCTGCAGACCAGTTAGCCTCACCTCAGTGGTGGGAAAGATCAAGGAGACACTGCTAAAAGAAAGGATAGTGGCACATATGGAATCCAGTGGTGCTCAGATCTGAGGCAACATGGATTCACAGCAGGAAGATCATGTCAAACGAATCTAATATATTTTTTTTGATTGGGTGACTAGGGAATTAAGTCAGGGAGGGGCTGTAGAAGTCGCCTACCTAGATTTCAGCAAAGCCTTTGACACCATCCCACATAGAAGGCTGAGTAACAAGATGGGTAGTCTGGGCATGGGAGATAAGGTGGTGAACTGCATTAGGAACTGGTTAACAGACAGGAGACAGAGGGTGGTGGTATATGGGGTACAATCTGGGGAGAGGGGGGGTGACCAGTGAGGTACCACAGGGATCAGTACTAGGACCAGTCCTGTTCAATGTCTTCATTAGTGACATTGCAGAGGGGCTGGAAGGAAAGGTCTGCCTGTTTGCAGATAACTCCAAGATCTGCAGCAGGGTGGATACTCCAGAAGTGGTACAGAAAATGAAGAAGGACCTGGAAAAGCTTGAAAGATTGTCAGAGATGTGGCAATTGAGGTTCAGTGCAAAGGAGTGCAAAATAATGCAACTGGGTAGAGGGAATCCTGGGGAGAGTTACAGGTTGGGGAGAGGAGCTGACTGTCACCAAAGAGGAAAGAGACCTAGGGGCTATCATTTCTGATGACCTTAAGCTATCAAAGCAGTACACAAAGGCGGCAGGAAGGGCCAGTGGCATGATGGGGTACATAAGCAGAGATATCACTAGAAGAAGGCAGGAGGTGGTGATGCCATTGTTTAAAACATTAATAAGACCTCACCAGGAGTACTGCATGCAGTTCTGGGGGCCACACCTGTGCAAGGACATAGATAAGGTGAAGACTATCCAGAGAAGGGCAACAAAGATGGTGCACGGCTTGCACCACAAAATATATGAGGAGAGACTAAGGGACATCAATATGTACTCACTGGAGGAGAGGAGACAGTGGGGGACATGATTGAAACTTTCAAGTATCTCAAGGGCATAAACAAAGTACAGGTGGGGGACCTTTCCAGTGTAGAAAAGTACTAGACAGGGGCAATGTGGAGTGGAGGGGATAGATTGAGAGGTAATGTGAGGAAGTTTTTCTATACAGAAAGGGTAGTCGACACTTGGAATAGTCTGCCACAGGAGATAGTGGGGGCAAGCACAGTGCAGAGGTTTAAGCATGCCTAAGACAGGCACAAGGGAAGCTTAAGAGGGGAGGGAGTGATGAAAAGCCATTGATCACATAGGGTCAGTGGCCACATACAATGTATAGGGCCTACGGGCAGACTGGATGGGCCTAGCGGTCCTTATCTGTTGATAATTTCTATATTTCTATGTTTCTATGTCTTGGCCATATTTACCTTTCATTAGCATTTTTATACAGTAAGATTGAGCATCTGTAGTCCATGCTGAGCTAGTAAGCATTTTTCAAATTTTATACAGCTCTGTTACTAGAGTGGAGATGATGGGCCTGATTCTCAAAGACCTGCGTCTAATGAAAGGTTCATGTACCAAACAGATATGGTGCAAGGTGCACCTTGCATCCATGACTGCCCTCTGTGCTATTCATAAAGGCATCCTGCATTGACCTCAGGCTGCCTGCCCCAAACAGGGCTTACACCTGCCCTGCACCCCGCACCCTGCAATGTGCTGCAACATGGCACTAGGGGGACTGAGGCTGACGCAAGCTGCAGCCTGCACTTCAGATATCACCCGGAGGGAGAAATTCTAAGTGCCCTTAGACCAGCCAGGGCTGGCATAAGAACACTTAGACATTCCCCCGGGCAACATGCCTGTGTGCGACATGCCGTGGGCGAAGGTCCACCCCCAAACATCCTGAGTGCAGCCCTGTAGCATGCATTGTGTGGCTCCCATTCTAGTGGCCCAATGACACCCCTCCCTGATCCCCGATGCCACTTTTGTAGTAAGTGGAACCCCCCCCAGTCCTGATGCTGCCCATATCGGGAATGGATCCCCCGATCCCCAATGCTCTCCTGATCAGTGTCTACCACAGTCCCTCCTTATGGCAGTAAAAAGACCCACCCATGCCCCAGCTGGTGGTGCCCACTATTGGCAACTATAGCACTATCTATGAATGAGTGTATATACTATACCGTACACACTCATTTCTGGACAGTGCAGTTGGCACCCAGCCATGGAGGTGAGAGGTGGGTTGTGTGGGGCTCAGGGTAGCAGTCAGGACCGGATACCAGTGGGGGTGGGCACCACCAGCTGGGGCATAGGGTGGCACTGTACCACCATACAGTTGGACTGCGGTAGACACCGTTGGGCCAGGCATCGGGGTTCAGGGGCTCCTATTCCAATATAGGTGGCATTGGGGAAGGGGGATTCCTACCTAGTGTTATGGCGGCATCGGGGATCATGGTGGGGGATCACTGGATCACCAGGGTAGGTTCACAAGCCCAGTACCCTGAGGGATAGCGGACCTGTGTTTGTCCCAGGTGGCTGAGGGTGGAACCATGCGGTGCACTAGGTGTATGCTGTAGGGTTCCGGGTGACGCAAGTGTGGGGACTTTGCCGCCGGGACCCCTTCTGTACCTGAATCAGGTGCAGGTCCCTGGCACACCGGGCATCAGTGCAAGCTGCTGTTTGCTGCAGCTTGCAGCAGATGCAGGCCCCTTTGAGACTCAGGCCCTATAAATCCATACTGCTTTACTGGTAGAAATCTTTTGTGTTTAGCTGGACTTCATTTTTAACAAAGAAATATAATCAAAATTTACACACCAAATTATTGCAAATTGTTTCTTCATTAGCTTTCTGAGTAAAGCTTTATTGTGAAATAAGCATGAAGTAATGCAGAAAAATGAGTGGCATTCTGTGCGTGAGGTGTAACACAGATACTGCCTCTCCATGTTCTACTCACACATCACAGTAATACAATAAATTTAAAAAAAATCCTTACTCATCATACCAATTCCCAGCCAGCCATTGCTGACTATAGCCAACTTTTGTTTTTTAACGGACTTTGTGGCTCTGTTTCAATTAACCCTTTGCTACGGCTCAGTTTTCAGCCAGGAACGTGCTGTCCACCAAAGTCCCCCTCAGAGGGTCGGCCACTCATCCTGCCCCCCCCCCCGAAAGATGCACAGTTGCAAGGACAGTGGTGCCTCCTGATGCTTCCTCCTTGACAATGTCACCCATAATGTCGCAAATTGAATTTCTGTTGGGTCCATAGACTTAAAAGGGGTTGGATATCTATGGTTGTGTCATGCTGGCATGCAAACACCTTATGACATCAGGCACTGGCTGTAGGAGAAGAGGGCAGGTCACTGAGCCCCATTACCAAGGGCTTTATGAGTGAGGAGTTGCAATCCAGGAGGAGGCAGCCTGCAACCAAGCCAGACCCCATGTCCTGTGGTCCATGACAATGCAGCCTGTATCATCTGAGATCCATCAGCTGGGATCATCAATCAGGCATGTAATTTTGTAGGTTTTAGCAGGAGCAGCTAGGGAGGGAGGTATTGGGTATATCAGCATTTTGGCCCAATGAGACATAGTCTATTCTAACACTGGCAGCAATGGAAGTGGAGGGGGGGCATTGCTGAATGCACTATGTGCACTTTGACTGGACGGTTGCTGCCAGATGGTTGGGACAGCAGCTGTTCATACTGGGTTTGTGTACAGGGGCAGGGTCTTGCTAACAGATGTGCGGGTATATAGGTATACATACTACTCTTTTACATAAGAAGGGCTGCAGAGCTCACACAGAATGCAAGCCAACACACCAGCTTGTACATGTAAGCTGCACGGCGAATTGGCAAACCGCCAAGCAGGCAGTTTTGTTTTGTACTTCACTCCACTGGTCCCCCTCTTCCTTTATAAACCTCGGGAGCTGGCAGGAGCATGCAGAAGCTCCACACCGGACCGAGAACTGGCGAGGCAAGTGGTTGGGCGGTGGCAAGGAAAGCCCCACACATGGGGGGGTTACATAGTATAGTATATTGTATCAGACTAATTTTGCTTAGATGTAGGCTGACATCATCTGTTACTATGAATCCCTGAATCCTCTGCAGGTGATATCAGAGCAGCAGGCAACAGTGAGAAGGTTCAATAGCTTGCTTTGCATCTTACGGTTTAGTGAAGTTCTGCTCTTCTGTTTGTTGATTCCACTGTTGTCCATGGGCTATGCACAGTTACAAAGGACCGTACTTAGTCCCTGGAGACAAGCAGTCCCAGAAAACATCTGATCAGAGACTCTAAACACTGCTGCCTACCGCTCTGATGTCAGGTGCAGAGGATTCTGAGATTTTCAGTAAAAGCTAGCCTACAACTAAGCAACATTAGTCTGATATAAATCTACTATGCTACTGTAAACAGTAAGC
This sequence comes from Neoceratodus forsteri, assembly GCA_016271365.2. Taxonomy (NCBI): domain Eukaryota; kingdom Metazoa; phylum Chordata; order Ceratodontiformes; family Ceratodontidae; genus Neoceratodus; species Neoceratodus forsteri. The sequence goes on from CM057453.1 coordinate 89,732,796, forward strand.
AAATCAAAATGTTTTTTTCACATTGGGATAAGCTCCACATATGAGTGTGGGGTTATTTGTGCTGACTGTTCCCCCTTAAAAAAAGCCAATAGAAACCGTGTTTAACATCTCATCTGAAGGATGGTACATCCCCACAGTACAGCATCCCCATAACACTACACTCAGGTGCCAGCATTTATAGTGAGTCCAGTCCCGCTGTGGGAATAGAACCCATGACCAACTGGCACAGAGGCAGTCAAACTACCAACTATGCCATGCTGACACTGGTAACCTGGCACTATTGGTCACAGGCAATGCAGCTTACAACTGAATAAACCTTTGTTAGAATTGTAGCTAATTTCATTCGCCAGTGTCATTGTACCATCAACTATTGCTATATTTGTGATGTATTGTTTTGTAACTATTTATATAAATATATATTTTATAATTTTATGCTTACTATGCTTGTATTGTTTACTGTGTCACTCTTTCAAACATACAAGTTTCTGCACAGTCAGCCTGGTTAAAAATGCAAATAAAACATCAGTGATAACATTTATTTTCATCTATTTATGCTCCCTCTGGCTCTGGCTTGCCCCTTCTACTCGCTGTTCCTCAGCCCCATCACCTGCCGTCCCTGGATACTTATCTTTGCTTTTTGAACCACTTGTCTTGCTCCCCATGGTAGGATCATTGGGGTTCTTGCAAGAATCTGCAAGCTTCCTGCACTGCAAAGGCAGATACCACGGCTAGCAGAGTAGGGCGTGCAGGAGGAGCACAGATTTATCCTGCATGATCTGTTTTCTTTTTTTTTTTCATTTTCTTCACCATCCCATAGGGACACCATTAGTGAGGGGCTGCTTGTCATGGTCATGTTGTGTGTGCTCCCATGAATGTCAGGCGGCATACCCAACTACCTCAGAGGTTCCAGCTTGCACCCCCATGTGTGGTCACCGAGGTGGCAGGAGCATAGAGAAGCTTACTATCTTCCTTCCTGAAAGGAGAGGATCTGCTGGGAAACTCAGTCCTCTTCTGTCAGTTGGCTCCTAATGACCAAGGCTCAGCCTCAAACCCAGCACCATGAGTAGTCCTACCACAGCAGTGGCAGGCCAGGTCCACTAGATTAAATTTAACTGCACATCCAGTGCCCAATTTTAAAAGCCCTTCCAAGATCAGTGCATCTTGCACTAAAACCCCAACTGCAGCACCCTCAGGTGTGCCAGAAACCCTGTGCCTCATTTTGTAAAACTCTGGATCCTGGCACCAAACTCCTCAAGTTTGTTGCAAGCCATCCTCTGTGCTGCACAATGGGTGCACAGGAAGGGAATGCCACAAGCTGCGGCAACTGTCAGGTAGCAGTGGTGGCCATGGTAGTGACCTGCCAGTCATGCATCAAATGGCTGGAAGGGCATCTGGGGGGCTGGTTGGGGCAGCATGGGTGTGGTCAGTGGCAAGGGACCCTGAACCAAAAAGGCACAGCATTCTCTGTGCCAGCGACTGGGGAGGGGCATCATGTGACTGACAGCATGGGGGATCCCTGGATGCCACCAGCCACATCTCCACTACTGCCTAGATACTTGGCCTTGTGCAGGAGGGCTACAGACATCTGCTGGCAGTGGCCACAACAGGGGCACAGACTACCTTCCACCCTGTCATGGCCCTTAGAATTGCACATGGGCTGTTAGACCATCTCCTGTCTGGTTTAACTGCAGCAGCCCTTGTGGACATTGAGGGGGGTTCTAGAATGGTGGTTAAGGGGATGTGGCAGCCCAGACATTGCACAAGACCCCTACAACTGTGGCACACCAGTGCAGTGGGTGCAAGGATGGCACAAGGTGGTCTGGCACATGTGGCTCTGGGGCTGCCGCAAGCCATCTCTCAAAATCCCAAGTGCCACAGAGTGTGACACAAGGTGCCCATAGTGTCAATTTCTTTCGATACAAGGCCCTTGCATCACTCACAGCCCTTTGAAAATCTGGCCCCGTTTTAATTTTTTTCAAAGTGAAGCACTTAGAGATGCAAGTTGTATGAAAGATGATCCACTGACTAAATTGTATTATGTTGTGTTATAGTACAGTATATGGTCAAGTGTTATGTATGGTTTTCCATATACTCAAAATCTTTGCTGTGCATGGGCAAAAGATTCTTTTTTTTTTTTGTTATTCAATTTACTTTATTAGCACATTAATTTTAGTGCCAATCTATTCGGTCAGACAGTTACAAGTCAAACAAGACATTGTCAAGAGTACATAGTAATATAAACTGTCTCGTCAAGACGAGAACCACAGAAAATTGAGATGACACTGAGTCAAATATCCTAATTAATTTTACCCACCAACACACCCCTCCCCACCATCCCCTTCCCCAGCAGCATTTACAATCAAATTCAGACATTATAAAGCACTCATTATAGTAAAGAAGCAAGTACACTGAGAGTACGCCAAGCCACGGAATTTCACCCACGGCCAAGAAGATTAAGCTTGCCAACTGATTAGGACTGCATCCAACAGGCCCCATTTGGAGCCAAAGGATTGGATCCTGTTATTCATTCTGGCTATATGATATTCTAACTGTAACGCCATTATGATTTCCTTATACCATTCTGGGATTGGTGGAGTGGAAGCATCCTTCCAGTGTCTTAGGATAACCGCTTTGGCCGTAGTCGATATGATAGCCATGTATAGTTTCCTTTGTCTAATCTCACCTCTAAGGAAACTATTTAACAGACAAATCTCTGGTGTAAAAAAGAGCTCCAGACCCAATATTGATGGTAATGAGGTGCAAATTGCCCTCCAGAAGGGCTGGATCATGTCACAATCCCACAATAAATGGTACAGGTCACCTTCTTTAATTGCACACCTGTTGCAAATAGGTGATGACAATTTACCCATCTTATGCAGTCTGACTGGGGTATAGTATAGTATAGATTATGTATAATATTAAATTGCTGTAGCTTGTATCTATCCTGCCTAATGTATTTATGGTTATTGACCCATATCTGTTCCCATTCCCCGCTATCTACTACCATCCGTAGCCTTTGCTTCCAGTATGAACTAACATTAACGGGTAGGCCAATGGGCAAAAGATTCTGTAGGCATTTCAAAGGACATACAAAAGTTGTTGTACACAGTCCAAAGGTCATACAAAGTTGTTGGGCACAGTTCAAAGGTCACAACAAGTTGCTGTGTATGGCAATCTTCTGTGAAGCACCCTCCCATTGACATAATGTATCTGTATAACAGTTATCGACTATGAAGGATGAAAGGTAGTTGAAAGCGCGAAGCCCCCTCCATTGACATAATTTATCTGTAAAATAGTTACTAACTATGAGGAGTCAGTGGCAAGGGACCCCTGTCCCCGCACCACTGTCCACCGTAATTGTAATCTTATGAAGTGTACTGTATTGTATTAATGCCCAGGATCACCTTGAAAATGAGCTTGCTCAATGGTGTTTATGCCTGGTTAAATAAAGTGATTGATTGATTGATTGATGAGGGAAGAAAGTTGCATGGGAGTGGAGCAGATGGGTCTCACTACTGTATATACATTGAAATTTTCACTTTTGGTACACAGGGAAATAATGTACTTTAAAAAAAATAGAAAAGTAAAACATGGGCAGCTATACTTATCTCTGTTTTGTTTCCATCTTGGAGCTGAGATGACATCATGGACCTCTCGAGCTTTGCCCTCAAGGTCAATATGATTTCATCTCAACCCCTTGAAGGAAACACAAACTTGTTGTGTATGGTTGCCCATGTATTATTCTATATATTCGTATTGAAAGGTTTCTGAATAAAAAGGCAGCCCATGGGCCACTCAGTGGCCCATGCACTACTGTGCAAGTGACCCAGCTTTGGGAGAGAACCTGGAATGCTGGCAATTAGCTGGCCTGCTGGGACTAGTGCTTCCCAAAGCTGCAGGATTAAGCCTGGGGAGGGTTGGTGACATACAGTATTTTGATGCAACAGCATCTCCCAAAAGCAGGCAAGGGAGCTTGCTCTTCCATTTGAGGAACATTGCCTGCATGCAAGATGCCAACGTCCTGCATTCTGCTTAGCATAGAGGAAGGAGTAAGAGTCAATGGAAAGAAATGTGGAATGATAATGGCAGCTATTAAGATGACAGCACTGTTAATCCCAGAGCATTATTTGCATTTTTTGTCTTTGTAATGTAAAACATTCAAAACTGCTCATTTGTATTTGATTCCTGCGGCATATACAGCAACTTGTGAGCAATATTGGTCCATACGCTATGTATTTTTTTATTTGAAAAGGCAAGAATACAGTTGAAATGTATAGAAAGGTGCAAATATTGAGTATGGTTTATATTAAATGCTGAGGTAGAAAAACTGTCTATTTTGCATTAAAGAGGTATGACATCTCATCAAAATGAAATATTGTAATTGAGGGTGGTCCACTCACAAGATGTCCAGATGCAGGTTTCCTTACAGGCCTGTCAAATACTAAGGGCAGATCTTGCTTCAAATAATTACTTTGCCCTTGCATGGATCTTCCACACTGCATGCAGTCTTACATGGTCTAGTCCACAATATCAGCATTGTCAATAATGTTCTAACCAAAGTATTTACATGGTATCTTTATTTCATAATGACATCTGTAACCAGTTGTATGATGACATGGATTCTTTCTTTCACAGCATGCTTTAATGCTGACAGTAACAATTGCTGTTATCCATGTTTACAATGATTTTTTTTTCGACTTTATTTCCTCCTGTCACGGCTTGGGGAAACTCTCTCAAGCATCCTTTCCCTGTGCCTGTCTGCCTGAGATCTGCTGTGGTCTTGTGCCCTTCTCTCTCCCCACCCCGCTGCCAGCACCCCCGGTTTGACCTGCCCAGGAAGGGGAGCCCGATCACTTACTTGGGCTCCTTAAGAGACAGACTCTGGAAAGCGGGTGGGGCCCGGGTGGAGGATCGATGAGGCTCAGCCCAGTCAGAACAGGCACTGGGCATGGAGGAATGGTGCCATCGCCAATCCCCACAAACCAGGTGTTTCCTCTTTTCTGTCCTTCCCCACCCTCCCTTGCATGTGCACCCCCCGATGCTTGGTGCACGGCAACCATGCCAGCATCAGGCACACTGTAACATGCTGCCTATACTTCTGCAGCACCTCCGGTCTCCACCAGGAGTCGCCGGAGCACCGGACTTCCCAGTACCCTTCCCCCTGGGATGGGAGAGCTGCCCACCGGGCGCTCTATCTGATCCCTCCCCTGCCAACCCCCCATGCCCAAGCTTGCTCCTGAACTCGGGTCACCAGTATGGCACAAGGTGTGGTGTCCAGCGCCTCAACCCTCAGCGCCACCAGGCCGGATCATGTTTACAATGATTTAGTACAGCAGTATGTAATTTGCCTAAATTATCATAAAAAGAATATAGTCCTGTGTACTAATTATATAATATACATTTTGAACTCCATTTTATTTATTTATTTAGTTTTTGTTTACCGGGTAAGGTGTCGTAGCCACAAACTATGACTATTTTCAGACACGACCAGGGAGGTTACAATACAAAATTGGCAGACAAAACAAATAAGAGGTATATTTCTGAGGTAAGCAACCATACAAGGAAAAATCTACACTATGTTCTGTGACATAAACAGTCTTGCTAATATGACAGTGACAATGGCAGAAAAATACACAATAATACAAAACATAATAAGCATACAATCATAGTGCAGTAGAGTTTTAACACATAATCCATGGTAAGTGCTACATATAATAGTAACAAGGGGTCAGAACAAAATTGAAACGTGAATAATGTCTATGTAATTTATTTTCTTATCAGAAAAAAAGCACTTGGCAACTCTCTCTAATGCTGACATTAACATGAACATAAAAATAAATAACTGTCTTTATGATTTATACCTCCTAGTATTTTGTTTCCGTTTTTAGGTTAAGTTTATTGTGATACACATTTTAACTGACAACTTTCCTGATCTTATAAAACCCAAGTGAGTGGTCTTGTAAGTAGTAACATTTCAGCAAACATTTTTCTTGTGGAATACATCTTAAAATGTGTTCTCAGACTCCTAAGCTTGTAGGAGACTTAACTTTTTAACACACATAACCCCTGCTCTGATAAGCAAGTATGAGGTGAAGTTTTTTTTTTTTAAAACATACAAACTGCTAATTCGCTTTAAAAAAATGCACACATTGCCAGGGTAGGCAATAGGCATCACATCTCTAGAAATAAATCAGCACTAGGGCTTTCCTAAAGAACATCTGTTATAAAGGGATTTCAGAATTGCTAGAATCAAGCATACTCAAGAAAAACATTAGTTGACATGACTTGCAGCATGTGGCTTGAAAACAGAAATACTGTATGGTAAGAAGAAAATACTATATTTTAAGGACATGACCTCATTTTAGCATGTTATTATTGTCCCATGGCTCACACTGATAGAGGAAAATATGACCTTACATGGCCTAACAAAGTGATTTCTTTTTGTGTGGCATCTAGGGCTTTTTGAGTCCAGACTTATGCTCATTAAGTCCTGCATAACATAGAGAGGCAAAGCAATGATTATCTACCTAGATGAACAATGACTGCTCCCTATTTATTTGGGACAGTTTAGATTATCCGTTTAGAAAGATCCTGATAAATTACTTCTTCTAAATCTGGTATGACATCTTTGGAAGTCCTCTGTTAACCCTTATCTCCAATTAGCTTAAGCACTTTAAACATTCGCTTAAGCCCATTACAAATCTGCTTAAGTCCAGAAGTAGTCTGTCTTTTGCCAGGTGGTTAGTCTCCATCTATGGATGAGACTGGATCGACAAAGCAGATCAGCAGGAAGTTAATGAAATAAATGAACCCCCATTAATCGTTTCTCAAACTGTAAGCTACTGTAATAAAGGCATAAGGTGTAGATCTTCAGTTTACCAAGTTACAGTACATGGTATACAGGCAAAATGAATGGAGCAGGTATCGCATCCTTGCTGTTTATCTTGCTGTTGTTTTATAACCATTGAATTATTTTTGTCATTCTATTTCCAATGTGATGAACACTGTAAAGAGAAGGCATTGGACTGCAGCAGGCAATAACATTTGAAAACAGCAAGTGATTCACACCAAACTTCATAAGTCACAAGCCCAGGGCTGAGACAGTTGTTTTCTTTTAATATTTGAAGTGAGTTATTTTTTTCATAGATCTCAGTCCCTGTGTGTATTCTGTTTATACTGTTTTTAAAAATGTTTTATGTGAAGCAAAGAGAAAAGATACAGAGATGTCTTTATAAGCAGACTAATGGCTTCAAGCAATTTTAACTGTTGAGGTTCACAACTCTAAATGCATGTTCCTAGTCTTCAGTGAATATTCAAATTAAAGCAATGAGAGAAGGTTATAGTGCCATGATAACATCTTTGGTTTTAGGCCAGCCCAGTGGTGCTGAGGGTTGAGGTGCTGGACACCACACCTCATGCCACACTGGTGACCCGGGTTCAGGAGTGACTTGGGCCGCTGGGGGTCAGCAGGGGATGGAGAGGATTGAGCATCCAGAGGACTGCTCTCCTCTCCCGGGGGTGGGTTGTGGGTCTTACTCACTCTATAGTGGCCCACGATGGAGATCGGTGACACTACAGGGAGCAATGCTGTAGGGGTGGAGCATCGGTGGATGTCGGCACTAAGTGTGCAGATGTCATTGCATGACTGCACTCAAGGGGGAAAGCACACTGAAGAAAATCCCCGGCATGCAGGGAGGCAACTGTGACCTCAGCAGACTATTTCCCGCATACCCATTGCTGGACTTCCCCCAACCAGCTCCCCTGAGCCCTTCCCCTCTCCTGGCTGTCTAAATTTAAGAAAGGTCACCCAGGTAGGTGTATGGGTGGTCCTGCCCTGGGGGGCTTAGATACAGGGAGGCCAGTTGGGTCTGATGGGTAGGAGTGAGGTGTCTCTGTGTCTGACTCCCTCGTAGGGGGAGTTTCAGGTGGGCAGTAGGTGCCTAGGTCAGGTGAGGTTCACTCGAGAGATGCCCTGAGGTTATCGATGTAGAAATAAAATTGACAAAAAAAAAATCTCTGGTTTTGCATCAACCACAGTGAAGCTGTTCACTTATCAGATTGCAAAATAATTAAGGGATATCTAAATGTCCCAACATGTTATTATTAAAGAAGGTGATTTAAAGCACTGTTCATATAATATTGAACATTTAGGACATACATCTTGTTATACTTATCATCCTTTTTTCTTGTCTTGTAAGTTGCCCTTACTTTCCAAATTCAAATTTGCTTAAGCATTTTTTGTTATATTTGAAATCAATCTTTTCCCAAGCTTGATGTGCCCTATAGGGACCGAGTATTTAGCCTTCCTTGCTTTTTGGGAGATCATTAAGACAAGAGATGTGGTGTACATAGCCACCTCCAAAACCACCCTAGTAAGATTGTGTCCACTCTTTCACTCTTTCTGTGGCTTTGCCCTTGGCTGGGTGCTGTACACTAATCACTACACCCTTTGATCCTCCCTCTCTCTATCCTCTCTTACAGACAGATAACTTCCCCACTACATTAACTTCATATCGGCTTACCAGTGTGGTTTACTCCATGCTATGTTACCTCTTTCAGGTTCTTTTCCTTTCACTCCTCTCTCTCCCTCCATTCCTTTGTTCCCCACTTCTTCCCTCTGCAGTCTTTTATGATTCTGCTTAGAAAGACATCTGCCTTCACATGTCAGCTCCCACAGCTTTGGTCTAGCCTCCCACTCTATGTGCTCTGTTTCTACCCTTTCTGGCCCAAAAGCTCTCCTCCAGGCCACAACTCTCATGTCTACATCTGCACTTCATCCACCCTCTCCCTTCTACTTCTCCTCTCCCATCTTTTTTCTCTCAATCTCCTTCTCCCCTTTCTTCCTTTGTGAACTCATCTCACTTCTTTCCTGTAGTTTGACTCCGGCTTCTCCCTGCTTCTAGTGGTGTTTCTTCACAATTTTCTTTTATCTGGCTGGTTTGTTCTGACAAATATCCTCTTCTATCCCCAAGCTGCTCTGTTCTCTATGCTGCCTTTTGGCTATGCATTTGCTCAAGTGTCATGACTTGCACTGTAAAATATAGTTGGATTCATTTGTACTGTTTTACCTACAGTAACTGAATGTGGTAGACAGACTTGATGGGCTTTTGTTCTCTCTTGTCTATCTTATGCTCATATGTGATATCAGCATCTGTCAGTTATTGCATAGTGCTGAACTGCCTGATTCTATATCTTGTTCTCTTTCTCTAGGACACTGCTGGAAATGTGTCGTCCTTGGTCAGCAGACCTTTCCTGGTAAAACTCTTTTCAATAAAATATATAGAGAATAATGGATATGCAAGTGTGTGTGTTATGAATATTTTTTTCACACCCGAGGTGTGTGATGACCACATAAACCTTGAAAGCAAAGCTCGAGAGGTTTATGTAGTTGTCACACACCGAGGGTGTAGAAAAAAAATTCATAGGCACACACTTACCTATCTTTTATTTTTTATAATTACTGATGACTCCCTTTAATAACCTGAACCCTGGTGTAGAACAACGTGCAAAACACTGTTTTTCTAAGTTCAAAATTTGTTTTATTTTACATTCATATTAGAGTTAACATTTTTTGAAGTGAGTCTGTTATACTTTTTAAATGTTGCAACTTTCAGAATGATGAACATGCTGTATGATGAGATTGAAATCATTTAAATACCAGTTGTAACATCCTTCTGAAGTCCAGTGAAGTAACATGCAGAATCCGGTAACAATGTCAGTAAAATGACAGTGAGAGTAAAACTAAACTAAACATTGAATTAATTGCCATAGAAATATTGCATTTTGCTGATATAATTGTTTCAATCGTGGTTTTCCTGATGCGCCAAGAAGGAAGTGTTACTGTGTCAATTAAGATCTTCCAGTTGCTGTGGTGACCTAGGAGCTGTGTTCAAATTGTGAAAGTTGGCAGTTTTTCTGTTAGGTAGAATTCAAGAAATTGGAAAACTGAGGGCTTTTGGGGCTTTTTTGTTAGGGAGATGTGCTGCAGAAGATACAGAATGAACGAAGCCTGCTTCAGTGAAGGTAGCGGTGGTAAGTAGAAGTCTTTGCAAGTGGAAGTGATTGTTTTGTCACTCGGACTGTCTCGAACGCAGCTACCGCTTGAGAGATGTGACAGCGAATGTGGATGTTTTGAGACCCCATAATAACTCAATTTCAGGTTCTTACCGTGTTTTTGCTGAGACTGAATTCAGGTTATTAAAGGGGTCACCAGTAATTATAAATAACTAAATAATGGTTTGTCTCATTACGTACTTGTACCCCAAGTTTGTCATCCATATTCTCAGCTGTTCTTGAACAAATGTTATTTAACATCACTTTTCCTGCGACGAAGATGAGCTAGCGTGTAACTGAAACAGATCCATGGCCATTTGGGACACTGGAGACCTCTAGACTAATTTCAGGCCACAGAATACAAATCCTCACCTGGAGAATATAAAATAAAATTAGTCTGAGAGGAACTAAGATGGCCACAGAGATGCTAGTTCTTATTTAAGCTCTCACAAATGAACAACTGCTAACTTCAAATATCTTGACTTTGGAGAATTAGAACACTTACCAAACCTACTTGACAGAAATGCATAAGACAATGTTTTCATCCTCATAAGAAGAATACACATCTCCTAGGATCAGACCCCTGGGAAAGTACTGCAGGTTTGTTACTAGTGCAAAGGAAGAGGGGAAAAACTATAGTACACTTAGGTTCACAGTCATGCACCAATTGCCACCCTGCTAAAACCCATGGGTTAACCAAAATGCCTAAAGCCTTTGAGTTCTGAGCATATTTAACACTGGCAGCAATCATCCAGATAGAAAAGTAGCAGCTTTCCTGTCTCAGTAACTACACCATTCCCTGGCAGAGGAACTTTTGGCCACCCTCACAATTGAATCAAATTTTGCATATCATGCTGAAAATCTGCTGCAAGCAACTTCAAACACAATTGAGATTACAAACTCATTCTTTAGCATGACAACCCCCAAAAGTATGGTTTCAGGGGGAAGCATGCCTGGGAGTCACTGGGAGAGTCCCTTGAAAAGCTTTTGCTGTGTAGTCTGGACTGAGACTTTGACCTGAAGTTTCACACCATATATGATAAAGTCAATTACTTACAAAGAGATGCAACAACCAAACAGGACAAAAATCAAACTATGGAAAAACAGGCAGCCCAAAACACAAAATCTGTCTCTGCATTCTCAGGTAAAATAATCATAACTGTAGCCAAAGATGCCAACCTTAACAAAGAAAACTTTGCAGTCAACAGAATAAAAGAACACTTAGATAATCAGGCTCATCACAAAAGTCTGAGGTGGATGGGATTGCCTAATTTATTCGATTCAGAGTTTGAGTGTCCAAGACATGATAAAATATATTTCTCTAAATGTTTATTACCTTTCAGAGGATAACTCTCCTTTTAAGACTGAAGTTTATAGAGGGACCAAAAAGAGAAATGCCATTAGTACTGATGATTCTACAACATTTTCTGAATATAAATCTATGATTGTGCTTTTTTTAACATTTGAATCAGATCATGACCTGATTATTTGACTTTCAAGAATAAAAGGAATTTTGATCTGTAAGACTCAAAAGTTTTTCATTTTCCCAGACATTGCCTCTATGATTCAATACTTTCTTACCCTCAGACAAGAACTGCTGGAAATGGGGGCAGAATTTCAATTGATGGTTCCAGCTACACTCTGGATAAAATGTAAAGGCACGTAGTATTTGTTTTCCTTTTTTGATGTTGACCAAAAGACAGTGCTTATAAAGGCATAGCACAAGAAACAATCCCGCAGAAGTGAGGATGCTGAATCGCTAACTATTAGAGGAGGGCATAATCGTAATGACAGCAAACTTAAAACAGGTCGTAGGAACTATGTTTATGATTACTAAAACTGAGCAGCTTTTTCTTTTTCTCTTCCAAGTAGAGATGATTTTTTCTAAAAGAAAATAGTTTAAAGTCCAATAAATATTTTAGTTTTCAATTCATTATTAGCCTGGTTCCATATTATTCAGGCTAAGGAATTGCTATCTCTAAAAAGATAACCATTAGCCTTGCAGGTAGAGTATCAGGAATTTTGCTTTATTTATTTAGTTTTTGTTGACCGGGTAAGTGCACTAGACAAATCCTGCCTATTTTCAGGCACAACCCGGGGGAGGGGTACAGATGAATGTCAACTGACCTTGAATCAGATTAAGCTGTTGGTGGTATTTTTAGTGAATGAGGGAAATTTGGCCAGGACACCTGGAAAATTCCCTTACTCTTTTCGATAAGTGCCATGGGATCTTTAACATCCACCTGAACTACCACCAATCCAGGCAGATGGGACCTCGGTTTAACGTCTCATCCAAAAGATGGCACCTCAGAAGTGCAGCACCCCTCTCATGCTGCACTACAGTGTCAGTACTGGGATATTAACCCAGGTGCCAGATGTGGGAACTGAACCCACATCCCTCTGATCTCCCGGCCTCAGAGGCAAGTGTGCTACCTACTGAGCCACTGACACTGACTATACAGTCTAGTGTATAAATATTTAAGGCACTACCAGTGGATTGTGTGTGTTGATGGATTTAGTACAATTAGACCTGAATACTGAATGTTAAACAGAGACACTGGCTCCTACCTTTCCTTTAGTAGGATTCATTTTGTTTTATCTTAGTTCTTCTCCATGCTTTGGACTAACTCTCTTTATATATATATATGCTTAAAAATACTTATTGGAATAGTAAGTGTGTTTCAGTATTGCTGTATATAAAAAGTTTTTAAAAAACTCAATAAAATAGAAGTACAGAAAGTAGAAATAAAATGGGTTATCATATACATGCATTAGGAAAAACTGAATAGCAGGGATCGACATCAAGGGTTGAAAAAGAGTTCATAATGAAGCATATGAAAATTGTTCAGCATGAACTGCTGCTTTAAATTAATATCACTGATGTACATTTCCATCAAAGGACTCTGATCACATTATAGGATCACAAAAGCAAAGCTTGAGAGGTCCCTGGTGTCATCAGAAGCCCAAGATGGAAACACAGCTGAGTTGTGCATGGCTGTCCATGAGTTATTTTGTAAAGTATGTGATCTGAAACAAAACAAAACATAAAATAATACTGCTTTTTTACCTCCAAAGAAATATTTGGTTTTAATTTATCATTTGAAAAAACAGAAACCCACCCTCACCCACCTGCTGAAAACTCACCCAGGTCAGTGTTGATTTATGCTTTTTAAAACAATGAAACAACATAAGATTTTGTATTAGGGTCAATCTGGGTTCTGTATGTGAGGGGAAAATGAAAGTAAAACAGCAGGTGGCACAAGGTTCCATTCTAATTTAAAAAAAAATCTTGAACCACAAAAGTGTAGAACACTATGATCTATGAACTGTGAAACAACAGCTTTTAACTTAGGACAGAAATCCATGCATACAAAAAGGGAACCATAAACAATAAGGTACAGAAAGTCTAGGTTTTTACAATTGGGTCATTACCTTTTGGTGGCTCTTCTTTATGGTTTAGACCTTTTAATCCCCACCAAGGACTCCATATTCCCTCGAGTGTGCTTACTATAGACTAGCGTGATCTGCCCTACCATAAGAAGATTTATGCTGACATCCTTTAACAGCTGTACTCTGTTCAGAGATACCATAATCTGATTCTTGATAAACTTCTCCAATGTCTTCTAGCAGTCAAGGTCACACAAGCCTATTTTGCAGTTATAGTACATGGGTAATACTGTATCTTCTTCCTTCTTTCAATGGAAGGTTTCCATTTGCCTTCCCAGGTCTCACGCAGTACAAACAGAAGCATAAATATTGCATGAAACAGTGCATTGAAAAAGTGCAGAATTTCAAGTTCAACCATAATTGTTTTGTCCTTTCTAAACACTTTCCAATGTGGGGAGCCAGGGATGTATACAGGTTAGATAGAAGCACAGAATGTGATGACAGGAAAATGTCCCATCTGTACATCTAGTCTGATAACGAAGCATATAAACATTTTTTTCAGTATGAACTGTTATTTTAAACTAAGGAAGAATGTTTCCTAGTCATGCTGAGTACAGTGCTTGATCTGAATAGTTTTAATAGTGTTTCATCAGGTTTGAATAAAGTAAACAAAACATCTTGTTTCTTAAACTTTGTGCTCCTAACCTTAAAATGGTTACTATGCCATTGCATGATGACACAAGTGGAGCGAGAAGCAAAAGGATAAAAAGTAATATGGTAATGAATTCCAGTGGGTAATATTTGCAACTGACTAGGCTTTGCCCTTCTGCTATTTGCAGGTTAGAACAGGTAACTGCAAGTATAATTCTGGAAAAATGTAAGGACTGTAACAGGATATAATGTCACAGAGGATTGCAGAGGTACAGGGGACAAGTTCATTCAGGGTGTCATCACAATTCCAACCTGAAAGTCAATACTCCAGTCCCCATACATACAGTCAGTGTAGTTCATGGAGTACAAGTATTACATGCACTAGATATCCTAGCTTATGCCAAAATCCTAGTTATTGCATACTGTACCATCTGCCAATGGATAATCAGACTTGCTACTGTAGTAAACCCAAATAAAGTGTATACCAGTGGTGCACACCTATAATAGTGATTAGATGATCATTTCTTTATTGGTCTGTTTCAAATCAATACACATCCTAAATGAAAATTTAGCTAAAAAAACGTTTTTTCTTAATATGTCTCAGAGTCCCTTCAACTGAGCTTTTCTATCAGATTGTGGTACAGAGAAAACACTCAAAGCTTACCTTAGCTGGACCTCTGTGTGATGTGCTAACTAGAACAAATGTTCTATTATCCATTATTTTAGTCAAAGACCCAGATTCAAAAAGCTGATCGTACTGAATATAATATCATCACATCTAGGAAAACAAGCAAATGAGGCTGATGAGGAAACCAAAAATTCATTTACTTTACACACATTGTTTAAAGCTACACTGTTTGCAGTGATATACAGTTACATATTTGTAATTAAAGATATATATATATATATATATATATATATATATATACACACACACACACACACACACACAATGGGATGAGTGATATATGAGTGAGATAAGTAAGCATTAATCACTGAGAAAGGAGGGCATTTTCCAGGAATGAATGCAATAATGCAAGGTTGGGGTGCACAAGGCCGAAGGCCGAGTGCTTCCCACCACCCAACCATGTATTAATTCCTGAGAAATGCCCTCCTGTCTCAGTGATTAATGCACTTGTAACATGGCTTATATGGTCACTACTTCTCTTACTTTTACTGCTAGTAATTATGCAAAAAATACCACACAAACAATCTCTTTCTTATTCATGTTTTTTACATGAATATTCTTGTACTTCACATCAAGGAAATGCATTGCTGGAACCATGCTTATTAATATACATATGAATACAGTGCTGCTGTCTTAAACAGACTTTGTTTTGCTTCATTACACTGTTTGTAACATTAGCTATTGTTTTAAAGAACTTTACAGATGGTGCATTACTTAGGAGTTCACTTGTTCAACAATATTATGCATTTTCGATGCATTCTTGGAACTATTCCTTATTTGCATACAACAGAATGGCAAATTTTCTGGTGTCCACAATAACTTTTTAAACACGTTAATGCAGTGCCATGCTTTCTGTTAGAACTGATACCTTATTTGTTTATTTATGATGTGTTTTATCAGACCCTGAAGTACGTATTTGAATCGTAGCACTGCCAGTTACAAGTGCTTTCTAACATGCTGACTAATGGCACGGTTATGTCCCACCTGCAGTCGTCATCGCATTTCTCTCTCGACTGCTCTCCAGACTTCTCCATGCTATTCTCAGCTACAGCTGTGCATATCTAGGGAATTAATGTATGGTTCTAAATCTGTCAGGTGATGCTTTCTGACAAATCAGATTACTTGTTTCCAGTCCTTACATTAATGCCATGTTACAAAATGTGCTATTTTTACTGGAGTGTGATAAATGCTGATGACATCAGCACAGTGACAGTAAATGACATTTATCACATGACTAGCACAAAAATCATCATTGGTGCAAAATAATGGCATGATTGAATACTATTGTGTAACATGTATATGCAATAGCGCAAAACCCACGCTACTCAGTGCAAATTGTTACTTTTGCACAATTCACTCCTAATAATATGGGGCCCTATTGTAGAAATAGGATACATGATGTGCACTCATGTGATATGGAAAATATTTTCACTCTTGCATAGTGGCCTCTGGATCCTCACTCGTGGCTTTGCCACTTGCGGATATCTAGAGGTCACTCTAGAGGAGTGAAAATATTTCCTATATCATATCATGCCATCATGTATCCTATATATATATATATTATATATATATATATATATATATATATATATATATATATATATATATATATATATATATATATATCTTGATATATCAAGAGAGGAGAGAGGATATATATATATATATATATATATATATATATATATATATTACTATGTGTGTGTATTATTGAGGTGCAGTCAGTATAGCACTTCACTGTTAAATCTCATTTTTTGCACCTTAATAACTTTGGCATTTTTTGATGAAATATCACACAATTTGGAATGTACTGTCATTCTGCTAGTGTTGCAAGATCTGGAAAGTTTCATGATGGCATCTTGTATGGTTTTTAAGATATAAAGTGGTGAAACACAGAAGAAAGAATGTTTTTTTTTCCCATAGGTTAACATGGGATTTTTCATGAACATTCGAATGTGCCAGCAGAAACAGACCACCCGGTCTATCTAAGAACGCTCAAGTGTGCAGCTAGCACACCTAGTTTGAAGCTGCCCCACCCACTCCGTTTTGTCATCCCACTGCCACCCCCACCTCCCCCACCCTCACTCTCCCCTGTTCCCTGTCCCATGTCCTTTAGAAACTGTTCACATATTTACATGATACCACCCATTCTGGTAGGGCATTCCATTTTGCTACCACCCTCTCTGTGAAATAGTGTCTCCTCATTTCCTTCCTAAATCTTCCCCCCTCTATTCTTTGCACATGCCCCTGGTGACCTTCCCCCTCCTTAACTTAAAGACCCCATCTGCCCCATCCTTATTGATTCCCCTAAGATACTTGAATGTCTCAATCATGTCCCCCCTGTCCTTTTATCCTCCAGAGTATACATACAGTAGTAGCGCCAAAATTGTCAAACAATTTTGTGAGATTCCCTATTTATACTTCACAAAATGTAGGGAACAAAATCCTTTAAAATTATTTTTGTTACACCTACAGAAAGAGGCCAGTTCCTATTATAGTACTTAAGTGCCATCTGGTAGATTTTCAGCTACACTATCAGATGAGACAGCCCTCTCTGGGCAGCAGTGAACACACTAACAAACAAAACAAAATCCCTAATTAAAGGTTTCTCAATTCTCAATAGGGATTTTTAAAAATCTTTAAAAATCCTTTGACTAATTTGGTGCTACTACTGTATTCAGGTCTCTCAGTCTGCTGTCATAGTCTGTCCCTTCCATTCCACATATCATCTTTGTTGCCCTCCTCTGCACCCCCTCCAATAGCCTGATATCATGCTTTAGGTACGGCCTCCAAAACTGCACACAATACTCTAAGTGCGGCCTTACCAGCAACCTGTAGAGGGGCAAGATCACCTCTCTTCACCTGGATGAAAAACCCCTTGTGATGCACCCCAGCATTTTGTTCACTTTTGCAGCCACTCTCCTGCACTGGGCAGTGTTGTCCATGGTCTCTGTTATCATTACCCCTAGGCCCTTCTCCTCCTCAGTGATCCCCAGCTTAACCCCTCTGACCAAGTATTCTCTCCTTGGGTTCTTTACCCCAAAGTGCATAACCTTACACTTCTTTGCATTGAACCCAGCTGCCACCTCTCTAACCACTCCTCTAGCTTGCTTAGGTCCCCCTGCAGCTGCTTCCATCCCTCCTCTCCATTCACCACTGCTCCGATCTTGGTGTCATCATTTGAACAGATTTACCTTGCTCACCACCCCGTGTGCAATGTCTGATATGAAAAGCCCGAACAATACTGACCCCAACACAGAGCCCTGTGGCACCCCACTCGTCACCGGCTTTGGAGTTGAGAGCTCCCCTCTCACCACCACCCTTTGCAGCCTCCCACTCAGCCAGCTTGTAATCCAGTTCATAATTTTTGCCCCTACCCCTACACTAGTTAGCTTCCCCCCAAGCCACCCATGAGGCACAGAATCGAAAGCCTTGCTGAAGTCCAAGTAAAGAACATCCACCGCATGACCCTTATCCAGCTCACCTGTCACCCAGTCATAATATTGTATCAGGTTGTTTTTTGTCATCTACAGCCCACAGGGAAAGAAAAATTCCTCTATAATTTTTATGGATAATGGGGTGTGTGCCAAGGGTCTGCCTTTGGATGGTTTGGTCATAAAATATATTACCATTTTTGAATTATAACTTTTGTGATGGCCACAAGACAGGCAGGAAAATGAAAACAGTTCAAACTAAATTTACTGTTCAAAGTGTAAATTTGCTGGTCCTGCTCAAAGAAAATACTGTTTGTGCTGTCAGGCTTCTTGTTTTTCTAACAATTTACAAAATAATGTTGTACACAACTACTGCATGGTAAGAACAGCACAAAACCTCTATTTAGGACACAGTGATATGCTTAGTCCGATGTTTGTTTTAAATTAGCATATCTCTATGGCAAATCTGTGTTTTTTCATTGAGAATCATGTCCTGTTACTGTTTTTTTCCACTGTTTGAACTTTACTGTTCAAGCTGTAAATAACCAGTTGCACTTATTTACAGTTCAAACAGTAAAGTTTGAACCATTAAAAAATCGAACCGTAATTACTTAGCAAGTGACCAGTCACATGATTTTTAGTGAAAAGAAACCAAATATTTGCCATGTATATATATTCATCTGGTACAACTTTTTTAATATAACTGCAATTCTGCTGTCTTCCCGTGCACCCCCCCACAGTCAGTGATACAATCCGACAACTCTCATCCTGCAGTAGGACAGAGGATGTTCAAGCACTGCACATCTGTATGTTGCTCCCCACCATGGTGCTGCATTCAAGTGGTGTTGCATGGTTGTTGTAAACAGCAGCAGGATGTGAGGGGGGGAGGCGCTGTCCGGTTGCAAACCACACTGCACAGAGAGGCACTCAGATGTGTTGGCTGGGGGGCTCAAGGGTGAAGGGTAGCTTTCGCACTTGTTAGAGCTAGGTTCATGTACTGCCATATATGCATGTGCAGGTGATTAATGACAGCGATATCATCAGTTTCTTGTATTGTCATGCTGGAGAGCCATGGCCATCCAAACCAGGCTGTCAGAACAAAGCAGCACAGTATGCCAACTGACACATGATATCCTGCAGTAGCAGTCTGAAAGACTGTCAGATCAGGATGTGTGCCACAGCTGTATGTCCATGGCCACCCTGTTAGTGCAATAAGTTGCTGTTGCAGGGTGGTGTGAAGAGCCATGAGACAGTGTGGGGGTGTGATGGCAGTGATCATGTGCAGGACATACTGTAGCAGAGATAGATACACATACATGTAGTGCAAAGGAGCAGCAGTCAGGTATGAAAGGGCAGCAGAGGTACCTGGCAGGTAGGGCCAGATTAAGACATAAGCAACATAGGTAAGCTTGACAGGGGAGTGGCTCAGCCATGGCTTGCAGGAATTTTAAATGAGAGCCCTCTGTTATCTGTCTGCTACTCTTGACTCATCTTGCGTTTTTAGGGGACTCCCTATCATTGATTTGCTTGCCAACACCAAAGGATTTGAGAGAGCCAGGTACCAGAGTCTGGCTATTTTCAGAAAGCTTCAGCTGTGAGCCACATCACAGAACCATGAGATCAGAGAGGATTGTTGAGCTGCTGCCACTACTTTTTATATCTTACTTATTATAGTTCAATTGCTGCAGGTTATGGTCAGTCAATATAAAGTCTATGAGTTGGCATTGACTGTGCTGATAAAAAGCATGAGTAGTGTGGTACGCTCAAAAATGAGTCCTTTGTTTACCTCATTGTTCTGGAAGCTGGGCATAGAGTGTGCTTCTGCTTAAATCAAGAGAGCACCAATTCCACAATTCTATCACTCTGCATTTAAAAAGCAAACAGGATACATTAGTTCCAGCTGTTTTATTTAGTTCTATTTTTTTTTTATTTTATTGTGATATGTGAATTGCATGCTGCTTCAGCACATGGCAACCATCCTTGAAAGACTGTAGTAAAGCTACATTTTTTTTACACTACATTACCGAATTTGATGAACAGGGTATTTCTACTGGGGTTCTGCTCAGCAGTGTTTTTTTTTTCCACTATGTCTATGGTTGGATTTTATTGGGGCACTGCATCTTTGGCAATCTGCATCTTAATTGGTCTTCAAAGCAGTACAGTTCATTAGAAAATGTAATACCTAACTGTATAGATTTATTTTTTGTAAATAGCAGTTCTGTTACACAGATTAAATATTATAAAAAGCAAATTTATTTAATTTCACTCCTAATGCCGTGCGGCAGTTTCAGATGATTAATGGTACAAATGGTCAGATTTTACACGTCTATCTACAGTAACATTTGTGCACTGCAATGAAACAAGCAGTGCAGGTGGAGGGAGGTACACTGCATGGCATATTACAGATCCTTATACTGAACTGCACTATTACATTTTGAAAACATTGAGCTATAAAAAGGGAACAAGATAGGCACTTTGCGGGTGTTTTACAGCTGTAATGTGTTTGCCTGGAGTCTCAGCATGCAGTAGATTGTTCACAGTTTAGTTACTGAACAAATACAGGCAAGAAGCAGGGAGAGTGCCTCTGTGCAGAAGCCAGACAAATTTCTCCCATGTTGATTATGTAGTAGGTTTTAATGTTTATTACTACTGTTTCTTCTCTGCCAGCTAATAGAAGTTGACTGGCTCCATATGGTTCCCTGTCTAGAACTCCACTTTGTTACCATGCTGGTACATAGGAAGGAGGCAGGGTGTCACTAGAAAAAATAGTATCTGATGTCCTCAGTATAGGTCTGTATTTTTAAATCTGCATATTAATTAATATTTAGGGGTCCCTAGTAGTCAGTAAATTTGCAGCATTACATTTCCAATAATGTTCTACAAGATATATTTCTACTTTGCCTATCCTCTTTATTTTTCAGAGTTGTTTTTTATGTGAGGGCTTAAGTAATGCTGTATCTTGTAACTAGTTAAAAAAAATATGTAAATTTATTTCCATTTTAATGAAAACCTAAACTGTTACTGATATTTGTCTGAAGTATGTAACATTGTGCAGGCTCTTCTGGAAACAAGATATCCAATCAAGTGAGGCTGTCTTGGGATCCTAATGGTTAGCAACCTAAGAGAATTAATAAATTATTAAAATAGAATAATGTGTGTCCTAAAGAGTCAACAGCCCTGGGTTTCTTGGACTACTGCAGCTTAACAGTCAGAAGTAAATTTCCTGCTGAGGACACATGGTTTAATGATCAGAAAGTATCCTTTATTCCTTTCACCTTGCAGATTCAGAGATAGTAAGCAAACATATTTTCACCTTAGATGATCATCTTTAGAATCCCAGGCTGAGGTTGAAACATGTTTGCCTGTCTGCTACTTAGTTGTCTGTAAGACAAAAAAGAATAAACAGATGATATTTTAAAATGATTTTACTCTGTGACTTGCAGTGCATAAGAGTTGGTTCAGACTTCTAAACATTTATGTGTTGCTGACAAGGTTGCTTTAATCATGACTGCAAGCCATATAGTTGACATTGCTAAAGAAAAAGTCTGCATCCCAAGAAATATTGCTGTGGCCCCCTGTAGTTAAGTAGTGCTTTATGATGTACTAACACATACTGCTCCCACAAGCAAATAAGGCTATGATTACACTATCTCAAAATGTAAGGAAATTCATTGCAAAAACCTAAGTTAATGGATCAGTTAGTGTTGGTATTAAAGTGTCAAAAGCTGGGAAAGTTAACGTTAGGGATCCAAACCCTAACTCCCCACCCCCACCCCAATCAACAAAAGGACAAGTCAACAAAGCAACCACAGACAACCATCATCAGGTAAGACAAACATACAATGGTTGTCACTGCAGATAGAAATCCATGATACTAGTGGATGTCTGGAACATCCTCCAGGCATAGGTGGTGGTGGGGGGGGGGGCAAAACCAGTAATGGAATTCAAGAATACATGGGGTAGGCATCAGGGAACCTTAGTGGTAAAGAAAGATGGGGGAGCTGGGGATCAAGTAGGGTCTGAGGTGTTACAGTAGGTAGGAAAATGGCAGACTAGGTAGGCAAAGTGGTCCTTTCAACCCTCCTATAGTGCCACGTAGCCATGGACACCATAAAACATGCACACAAATGATGGGCCTGCGCTTCTGCAGCTGCAGCTGTAAGACATGCGCACTGAGTTCTGGATGCAGTAGCACAGATACCATAACATCCATGATATAAAAAGTGCAGTAGTACTTCTGTCTGCAGAAGCGAAGTCCCCTGAGGGTCCCTTGTCTCTTCAGAGGTTTTCTATATGCAAGGGGCCTGATCTTCTGGAGCCAGAAGTTGGTGTCCATCTTATACCGCTGGCTGAAGAGACACAGGACCCTCTTTGCTACAGAATGGCTGGCCCCATGGGGCATAGAGAAAATAAATCTTGTAATTTGGAGATAATGGATTTACATCTGGCTGGATGGGCCTATACTTCTGTATACAGAAGCAGTGTGGTGATTTAAATTTTCAGTATAAAAGTACAGAAACATAAAATTTGACAGCAGATAAGGACTGCTTTGCCCAGATAGTATGCCATTTTCTTACCTACCGTAACACTATAGAACCTATTTGATCTCCACCCCCCTTCCTTACCAGTATGGTTCCCTTATGCCTACCGCATGCATTCTTGAATCCCATTATGTTTTTGCCCTCAACCACCTACACTGGGATGATGTTCCAGGGATCCATTAGTATTGTGGATTCCCATCTGCAGTGACAACTGAGTGAGTGTGTGTATATTTTGCAGTTTGAATGCCGCAGATACAAATCCACAAAGGCAGCACATCGATGCTGCTGCTGTTTTCACCTGAAAAGAATTGTATGTTGTTTGTCTTGCCTAATAATGGCTGTCTATGGTTGCTTGTGTGGTCTTGTACTTTTGCTGCTTGGTGGGTGGGGTCTGTAGTTAGGGTTGGAACCCTAATGTTGAATTTCCCACCTTTTGATGCTCTAATATGACCTAACTGATGCATTAATGGGCAGTAGCACCATTATAGTTAGGGATGAGTAGGCACTGTAATGTTAAACCCCAATTTTTGTACTTTAATAACTTCAGATCCATTCAGCGGATTTGCATGAAATGTTGCCTACATGATTTTGTGGTGGTAGATTTCTGGATGTGCCACATTTTGTCCTGGTTGAATGTGCAGAGTCTGAGATCCAGATAGTGCAGAAAGTGAATTGATTAGGGGTTTTTTTGCTGTTTTGTTTTCCAGCCATAGCAACCAGACAGTTTCAAATTTTGGTCAGAAATTTTCAGTGTAGAAAGGGGATGGCCCACAGATGTGCCTTTTGCTGGTTTGGTTAAAAAATATTAATCTGTTCCAAAGGTATAAGATTTTAGAATTTGGAGTTCTGAGCATGCTCAGTAAGCACTTCAAAATAGCAGTATGAAATGAAAAAGGAATCATCCTTTTTCATTTGGGGCCAATCCTTTTTTGTGAAGGAAAAAAATCATGTTTTGTTTGCTGGCATCATGTTTTCCTTGTTTTCTTTTTTTATTTTAAAACCCAGAAAAATGGCATCCTGCAGAGAGACCAACACATGTTTCTTGCTCATCATAGAAACATAGAAACATAGACTTTGACGGTGAATAAGGACCGCTTGGCCCACCTAGTCTGCCCATTCCCTAATTATTGGATAAGCTACAGATTCTAGTTAACCAACAGCCTACTTCCACCTACCCTTCACTATAATTGCTTTATGTGTGCCCCATGCATTCTTGAATTCACCAGTTTTTGATCCCACGACCTCCTCAGAAAGGTGGTTCCATGAGTCCGCCACCCCCTCCATGAAAAAATATTTTCTGACGTTGCCCCTGATCCGTCCTCCCTCTATCTTCAAACTGTGCCCCTTGTTTTTGCACATCTCTTTCTCTCAAAAATGCTCCCATCTTGGACTTTGTTGATTCTCTTGAGGTACTTGAATGTTTCTATCATGTCCCCCCCCCCTTTCCTCAAGGGTATACACATTAAGCTCTTTCAGTCTCTTCTTATATGGCTTCTGTTGTAGACCCTGTACCATTTTAGTTGCCCTCCTCTGGACTGCCTCCATCCTGTCTCTGTCCTAATGGAGACAGGTACTCAAGAACTGGATGCAGTACTCCAAATGGGGTCTCACCAGCTGTCTGTACAGAGGGATAACAATTTCCTGTTTTCTACTGGTGATGCCTCTCCCTATGCATCCCAGTATCCCACCAGCCCTTCTTACTGCCTTCTCACATTGTTTGCCTACCTTAAGGCCATCTGATATGACTACCCCAAGGTCCCTTTCCATTTTTATTGTTGTTAGTGCCCCCACCCCCATTGAGTACTCTTACCCTGGGTTTTTGTTTCCCAGGTGCATTACTTTGCACTTTTTTGCATTGAATATAGGCTGCCATATTTTTGACCATTCCCCCAACCTTGAAGAAGCCAGAAGGTGAAGGAAAGAAACATATTCAATTCAGTGCTTCAGAGTAACTGGTAACTGGGATTTTTCTTTTAAACTTAGATTGTAGGCTTGTAGTGACACTATACTTTCTTTCTGTGTTGTCTTTACTTATAATTGTTTTTGGGCTGTTGAAAATTTAAAAAATAGTGGTGGTGTAATTATGTGCTGTCTTTAATTGCTGCAAATTTTATCTTGGCTTGTCTGACTGTCCTGTAGCTGGGTGAAGGGTGTTAATTGTCTGGCCTCTGACCTCAGCTACGTGATAACTGGAGGTGGGGCTTAGTCACAGTTAAAGCAGCAAACAGAAGTTCATCTTCTCAGAAGAAGCCAGAAGGTGAAGGAAAGAAACATATTCAATTCAGTGCTTCAGAGTAACTGGTAACTGGTATTTTTCTTTTAAACTTAGATTGTAGGCTTGTAGTGACACTATACTTTCTTTCTGTGTTGTCTTTACTTATAATTGTTTTTGGGCTGTTGAAAATTTAAAAAATAGTGGTGGTGTAATTCTGTGCTGTCTTTAATTGCTGCAAATTTTCGCCCCTCCTCCCACCCCTTCCCCCAACTCTTAATTATATGCCCTGATAAATCTGATTGACAGGAGATAAACACAGGGTATAGTAAGAGGTGTGAAGTAGGAGGGGCACAAGGGGAAGAAGACCACCCTCAGCACAAGTGTTTTGACTCATTTATTTATTTACTAGTTTTTTTCCTTAAAAAATATATATCTGAGGATCAGTTACAGGATTTTAGTACTGTAAACAAATAAAAAGAGAACTAAGAGAGCTTCAGTAGCAGATAAGTAGTGGAATTGCAGTATAATGTGGGGAGTGGTGCAATGCAGTGGCTGTGGGGCAGCCATATTCAGGCAGACCTTCTGGACACTGAGGTGCTGCCCTATCTGCATGCATCTCTCGGGACTGCGGGATGAGGTAGCCAGACTCAGGCGAGGAAGTAAACTGGGTCAGGAGTACCATCACCCCTGTCCAGGAACCACCCAGTCCAATGCAGCTGCCTCAAAGGATGCCGAGAACGAGGAGCACTTGGATGACAGTGGGCTCAGGGAGGGTTAGAGCAGTCAGGCAGAGGCACATCCCAGATCCTATTCCACTCAAGAATTCATATGCCACACTGGCAAATGAGGACAACCAAATAGAGGTACCCAGGGAAGTGGAAGGAAAGGATGTGGAGGTTAGGCAAGGAGGTGACCTCAGTGGGGAAAGCAGTGGACCCCAGAGGAGGAGGAAGTGAATCCTGGTGGGGGACTCCATCATAAGAGGGATCCAGCTAGGAACACAGGAGAGGGAGGACAGGGAGGTGAGGTGCCTACCAGGTGCCACGGCATGGAGGGATGGAAGGAAGATACTGGGGATCACTGGGAAGGCAAGACAGGAGGGTGAGCTGGATGTCATTATCCACCTAGGTACTAATGACTTGGAAAATGGGGAGCCAAAGGAAGTTCAGGAAGAGTTTAGGAAACTGGGGAGGGGTCTCAAGCAAGTAGCTACTTCTGTCACTTTCTCAGAAGTACTACCTGTGAGAGGCAAGGGAGAGAATAGGAGTGCATGCACTAGGAACTTTAACTCATGGTTGAAGAACTGGTGCTGTGAGGAAGGGTTTGGATTCATTGGTGACTGGGGACCCATCTGGAGGGATGGAGGTTTGTTCAAGCCTGACGGCCTGCATCCATCCTGGAGGGGAATCCAAGCACTCAATGATAAGTTTAAATGCTACATTGACAGCATTTAAATCCAGAAAGGGGGAGTGGCAGGCCAGCAAGGATGGTACCTACTTGCTCACCCCCACAGCTAGTAATGGAACCAGTGAACCAGAGGAGTGGCTATCTCTGCAAAGCAGTGTGCAAAAGTTGGAGATTAGTGTCCAAAAGGTGGATAAGCAGAAAAGGGCAAAATTCAGCAGAAGGGCAGACAGCAAGGAGAACCAGGGATAAATGACAACCAAGGAAGGGGCTGGAGAACAGTGAAGCAGTCTAGGAGGTCAAATCATGGAAAGCCATGTGTGCAAATGCCAGGAGCCTTAGCAACAAGATGGAAGATCTGGAGGCTGTCATGGTAAGTCAGACCTGGACATTGTGGCCATCACTGAAACCTGGTGTAATGATAACCATGACTGGGAGATGGCCATACCTGGCTACAACATATTCAGAAGAGACAGAGCAGGCAGGAAGGGAGGAGTGGCACTGTATGTGAAAAATGACATAAGGGCCACACAGATCCAGGAGGAACAAATGGGGAGAGATACTGTGGGTTAAGCTGGAAAGGAAAATGGGGCCAGCCATCCGCACAGGTGTGGTCTATAGACCACCAGCCCAGGAGGAAGAAACATGGGAGTTGATGCTAGCCATCCAAAGGATGGCAGACAAGGGTGAGGTAGTACTGGTTGGAGACTTCAATATACCAGACGTGGACTGGAGCATCCCAGCAGCAGCATCAACTAGAGCAGATTTATCCTGACTCTTCAGGGTGCCTTCCTCAAGCAACTGGTCATGGAACCAACTCGGCAGAAGGCAATACTGGACCTTGTGCTCACAAACAGGGACAGTGGTGATGGGGTAACAGTGGGGAGCACCTGGTAACAGTGACCACCAGTCATTGTGGTTTGAAATCACAGAAAGAGCAGAAGCAAACCACACAAAAACACGTATCCTGGATTTTAGGGGCAGACTTTGGGAAAATGGGGAGATGCTTGAAAGAGGCATTAAGGGAATGGGACAGGAATCAGGGATTGAGGAACAGTGGGCAGTATTTAAAATGGGGATCATAAGAACAACAGAATTATGCATTAAGCAGGTTAGCAAGAGGAAAAGAAAGAGGAGACCATTATGGTTTTCCAAAGAGGTAGCAAAGAAAGTGAAAGCCAAAAGATTGCATTCAGGCAATACAAAAAGACACAGGCAGAAGGGGATAGGGAGAAGTACCAGGAGAAACAGAGGGAGGCAGGGAAGTCAGTAAGGGAAGCCAAAGCTCAGACAGAAGAACACATTGCAAAAGCAGTGGTTAAAGGGGACAAAACCTTTTACAGGTACATAAGTGAAAAAAGAAGGACAAAGGGAGGGATAGTGAGACTGAAGGGGGAGGATGGGATCCGTGTGGAGGATGACAACAGTAAAGCTGACATATTGAACAGGTATTTCTGCTCAGTCTTTACTAAGGAAGAGGGGGGTAATGGGTCTGAAGGGAGTACAAGGGGTGAGAATGGTACAGAAATGGACACAAGTCCCTTTACACGAGAAAGGGTCCTGAAGGAACTGGAAGTAATAAGAGCTGATAAAGCAATGGGGCCAGATGGGTGCCCCAGGGTCCTTAAAGAACTAAGAGAGGTGGTGGATGAACCTCTGGCTATCCTGTTCAGCCAATCACTGAAACAGGGGAGGTACCCAAAGACTGGAGGACAGCAGATGTAGTCCCCTTATACAAAAGTGGGAACAAAGAGGAAGCAGGGAACTACAGACCAGTCAGCCCTCACCTCGGTAGTGGGAAAGATCATGGAAGCACTACTGAAGGAGGATGTGGAACATCTGGTTGTCAATGGACTACAGGACCCAAGGCAGCATGGTTTCACCAGGGAGGTCATGTCAGACCAACCTCATTGAATTTTTGACTGGGTGACTAGGAGGTGATCAGGGAGGGCAGTGGACATGGCCTATCTGGACTTCAGCAAGGCCTTTGACACTGTGCCACATAGAAGACTATTACACAAACTGGGGAATATGGGTGTGGCAGGACAGTAGTGTGGTGGGTAGGTAACTGGCTGGGTGGCAGGACACAGAGGGTGGTGGTAAATGGCTGTCACTCCACAGAGGGAAGAGTGACCAGTGGGGTACCACAGGGATCAGTGCTGGGACCGGTCCTATTCAACATCTTCATCAGTGACATTGCACAGGATATAGAAGGCAGAATTTCACTGTTCGCTGATGACACAAAGCTCTGTAACAGAGTAGACACACCAGAGGGTGTAGACAAATGAGAAGGGACCTGCAGAAACTTGAAGAATGGTCAAGGGTTTGGCAGTTGAAATTCAATGCAAAGAAGTGCAAGATAATGCATATGGGGCACAAAACCTGGCACAATATATCAGTTGGAGGGTGAGGATATAGCATGCACCAAGCAGGAAAGGGATCTTGGGGTTGTCATCTCTGATGACCTCAAGGTAGGGAAACAGTGTGACAAGGCATCAGGTAAAGCAAATAGGATGCTGGGATGTATAGGCAGGGGCATCACCAGCAGGAAAAGGGAGGTCATAATTCCGCTATACAAGACACTAGTGAGGCCCCACCTGGAGTACAGTGTACAGTTCTGGAGACCATACTTATGTAAAGACATAGACAGGGTAGAGAAGGTTCAGAGGAGGGCAACAAAGATGGTGCATGGGTTGCATCACAAGTCCTATGAAGACAGGTTGAAGGAACTGAACATGTACTCCCTGGAGGAGAAGAGGGAGAGAGGGGATATGATAGAGACATACAAGTATCTTACAGGGAGGAACAGGGTGCAGGAAAACACTATTTTTAAGCGAAAAAGATGTTTCAGGACTAGAGGGCATGGGATGAAGTTGGAGGGAGGACGATTCAGAGGAAACATGAGAAAGAATTTCTTCACAGAACGGGTGGTGGACAAGTGGAACACCCTGCCAGAGGAAGTGGTGGGGGCTGAAACAATCACGGGATTTAAGAATGCATGGGATAGACATAAAGGAATTCTAGAGGTCAGGGGTAAGGGGAAATAGACTTCTAGGAAAACAAACTGAACTTAGAAGCTCAAATGGGCAGACTAGGTGGGCCATAGGCCCTTATCTGCCGACACTGTCTATGTATCTATGTAAGTCCCTTCTCATCCTTTCCATCCTACCCTTGTTTTTCAACCCTGTTGCAGATTTTTGTATCATCTGCAAAGAGGCATACTTTTCCTTCCAGTCCCTCTGCAACCCAGCGGTACCCCACTAGTAACCACCCTTTCTTCGGAGTGTACTCCATTTACTATTACCCTCTGCATCCTGTTGGTCAACCAATTTGTTACCCAGGCTATCACACAGGGACCCACTCCCAGGCTGGCTAACATGTTTATTAATCTTTTGTGTGGGACTGTGTCAGATGCCTCGCTAAAGTCTAGGCAGGCCATATCTACAGCCCCTCCTTGGTCTACCACTTTGGTCACTGAGTCAAAGAAATCTATTAGATTCATCTGACATGATCTTCCCACTGTGCATCCATGCTGCCTCAGGTCAGGCACCTTGCTGGCCTCTAGTACTCAGCAATTCTCTTTCAGAAATGATTCCATAATTTTCCCTATCCCTGAGGTTAAACTAACAGGTCAGTAGTTCCCTACCTCTACCTTGCTCCCACTTTGTGAAGAGGAATCACATCTGCCCTCCTCCAGTCCTCAGGTACCACACCATCCTTCCATGATTTGTTAAAAAGAGTAGTCAGTGACGTCAATAGGTCTCTCCGTAGTTCTTTTAGAATTCTAGGGTGAATTCTGTCAGGCCCTACTGCTTTTTACACCTTCAGTTTTAGGAGTTCTTTTAGGACCCTTTCTTCTGTGAATGGACTGTTATCAACCCCCCTATCCAGAGTGCTTCTATTGCTTGGTTTAGGTACCTCCCACTCTTCTTCTTTTGTGAATACTGAGCAAAATACTCTTTCAGTATCTCTGCTTTTCCACTGTCATCCTCTGTCCACCACCTCTTCCCTTTATTAAGTCTCACTATCTCTTCTTTGGTCTTCCTTTGCTCCCTGAGTACCTATAAAAGGTTTTATCCCCCTTCTTAACAGAGCTGGCTATCTTTTCCTCAGTTTGGACCGTCACTATTCTGACTGCCTTCCCTGCTTCCTTCTGCTTTAACTGATACAGTTCTCTGTCCTGCTCATTCTGTGATTCCTTAACTTCCTAAATGCTATCTTTTTCTCCCTAACCTTTCCCGACACCTCTTTTGAGAACCATAGTGTTTTTTTTACTTAATTTTGTTTTGTTTATTTGCTTCACACAAAGACGTGTTGCCTCTGTGATGGTAGTTTTGATTTTCTCCCATTGTTCTTCTACCCCTCCTTCCTGCCCATTTGCCAATGCATTCCTTAGGCACTCACCCATTTTGCCAGAATCAGCCTTCTTAATGTCCAGTACTCTTGTCTTTGTATGGCTTGACTCTACAGATGTGTTTATCATGAACTACACTGTTTAGTTGTCGCTAGTTCCCAGATGGCTACCCACTTCTAAATCTGTGATCCTCTCACCATCTCCAGTTGAGAGTACCAGGTCTAAATTGCTCCCTCCCAAGTGGATTCCAACACTAGCTGTCTGAGGCATGCCCCCCGCAGGGCATCGAGAATGATCCTGCTCTTGGATGTGGCGGAAGCACATGTGCTCCAGTTAACATCTGGCATATTTAGATCCCCCATCAACAAAATCTCTGCTTTTTCTGCCATTCTAAGCATGCCTTCTAACATTTCTTTGTCCATTTCCTCCCCCTGAGATGGTTATCTGTATGCATCCCCTGTGCAGTTTCTGGTGCCATTACCTACCTCCAAGGTGACCCACAGTGCCTCCTCTCTTCCCCATTTACCCATTAGGTCTGTTGCTTTGATCCCTTCTCTTACGTAGAGAGCTACAGGAATCCATTAGGTGGATTCTGCACTGAAATTTTTGAGAAATTAGCCTTTTTTTTTTACTTTTAACTCCTTTTTCATGTCTCACTTGCCATTTTTCCTATGGATGTTTATATGAAAATTTTTGAATGAATGAAAATCTTTCCATGGAGTCTAGTGGCACCCCCCACCCTTTGATCTGTACCTGTATTCATGTCACTTTTTTCCCTGGTGTCTAGTGGCACCCCAGACCCTCCTATCACTGTCCCTTTATTATTTTATATTTCCCTGGTGTCTAGTGGCACCCCACCCCTCCAATCACAGTCCCCATGCTGTGTATTATTTCCCTGGTGTTTAGTAGCACTCTTCAATGTCTGATTGCCATCTCCATAGTTATTTCATTTGTCCCTGGTGTCTAGTGGCACTCCTACCCCCCAATCACCATCTCCATAATTAATTTTATATTTCCCTGGTGTCCAGTATTGTCCACACCCCTCCAATCACTGACCCTCTTCTGTTTAATATTTCCCTAGTGTCTATTGGCATCCCCCACCACTCCAATCACTGTCCCCATTCTGTTTAATATTTCCTGGGTGTCTATTGGCACCTTCCACTGTCCGATAACCGTCCCTCTAATTATTTAATTTTTCCCTAGTGTCTATTGGCACTCCAACCCTCCAATCACCTTCCTCATAATTAATTTAATATTTCCCTGGTGTCTAGTGGTGCTCCCACCTTCCCATTACTGTTCCTGTAATGGATAAATATTTCCCTGCTGTCTAGTAGCACCCCACCCTCTGATTGTCATCCTGGTAGTTATTGTTTTTTCTCAGGTATCTATTGGCTCCATCCACCCTATGATCACTGCTTCCATTGAAATGTTGTCTTTTCCTGGAGTCTAGTGGCATCACCCACTCTCTGATAACTATCTTATTTGTTATAAAGAAAACAGTCCCTTGATGACTCTTTTTTAATTTAACCCATAAAAAAAGGTCCCTCAGTGATCCACCCCCCAACCCCGACCTGCCACTCAGCACCCACCACCCCACACAGCCCCCTACATCCTTCACACATCCTCATGCAACTGAACAGGTCCTAAGGTTAAGATCCACTCTCTGATTGAAGATATGTCTTGCTGCTGGAAACGTCAACTGCAATATGAGAAGCTAAGGTAACTGCAGTTCAATGTATTTTTTTAAAACTTTGTATTTATTTATTTCATTGTAAACACACAGTTTTTTCCTGATGCAGTACATTAGGGTATATAAAAAAGCCAAACGAGGGTGCTACCCCTCTTAATACATGCTTTAAAAGATTCGACTGACATCCATAAGATACAACAATAGGAGGAATCCCAATTATCATTAACTTCCATATTTTAAAAACCAATACTTGCCATGTATTTAAAGCCCATGAGCTGCATGCATAATAAGAGAGTTTTAACTTAAATTGTTCCCAGGTTCCTCTTCCTATAAAGAAAAAAGTAAAACTGTATGCTCAACCAATATAGAAGGTACCAAAAAGGTACTATATAAATGGGACTATAGTTAGGATCTGTGTATAAGGCCCACATTAATAAACATTGTTTTATAAAATATTTTCTAGATATTAGCTTAGTTCCCAGATGGTAAAATAAATTATACCAGTGCTTTAAAATATCCAATCTGGGCCTGGGAGAATATTACAATATTGACCCAATCTTGATCCTTATGTTTTACCAACTATCCCCTGTATTCTCACACATCCTAACATGCCCCCTTAAGAAAACCAAAAAGGGAAACAGTATCAAACATTTTTTAAACCATAAAAGAGGCTAAACATATAACTTTGACTGTTTAGATTATTATTTTAATCCCCAGAAACACAATGCATCTCACTGTATTTCATCCCCTTCCTCGTCCTCAGATGAAGATTGTGAGGGCTCTCATCTCCTTCTTGATGGCTGGACATGTTTTTGAGTCCATTTCAGGGCCTCTGTAACATCTGAAAAAAATGTAGACCTTCCGCTCGAACACCAGTCAGAGCCTGACAAGGAACAGCATGTTATGCACGATCCCAGCTTCATGGAGCATTGCACAGACACCATCAAAGCACTTCTTTTTCTGGTGGGTCTCATAACTTAGATAGGGAAAGAGATAGACCCTCTGACCATCCTGCAACAATGTCCTTTTTTGTATGGCTATTGTTAAAATAAAGTCTCTAGTCCCCATGTTGTCCAGCACTGTGACAATTGCTCATGGTGCCTTGGTGTTAGAGGTCCTACTCCTAAAGGCCACCTTGTAGGCCTTCTGAATGGCCCAATTCCTGTCAGATAGTGGCTGACCAAGGTGCTGTTTGAACTATTCTTTTAAAAACAAAATTAGGTGGTCCCCCTCCACTCCTTCCGGCATCCCGATGACCCTGAGATTAATGGCTCTGGCTTGACATTCTAGATTTTTGAGCTGGGCCCGCAAATGCATGTTTTCCTTTACCAAGTTCACTGCAGTGGTGAGAACTGCCTCCGATTATTTCTTAGCCTCATATGCCTCCATTTTTGTAGATCTGGCTTCTGTCTCCAATATAGTGCCCTATTTGTTAGGGCATCAAAGTGGTCAGATAGTCCAGCCATTGAAGCTAACATACAGTTCATCTTGTGCCCTAACATCTGTAGGGTTTCCTCTCCTTCGCTATTTGGCTCCAGAAGAATGCGGCCTTGGACCGACCGTGTGGCTGATGTAGCTGAGGAGCTTTTGCTTTTTGTGTCTTCTCCCGCCTGTCTATCTTTTTGTGGGCTGCCCATTTGAATTCCACAGGTGTTCCAAAGTCCACAGAAGAGGTTTGTAGCTATTTCTCTGCACTGGTTGTAGGTATAAAACAATATTTTATTTCATAATTTCAAGGAGCTTCACTTCTCTGCGACCATATTGCTCGGGCTCCACAGCGCCCCCCTAGTTCAATGTATTTCAATGGGGTTTTCAATTCTGATGTAAAACTTTGCCATTCTTGCATATTTTTAAACCAAATTTTCAACATGCTGTTTTGGGACACCTCCTCATGAGCAAAGATGGTGGAATTATACAAATTCAACTGTAAAGGTGATTTTGTGGTTACCTGGTGAAATCACCTTTTGGGCATGATTTGAAAATTTTCACCATCCTTGTACATGAGAAAGGGTTATAAGAAGGGTATGTTGAAAATTTGGGGTCAAAATATGTAAAAATGGAAAAGTTATGCACAGCTGTTGAAATTTTGTTGTGCTTGCTTGTAACTTTGATCATTTAAAATATCTTGATACCACATTTTCAACATGCTTATTTTTTACACCACCTCATGAATGTGACAACTGTCATTTTTCAAATCCTGGCCAAACTATGTTTATGCACCAGTGGCGTTGAATGACTTTGCAGTGTCGTGGAATCATGTTTTGGCAAAGATTTCAAAATTTTCGTTATCAGGTACATGAGGTGAGGTAATAAGTCTGTGCTGACAATTTGATTGCTGTTGTCTTACAAATGGAAGCACAGGGTCAGGATGGACCTGCGCTTCCACAGAAACATGCATATACACATCTATGGAGGGCAGGGAGGACAGGGCCCAGAGGCCCTATGCTGCCACAGGCAAATAAGGATACAATTACACTACCTCAAAATATTGACATGTGGGAGTACAGAGCCCTGAGGGCCCTGTACTCCCACAGGTAAATAAGGATAAGATTATATTATCTCAAAAAATAAGTAAATTCTTTGCAAAAACTGCATTAATGCTACAATTAGGGTTCAGATTAAACTGACAAAAATTGGGAAATATGATGTTAGGGTTTCAAACCCTAAAACCCCTGCTCCTCCCCTGAGATGTATGAGAGGTGGTGTCTTCCTTGGAGTTGTCAATCCTAATGCACACCCCATTCTATACACTCATGAAACATACACACTTCTCTCCATCACATCTCAGCTTTTTCACTACTGCATTGGGGGAGATCATTAGGGTTGACAACCCCAAGGAAGACTCCAGCCCTCATTCATCTCAGGAGTGGGACAGGGGTGTTAGAGTTTGAAACCATAACATCACATTTCCCTACTTTTGTCAGTTTAATCTGAACTTTAACTGTTGCATTAACACTGTTTTTTTTGCAAAGAATCTCTCTCTAGATATATATATATATATATATATATATATATATATAAACACATATATAGTCATATATTCATTGCAAAAAAACTTTGTTTAATGCATGAGTTAGGGTTAAAGTGACAAAAAGTGGAAATGAGATATTAAAGTTGAGCCCTAACTTCACCACCCCCTCCAGAGACCGACAGATGGCAGGGGTGCACCATGGGGTCACAAGGCCCAACTCTCACCCCATTCCATGTTTAAACAGGTTGCCATGGTACAGCTAAGGAGAATGGGATGAGAGTTAGGCCTCATGACCCCATGGCACACCCCAGTGTCTGTCGATCTGTGGAAAATGGGGTGGTGGAGGGTTAGGGGTTCAACCCTAACATCTCATTTCTGCACTTTTGTCACTTTAACCCTATCTGATGCATTAAACAAAGTTTTTTTGCAATGAATTTCCTTACTTTTGGAAAAAGTGTGATATAACTAGTAAATAGCATGTGTTGGTGGGAGCATGGGACCCTTTAGGCCCTGTGCTCCCACCAAGCTTCACATTTATGCATAATGATATGCATCTGTGGGAGTGCAGTCCCTCTGTGCCCTGCACTCCCACTTACGTATAGGTACAGAGCCATACAGCAGCCCTATAGGGCAAGGAAACCTTGTAACACTAATTTGCCAATATCTCGGGAACTGTAGCAGCTAGGGAAAAAAAAATCAAGTTTTGTTGTAATCATGACAGAGATATGTCCATGTGACATAAATTAACTGAATCCATGTCTCGCATTGTTTATGAGATATGGGCACCATAAAGCGCTGTGGCTGCTAACTTTGAGGGTGTAATACTGGCCCATGGACCTGAAAATGAGCAATCAGAATACTATTTTCCAAGCATCTCAGTAACCATACAAGGTAGAACAGAAATTCAAAATTGATTGTATTCATGGCTTTCCAACCTACTTCTGTACTTAGTCTCCTGATAGGGGGACTAAGAATGTTTGTGACAAAAATCTGTATCTATAACCATTTTTGAGATACAGGCACTGAAAGGTGTGATAGGTGCTGCAATGTTATCCTATGGGAAAAATCTCAAGCTTGTGATGGCATATATATGGAACCACTTAACCTTCCAACACCCAAGTGGCATAATTCACATCTCTAGGGCATCCATTAAGTTACAATGCAGTGGAAAAGTTTTTAAAAGTTTAAAAATTCCTAGTTCATGAGGTAGCAAAATCCCCTAATGTCAGATCAATCCCCACCTGTGAGCTGTCAAAATCCCCATGCATGAGAAATCCTCAACCATCAGACTTTGGCCACCTGGCCCCTAAGTAACTGTCAAGGATTTTGCTACCTCAAGAAAGAGGATCGGGTGGCAGACTAGGATTTTGACAGTTCATGGACTGCGATTTTGTCAACTAACAAAAGAGGATTCAAAAAACCAATCCCCTTTTGTAAGCTGACAATATCCCATTTCATCAGCTAATTCTCTTTTGTGAGGTAGCAAAATCCTTGACCGTCAGCTTTGATGGTCAAAGGATTTCTTCTCTGGTATGGCTCGTGTTGTGATTTTGTCACCTCATGAAAGAGGATTCAAAACCCAACTCTTCGTGAGTTGACCAAATCCTAGTTCGCGAGCCGATCTTCTTTTGCGAGGTAGCAAAATCCTTGACCATCAGCTTAATACTGGTCTGTCAGAATGGTCATTTGGTCACACAGACAGACAAGGATGTTGTAGCCTCGTGAAACAGGATCGGCTTATGGATAAGGATATTGTCAGCTTGCAAAACAGTATTGTTAGCGAGTCACAGTCAAGGAATTTTGAAATTTCAAAATGTTATTTTTTTAGCAAAATGAAGCAAACCAAAGGCATGGGTTTGTGGAGGGCATCACTCTGAACAAAACTCATGCCTTATTACAAAGAAAAGTCACCCATGGAGGAAGCTACGACATTTTGTTTAGGAGAAAAAGCAAAACAAAATGGCAGCTCGCAGACAAGGAATTCTTCTGGCAGACCAGGATATATATTTTTTTTTACTTTCTTTATACACCTACATGCCTGGGCATCCTTCAGGAGTGCCCACTCAGAATTCACCCTACTCCCAGCCTGAACCCTCCACTTCTCCCAGGGTCTCCTCCCCTGAATGACCACAGGCAGGCTCGATCCCTAGTACCATCTCCAGGGCTGATTCCACCCTCCCTCTGGCAACTGGCTTCCTAAGTATGAAGTGCCTTACCTGTTGTTGACGGATCGGCCATGGAGAGAGATCCGGGTGCAACTAAGCCGATATTTGGGATGTGAGCAATTCCCCTAGGGCAATCATCATCGCACCGATGGTGTAGGAGGCATTTCTTATGCTTTTCCCCCATGAGTATGATGTGTAATGGCATCAGCATGCAGGCTACCCTGATAGATGCCTGCCTCACTCGTCCCCGATTTTTTTGTCCCACGCATGTAGTACCCCTGGTCTCCAACATGGGCCACTAATGCACTGGGAAACTGCCTGAGTCCCTCCCTGGGAGAGAAGAGCAGTCCTCCAGATGATTGATCCAACTCCTTCCCCTGCCAACCCCCTGCACCCGGGCTCGCTCTTGAACCCAGGTCGCCAGTGCAGTGTGAGATGTGGCATCCAGCACTGCAACCCTCAGCGCCACTGGGCTGGCTCAACCAGGATATTTTTAAATCCTCATTCACAAACTGACAAAATCCTTGCTTGTGAGCCCAATTCTCTTTCACAAAATGTACATATAAATCTTGCCATGAACTGAGCATGTTCAGAACCCCAAAATTAAAAATTAAATAATGTTGGAATGGATTCATATTTTTTAGACAAACTAAAGCTGGACTGTTCTTTGACCCAAACTCTTTCCTATGTTCCAGATTTCAGACCAAAAGACCACAGGGTGTGGTTGCAGCGTCATGGGCAAAAAACACATCAGAAGTGGCACAAAATGCATTTTCAGTGCTTCACTGCACAAAAATTGTAAGTCAGGCCAAACTGCAACTTGGTATATCAAGAGATATATCATACCACACCACGCATTCCAAATTTTGTGCAAATCCATTTAATGGTTGTAAAGCTATTAACATGCAAAAATTGAGGCTTAACATGAAAAGTGCCTACTCAACCCTAACTATAGGGGTGTGACTGCACCCCTATAATATGTGTGTGTGTATATATATATATATGTATGTGTGTATATGTGTATATATGTATATGTGTGTATAATGTGTGTATATATGTATATGTGTGTGTATAATGTGTGTATGTATATACTGTATGTATATGTGTATAATGTGTGTGCATATGTATACGTGTAACATGTGTGTATATATATGTATATGTGTATAATGTGTGTATATATGTATATGTGTACAATGTGTGTGTGTATATGATATATGTGTATAATGTGTGTGTATATATGTATATGTGTGTATATATATAATGTGTTTATATATATGTATAATGTGTCTGTGTGTATGTATATGTATATATAATGTGTGTATATATATATATGTATAATGTGTATGTGTGTATTTGTATATATATGTAATGTGTGTATATATATATACTATAGGTGTGTGTATATGTATATGTGTATAATGTGTGTGTGCATATATATATGTGTATAATGTGTGTGTGTCTGTATGTCTATATATAATAAATGTGTTATATATATATATGTATAGTGTGTGTGTATATGTAAATGTGTATATGTAAATGTGTATAATGTGTGTACATATGTATATGTGTATAATGTGTGTATATGTGTATGTGTCTAATGTGCATGTATATATGTATATGTGTACAATGTGTGTGTGTGTATATATGTATATGTGTATAATGTGTCTGTGTGTATATGTATATGTGTATAATGTGTGTGCATATATATATATGTATAATATGTGTGTGTATATATGTATATGTGTATAATGTGTGTATGTATATATTTATAGTGTGTGTTTATGTGTATGTGTATATGTATGTGTATGTGTATAATGTGTGTGTATATGTCTGTGTGTATAATGTGTGTGTATATATATGTATAGTGTGTGTGTATGTATATGTGTATAATGTGTGTACATATGTATATGTGTATAATATGTGTATATATGTATATGTGTATAATGTGTGTATA
Source organism: Neoceratodus forsteri (assembly GCA_016271365.2). Taxonomy (NCBI): domain Eukaryota; kingdom Metazoa; phylum Chordata; order Ceratodontiformes; family Ceratodontidae; genus Neoceratodus; species Neoceratodus forsteri. Next base: position 89,772,303 of record CM057453.1, read on the forward strand.
TATGTATATGTGTATATGTGTATATATGTATATGTGTACAATGTGTGTGTGCATATATGTATACATGTATAATGTGTGTGTATATGTGCATTGTGTGTGCATATATATGTGTGTAATGTGTGTACATATATATATGTATATGTGTATAATGTGCGTATATTTATATGTGTACAGTGTGTGTGCATGTCTATGTATATAATGTGTGTGTGTTTATATATGTGTATAGCGTGTGTGTATATGTATATGTGTATAATGTGTGTACATATGTATATGTGTATAATGTGTGTATATATATGTATATGTGTATAATGTGTGTGTACATATATGTGTATAATATGTGTGTGTGTGTATATATGTATATGTGTACAATGGGAGTGTGTATATATGTATATGTGTATAATGTGTGTGTGTATATATGTGTATAGTGTGTGTGTATATGTATATGTGTATAATGTGTGTGTATATATGTATATGTGTATAATGTGCCTGTGTGTGTATATGTCTATGTGTATAATGTGTGTGTATATATATGTACTGTATATGTGTATAATGTGTGTGTGTATGTATATGTGTACAATGTGTGTGTGTGTGTTATATATATATATATATATATATATATATATATATATATAAAGTATATTCTATGCAAAAAACTTCATTAATACATCAGTTAGGATTCTTCTACAGTGAAGAAAGTAAGGACATTTGATTTTAGTGTTCCTACCCATTACCACCCCACCCCAGCCCCCCAACAATAGGCATCGGGGTGTGCATTGGGGTCATCAGTCTAACCTCACCTCATCCCATGTGTAAACAAGCTGATGTGGTGCAGCAGGGAGAATGAGGTGAGATTTAGGGCTGAAGACTCCAATGCACACCCCCGATGCCTGTTGGTGGGGGTGGGCTGGGGGTGAGGTGCAAGGGGTAGAAACCCTAAAATCAAATTTCCTTGCTTTTTTACTGTAGAAGAACCCTAACTGATGCATTAACAAAGTTTTTTACATAGAATTTCCTTACTTTTTAAGAAAGAATAGAAAAGTAGAAAGTTGTGCAAGTTGGTGAAGTGTGGCCCACATTACATACTCATTGACTAAAAAGTACATTGACAACTGCAAGGCCAGCCACCAGACAAATGTTAGTCTAGTAGTGCAGTAGAAAACACAGTCCACAAAATGTGAACTGCGCCACACAATAGCTCTGCAAAAAATATATTGTCCAATACATAAACACTGTTATTGACATCTACAGAACATGTCATCAACGCCCTCCAAATTGCAAGTAAAAAGATCAAGCCAAGTCCGAGATACAACATGTCAAAATTTGAAATGTTCATTCATCAGAGTGGCACAGTTCCACACCTGTTCACATTTAACAAACACAACAAGTGAAAACTACATCCCTGACACTAAGGCTAGGCACCCTATCAATTTCAAGCCACCAGGACAATCCAAAACACTGTCCGCAACACGTAAAGTGCGTCATGCAATATCTCTGCAAAACAAAAATTTCTATGACACATAAACACCACACTTCACATCTACAGGACATGTTGTAAATACCCTCCAAATTTCAACTAAAAAGACCAAATCATTTCTGAGATATTCAATGTTAAAGATTGGTAAAATGTCCCTATCTATTCCATTATAAAAAATCTGGACATCTTGTCCCTCCCTCCCTCGCAATCAAAGTATTATAAGCGCTAATGCAAGAGGCACTCTAGAGCTGATTCGGTGCCTCTTAGCACTCTTCTCATACACAGTCGGGCGCTGGCCGTGGAGGTGAGAGGTGGGCTGTGCCAGTCACCGGATGGGGATGGGTGAGGAGGTGCTGGGTGGGCTGGCATGGCTGGGTGGGGTTGGGGGGCCACTAGACTACCAGAAAATTGGACATTCCTTATCTATTTTATTATGATGGAGGGGGTGCTAGACTACCAGGGATATGAACAATAATTATAATTTAATACAGATCAGGGTGGGGGCCATTAGACTACCAGGGATATAAAAAAGCAATATTTATCAAATACACATTGGGGGCACTAGACTACCAGGAAATTGCAGATGCTTATATATTTTATTATGATGGAGGGGCCACTAGACTACCAGGGATATAATAAATCAATATTTATGAACATTGGGGGACCACTAGAGATTGTTATCTATTTTATCTTGATGAGGGGGGGCACTAGACTACCAGGGATATTTAAAGCATGATTTTTTTTTTATTCAGATGGCACAGAATGAAGCCTCTGAGAAAAACCCACCCTCATTTAAGTTTCTAGGGCACCCCTGGGCTGAGAAAAAACATTTTTAAATCTGGCCATCTCATCCCTCACTCACAATGCATGATCGTGATCAAAGAATCTCACAATCAAAGAATTTTCAGGCTCACAATCAAAGATCATTAGCGAGCCATGAATCAAGATTTTAAAAGTTCACAACTCTATTTTTTGACCAATTTGGATGAAACCAAAGGCTTGGCTTGATGGATCAGAGCCCCCTGAGTAAACCCCGTCCAAGTATTACCTCAGAAGTGACCCCTGAGCCGAGATATTTGTGTTTTTCTGAACAGAAATTTTAAAACAAGATGGCAGACCTCACGATCAAAGAATTTTTTAAATTCTCAGGGACAAAGATTCTTGAACTGAAAGGCTGCAAATTCTTTGATTGCCAGGCTGGATGGGATGGCCAGAACCCCATTCTTTGTTCACAACACATACATATAAATTTTCCCATAGACTCATAATGGGAACTTAAAAGTGGCATAACTTTTCAATGCCTTAATGTTTTTTCATCAAATGAAAAATGGCATGTTCGGCCACCAAAGCTCTTTTAAACGAGCCATCTCGCAGAGTGGCACGCTACACAAAAACAGAGAATTTTGCATTTTTCAGCATTTTCGTATGCAAAGATCGTAAGTCTGACTGAAACGAAATTTGGCAGATCAAGAGACGTACCGTGCCCCACCAAGCATACCAAATGTTAGGCAAATCTGTTGAACATGTCCAAAGTTACTAATGCCCAAACTTTTGACTTTGGTATGTAAGTGACAACTGAACCCTAACTATAGTGGTGTGACTGCACCACTATAAAATATTTATATGTATATGTGTATAATGTCTGTGTATATATGTATATGTCTATAATGTGTGTGTGTTTGTATGTATATGTGTATAATGTGTGTGTATATTTATGTGTATAATGTATGTGTGCATGTATATGTGTATAATGTGTGTGTATATGTATATGTGTATAATGTGTGTGTATATATTTTATGTGTATTATGTGTGTGTGTGTGTATATGTATATGTGTATAATGTGTGTATATGTATGTGTACAATGTTTGTGTGTATACATATGTGTATAATGTGTGTGTGTATATATGTGTGTGTGCATCATGTGTGTGTTTGTGTGTGTGTGTGTGTATATTAGAGGCAAAAAAATCCATTTAATGCATCAGTTAGGGTTATTCCACAGTGACAAAAGCGAGGAAATTCAATGTGAGGGTTGAGACCCCCTTTGCACCCTTCCAGCCCACCCCCCAACTGGAATCAGGGTACACATTGGGGTCATCGGCCCTAACTCTCACCCCAACACATGTGGAAAGAAGCTGAGGAATAGGAGAATGGGGTGAGAGTTAGGACCGATGACCCCAAAGCATACCCTGATTCCAGTTGGGGGTGGGCTGGAGGGGTGCAAAGGGGGTTTCAACCCTAACATCGAATTTCCTCACTTTTGTAGCTGTGGAACAACCCTAACTGATGCATTAAACTGAGTTTTTTGCCTCTAATTTCCCTTCTTTTTGAGAATGATAATGAGAAATAGTGACTGTATTGCGGCGGCGGGAGCACGGGCCTGAACCACATAATGCGGCTGCAGGAGCGCGGGGCCCGCCACGTGAGGTCTTGTCACATAGCAACATTGTGCGCGCAAACGCAAATCGTAATGCGCATGGTGGCACAAAGCGAAACAGAAAGAGTAACAGTACTGTAGACAGAAATGTTAAAAACAACGCAAACGCAAATGGAAATGCAAAGGGTAACGCACATGGTGTCATAGACGTGAACGCTAAGTGAAACGAGTATGGAACCGCAAGCAGAAACAGTAATCGTAACAGTAATGTAAGCGCACAGGCTGGTTTTCCCCAAAAGCTGCATAGAGAAAGACAGTGAGTACAAAGAATGTATGCAAAATAATGACTCTCGGACCAGAAAATGAGGACTTGGAATAGTAAATTGCTTCTATCTCAGGAACCGTGCGACATAGAAAAAAATTTAAAAGTCATATGAATTATCACTTTCCTGGCTAGTATTGTACTTATCCCCTGCTAGGGGACTAAGCATTTTTCTGACGAAAAGTCCGTATCTTGCACTGTTTTCGAGACACGGGCCCTGAAAGGTCCGGCGAACGCTGTAATGTTATCCTATGGGAAAAAAACAGAAGTTCGGAATGCCATAACTTTGCTTCACTGTAATATTTTTTCACCAAACAACTGAAAGGCACATCTGTGTGATGTTGGCTGTCTTCTCTGCAAATTTCAGCATAAAAAGACGGAACCATTATTTTGCAGCAGGGTGCCAAACAATTGCTGCAATGCATAGTACACCGTAATGTTATCCTATGGGAAAAAGCATCAAATTTGGAGTACCGTAACTTTGCCTCCGTGTAATATTTTCTTCAAGTGAAACACTGAAAGGCACATCTGTGAGATGTCAGCTGCATTCCTTCCAAATTTCAGCCCAAAACTCCAAATCGTTATTTTGCAGTGGGGTGCCAAAGAATTGCTGTCATTTTCCCACAGCCTAGAAAAGTGCGTCGACAGTGCCGCAAGTGCAAAAGTACTTTGTGAAAGTACTTTTTCCAGAAATGTGAAAAACATATTTCTGGGGTGTTTGACCCCAAAATAAAGACATGGCTAGCATCCTCAGAGTCTGACTAGGTGAATACAAAAAGAATTAGGTTGCTAGAGGGTCCCAAATTTAAATGCCAAGCATTTTTCTGATCACTAACTGAAAACAAAATGGCAGATTTGCAACAGTTAAAGGGCCATTTGCGAAAGTAAAAACTGCATTTGCGACACTGTCGAACTTTTTGCTAACTTTTCGCATTGACTTATAATGGGAACTTGTTTTTTGAATAACTTTTGAACCGTTTATTATTTTTTCACAAAATCTTGGAAAGGCACATCGGGGACCCTGGCTGCACGTTGCTTGAAGATTTTGGACAGGTCAAGCAAACTGTATGACCTGTAGGCACGACCATAAAATTCCAAAAAAGTGTAAATGCACATGCAGATCATGCTTAATAACTCCGTAGCTGTGTATCCGACCAGTGTGAAACTTGGCAGATCCCAAGGCATATTGGTCTTGATCATGTATTCCAAATTTCAGGCAAATCTGTCAAACGGTTGCAAAGTTATCAAGGTGCAAATTTTTGGGTATAACATGTAAATGACTCCTCAACCCTAACTATGGTAGCACTACTGTGCTACCATAATTTGTGTGTATGTATATATTAAGGCATAAATGTTAGCAAATGTTTTTTATTATTTTGTGGATGGGTCAGACTTAAAGTGAGAATATCGTATTTATCCTCACTCTAGATCCTTTTTTTGTTCACCTTGCATGCACCTGTAGTGAAGATTTTATAAGGAGAGTGGCTTTTGAGGGGTGTGACACTGTCAGTCCAATGCACAGTTGTCTGCAAAGAGCTTGGAGCTTGTCAGTGTCACACCGATCATGAGCCAGGCTAATCATGACAGTATTCTGGCTTGCAGGGTGGAAATTCTGTGTATTTTAAAGGAAACAGAGGATCCAATCATAGGTCAGCTCCTTCCTTTGGTCTATGCTGCCCAGCAAGCACAGCTGATCTGTCATGATCAGCCTGCTGAGGAATTACACCCTGTAACAAAGAAAACAGTCCACCAATGTCTGTTGCTCTGGCTGTCCTTACTGTTCCCTCACTCAACACCAACCACCCCACACACCCCCAACAAACATAACACTGATAATGGAAGTGCCCAATCCCTAGTGTCTCCACCTGAAATATAGGAAACCATCACTCAGTTTATTTTTTTAAATACACCTTGTAAAACAGAAAACCATCCATCAATGTCTGTCCTGCCCTGCAGTAACTGCTCCCCCCCCAGCCCAACCCATGTTAGTCTTCCAGCACTGAGGTGCCCAATCCCCCATCCTGGCTTCTACTCCCCACCCTGCCCAATATAACACTGACATTGGGGATGCAAACCCCATAGTGTCTCCACCAGAAATAAAGAAAACCATCCCTCCTAGTTTTTGTTTTTAAATACACCCTGCAAAAAGAAAAATGTCTATCAATGTCTGTTGCTGCTCAAGCCCAACACATGTTAATCTTCCAGCAGAGGGGTGTCCAATCCTCTGTGCCAGCTTCTACCCCTCACCCTGCTCAATGTAACACTGAAACTGGGGGTGCCCAATCACCCAGTGTTGCGACCTGAAATAAAGAAAACCATCCCGTGTAGTTGTTTTAATAAAGCTTGTAAAAAATCAAACTCTCCATCGATGTCTGTTGCTGCCGTTATTGTCTGCCAACCTGACCCTCACACTCTGTACTCATTCACAAATCTGGACTGTTTTGTACGGTATGGGCTGCACGCCCATTGGCTCTTGCTCTACACCAATGGGCATGCAGCCTTACCGGGCAGTCAGTCGGCAGGTGGCGGGGTGGTAGGTGGGTGGGATTCTGCTGCCCACCGGCTGCCGGGGGAGTGGGATGGTGGGGCTTCATGGGTAGGTGGGGGGGACACTAGCCACCAGGGCTATGTTCGGGGGTGTTTATTTATCCACTGGACCACCAGGGCTATGTTGGGGGAGTTTATTTCTGACATCCCGCGAACGGGATTTTCGGTCCACTGGACTACCAAGGCTGTGTTCAGAGGGGGACACATTGCTGCCCTTGATTGGGCCAGTGGGGGGTGGTGGTGGGGATTTTACAGTCTTCTGCCCATGATCGGGCTGCGGGGGGGCACAGGGAGTGGGTTGGGGGCCAGCCACAGGTGGCAGCTGCTGTGTTGTGCCCTGCAATGCAGCAGCTCACCTGTGGGTGGCCCTTGACTTGAGCCTTTTTTTGGGGCTCAAAGTTGTGCAGGCGCAGGTTGGCAGTTGCACCTGCACAACTCTGCACAGCCCGGCTGAATATCAGGCTGTGCAGTTTATGCATGGTTCCTCCCCCTCCAGTTCAGCATGCATTAATTTGCATTGCACTGTTGCTCAGCATGTTTTCTGTGGTGTAACTGCCTCCTGCTGAATATCGCAGAATGGAGCAAGTTTGGACTTGCACAGGTGCAACCCTATTGCGCATGGCGCAACCCTTTTGAATATCTGGCCCCTGGTGTCAAAATGTGGGAGCCCACTTAAAAGAGATATTGCCTCTCATCTGCCCTATCCTGGGTAATTACAATCTAAAAATTATCAAAGCAGGACGCCACTGAAAATGAGATATTGCAACTCATAAGCTATATCCTGGGTAAATATATAGTAAAAATGTATAAAGCAAGACCAGGTAGAATAGCCATACCATCGATGAACATTCAGCACTGACAAATGATTGTTGTATATGCAAAGGTAACATAGCTGAATTGACTAACTGTAGTGCTTGGAGAATGGTACTGATTGTTTTGGGAGCTGGACAACCTCTGAGTGAGGTTATTATATCAGCTGCACTAAAGGTAACAAATGTTAGTTTGCTTTGTTTGTGACTCAAAAGGTAACCATTAGTAGGGATGTAAGTTGGTCATGGATGAGGTTTTAATGACTCATTGTTTGTTCATGAAATCATTAGTAAACAGTAGTAAATGTTGTGGCACTGTCATCATTGCTACATTCTGATGACACTAGTGAAAGTCATGGAAGTCCTGAATAAAGATCAAACATCATGCATGACTGCCATGACAAACTTACATCCCTGACCATTAGTAACAAGGTAATATGGTTCCAACAAGCAATATCCTGAAATGAATGTGTCAGGAAGGAACTTTAGTACAATGTGCCTAATATAAAATGTACACAGAGAGGTCTTCATCAGCCTGTCCTGATGGGTTCATCTGGGTAAAGTGTCAGACTTTCAGTAACATCAGGCACAACATAATTGCAACAGAAGCAGAACTAAAAAAAATTTCAGTGACTCAAACACGTTGTGAAGTTTGTAGACACTTTAAACATTGAAGCACAAAACATAGCAGGTAATGAAATAAATCTGAATAAGAAGAGAACAAGAGAAGATGACCAGAACAGGAGTGAAACAAATATAGAGGAAAACAGAAAACAGAAAAGTAAAGAAAATCCAGGGGGCTCACAGAATGGTGATTGGTGCCTACAGTAGAAATAAATAACAGATCTAGAAAGGGAAGGAGGGGTATGACCTCAAGTGAAATCACACTCACTTGTAGATACAGTGCACTATCAAGTAAAGACAGTAACAGATGTACCAGTGAAGGGCAGAACATCATTGAACCCAGACAACTTTTAGTGTTATGGGATTTTATTATCAAACAATGTGACAAGGTTATTTGAGAACCAGATAAGCATAATAGAATAGTCTCGAGTTTCCCTGGGGCAAACATTTGTGATATTAGAGCTATGTCACAGGTATAAAAAAAAAACAACAACTGTGGCTTAAACCCAGTGGTGGCAATTCATGTGGGAACTAATAATTAGAGACCCATGAAATTATTTTATCTTTTATTTTTATTCATTGAAAATTGTTTTATTTCTTGTTATGACATTTACATTCATAAACTACCTCAAAATGACCTTATACACACTAGAAATCACATTCCTAGTATACTACATTGTATTAAGCAGCATTATGTTATGGTCTTGAAAGGTTTTGTGAATGAAACAGTTCCAGTGTTGCTTCCTTGTGGACCATCTCTGTGGTAAAAACAGAGCCTAAACAACTGCTGCAAGCATTTATTTAGTTTTTGCAACCAAAAAGCTATTTTTTTCACTTTATTCATATGTTTGTTTTGGTTTTATTCTTTTTATATGTTGATTTTTTAATATCTTTTTATACCTTGGATTTCTTGTTATTTCTTGTTGGATCTTGAATTTCTTGTTATTTGTTTTTATACTTTTGATTTCTTGTTGTTTCTTATTTACGAAAAACATGGGTATCTACTAATAATGTTGGGAAACACCATAAAAAGGACATATGCAGCAAAATCATTGAAAACATGGAAGAGCTAAAAGATATATGGGCGGAGACAATTATATCAAGTATCCCAGAACAACCAATGAAAAGAACTACACCATAAATGTAATAAAGTCTAGATTAAAAAATTGGTGCACTGAAACAGGTTCCAGGTTTATCGACACATAGCCCCATTTCTACAAAAGAAACCACCTTTACAGTAAGGATGGTCTACATTTGAACAAGCAAGGTGCTTACATAATGGGCAGATTAATAAAATCCAGTCTTGAGATTGTCCCTTTAAACTGAACAATGGGGGGTATGCATAAAGCCAAGTGGCCCTCACTAGAAATTAGTCAAAGAAAAAAGGTCAGAGTAAATCTGATACCATTAAATGCTTCCTAAGTAATGCAAGAAGTCTGCAAAATAAAATGGGTGAATTACAGGTGATGCTAACTGCAACAGAAACAATAGATATTGCTATGATCACTGAAGCATGGCGGGTGGAAGGAGACACCTGGGTTAAGTACATACCTCGTTACTCAGTTATGAGACTAGACAGAAAACACAACAGATGTGGGGGAGTTGCAATATATATTTTACACTCAATCCCATTTATTGACATCTCAGAAAAAATTAAGAAACACAACTCAGACACTGAGACCATCTGGCTGTGTATAAATCCAAAGTCCCCTGAGAAATTTAATCTCAGAGTGTTATAGATCACCTAATACAGATGAAGACCAAAATAATGAAATTACAGAAGAACTAATAAAGGCATGTGATAATGGGTGAACAGCAGTCACTGAAGAACTGAATTATAATGACTTAAAATGGAAAAACGAGACAGCGCATAATAAACAAATTATTGATTTTTTAGTGACATGCAGAGAAAATAACTTGCAGCAACATGCGAATAACCCAAGAAGGGGTGATAATCTTAGATATAGTCATAGTTGCTGACACCATTAAAGTACAAAAATGTGAAGTCACCTGCCCCTTGAAAACAGTGACCATGCAGGCATTCCTTTTAATATACAAAATAAACTGCCTAAACCAAAAGGGTGTACTGAAATTTACATATATAAAATGTGAACAAGGAACTTACAAATAGGGACATGGAACATACAAACTGTACCACAGTCTTTGAGGGAAAAACAGCAGAAGAAAACTGGAACTATTTCAAAAACAAAATAAAATCTGTTGGAAATAAACATATACGGAACATTAAAAAATACAATAACAAAAGCATAAAACCAAAATGGTTGACCAAGAAACTCAGAAAACATATAAAAAATTAAAAACAAACAATATGCAATATACAAAAGGGAAAACAGTAGTAAACTGGGAAAAGTTTAAAAATGGACAAAAAAATTGCAAGAATGCAATAAACTCAGCAGAAAGGAAACACAAAGTTAGATTAGCCAATACTACTACTAAGAAAAACAGTAAACAATTTTAAAGTTATATTAACTCATGTAAAAACTGAATCAGGCATTACTACTATTATCAATGGTAACAACACAATTACTGAGCCTCAAGACATTGCAAACATCTTTAACAAACACTTTTGTAAAATATATAAAGTACCAAAATGCCCCAAAGCTGGCCAGGAAGGAAAAACAAATTAATCACCATTGATTAAATGAAAAATAAAAATATAAGGATTAAAATTGTTTGAAGCCCATGGGTTGGATGACATTGACCCACAAATTATAAAGCTGATGAAAGACACCATTTGCCACCCTCTGAAAATCATGTATGAGAAATCCCTAAATACAGGAGAAATTCAGCAGGAATGGAGGATAGCCAGAATTACACCCATCTATAAAGTAGGTAATAGATAACAAGTTGAAAATTATCACCCAATAAGTCTTATGTCCATCCCCGGAAAAACCTTAGTGTCTATAATAAAGGACAGAATACAGGATCACATTTCTGCAAATAATAAACAAGACTATAGTCAGCATGGATTCACCAAGGGAAGATCTATAGATAATAACATTGTAATGTGGACTACTAACTGACTCTCTAACAGAAGACAGACAGTTGCAATAAATGGTTACATGTCAAGTGAGGGATTAGTGAAAAGTGGTGTGCCTCAGAAGTCAGTCCTGGGCCCAATAATCTTCCAGTTATTTATCACTGATTTAAGTGATCGCATGCAGAACAATACTGTAAAATACACAGACAATGTCAAGATAGGTGAACCAAGTACCAACATTGAACAAATTAGGACAATACAATCAGACTTAGATAAAATAATTGAATGGGCATACACCTGGGGCATGACATTTAACCTGGACAAAAGCTGTGTTTTGCACATAGGAAAAAACACACCCGAACATAACTACCTTCTTAGTAACACCATCCTGAGATCAGTAGGTAAAGAAAAAGTTCTTGGTGTAGTAATAGACACAAGTGTATCTTTTAGAGAGCAATGTACTGCAGCTATAGCAAAAGCAAATCAAGTCATGGAATCTATTAGACAAAATATCAAGAGACAGACAGCAAAGATGTTGATGCCCCTGTACATTTCATACGTTAGATAACATTTGGATTTTGGTGGGCAGCTGTGGTGTCCATACAAAAACAAAGAAATGGCAAGAGTTGAAAATGTCCAGCATAAAATGACAAAATTAATAAAAGATTTAGAGAACCTACATTATAATGAAAGACTTGATAAATTAAATTTGCACTCCTTAGAGATTAGAAGAAAAAGAGGAGACCTCTTATTGTTGTATGATGTTTTGCATGACAATGCACTCAGAAATGATCTGAACTTGGAATTTAAAAATACAAACTTAATTCAAAGAGGACACCATTTACAGCTTAAGGTGACCAGGTTCAGGTCGATCAAGAGGAAATATTTCTTTACACAGAGTGGACAATTTGTGGAATAGATTATCAAATGAAATTGTACTGAGTAATACCAGTGATTTGTTTAAAAATAGGTAAGACAAGTACATTGAACAAGGTGATATCATTAATTACATGGAAATATGAGGAGCTATTTGTGGGCATCCTGCCCCTTCAGCTCCGCTAACATATTTAGTGACATACACACATATAACAAATTTGCTGTTGTGCATACATATCTATTAGACATCAGTCTGTCTGTATAATGGAATTTGCTAGAGCACTGATTTTTAATATTACTTTCTGCTAATGACTTCACTTTATAACTATGACCCGTTAGTGTACAAAAGTGCAAATAACCTGCAAGATTTGAATTTGTATCTAAATGATTTTGGCAAGATACAAAACAGTCTGACTGATAGTAAATAGGGATTGAACAACTGGAAAACTAAACTTATATTATTCAGCCCCAAGCAGGCTAATAAAAAATAGTCTGCTGATCACTAGTCATGATGGTACTCCTTTGGAAGTCATCTCTAACTTTAAATCTAGGAATATTCTTAGACCTCCTAATTTTTAAGTGCCTTAGTCATAAACATAAACTGTGTCAAGCTTACAGAAGTCACTGAATAATTTGATACACAAAGTTTCAGGGCCCCACAGGCCCCTTTTTCAGGTGAAACATACAGTATGTTTTATATAAAAATAGTATATCACACAAGCTTTTGGGGCCCCACAGGTCCCTTCTTCAGGTGACTTTTCAAATAAAGAAGGAGAATGTGGGGCCCAAACGTTTGTGCACTATACCATCTTTGTACAAGATGTATGTTGGTCCAATAAAAGGTATCAAACTATCCAGCAATTTCTATTTCCCAAGGACCAATACAGCTTAACTCTGTTTTGCCAAGCTTACAAAATTCAACATTAGCTAACTTTGAAAATGGGAATTGTGGTAGTACAAAGAATCCCACTGTTGACTAGTTTCTAGGGATAGCTGTATGCAACAGTGTTTTAGGCTACAATGTACCTTTCAACTCAGAACAGATGAAATATACTAACTTTGTACTCCAACTGCCTGTTTGTTTTTTTCTTGTATATAAACAAATATATATATATGTCCCTTTGCATAATCCACAGGCTGTACTATATCTGTACAAAGAATTAGTATGGCACTTGGAATTAGGATGACATTTGGTTCAAGGGGAATGATCTTCTATTGGGGTTGCTTTATAAGTAAGTTTCTACAAACCAAAAGTACCTACATGGACCTGTGCAATTTTACCATAGCAACTCCAGCCTATCAAACCATTTTTTTTAATTTTATCCCTTCCCTGTACTTGGAATTCTTTCCTTATATTTTTTAGAAACATTACCAATCATACACAATTTGGAAATCAATTATAAACATGCATGCAAATGCATGCTTTATTTGAGTAATGTGCTATATGTATTAGTGTAATCAATATACAACAATTGTTACACACCCCATTTCAACATGAAAATGGTCAACATTTCATAGTGGGCTTACCTGGCATATAACACACACACACACACACACACACACACACACACACCATCAAGTTCATTGATTTTGTTGTTTGTTTGTATGTTTTCCTTTTTTTTTACAATTTAATAAACTTTATTAAAAACACAAATTTAAGGTACATACAATACAACAAGCAGTTGCATCGAACATGTCAAAGTGTCATTAACACTACCCTTCCTACTTCCCTCCTCCTCCCCTCTCCCTTCCTTCCATTGGTCTGCGTAACTAAATAAATAAGCAAGACGGTCCCAACCCCAAACCCTCCCCCCAATTGCCCAGTCAAAACCCATACAGGACAGCATAGTTATTAGAATGATCTTAATTCAGCAGAATACATTCTATATATTATAACACTTCTTTTTCGATATCAGTCTAATAAGTCTAAGAGAGCTGAAGCATTAACCTTTCTGCATAGCCTCCCACCTCTCAGCTATGAAGGATGTGAACTGTTCCCATCTTTTACTAAAAATTCCAAGGGTATGATATTGGATAGCGATTGCTCTTTCTGCATTGAGAGCAACATAAAGTTCCTGTATCCACTCCCAAAATGGTGGTGGAGTATCTTTAATCCAATACCTCATAATGAGGAGCAATGCCACAGCCAAGATTAATGTCAAGTAATATTTAAATGAATTTGAGGTGATGGCTGAGAGGTGTCCGAGAACACATATCTCGATGGTGAAGTAATTAATCTCTCCAAAAAGTGGGCTACAAAAATCTTTTAACTGCTGCCAAAAGTTTTGTATTTTAGGGCAAGCCCAGATCATATGAATATGGGAGCCCAAGTCCTGCTGGCATCTCTGTCAAACTGACCAGTGCTGTTTTCCCATGAGTTTTCCGCTTTACAGGGGTGAGGTATAGATTATGAAGGAGATTAAACCAAACTAGCTGAAGCCTATCCTGTTTGAGGAATTTGTAGTTCGTGGTCCAGATTGATTCCAACCTAGCTGAGTCATAGGAGAGATTGGCGGACAATTGCCAATAAGTGGCGGTCAGCAAGAAGTCATTTTCGGCCTTGGCGACCAACTGTTTATATAAATGTGATATTGCTCGGGGCCAAATAGCAAGCTTTGACAGATCTGTAAAGACTAGAGCTGTCTTCAAAGACCATGGGGCCTTGTTTAAGGCCTTGCACACACATTGTTTAATCTGGAGGTACTTGAATATGGATAGATCCGGGAGATGGAATACTTGCCTAAAATCAGAAGGTGAGATAAATTTATTCTCTATGACTAATTCCGATAGCTTCATCGCATGGCAGTCTTTCCAGAATGCCTGAGTAATGACCTTGCTTCCTAGTAGTAGATTTAGGTTATTAAATAGTGGTTGACCTAGGTCAGGGGTATAGTCCAGTTTATAGTAGTTACATAGCTGAACATGAGCTCTCATTAACCATGCCAGAGGGGTATGCTGCCAGATCTGAAGTATCATTCTACAATGGGTAAATAACAAAGAAGCTAGGGATACCCTATGAGCGGAGGTTATTTGCCTTTCTATCTTTAGCCAAGCTAGGTTGGGTGACATGTTTTCTTGCAACTCTAGCCAATGAAAGTATTTGCTCCCTTGAAAGGCCAGATAATTAAGGAACAGGTTTGGGATATTAAGTCCCCCTCATTCCTTCAGTCTTGCTAATTTATCGAGAGCTCTTCTAGGCCTCTTTCCCTGCCATAAAAAGGCAGACCATATAGAATCTATTGTTTTGAACCATCTCTGGGAGAGAGAGCCAAATTCAACTCAGATAAAGGGTACATTAACCAGGGAAAGATTACCATTTTAAGAATTCTGACTCTCCCCAAAGGGACAAGGGTAGACTTTGCCATTTCTTTAAATCTTGTTGCATTTGTGAGTCTACCAGATCTAGGTTTAGAAATCTCAGTTTACCCAAATCCTTTGTGAGTTCTATACCTAGAAAAGTAATGGATGGGGGGACCCAACACAATCCTAGCTCCTCTACTGCAGTTTTAGTACATGACGGAGTTAAGGCTAATACAGAGGTTTTGTTTGAATTCAGCTTATATACGAACAGGATACTGAAGTCCTGTATAATGTCCATGGCTGCTTGCAGGGATGAATGCCAGGAGGAAAGATATAAAAGAACGTCATCTGCAAGCATTGAAATTTTATATTCCTCCACACCTATCCTTATTCCCCTGATGGTCTTCACTGCCTTAATTTTCTTGGCTAATGGCTCAATATATAGATTAAATAGCATTGGAGATTGGGCAGCCCTGTCTAGTACCTCTAGTCAATCCAAAACTGTCAGAAAGAGCCCCATTACAAAGTACCCTAGTGGATGGGGAACGATATAGAACTGCAACACACTGTATAAAGTCTAAGGGAATTCCATAACAGGGCAAGAGGTCAAATAAAAAGTTCAGGCTGACTCTATCAAATGCTTTTTCCGCATCCAGGGAGACCAGCACCATATCTACATTGGGATCCCTGGACGTGGACTTCAAATAACAAATTTTTCGGAAGTGGTTGCTGGACTGTCTACCCGAGACAAATCCTACCTGTTCAGGCCCAATCAAGGTGTCCCAAATCTGTTTTAGGCAGAATGATAAAATGCTAGTTAACAACTTAACTTCTATATTAAGTTATGAAATAAGTCTATAATTATCAGGACTGGTGGGGGTTCCCCCCTTGGTTTGGGTAAAACTACAATTCTAGTTTCAGATATAATGGACTCTTTTATAGTGGCCCAATACAGATAATTGAATAGTTCCAGTAAGTAAGGTGCCAAATCATTCCTACATTTTTTATAAAATGTGGTGGAAAAGCTGTCAGGGCCAGGGGCTTTATCTATGGGTACTCTATCAATTGCATCCAAGATTTCCTGTAATTTAATACTACCTACTAAATGATTTTGTTGCTCTATATTTAGTTTTGGCAAAGCCATATCCTATAAAAACTTCTCCAATTTATTTGTGTAATCTGATGGTAATTCTGGGGCTGTGTACAAACACTAATAATAATCCCTGAAAATATTGGTAATTGATGCCAGATCCGAAGTCAGCCGTCCCGTAATCTTATCTCTTAATGTCGACACCCACCTTGCCTCCCTTTGTTGTTTAAGTCTATCTGCCCATAGCTTTCCTGTTTTTTCCCTGGCCAATAAATGTAGCTTTCCACTTAGTATTGGCCTGTAGGGTGAGATTCAGCATATGTGCAGCATATGTAGCTGTAAGTGATTGAAGTTCTCCCTATGCTTGAGCATCCGAGGAAGAGTATAAATGGTTTTCCAAAAGTTTTATTCGGTCTAGCCACCCCTCCACTTCTTTTGTCCTTTGGCATTTCCTAATTGTGGCCAGCCTTATGAACTCCCCCCTCCAAATTGCTTTAAGGGTTCCCCATAACACACCTATTGCTTGAGTAGATGAGTAGTTAGTATCCCATGAGGATTTTATGATACTTCTCATGTGTTCTACTCACTTCACCTCAGATAACAGCTGGATATTCAGTGACCACAAACTAGAAATCCTCCGATAAGGAGTAAATCTCACCCTCAACCAGATTGGTGAGTGATCCAAAAGGACTCTAGGATAGGTCCCAGCATCCTCTACCCCCTGTAAAGCGGAATAACTAATAAAGAAAAAATCTATCCTTGAAAACACACTATGCGGTGCTGAATAAAAAGTAAATTCTTGCACTTGAGGATATCTGAGCCTCCAGGGATCTGAAAGACCAGAATCAGTCATCAGTTCCCAAAAAGCTCGCTGTGCTGGGGAGAGGCCTGCTCTTCTATGGTATGATCTATCCAGATCATTTGTGTAAACTAAATTTCAGTCCCCTCCTAAAAGGCATATAGCATGGGGAACTGAGGCTATAAGGGTAGCCAATGGTGGAAAAAAAGCAGAGGTGTCCACATTCGGACCATAAATAGATCCTAACAAAACTTCTGCCCCAGCCAAATACCCATGCACTAAAACAAATTGCCCCTCAGGATCCTGCCATAACTTGATTCACTTAAAAGGCACGCTCTAATGAATTAAGACAGCAACCCCTGCCCTTCTGGCACTGTTACCTGCCTCGTATACCTGGCCTACTTATGTTTTACGGAACTGAATCAAGTTTCCTGAGGTAACATGTGTCTCCTGTAGCATGACAATGTGAGGCTGATACCTGTTAAGATGGCGTAGTATGGCATATTTTTTTGAATTGTCTTTCCCACCTTTAATATTCCAGGAAATCACTCTCCAACTCACCATATTTCTAAAACATGAATGGAAACAACTAAGATTGTATTCTGCCTATAAGCCCTGAAGTGTACTAAAATCTTTGGAAACCTCCTTCGAGCATTCCACAGATACCTAACTTCCCACCCTCCTATTATTCCTGCCCTGTCCCCCTATCCCTCCCCCCTAACAAACTAACTACCCAGGCCATGTGCCCACTCTCTAATGCTCTGTCCAGCATGCCCTAAAGGGAGCAGCCCCCTCTCTCACAAAAAAGGTGCATGAAAGATTCTTCCCCAAAAGAAATACCTCCCTTAATGGTCTTTACACTGCCCTTCCTCTGCTAGCCCTGTTGAATATCTTAATACCTACATCCCCTCTTTTGATGAGGTAATTGTTTCTATTAACTCCAGTGAACATGCACATCCAAAACTTTCTCATAACAATCTAAAACTGTAGAAATACTACAAACTACAATTACATATTTAGAGAACTACATATAATGAATTTTACACCATAACTGTTAGTAAACGACCCCCTGGTAGCCATTACTAAACTAAAAACATAAAAAAAAACTGATGCCCAAAGGAGTCTTACCTAAACTTTAAATACAATATGGAGACTGCAATATTGATATAAAGGCACTAGAGGGCAGCCTTCTTATTCTTTTTACCTTATAGTCCCAAAATGTCCAGTTACAAAGTAAAAGAAAGCAGTGCTCCCATATCTATGGGGATTCCCGTATTTTACGGGGATTTATATCAGAAAACTGGCTACGGGGAGGAAATCATAATTTTTCTGAATCTACGGGGATTGTTGCCAGTGCTACGGGGAGAACAGAGGCACACTAAAGATGGCCATCCGAGACTCTCACAGAGAGCGAGAGTAAACTCTGATTGGTGCCTCCCAACCTCACATGCTGTGATCATGCACCCCTGAGACTCCTGGGAGCTGCGTGATCATGTGCTGGGAGGCACCCCTGATACACTGTCATCGTAGAGCCATGCATGCCCCTCATGGCTAATAAGACTGCTGATACAGTACCCCCGATAAGCTAGCCACTGAGCCCCCCTACTATAAAAATCTAGATTTGTGGCGATGTAGGTAACCACGGGAAGTTTAATTTGGAGTCAGAGGCTAGAGCAGTGAGCTGTACGAGGTGAGCAGTCAGTCATAGAGAGAGAGAGAGAGAGAGAGAGATCGATCGTGGACATTATATCATCGGACAATCTGTGTTTTTTGTGGGACTTCTAGAGAGTGCCGTCAGCAAGCAAAAACACAAGCAAAGGAGGAAATTCACAGCCAGTGTGAGTACTATCCGGAGAGTCAGCGGGACCAACTAGTTCTGTTTCCAGCTGCAGCAGCCATCAATAAAGTATCAATTTTTATTATTTCTACCACATATCATTTCCTTGGATTTCTCATAATTTATTTGTAAATCTGCATTTCTGCAACATCCTCTTAGCTTCTAAATAACTTGTTGACATTAGGACGATGTTCTTGTTGTCAGCATAGTCTAGATATGGGCATGGATGTCCACCGATTTTGTGCATGTGAAAGTTTTCAGTGTACATTTTATTTTGCTCTTGTCTCCATCCCCCAAGCTGGAAGGTTTGGTCCCAGACCCAGCTTGCTGCACCCCCCCAAGACAAGGCTTAACTGACTGAGTGGGGCCACCTCTGGGTCCAAAGAACACAGTCTCTTGCTCTGGCTTACCCCACCCAGGGCAAGGCCATGGGAGCGGGACCCCTTGATGGACATTAATCACAGCAGGAGGGTGTTGAGGGTGGAAGCCATCATGAATGGAGACAGAGTCTTTTCCTGGTATGCTTGAGATCCCTGGGGTGAGGATGTCGACGATGCCAGCATCTGCCCACTCCCCCTTGTGTGAGGCGCTGGCAGCGGTGGTACCCTCAGCCTCCACCAGAGGTCCACACAGCACCGGACACTCTTTCTCCCCCCCCCAGAGAAGGAGAGCAGTCCCTGGGATGCTCAATCCTTTGCCCCTTGGCAGGTCCTCTGACTCCTGAGTAGATCACCAAACCTGGGATGTTGGCGCTGCAAGCAGATGCCTTGCCGCTGCACTGACGGGCCAGCTATTCATTGTACATTTTGATTAATATATAATTTATGAATAAGTTGAACAAAATCAGGGATAGTGAGCATCCTTGTTTGATGCTTCTATTTGTGTGGAATTCTCCAGTTTTGCCCCCCCCCCCCATGGAGTTGTATCTAATTAGTGTCATTATCCTCATACGGGTAATTTAATTTAATTAGTTTTATTATGGCTTGCTCAACC
The DNA here is from genome assembly GCA_016271365.2 of Neoceratodus forsteri. Classification (NCBI taxonomy): domain Eukaryota; kingdom Metazoa; phylum Chordata; order Ceratodontiformes; family Ceratodontidae; genus Neoceratodus; species Neoceratodus forsteri. The sequence continues at coordinate 89,792,349 of CM057453.1, forward strand.
CCGGCTTTTTCTAGTGCTTGCCACAGTAAGTCTCTGGTTACCAGATCAAATACAGATTTTAATCTACAACAATGCAGTATACTTTTCGTTTCTTAATTTTCTTGTGTTCGTATGTGAGATGAGTTAGTACAAAACATTGATCGATTGTGGAATGTTCTGATATGAGTCTGGCTTGCGCACTATAAATAATTTTGTTTGCTTTGATCCATTCCAAGAGTCTTGTATTAATAATTTTTGTAAACATCTTCTGTGAGCTATCCAATAGACTAATGGGTCTATAGCGGCCTGAAACAGAAACATAGAATTTGATGGCAGATAAGGACCGCTTGGCTCCACCCAGTCTGCCCATTTCCTACCTAATGGATAAAGCTGCAGATCCTAGTTAACCAGCAGCCTACTCTTTCTACTCCACCCCTAGAATTGCCTTATGACTGTCCCATGCATGCTTGAATTAACCACTGTTTCTGACTCCACAACCTTCTCCAGAAGGCTGTTCCATGCATCCACAACCCTCTCTGTGAAAAAATACTTCCCATTACAGCCAGCGTCCAGGAGAGAGCAGTAGAGTGACAGTCGTGGGCAAGATAGGTAGCTGTCTGTACATCAGTGCACACACCAACTCTTCTGAGCAGGTAACTGGTAATAAATTGTTCTGTGATGTCCAGTCCGGTGCACTTCAGTCTCGTTTCAGTCTGAAGAGCCAACAGACAGTTTCCTGTTTGCTGCTTTCGCCAGAATGCAGGTATTGTGTTGTGCTTGGGAGGAATAAGGGAGGGATAAGTCAGTACTAGGATGCAGAGCTTTTGCCAGAATGCAGATATTAATTTTTAAAGTATAACAGGTTTTGCTCATTGTCATGTGCCTCCAGAGAACCCTTCAGAATGCTTCCATAGTACAGTAGAAGAGATACATGTTTGGGTAGTGGAGCATCATCCTCATCAACATTTTCTAACAGTACAGATTGTGCTGGAATCATTGCATTGTATTCAGATCTGTGCTATTTGTGTGGTAGCATTTTTTTTAAAGCAGCAGAACACTTATTTAATGTCATTATTACTATTCTCTCTGTCGTGATTTCCACCTCCGCTACCTCGTCCCCCGCCTGCTTTGCTCCCCCCCCACCTGTACTCACTGCTTCTATTCTCTGTTATGTTGTGGCTTGCTTTTGGCAGTTTCTTTATTGTGGAATCTGGCTGTGCAATTGGAGGTGATCTGTGCTCATGACCAGAATGGGTCTGGTTTCAGAGTGAAGTGGGCTAAATATACTAGGCAGGGATGCTGGTTTACTCAGCTGGCACTTATTTTAGCAATTTTGCTGTCGGTGTGAAACTATGATCAGCTCAACCTCTTCTCACTTTGGTTTTCCTCCCACTATTATCAAACCTTACTACTGCATTTCAGGCTTCTGCATTCTCTCTACATATCATGGTATCAGTAAGCTATGTGCAGTGTATGCTCAATTACTTCACCATGAAATAAGAAAGTAGTTTATACCTGGTTTTTATTTATGGCTGATTCTAATGTGACTTACCTGACCTAGGGAGCCGAATAGTAGTCCAAAGAGGTGGTGTACATGACTCTGTGAAATAAAAGATGGCAAAGGGGTCACAAAGGATCCTCAGTTCTTAAGGGGGATGAAAGGGATGGAAGGGACAGGAGTAAAAATAAAATTATACTTATCTGATAAGTTGGGTGCCCTCATCCTGTCAGACCTGTAGGGGGAAAAAGAAAAGAGAAAATAAGTTTGTTAGAAGAAAAACAATATAAGAAAGCAAAAAGCAGAGTAAAGGGAGTGTGGGTTCGGGAAGGGGGACTTGGCAAAACCCCATTTTCCCCTGAGTGGTCAGTAAATTACTTACATGAGTGGTCGACCTCAACATCAAGCTGGGTGACTTTGCAGCAGGGCCCTGAGGTGAATACGAAGAGACCCCCACTCCTTTTGAAATCAAATTAGTATGTTGCCAATTCAGGCTGGAAAAATATGCTTAACATTACAATTTACCCTGGGGGTGATGGGGGGTAGGGTGTCCTCACTCTGATTGTTTTTATGCATGCCATATACAGTAGCACACCTCATTTAGAAGCCCATTAATGATTTGTATATAAGCAAGGGTGAGCAGCTAATATTTGTGAATGAAGTATGGCTTTCTCATGATTGATTTAGCTAGCTCCCAACCAGTTTCCTGCACATTGGCTGGGGACCCAAACCATGAGTAAGTATATTTTGGCCTGAAGCACCCTATGTAAAGGTAAGCCATTTGAGACTGATGAAGTTTAGAGTAGGGACCCAGCTAATGGGCGGTCTACCTCAACGTGGTAGCTGGGTGACTTCACAGCAGGGCCCTGAGGTGAGTAGCAAGAGACCTCCACTCCTTTTGAAATCAAATTGGTAAGTCGCCAATTCAGGATGCAAAGATATCATGTTTTGGTAATAGCATCACTGTGTAAGTGTGTTTAATAAGCACTGCAGCATTGTATTGAGCTGTGTCAATGGATGTCACTAAAAATATTGTAGTGTCTGTCTAGTTTAGTCCATTTCATTTTTCGTTCATTTGTTCATTCGTTTGTTCATCCTGGTTTCATCTGTTCAATTAATCCTGGTTGAATGCGGTCCAGTGGCACACTATGCTGTCATCTGCCTCCTGGGGATCCAGAGTTTGATCATTAGCCTGGTGAGCATACAATCATGCTTTACAAATGCTTAAGAAAAAATTCACTTCTTTCGAGATTATGAAACACACAACTGACTTTTAATTTTATGTATTTAACAGAACCAGCAGCACGGACAGAATCCCATTGGTTGATATGTCTTCCACAAGAGTCCTATCTGCATCTCCGTCATCACCTTCCACCTCTGCAAAGAAAATGAGGTATCATCAGAGCTACAGGAAAGACTGGGAACTTGAACCAGAATTCAAAGGATGGCTCCAGAAGAGTGACAAAGGGGAAGAACATGCATTCTGCGTGTAAGTATATATGCACAATTCTAAGATGCTTTTGGGGGTGTGTGCAAAATGTGTGAGGTGGTGCACAGAAGTATTGGAGAACATGCACTGTTATTAAAATAGATGGGTAGTGTAAGCCAGGGGTGCTAACTAGTGTAAGACAGGGGTGCTAACAGTGTAGTGATCAGTCAGGACTGATTTTGAGTGGGTGGAGGAGATAATGTTTTGTAAATTACAAAACTAATACTGTCTTTCTCTTTTTTTTCTTTTCTCTCTCTCTCTCTCTAGTCCTTGCAACAAACACATCAAGGTTGCCACTGGAGGGAAGAACAATCTTCATGATCATGGTCAAGGAGAAAAACATAAGAAGCGGCTTACATCACTCTCGTCAAATGCAACGGTCAGCAAGTTTTTTGCACGTTCACTGGATGCTGATGTGGCATCAGCAGAATTATTGTGGGCAAGGGCTGTGGCAGAGCATCACTTGCCATTTGCACTGGCAAACCACATGAGCGAGATGTTCCCAGTGATGTTCAAGGACTCAAAGATTGCAGAGAAGTTTGCCTGTAAGGAGAGTGTGAGAGAGAATATATATATAAAAAAAAAAAAAACTGTTCAGATAGGGACATAATGAGACCCTGGATGTATTGTGGTCTTTGTCATTTTTTTTATTGTGTTGTTTGTTGGGCTAGCCACCCACTTTGTATTTCATGTCCTCGTTTATGTCTTTGTTGTCCTTGTTTGTCTATTATGTCTATATGTTATATACATTCCAGCCTTCTCATTATTGAGATTGAATTCATAAATATAAAATGAATAAAATGGTTATAAGAATCCAGTTCTGTGCTTTGCCTCCCAGATATCCATTTATGAGACACTGGCTAGTATGGTTTCGAATCGAATAGCAGTTGTGCTAAATTTGCCCTTTATAGTTTAGCAGGGCTCTGCCCTTTAAATAAGGCTCCTGATTCATTTAGAAGCTACCCTTGTTTTTAAATATTCTCTCCATTTAGTTTTCAGCCCAAAACCCTTTTCTGTTGATATTTTAGCAGCCCTGTAAAGGAGGAACTAGTAAATCCGCTGTTTGATAAAGCAGCTGCAAGAGTAAGTTTAGCTGGTAAAATTACCCTGCTGAATGTGCACAATCGTGAAGGCATTTAGCCTTCTTCTAATCGCTAAATTAAAGCGTCTTTCTGTCAAAAGCAACGAAAACCCTTCCACATACCTGCTAAGGGTGGAATAATGTTGTAGATTTGGGATTTATCCCTTTCATAAAAACGAGGATTTTTCACTGCTTGTGGTTCCCAGGAGGCTGTGCCTGCTTCCATTAGGCTCTCAGGTCTGGTCCTTAGGAGCTGGCTGGCCCTAAAACAGTGGAATTTATATCCTAGTCAAAGGAAGTGATCTCTGTTCCAATACATTTTTTGTGTACAATTTATTTAACCTGTATTTAGTTTATCAACCTATAAATGTATTTGATGGTTAAATTAAAACATCAGAGTTTGAAAATTAATTATTTTCTGTACAAAGAAAGAATTTAATTTTGAAAAGGAACTCAGGGAGAGAGTCTTTGGATCACATGACTGTGAAAAAGTATATAAATGCCTATGTGTGAGTGAAAAGGAGTTAGTTGACTCTCAGGACTGTGACCGGGAGGTGCTGCCTCTAAGCATGCTACTGTGCTAGCGTTCTTTCTAGTACATTCCTTTGTTATCTGGAATTTTATATATTTTCCGTATGCAGTATGCTATTTTGTTTAAATAAAGAAGATAATTTTATTATGGCTTCATATCCAACTGTCTTCTGGTCCATCATTTCCCACGCACTGTGACAAGTTGGTGTCAGAAGTGGGATATGAGTGATAGAAGTTTTGAGCGCAAAACCCAGTGGACCTGAATGCAAGAAGGTGGGACAGTTTGGAGTGGAGTGGCTACACGGTCTCGTGTCCAGCAACTAAAACTTCCGTTATTGCCTGGTCTGAAACCAGTGGTATGAAGGAAGACCAGAAGGAGAGGAGCAGAGATGGAGGACGAGAAAGAACCTGTGGCAGGAGCACAAGCAGCCAGCTCTGAGATGGAAGAAGGCCCTCAAGACTTGAAGGAATTAATACGCTGGCTGTGTGCTCGACAAATGGATATGGAGAGAGAAAACCAGGCCAGATGGGCAGACACACTGAGAGCAATACAAACTATAGGTATGACTAGAAACCCTGCTGCATCAGGGGGTATTCAGAAAGACATTAAACTAGTCAAAATTTCTAGTGCTGATGACATCGAAGCATATCTAATGATCTTTGAGAGGGTGGCTGCTGCCTGTGCCTGGCCCAGAGACCAATGGGTCATCTGATTAGCCCCCATCTGACGGGAAAAAGCCCAACTAGCTTATAGTCATGTTGAAACTGCCTACATAAATGACTATGGACATGTAAACAAGCCATCCTGAAGAGTAGATATTAGCACTGAAACCTATAGACAGCGATTTAGATCCTTGAGTTTCATGCTACTGACAACCCACAAGATATATATATCCAACTGAAAGACTTCAGCGAAAAATGTTTACAACCTGAAACCCGGACAACAGCACAGATCTTGGAAGCTATCATTTTGGAACAATTTGTAAACATCCTACCACAAGAGGTACAGTTATGGGTAAAAGAACACCGCCCAGAGACAGCAGAAGTAGCCATAAGACTGGCGAAAGATTATATGGCTGCAAGACCTCACAGAGTACGACCCTCTAAAAGTCCTGGGGTACCTTCATCTATGGTAAGACCATCTTCTCATGTTCCTATATCTCATACCACAGACAGTAATACTCTTGGCCTAAACTAAGTCAGAGACCAGTAAAACCATACAAATCGGATATTGTGTGCCATAAATGTAATAAAAAGGGCATATAGCCAGATTCTGTCCTAAAAGACACTGGAAGATGTACATTTGGCTCTAGCTAACTGGGGCATTATGTAAGGCCCGTAAGAATGGGGAAAGAGTGGTCGAGGACTTATAGACTCTGGCAGCAAACAAACTTTAGTTCATGCTTCAGTCCTGGGAACTCATGTTAAGTCAGAGGGCCTACAACTGATGTTATATGTGTACATGGAGATGTACATCAGTACCTGATGAAAGAGATGGTGGTACAAGTGGATGGTCACAGCCAGAGAATGCAAGTAGGAGTGGTCCTCAGCTTCCTGTTCCTGTTATTATTGGACATGACTTCAAAGATTTTGAAGCTTTAGTAACAACTAACATTACTGCTGTAAAACTAGAGCACAGGCCAAAAGGAAGAAGTACTGGGACACACATTTCCATTTGAAGATAAATTATTTGAAGCCCTGTAAAGATAAGAAACCGAAAACAAAAAGAGAAGAGAAAAGCAACTGTGGACTGAAAATAAGTTAAATTTAGACTCTAAGAATAATTTAAATATAGGTATTGAGAAACAAGAACCAGCCTTTAAAGAGGCACAAAAGACTGATGTATCATTAACTCCTTTTTTTTCACAGGTGGGTCAGGAGGATAAGTCCAAGGGTCCTGTTTTTAAAATTATAAATGGACTGTTATATTGGGTCTGTACAAATACACAAACTGGGGAAGTGGTAGAGCAACTAATGATACCTCAACAGTTCAGGGTACAGCTATTAGGACTGGCACATGATATACCTATGGCAGGACATCTAGGGAGACAGGACTTAACCGCCTCCCTACATCGATTTTATTGGCCAGGTATACATGAGCAGGTCGCTGAATACTGTAGGAGTTGTGAAGCTTGTCAGAAGGTAGCCAAAACTGGACGACAAGATAAGGTGCCATTATTACCCCTACCATTAGTATCTACCCCTTTCGAAAGGATAGCCATGGATATAGTAGGTCCATTACCAAAGAGTGTGAAAGGTAATCGATTTATACTAGTAGTCATGGACTACGCTACAAAATATCCAGAGGCTATTCCATTGAGGACCATCACTGCCCAAAAAATAGCTGATGAATTAGTAAAAATTTTTAGCAGGGTGGGTATACCCAAAGAACTTCTAACAGATCGGGGTACTAATTTTAGATCATCCTTGCTCAAACATCTATACCAGGCATTGGGAATAGAAGCTCTGTTCACAACACCCTATCACCCACAAACTGATGGGCTGGTAGAACGTTTTAATCAGACTCTAAAACACATGCTTAAGAAATTTGTCACAGACGAAGGTAAGCAATGGGACACTTATCTTCCCTACTTAATGTTTGCCTACAGGGAAGTACCTTAGGCATCCACAGGATTTTCTCCGTTTGAGCTTTTATTTGGACATAATCCAAGGGGACCTCTAGATATAGTTAAAGAAGAGTGGAAGGGGTCACAAGATTCAAAAGGAACACTGTCTCTAGATTTTTGGCAAAAGTTAAGGGAACGATTAATGTCCTATGTTAAAAAGGCTCATAACTCGAAACTACAACAACAAACAAAACAAAAGCTGTATTATGACAAGGGCACAAGCTATAAAGAATTTAGTGCAGGAGAGAAAGTATTATTGTTGTTGCCATCCTCAGAACATAAATTGTTAATGAAATGGCAAGGACCGTATATTATTTCCCAAAGAACTGGACCTGTAACCTATGAAATAGAAATCCCTGGCAAAAAGGGTAAGAAGCATATATATCATGCCAATTTACTAAAATCATGGGTAGACCGGCCAAGTACGCTGTCCAGTTATATCCTTCCAGAATCTGCTACTGAATTGGACTTAGCATACCACCGTTTGAAGGGAGTGGGGACAATAACAGATTTAGTGATTAACCCTGAGTTATCCACAATACAAAAGTCTAATTTGGATAATGAGTTACAAAAGTTCCAAAGCACGTTCACAAATATTCCTGGGAGGGTTAGAGACACTAGACATCATATTAGAGTCACAAATAATCAGCCCTTAAGACAAAAACCCTATAGGTTACCTGAAAATTAAGACAAGAGGTAATTCAAGAGGTAAAACGGATGCATGAAATGGGAATCATTGAACCTCCACATAGTGAGTGGTGTTTCCTATGGTGGTGGTGGAAAAAAGGAGGGGCATATGTATTTGCTTGACTTCAGGAAACTAAATGCAGTCTCTCAATTTGATGGCTATCCAATGCCACGAATTGATGATATTTTAGACCATCTGGGAAGTGCCAGGTATTTTAATACCTTGGACTTGACCAAAGGGTATTGGCAAATTCCACTGAATCCTGCTGACAAAGACAAAACTGCATTTAGTACACCTATTGGTCTCTTTCAATTTACAGTTATGCCTTTTGGATTACATGATGCCCCGGCAACTTTCCAGAGAATGATGGATAACCTGTTAACTTCACATTCAAATTATAGTGCGACCTACTTGGAAGATGTTATTATTTTTAGTCCCTCTTGGGAGGAACATTTGAAACATCTTTCAGCTGTCCTAACCACACTCTCCAAAGCTGGCCTTACTATAAACCCCCACAAGTGTACAATTGCCATGCAGGAGACCAAGTATTTAGGATTTTATATTGGTAATGGGTGTATAAAACCAGAAATACAAAAGGTTGCAGCAGTAGCACATTGTCCCACTCCTATTACAAAAAAAGATGTAAGATCATTTTTGGGTTTAGCCAGCTATTATCGAAGATTTATTCCCAATTTTTCAACGTTAGCCGGTCCCCTGACAGAGTTAACAAAGAAGAGGAACCCGGAAAAAGTCAAATGGACTGAAGAATGTGAGAAAGCATTCCAGTGCATTAAGGCTAGTCTGTGTTCCTTCCCTGTACTACGCACTCCAGACTTTTCACAAACATTCATTCTGCAAACAGATGCATCACAGTATGGAATTGGTGCTGTATTAACCCAGATTATAGATAATGAAGAACACCCCATTATCTATATTAGTAGAAAGCTTCACGAAAGGGAGACCCACTATTCTGTGATCGAGAAGGAATGTTTAGCTATTAAGTGAGTCGTAGAAGCCCTTCATTTTTATTTGTGGGGCATACAGTTTGAATTATGGACTGACCATAATCCCTTATGTTGGTTGCAAGTAATGAAAGACAAAAACGCACATATAATGCATTGGTATCTTGCTTTACAACCCTATCGTTTTGTCATCAAACATAGGAAGGGGACAGCTCATGGTAATGCTGATTTTCTATCATGGTATGGAATGGAACTAAAAGAAAATGATACAGAAATAAAACTCTAGAGATAAGTTCTGTCAGACCTCGGGGTAAAATAGAAGTAAAAATCTGAAAAAGTTAATAACTCATAGTTTTTTTGTATGTTTTTTTTTTTTTTTTTTAGGGACCCCAAGGTGGAGCCTTAGGTGTAGGAGGGCTATGGCTCCATCTCTCTTGTTGAGAGATCTGATAATGAATTATGCTTAGGACAACCTTATAAGAACCAAATCCATAGTTTTGGTTTTAGGTGGGGAGGAATGTGAGAGAGAATATATATTAAAAAAAAAAAAACTATTCAGATAGGGACATAATGAGACCCTGGATGTACTGTGGTCTTTGTCATTTTTTTTATTGTGTTTTTTGTTGGGCTGGCCACCCACTTTGTATTTCATGTCCTCGTTTATGTCTTTGTTGTCCTTGTTTGTCTATTATGTCTATATGTTATATACATTCCAGCCTTCTCATTATTGAGATTGAATTCATAAATATAAAATGAATAAAATGGTTATAAGAATCCAGTTCCATGCTATGCCTCCCAGATATCCATTTATGAGACACTGGCTAGCATGGTTTCGAATCGAATAGCAGTTGTGCTAAATTTGCCCTTTATAGTTTAGCAAGGCTCTGCCCCTTTAAATAGGGCTCCTGATTCATTTAGGAAGCTACCCTTGTTTTAAATATTTCTCTCTGTTTAGTTTTCAGCCCAAAACCCCTTTTCTGTTGATATTTTAGCAGCCCTGTAAAGGAGGAACTAGTAAATGCGGCTGTTTGCGACGAAGAATGCCGCAAGAGTAGGTTTCGCCGGTAAAAATTACCGCGCGAATGTACGCACGATCGCGAAGGCATTTAGCCATCTTCTAACGCTAAATTAAAGTGTTTTCTGTCAAAAGCGAATGAAAACCCTTCCACATACCTGCTAAAGGTGGAATAATGTTGTAGATTTGGGATTTATCCCCTTTCATAAAACGAGGATTTTTCACTGCTTGTGGTTCCCAGGGAGGCTGTGCCTGCTTCCATTAGGCTCTCAGGTCTGGTCCTTAGGAGCTGGCCGGCCCTAAAACAGTGGAATTTATATCCTAGTCAAAGGAAGTGATCTCTGTTCCAATACATTTTTTTGTGTACAATTCTTATTTAACCTGTATTTAGTTTATCAATCTATAAATGTATTTGATGGTTAAATTAAAACATCAGAGTTTGAAAATTAATTATTTTCTGTACAAAGAAAGAATTTAATTTGAAAAGGAACTCAGGGAGGAGTTTTGGATCACATGACTTGTAAAAGTATATAAATGCCTATGTGAGTGAAAAGGAGTTAGTTGGCTCTCAGGAGTCTGACCGGGAGGTGCTGCCTCTAAGCATGCTACTGTGCTAGCGTTCTTTCTAGTACATTCCTTTGTTATCTGGAATTTTATTTATTTTCCGTATGCAGTACGCTATTTTGTTTAAATAAAGAAGATAATTTTATTATGGCTTCATATCCAACTGTCTTCTGGTCCATCATTTCCCACGCACTGTGACAGAGAGCAAAACAAAATCCCTGTTGGTGAATGTAATTGGAGAAGAGCTCAAGCTATCTGTTGTTGAGCAAATGAGAAAAAAACATTTCAGCCTCCTCATCGATGAAAGCAATGATCAGACTGTTGCAAAGCAGCTGGCTCTACTTGCTCACATCGTTGATGCCCAGGGATGGGTGAGGTCATGCTTTTACAAGCTGCTTGAAGTCCAGGGAACACCTTCTGCATCTGGAGTTACATTTGATGCAGGGACCTTGTACAATGTCATCACTGAAGAACTCCAAAAGGATGAAATCCTCCTGGAAAACATTGTAGGGTTTGGGTCTGATGGAGCCAATGTGATGATAGGGGTAAGAAATAGTGTTGTCTCCAGACTGAAAAAGGAGCTGCCATACATCTTCAATATTCATTGCATCTGCCATGTTGCCCACCTCGTAGCAAATGACGCTTGCAAAGTGTTCCCTGACGAGGTACAGAGCCTACCTGTAGACATCTGGTACTATTTTAAGAAAAGTGCCAAGAGAATGCAAACCTTTCAGACCTTTCAGGACTTCACCAACACAAAACCACACAAACTTTGAAACCATGTCAGACCAGATGGATCAGTCTGCACCAAGTGGCTGGGAGAATTGTGGAACAGTTTCAGGCTCTGAAGTCCTATTTTGAAAGTTCTAGTGAAAGAAGTGCAACAGTTTTGGGAATCCAGACTGCTTTACGTTCCAGTCTAGTACAGCTGTGCTTCATGTTCCTGGACTATGCATTACCACTGATTCTAGAGTTCAATCTTCTTTTCCAGCAGGAAAAAACAAATATTCACATTGTTCTTCGTGAGCTGGAGGTTCTGTACAAAAAACTGCGGTCAAAATTCTAACCACTGCTACTATTCGAGAAGCTGCACAAGTTCAAGATATTGATGTCCTAAACGAGACTACCACCTTCCTTTGACCAAGTCGCTTGGAAAATCTGATTGCAAGTCATTTGTACAGCAACTACAAGAGGAAGGAGAAGAAACAGTTCTACAGTTTCTTTCATTAGCAAAGGATTTCTGGATTGAGGCATGCCAGCAAGTGAAAAGAAGAATGCCATTTGCAGACTACGATGGTGGCATCTATAAACATCTGGAGGCACTAAACCCAGAGATACAACATGTCTCAAGTGCTAAATTAAAAGCTTTGGCAGACCGTTTCCCCAACATTATTGGAACCAATGATGAAGTCAGGGATCAACTTGATGATGAAATATTGGAATATGAAATGATGACCTTCCCAGAGGAAAAGACCACCTTGCCAATTGGCAGTATTGGCAGCACATCAGAAACCTGAAGAATCCCAGGAATCCAAGTGTCTTAAGGTTCCTCTTTACTTGGCAGGCTTACATCTGCACTGCTAATTCTGCCCATGGAAATGCAGATGTGGAGCGCTTTATTTAGTGATGTGGAACTGCACCAAAACAAAGGACAGAAGCTGTATGAAAGGAAACACACTCAATGCACTGCTGCATGTTTCCTTCAATAAAACAAGAGGACTGCTTTAAATTTAAGCCAATGAAGACCATGCTAGAACACTGTAGAAGCAAGGACAAATATTAAAGGTGACTACACATATTTGCATCGTGGATGGATCTTAAGTGACTTTAAGAAACTTTGCACATCACTCCTCAGGTGTTCATTTGACCCTGAGTAACTTTACACAATGTGACTCCTGGGTGCCCATTTTAAGACTTTATACGTATTCACATATATATGCCTGTTTATCTCTTTATACCACCTGTTCAGTATCTGTGCTTCCCTTCTACGTCAGTTCTTCGCCCACCATTGCTTGTTTTCATGTTACTTGTAAATATCTTTTAGCTGTCATGTAATTATGTAATGTTTTTAGGTCAGTTTTAATTCTTAAAGTAAATAAGAACCTTTAAAACAGACAGAATATGTGTTGTCATGATTTTGTTTACCATCCTAGTGATGCCAATAGCAATAATAAATTGACTGGGGCATACAGAAAAACCTACAGGGATTTCATCAAGGTTTTACAGGGAAAATACAGGAAAATGAGGATGTGCTACAGGAAAATGCTTTGGCCGATCTGGGAGCACTGAGAAAGGAACAGACAAAAATGTACATTCTAGTAAAATAAACAAGGAAAAGATATTCTTACTGGGTTTTCCATAGATATCATACCAAACGCCCCCAGTCCTTTCACCAGAAAGTCATTATCCCCTCCGAATATGAGGCATGAAATAAAGCCTGTTAATAAAATAAAATTAAAATGTCACTACATATCTCCAGGATGAAGCCCAGTGCAAAATGCAGGATATGGAACTGTTGCATACACTAGTTACTTGCAGTAGAGTTTGAAAGATTCATTGCACATCAAAATCAGTCTCCTTTCCCGAACAGCTCTGGAAGCCGAATAGCCAAATCTGACCGTGCTTGCTCAGCTGAATCGTAGCGCTGAGTACCTGACTGCAAGGAGACTTCCAACCACAAGGGATACAGCATCCTATGTCAGATTTTAGCAGCCCAAAGCGAGGACTGTAGTGGACAATAGGCAGCCCGGTCTTGCCTAACTTTGTAAGTGAGATCGGGGGCCATCCTCAAGCGCTTCCCTTCCCACTCTATTTTTTCGGTATTTCTTGTTGCCTTTAAAATACAATCTCTGTCCAGATAGTTCAATACTTTAAATATTATGGGCTGAGGTGGACTGTCCGGTGCAGGTTTAGGCCTGATCGATCTATGTGCCTGCTTGATGACATAGGTAGACCCAATGGGTGAGGGGCAGGCGATACGCACACATAGTTTTTGTATGAAGGCAATAGAGTTGTTGCCCTCATCACCCTCTGGGAGACCCAACAGGACTAAATTATTGCGTCTGGACCTCCCCTCTAGGTCGTCTACCTTGATGTCCATTTTTTTCACTGTCTTCTTCAGTTCTATATGGTTGGATTCTAATTTTACTAGATGGTCTTCCACAGAGGAAATTCTAGCTTCTGCGTCCCCTATTCTCGTGCCCAAACCCGACAGTATAGATTTCCAATCTCTAAATTCTGCTATTAACAAGAAAAGAGACATCTTAATAGTGCCAATATTCTCCTGTAACTGATCTTGAGTCTTCTGGGAGTTATGCTGAGTCGGGTCGGAATCCGGAGATGTGCTTCTGTGAGGCCTTTTTTGCCTCAAGCGCCACCTCAACATCCGTATTTTCTTCAACCAACGTGTCTCGACTCATTGTGCTGTGGATCTCCTGTCCCCTTATCCATTGTCCCTGGAAATGACCCGATTCCGGAGAAGGTAGGAGACTGTTTTGAGCAATTATGTGGCAGAAATAACTAATTTTAGCTGTAGTTAATAGTGGAGCTGCATCGAAGTGCTGCTACTCCTCCATGGGCATCACGAGATCCATGTTTTCCTTTTTTACCATAGCCTTTGGGAGGTGTGAAGGTTAATAGGACAATACTGTCACATAGAAAAAAAAAAAACATCTTTTCATATGTAACCTCCAGTTACTGATAACAGCTCTTCAGCTAAGGTGAATAGGTGGTCAATAAGTTAGGTTGCACCTTCAGGTTATAGAACTGTTTCTGATGGAAATTATTTCAGCAGCTTCCAATTCCTTGAAATCAGTATTCAGGGTAGAATAGTTGCCCTCTGTATTTCTGAGTTTTGGACAGGAATACTTCATATTTTTATACTGAATAAGGGAAGGTTTTCTGCTAAGACAATCTGCAAAACATTCAGCAACCAACTAATAGCTAACAAACTACCCCATTTTAACCCTTAGGCTGCCAACATAATTAAAATGTATAGGAATTTTGGACTGATACAGCATATCAGCCCACAGCAATGCAAGGGTTAAATATCAGTCCAAGTCTACTGTACATACATAAGTTAAATATTATACACATAATATGCATAACATTAATACGTATTACATACATACAATGCATACAACACACATTGCAAATATATACAGTAAACTCACATACAAACACATTTCCATTTACATACAAATCGTCTGTCTCTGTCTGTCTATCTATCTAGCTACAGTAGCTATCTATACAATTCATGACAAACAGATTTGGTGGCTCTCAAAGCAACAGTTTTTGTTGGTCTCCATATAGTTTTGTTTTTTGTTTTGTTTTACAGTAATGTTTCTTTTTCTGGTAAAAACATCCATATGCTAATGTTTCTGTGTTCTTTCATTCCTGAACTAAAATATGGAATTTTGAAGTTTTTAAAAGTTCCCAATGCCATGCCATGCCTGCCATAGGAAATCTCTCTCTGTATGTGTGTGTGTGTGTGTGTGTGTGTGTGTGTGTGTGTGTGTGTGTGCATATGTGTATATGTATAAAATATATTAGTGGTGCAGTAGCACCACTGTATTTAGGGTTGAATAGGCAGTTTATTGATGTAAAACCCCAATATTTGCATGTTAATATCTTCACAACTGTTCACCCAATTTACATGAAATTGTGCATGCACAGTCTTGTGGGGAAGATTCCTGGATGTGCAAATTTTTGTTTTGTTTGAATGTGCGGATTTTGAGTTGCGGATATTGCAAAAAGTTAATTGTTTGGGATTTTTGCTGTTTTTTGTCAAGGGCCCCAGCACCTAGATGGTTGGGAATTTTGGTCTGAAATTTTCAGGGTAGAAAGGGGCTGTCCCACAGATGTGCCTTTTGTTGGTTTGGTGAACAAAATAAGAATCCATTCCAAAGTTTTTAAATTTTAAAAAGTTTAGGTTCTGAGCATGCTCGGTAAGCACTTCAAAATAATTGTATGAAACAAAAAAATAATCCTTTTTCGTATGGGGCCAATTCTTTTTTGTGAGGGAAAATCCTTTTTCATTTGCTGCAATCTTGTTCTCTATTTTTGTGAAAAAAAAAATTCAAAACCCACAGAAATTACACGCTGCTGACAGACCAACATGTCTGTCTTGTTCATCAGGACTCCATTAGGTGGATTCTGCACTTAACTGTTGGAGAAATAACCAGGAATTTTTTTTTTTTACATTTTAAATCATTTTTCATGACTCACTTCCAGTACAAGCATTTCTGTATGAATACAAATATAATTGAAAAATGTTCATATTAATCACTGTTCCCTGGTGTCTACTGGCACCCCTACCATCTGATCACCATCCCCTTAATTATTTAATTATTCCTTGGTGTCTGATGGCATTCCTCACCCTTCAGTCACCATCCCTGTAATTATTTAATCATTCCCTGGTGTCCAGTGGTGCCCCCCACCAATCAATTGCTGTCCCTGTTATTATGAAATATTTCTCTAGTGTCAAGTGGAACCCCCTACCCCTATGATTACCATCTCCATAATTTTTAATATTTCCCTGGTGTCTAGTGGCATGCCCCACCCTCTGATCCTAGTCCCCAAATTATTATTTTTCCCTGGTATCTAGTAGTGCTCCCACCCTCCAATTGCTCTCCCACTACTTACTGCATTTTTCCCAGTATCCCATTAGGACAATTACTTTTCTGCATTGACGTCCACCACAGCGACAAATATTGCCAGGTCACTGTGGTGGCTTGTTGCCCATCACCACTCACTTTTTGGGTGTTCCACCCCCATCCAAAATACAACTCTGACTAAGAGTTGTATATTTAGAGATGGGGAAGTGTGGGGGGGTGCGCATGGTGAAGCCCCCTGCAGAAAAAGATTGCTTCCCTATGGAAGCAATGCTGACAGTCAGCATTGTTCCCATCACTATTGGGGATATCGAGAACATCACCTACACTGTAAAGTGGTGGAACCATTTTTCCATTGTGTCTAGTGGCACCCCCACCTCTGTGATTGCCATCCTATCTGAAATAAAGAAAACAGTCCCTTGAGGTCTTTTTTTTCTTGAAACCTGTAAAAATGAAAATGGTCTCTTGTCGATCTGTTCCCCCCCCCCACCTCCCACTCAGCACCTCAACACCCCCACACAACCTCACTTACCTGAACAGGTCCTTCGGTGAAGATCCACTCTCTGATGGAAGCCACATCTTGCTGATGGAAACGTCAACTTCTATATGAGAAAGTAAGATAAGTGCTGTCCAATGTATTTCAATGGGGTTTTCAACTTTATGCATAACTTTGCCATTTTTTCATATTTTTACACCAAATTGGGAAGATGGCCTTTCTGACATGCCACCTCATGAACAATGGTGGTGAAATTCCTCAAATCCAGCCCAAACGGCAATTTCATGGTCACTTGGTGAAATCACATTTCAGGCAGGATTTGAAAATATTCACCACCCTTGTTCATGAGGTGGGGTCATTAGCAGGTTATGTTGAAAATTTGGGGTCAAATATGTAAAAATGGCAAAGGTATGTGTATACTTAGACATTTTACTATGTTCACTCATGACTTTGTTTGTTTTAAATATTTCAACCCAAAATTTTCAACACTGCCATTTCTTTACACCTCCAACATGACAGCAATCATTTTTCAAATCTTGGCCAAAATGTTTTTTCACCACTGTGACATGGATTGACATTGTGGTGGTGTGGAATC
This sequence comes from Neoceratodus forsteri, assembly GCA_016271365.2. Taxonomy (NCBI): domain Eukaryota; kingdom Metazoa; phylum Chordata; order Ceratodontiformes; family Ceratodontidae; genus Neoceratodus; species Neoceratodus forsteri. Next base: position 89,809,486 of record CM057453.1, read on the forward strand.
ATGTTTTGACAGGGATTTGAACATTTTCAGTACCGGGAACATGACATGGGGTAATAAAAAGGCTATGTTGACAGTTTGGTTGCGGTTGTTCTACAATTGGAAATGCATGGCCCAGATGGCCCTGCGCTTCCATAACAATGTATGTATATGCATCTATGGAGGGATGGTCATATAAGAACACAATTACACTATTTCAGAAAGTCTGGATGGATGGGAGCACATGGCCTAAAGGGCCCTGGCTCCCACAGTCAAATAACGATACAATTGCACTATCTCAACAAGTACGAATGGATGAAAAGGCACAGTCGGGAGGGCTCTGCACTCCCACAGGCAAATAAAGATATAAGTATACTATCTCAAAAAGTAAGGATATTCTTTACAAAAAAACTACATGAATGCACCATTTAGGGTTAAGACTAGAGTGGCAAAAGTAGGGAAATGTGATTTTAGGATTGCCAACCCATTTTTCCCCTCTTCTTTTTTATTGTTAATTCAACCATTAAATGAAACATGGATCACATCATTTCATATCATATTATGCAAGAGTTAGATACATGTGCCTTTCTTCATATTAATTATAATGCATTTATGAAACACATTTGTATTCATTTAACAAAGACAGCATCATATTTATCATGTAATCATCTTAAATCAACCTAAATATATGCAGTCTTGTAATTTATTCAACATGTCACTAGATTTTATATAGTGACCAAAATTCAATCAAATCTTATCAAATAGCTCATGCTGTTCTACTAAAATATTATGAACTTTTTTCAAACTTGCATGTATCAATCATTGTAATCATCCACATCTTATAATCTGGGGGTGATACATCATTCCATTTCATTAAAATGCATGTGTGAGTATTAATTAGCCATATTAATATTAGCAGTTGCTGGGAGATATTGCATTATCCATCATACACCCCATTGTTAAAAATAAGCTTTCACAATTTATGCTAGGCAAATAGATGTCACTTTATATGTTGTATCAATAATTTTGTGCCAGTATCGATGATTTCTGCCAGCAGGCATTCAATTTATTACATTTTATTAACATATGCTCTAATGTACAATTTTCAGATTTGCATCTGGGACAGAGATTTGAATGGTTGGGATTCAATAGGTTAGTTCTATGTTGTGTGAAGTATACTCTGTGAAATATGTTACAGTATATTTGTAATAATCTGGAAAATAATATGCCTATGTTTGTTAAGTTGGTAATTTGTGTCCACTTTTCCTCTGTTATTGGTGTGCCCTGTTTTAATTCCCATTTTTGTTTTAGTGCATATAATGTCTTCCTGTAATGTGTTTGTAAAATTCCATAACATTTTGATAATTTGTATAAATTGAGTTTAAAATTTATTTAATTATAGTTTTGTTGATATGTAATCTTTGTTTCTTTGTAATCTCTTATTTCTAAAAACCTGAAAAAATTAGTATTAGGTAAGTTATAAATATGTTTTATGGTATCAAAATCTAATAAGCCCCTGTTGTTAAATAGCTCTTTTATTTCTTTTAAGCCTTGTGAGTGCCAACATTTAAATCCTAGCTCTATGGTAGATGAAACAAAGTGACCGTTGAGAAATATGGTAGAAAATGGGGATATACCTCTATGAAATTGTGTATTCTCCATGATTTTATCCCATATCCTACATGTAGTTACAAGTTGTATTGATTTTTGAGTGATAAGGGCCTGCATAAAGGATATGCTTTAGATGTTCATAGGGGATAGCACTGACTTCAGTCTGGCATGCTGATTGAGAACGTTCTTGATGAAACCATTTGTCTATTGTAGATATAGTCACTGTCTGGTAATACCAATACAAATTAGGAAGAGAGACCACCTAGGTGTTTAGAAATATATGATTTTTCTATTTTTAGTCATGGTTTCTTACCTTTCCATAGAAATGTCTTTATAATATGTTCCATGTTTTTGGAAGCGTTATTATGCTGATTGATTGGAAGAGTTTGGAATAGAAATAACAACTTTGGCAGGGTATTCATCTTAATAACATTAACTCATCCTGATAGGGTTAATGGAAGTGACTCCCACCGGTTGAGATTGATCTGTATCTTATTGATGAGTGGATCAGAATTATTGGAGTATAGTTGTTCAATATTACTGTCCAAAATCACTCCCAAATATTTTGTCACTTTTTTAATGTTAATATTTTGCAGGGGATTAAATGGGTTTGTGTGATTTTTAGAATCCAGTAATTTTGTTTTATTCCAGTTGATTTTATATCCTGAGATACTGCTAAATGATGCTAAAATTATGTTTAATTCTGTATAGATTTTATTAAAATTTTCTGTTAATATTAGAGCATCGTCAGAGTATAAGCTGATCGTGTGTTCTGCTCAATTTATTTTTAGTCCTTGTATTTTGTTATTGTCTCTTATTGCAATAGGTAAAGGTTCAATAGCAACAGCAATTAGTAGAGGGGATCAGGTACATCCTTGCCTATCCCCTCTCTGTAATTTTATTATATCTGATATGTCTCCATTTATTTTGACTCTGGCTGTGATATTCTGATATATAATATCAATTCAAGATCTGAAATGTGGCCCAAAGGTCATATGTTTTAGTAAAGTTTTGATATATCCCCATTCCTGATTGTCGAATGCTTTGTCATTGTTGAGTGCTAATATTGAATAATTACCTTTCTTATATTATCAATAAAATTTATTGTTCTTCTGATATTAGTTTTTAATTGTCTATTTTTTATAAAACTGTTTTGGTCTGAATGAATTATATCTGGGAGAATATTGTTTAATCTATTAGCAAGTATTTTACTGTATGTGTTGATTAATGAAATTAGTCTATATGAAGCTGTGATGGTGGGATCTTTAACTTTTTTAAAATAACAACATAGTAGCTTCTAAGGATGAGGAATTCATTGTCTTGTGTTGTAATATATAATCGTATAAGATTTTAAAATGTGGAGTTATATCAATGTTACTTTAACAAAAAATCAATTGGTATTCCATCAGATCCTGCCACTTCACCATTAGTTAAGGATTATACAACCATCTGCAATTCAGTGATTGAAATTTTCTGCTCTGAAGCTGCTATGTGCACTTCTTGCAATACAGGTAGTTTTATACTTTGTAGAAATGTTTCTATATATTTACAGTCGGTGTTCCTTTCTGAGATATATAAAGTGCTATAATATTTTTCAAATATCTTATCCATTTGAATTGGTTCAGATATTCTTTCCCCCTGTTTATTCTTAATTTTTGAAATTGTATTGGCTTCCTTCTTTTTTTCAGTTGCCTTGATAAAATGTTATCTGGTTTATCACCAGTAGCATAGTATTTTGACCTTGTTCTGAGTCATTGTTTTTCTGTCTCCATGGTTGTGAGTTTGTTGTATTGATTTCTCAGATCCAATAGTTCCTGTAGTGTTCTAGGGTCTTCCCTTATGTTATATCAGTTTTATTTTTGAACTATGGAGTCTTCCATTAATGTTATTTTCTCTTTCTCTCTTTCTCCCTCCCTCTCTTCCTCCCTTCCTTCCTTTCTTCCTTCCTTCCATGCCAAGGAGATTCCTCTTATGTATGTTTTATATGTGTCCCATATTACAATGGCTGGGGTTTCATTGCATTTATTGTTCTTAAAAAAGGATTCTGTTTTCTGATGAATTTTAATATTGGTATCTAATCTAAATGTGAAATTAGAGTTTGTTTTTTATTCTCATTGTCAAAATTATGAGTGAATGATCTGAAATATGTATTCCTTTGTGACTGATATCCCCCAAGTTATATAAAGTGTCTCTGGAATTAAATAAAAATCCATTCTGGAATGTGATTGATGAATAACTGAGAATAAAGAATATTGAATGTCTGAGGGTTGGGCATATCTCCATGGATCTATTAATTTAAAATCAGACTGAATTCTGTTATTTTAAGTGCTGTTGATAGTAATCTTGGGTTGATTAGATTAGATTTATCTAATTTGGTATTTAAGAATAAATTGAAATCCTTCCCCCCCCCCAATTATGGTGATTTAAATGTAGCAACAATAAGAGATAGTTTGTTAAAAAATTCTGGGGAATTTTCATTTGTTCCATATACATTTACAAGGGTTATTAGTACCTCGCTGACCAAAATTTCAAAAAATATATGCCGACCATTAGTATCTGAGATATGCCTGTTTATTGTTATTATTGAGTTTCTCATCAGGAATATAGCCACCCCTTTGGCATTTAAGTGGTATGGTGGATTTATACCTTGGCCCCCATTTTCTTATGTAGAATAGAATGTCATTATGCAGTAGCTAAGTTTCTAGTAAAAACACCACATTGGCTGCTTATTTATCAATATAAATAAAAATGTTGTTCCTTTTACTCTTTCCCTCATACCATTCACAATCCATGTTAGTATCTTCAGCAGGTTAGACATGGTAATAGTTTTTGTTAAATCTTAACATTTTCATTATGACTCTCCAGTAGTACTTTGTTTGCGATTCTTCTTTGTAGTCTTTGAGCCTTGCTTGTTTTCTTATTGCTTTTTTACTATTGTCTTAATATCCCTGTTTTGTACTTTCACTAAGTTGTTTACAACTCTTTTAATTGTTTTTCCCTCCTCTTCCTCCTACCCCATCCCCCTTATATGCCCCTTTTAACCTCAGATTCACTAATAGAACATTTAAACAAATTATTTCTGTGTGTAGCATATGGTTTAGATCTGAGGTGACCCACTTAAACCAATCTTGATGGCCATGGGTGAGGCAGTGTGGTGTAGGGCCTAGTACACGAGTGCTGCCCCCACCCTCTGACCTTATTACAAAAAAACTACCTATAACTTGTGTCACATTATATTTCTTATCTTAGTTACCATCTATCCTCTGTCTCTTTCCTTCCTCTTTCTTCCTTCTCCTTTCCCTTCTATCCTAAACTGTATTGCTATTACTCAAATATTTTTTTCTTGGTTTATACAATTTTATACCATTTTATAATGTAGTTATGCAGCCATTTTATTTTTAAGCAGTTTTAAATATTTGAAACATTTGAAGAATAGGAAATATACTGTAGGAGTTATGCAGTTTGTTTCCATATTTTGGGTTCCTGTAGCTGTTGAATCATTGTCTGAGCATTTTCAAATGGATTGGTGTCAAATTGCACTTTAACATAATTCTCTGCTCATTTGGGATCTGTAAAAAAATGCATTTTTCCAAGCCAAAAAAAATCTCATTTTCAGTGTAGGAACCATAGAGAATCTAGTTTCCATTTTTTTTAGCATTGCCTTCACTTTATCAAATGCTTTTCTTGATTGGACTGTCTCTGTACTGAAATCCGGATAAACTGAAAATTTTATTCCTCCAGCCATTAACCATCTTTTCTGTTCTGGCTTTTCTCAAAATGAACTCTGTCTTTATAATAAAGAGTTTTACATATATTGGTTTGGAATTTGAGCACTGTGATTTGAAATTGTTTACAATGTGTGCTGAGTTTGTGCCAGCTGGTTAGAGTGCGATCCAACATAATTTTTTCTTCAGGATATTTAAGTCCCATAGCAGTTGTTACAAGTTTTCCAAAAAACTGATTTCGATCACCTTTGCCATCTACTCCTTCGGGAACATTAATAAGTCTTAAGTTATTATGCCTCGATCTGTCTTCCTGATTTACAATTTTCTGCTGTACGGTCTGTAATTGATATTTACAATCTTTAAGCTGTTGTTGTAGCGGGTTAACTGTATTCTCCAAATGACTAACACACTGTTCAACATCTGTTGTCCTTATGGTTAAAGTTTCTAGCGTGGTACTTAAGTCATTTATTGATTTAGTCAGTAACAAAAATGCTGTTATTTGATCAAAACCTTGTCTAATGTCAGCTTGTATTTCATTTTTAAACTTGGTTAATATTTTGGTTAGGAAACTGTCTTTCTCACCCTCTGCTCCTGAATTTAACTTCTGAGTTATTATAATAATCTTCTCCCCATTCTGATTTTTTTCTGTGTTTACAATTTCTTTTATAGTTTCCTTTGTATTAGTATTTGTCTCTGTTTCAGTTGTGTTTTTGTTTTTGCTGAGGTCCCTTTCATATCAATACTAGTATTCTTTGTTGTAGTATTCACTGGCAAATTTGTATTGGCCATAGTGTTCTCCTGCAGTGTACTTACCTGTTCAGACCTCGTCCCTTTAGCTGGTTGTTCTGATTTTTCCATAACATGAGAATCTGTCTGCTCCTCTGTCACAACTACTTCCCCCTGTTGTATAGTCAGCATTGAAAAATAGATTGCTTTCTGAATGGAACTCTGTGATCCACACTCCTGCCTTGAAAGTGAACATGTTGAAATGTCTTCCCTCTGGTGTGCTAGGTATTGGGGAAATCAGGTTTGGTATTTTTAAACAGTTTTTGTCTGTTAAGGGTAGGAATTGCAAGGTTATTTGTTGCAGCCAGGTTTGTGAGGCTGAGACTGGAACTGGAGGTTTGAGACTAGGTCCAGGCTGTTCTCTTAATTATGTGCTCTGTTTTCCTCTTGCCATCCTGGTCCATTTTGAAGTTTGCATTTTGTCCATTAAATCATTTCCTCAGCTCACAGATTTAGACTTTGCCGTATGTTTAAAAATGTTAGATAAACTATCTCACTTTTCTTTTCCTTTCGATGTTTATTCTGCTGTACAAGTTTAGTTCAGTAAATAAGTTGGAGGTTATGGAGCTCATTTCTAGGCATCCGCTCCCTCAGGCAACCATCTTGGAATCAGGGTTTCTAACCATAACACCTCCCCACACCTAAAGCAAATCAGGGGTGGAGTCTTCCATGGGGTTCTCAACCCTAATACTCAGTCCATTCTGGTAGCAAGAAAGCTCAGATGTGATGGACACAAATGTATATGTTTCAGGAGTGTATATAGTGGGTGAGCTTCAGGACTGACACCCCCAAGGAAGACTCCACCTCTGATTTGCTTCTGGTGTGGAGGGATTTAGGGTTGAAAACACTAAAATCACATTTCCCCTAATTGTGTTGCTCTTGTCTTAACCCTAAATTGTGCTTTAACAGACACTTTTGCATATTATGGTGGCATGGTTGCACCAGTATACTTAGGGTTGAGTAGGCAGTTTAATGTTAACCCCCAATTTTTGCACTCTAATAACTTTGCAACCATTCAATGTGCAGTCTTGTGGGGTACACCTCTGGATGTGTCAAGTTTTGTTTCAGTCAGATGTGCATATTCTAAGTTCTGGATAGTGCAAAAAGTTAATTTGTGCCATTTTTCCCCTTGGTTTTAACTTTTTTTTTATCTGGCACTCTCTAGTGCTCAGTCGGTTTGGAATTTTGTTCTGCAAATTTCAGGGTAGAAAGCGGCTGACCCACAGATGTGGCTTAAGCCAGTTTGGTGAAAAAATATTAATCCATCTCAATGTTATTTAATTGTAAAATGTGTATACATTAATTCTGAACAAGATCAGTAAGCACCTCAAAAGAGCTGTATGAAACTAAAAAAGAATTCTTCTTTTCATATTGATCTCATCCTTTTTCATAAGTGTAAAATCCTTTTTCATTTTGCAGCCATCTTGTTTTTCATTTTTTGCTAAAGATTCAAATTTGGAATCCTCCAAAAATGACATTCTGTGGAGGAACAAACACATGTAGCTTGCTTATTGGGATACCCTTAGCTGTAACCGCATGTAACTGGTGAAGAAATGCCCTTCATTTGTTAGTTTTTTAAGTTTATAAATCTTTTTTCATATCACGTACTGAATATATAGAATCTGGGAAGACATGGGGAAAAAACATATCTTGTCTTATATAAACACTTACATAACATCAAATCTCATTCTATAACTGATAATTATAAATAGATGGTGACACAGAACTAACATCACAGAAAAGGAGTTAAGTCAAAGACATCATTAAAACCTGGGTATTTGTCTGTGCCCAGGTAGAAAATAAAGAAGGCTTCACATCTCAAGAGCAGATTATCAGAATCACAACCTCATGGATTGGGGTTAACTTTGTCTATGACTCTGAAATAAAAATCATGTTGACCCCTATCCTGGGAAATTTTTATGTTTGGCTATGGCATGCATGTCATTGTCATTTTAGATGGCCTTACAATGCTCACCTATTCTCAGTTTAAATTGTCTTTTTGTGTTTTCCCTATGTGCTGAGCCTGATAGATGCACCATGCTGTATATTTAACACAATTAGGATCACGTGTAATTAATTGTCTGATGGTATATTCTTTTCCTGTATGTGAATTATGAAAAGTATTGCCCTTTAAATCAGCAGCACATTGTGCACACTGTTATCAAGGGAAGCATTCTTTAAGACCATTGGACATCCACGTCTGACTACTATTAACTGGTTGCTTAATGTGTTCCGAAATTGTCAAAGTATGTGGTCTTTTGCATGCCATCCTGGGAAGGGGGGTTGGTTAACTTCTCCCAAGTCTGGATCTCCCTGCAAGATATAGAACATAGAAACATAGAATTTGATGGCAGATAAGGGTTGCTTTGCCCACCCAGTCTGCCCATTTCCCTACCTAATGGATGAGCTGCAGATCCTAGTTAACCAACAGCCTAATTGCGTCTACCCCCCCCACTAGAATTGCCTTTTTGTCTGTCCCATGCATTCTTGAATTCTTCCATTGCTTTTGACTCCACTGCCTCCTCAGGAAGGCTGTTCCATGTATCCACAACCCTCTCTGTGAAAAAATACTTCCTCACATTGCCTCTGAGCCGTCCCCCCTCTATCTTCAAATTGTGCCCCCTTGTTCTTGTACATCTCTTTTTCTGAAAGATGCTACCGTATTGGACTTTGTTGATTCCCTTGAGGTACTTGAAAGTTTCTATCATGACCTCCTCTCCCTCATCTCCTTAAGGGTAAACATATTAAGCTTCTTTAATCTCTCTTCATATGTCTTCTGGTGTAGACCCTACACAATTTTAGTTGCCCTCCTCTGGACAGCCTCCATTCTATCTATATCCTTGCGGAGATGGGGTATCCAGAACTGCATGCAGTACTCCAGATGGGATCTTACCAACTGTCTGTACAGAAGGATAACAACTTCCTGTTTTCTACTGGTGATGCCTCTCCCTATGCATCCCAGTATCCCACCAGCCCTCTTTACTGCTTTCTTACATTGCTTGCCCACCTTAAGGTCATCTGATATGACTACCCCAGGTCCCTTTCCATTTTTGTTGTTAGTATCTCACCCCCCATTGTGTACTCTTCTCCTGGATTTTTGTTTCCCAGGTGCATTACTTTGCACTTCTTTGCATTGGATCTAAGCTGCCATACATTTGATCATTCCTCCAACTTTGCCAAGTCCCTTTGCATCCTTTCCACCCCACCTTCTGTATCGACTCTGTTGCAACTCTTTATGTCATCTGCAAAGAGACATACTTTTCCTTTTAGTCCTTCTGCAATGTCACTTATAAAGACATTAAAGAGGACCGGTCCCAGTACTGAACCCTGCGGTATCCTGCTAGTAACACCCCTTTCTTCAGAGTGAACTCTGTTTACTATTACCCTCTGCGTCCTGTTGTCCAGCCAATTTTTTACCAAGGCTACCACTTTGGGACCCACTCCAAGGCTAGCTAACTTGTATATTAATCTTTTGTGTGGAACTGTGTCAAATGTCTTGCTAAAGTCTAAGTAGGCCAGGTCCACAGCCCCTCCCTGGTTTACTTTGGCCACCCAATCAAAGAAATCTATTAGATTTGTCTGACATGACCTTCCTGCTGTGAAACCATGCTGTCTTGGGTCCTGTGCCCCACTGGCCTCTGGAATTCAACAAGTCTTTTTTTCAGAAGTGATTCCATCATTTCCCTACCACCGAGGTCAAACTTACAGGTCTGTAGTTTTCTGCCTCTGTCTTGCTCCCACTTTTATGAAGGAGAATCACATCTACCCTCCTCCAGTCCTCAGGTACCACACAATCCTCCCATGATTTGTTAAAAAGGGTAGTCAGTGGTGTCACTAGTTCTACCCTAAGTTATTTTAGAATTCTAGGATGAATCTCATCAGGTCCCATTGCTTTGTCCACCTTCAGTTTTAAGAGTTCTTTCAGAATCCTTTCTTCTGTGAATGGACTACTATCAACCTCCCTATCCAGAGTGTAAATACTGAGCAGAAGTATTTGTTCAGTATCCCTGCTTTTTCACTGTCCCTCTGCCCACCCTCCCTCCCCTTTATTAGCCTCACTATCCCTCCTTTGGTCTTTCTTTGCTCCCTAAGGTACCTATACAAGGTTTTATCCCCCTTCTTATCTGAGTTGGCTATCTTTTCCTCAGTTTGGGCCATTGTTATTCTGATTGCCTTCCCTGCTTCCTTCTGCTTTAACTGGTACAGTTCTCGGTCCTGCTCCTTCTGTTTCCTTATACTTCCTGAATGCTACTTTTTTCTTCTTAACCTTCCTCGCCACCTCTTTTGAGAACCATAGTGTTTTTTCCTTTATTTTGCTTTGTTGATTTGCTTCACACAAAGGCTTGTTGCCTCTGTGATGGCTGTTTTGATTTTTCCCCATTGTTCCTCCACCCCTCCTTCTTACCCATTTGCTGGTGCTTTTCTGAGGCACTCTCCAATTTTCCCAAAGTCAGCCCTCCTAATGTCCAATACTCTTGCTTTTGTATGGCTTGATTCTGTGGCTGTGTTTATCGTGAACCACACTGTTTGGTGGTCACTTGTTCCCAGATGGCTACCCACTTCTAAATCTGAGATCCTTTCTCAATATCCATTTAACAGTACTAGGTCTAAAATTGCTCCTGAGTGGGTTCCACCACTAGCTGTCTGAGGCATGCCTCTTGTAGGGCATCGAGAATAACCCTGCTCTTGGATGTGGCTGCAGCAAAGGTGCTCCAGTTAACATCATGCATATTCAGGTCCCCCATCAGCAATATCTCCCCTTTTTCTGCCATTATCAGGATGCCTTCTATCATTTCCTTGTCCATAGCCTCCCCCTGAGATGGGGGTCTGTATACAATCCCCCATGCAGATTGTGGTGCCATATCCTGTCTCCAGGGTGACCCACACTGCCTCCTCTACTCCCTGTTTATCCTTTAGTTAAATTGCTTTGATCCCTTCCCTTCTCTTACATAGCGAGCTACTCATCCACCTATTTTACCCTCCCTATCCCTCCTGTAGTTTGTGTACCCTGGTATGTTGACATTCCATTCATGGTTCTCAGTGTACCATGTTTTTGTGACTGCCATGATATTCAGGTGTCCCTCTTCCATCAAGGCCACTAGTTCAGGGAGCTTGTTACACAGACTATGGGCATTGGTACTCATCACCTTCCATTTTTTGATGGCCTTACCCACTTTAGCCCCATCCCTCTCATTACTACCTTTTTCTACATTTACCCCGTCCTGCTCCCTTTTGACTTCTCTACCTTTGTGTTTACCTTTCTAACTACTGCGTTTTGTGGGGGGGGCTGGATTTTCCCCTGCTCCTTTTCAGTGCCACACCCTTGGCTTGTTAAATGCTTGCCAATGAAGCATTTAAACCTATCACCTAGGAACCTGGTTCCCCTCCTGGACAGATGCAGACCATCATATCAGTATAGGCCTGCATCCCTCCAGGTGGACCCCCAATTCCCGATGAAGTCAAAACCCTGAGCTCTGCATCAGTTTTTCAACCATTCATCGAATCCCATGGTGCGGAGTACCCTAGCATCACACTTGCTATAGACAGGCAGCACCTCTGAGAAGCTTATCATACATGCTACTTGTCTAAGGCCCCTCCCCAACTCTTCAAACTCCTCTTGCACTGCTCTGACCCCATTCCCAGCCAGGTCATTTGTCCCAAGGTGGACAATGACATCCAGCTCCCTCCCTCATGCAGCTGCTCTTGCAGTCCTGAGGATTCACTCTCTGTCCCTCCAAGCCATGGCACCAGGTAGGAACCTTACCTCCTTCTCCCTTCCTTCCCCAGTTCTACCCCCTAATGATTGATTCCCCCACTAGGAGTTGTTTCCTTCCCCTGTGAGGTCCCATGTCACCCTCCTCTGGGTCTCCTTTGTGGAGGTTCCCAGCATCCTTCTTGGTCTCCACTGCAGGTGCCTCAATAGAAGAACCACTCTCCATCAGATCAGCATATGAATTGAGGAGAGGTACTACTGGAGGAATGCACCTCTGTTCCACCACCCTCTCCCTCCCTGAGCCCACCTTGGTCCAACTGCTCCTCTTTCTTGGCAAGCTCTGAGGTAGCAACAGTGGCCCTGGTGGTCCCTGGTTGGGGGAGGAGGTTTCACAATTCCTAGCCAAGTCAGCCTGGAGATAAGCAACCTCCTCCCTTAGACCAGAGAGGTGCCTACAAATAGGGCAGCATCACAGCCTCCATAATGTCTCCCAGAAGACTGCTGCACCACAGCCACTGCACTTTACCACTCTCATCATGTTTTATTTTGTGGCCCCTCTCCTGTTGCTTTGTATGCTTACTCTCTCTTCCCTTTTTTTCTCCTCCTACTGCCTATGTGCCCTTACAACTCTCTCCCTTCCTGTTCTGGGACAGGAACTTCATGTATTCTTCTGTAGTCTCCTTCTTCCTTGCTCAGTCAGACCTCCAGCACCTAGGGGGAGAGGGAGAGCTACTCTTTTCCTTCAAGAATGATGAAACCTATGTGTCTCAGTGATCTTTCCCTTCCTACTGCCAAACAGGAAGTTCCTGTTAGTCAAATCCAGTGCCTATAAAAGTAGAACTGGCTATGGGTGGATGAGGAGGGGTAAGGAGGGCAATTAGTAAAAAAAAAAACTAGTTTTGTAGTCAGCTACTCCTTGCTCTAAAAGCAAGATTTCTGTTTGTCAAAGTCTGCAAATGTCTCAATAATGCTCTCAAAATGTTTAACATGAGCATAACAACTAGTGACAAATTTATATCTGTTGCTAGACTGAGGTGCTCTCAATTGACTTTTAATAAGTTCAGTTGTACTTTTAGTTTGAGACAAAGATGTTTCTGCTTGCTAAGTATCATATTTATAGCCCCTCTCTTTAAAACAATCTGTAAGTTCTCATTGCAGTGTGATGATTTCTGCACATTTCACATTTTAAAACCATGAGGATTGTTTGCTTCATCCTTTGGACAATATTTAAAAAAAATCTAGCCATGTTAAAGCAAGCCATGGGTAAAGCTCTTACTACTGTTTCTTAAACAAGAAATCAACTCTGTTAAATTAGCCACTGGCACTAAAGCAGAGAGCCATGGAGTGTAAAATCAAGACCACAGAGACAGTGTAGCTCTAGCTGAATTTCTGACAGCACATTTCCCAAACACTCTGCAAACAGGTGATATAATAGGTGGGAACAATTAGCTTGTGCTTGAAGCTGCAGTGTTTGGGGAGTGTGTTCGATCACCAATTGGATTTTATACTCACTACTAATTTTGCACTAATAAAAGTTATCCTGACACTTGAAACATTCTGAATACAGTGGCATCTCCCAGGAAGAAACTCAATTCTTGAGCATTCTGCAGTACTCTGCAGAATGTTTCCGCAGACCTACTGATAATATAATCTAATTTCAATGGCAATTAGTCTCTTTTTTGTCTTTCCTGAAAATGTGGCACTACCAGAATGAAGTGAATGCCACAGTTTCCTGCATGACAAATGGGATTAATTGCCATTGAAACTACATTGCTGTATTCAGTAGGTCTACTGCAGCATACTGCAGAGTGCTTTAAAAGTGGGTTTCATCCTGGGAGATGCCACTGTAAATACATTCTTCTTCCTATCTCTGATCATTACAAGTTAGTGTGTAGCCACTTTTTTGTTTTATTTTGAGCTAGGGTTTCTTCTCAAAGCTTTTATCATCCATATTGCAAATCATACTGGCTGCACTGTGTTGCTACTGATGAGCTGTCAGCTGTAAGCTACAGTTCTTTAGGCAAGTGCAGAACTGAACACCAAGACAAAACCATAAAATAAAGGAGGAACATAACTAAATTGGAATTAGGCAGAAGATATTCAATCCCAATGCATATACCACTCATACATTTAGCACTGCCCATTCATTATACAAGATTGTATTCACATTCATTACCTTGTACTCTATACATGTATCAGAGTGAGGAATACTGCTTTTCAGTCACTTTACAGACCTAAAAAGTCTGTACAATTATGGCATTTTACAAGTATACCAAAACAAAGCAAGACTTCGCTGTTGCTTGGTGTGCATATGGATCAAAGGAAACCTGGCAACAAAATAGATCTGCACCACCTCTGTCAGAACTAAAATGATACCTGTGAGGATAATATTTATACAGACATATACAGTATTTCATGTATTTGCAGAAAAAGTGCCAGGGTACCTATAGTGTCAGCCCTTCATGGAGACACCAGCAGGATCACAGAAAGAACTCACAGTGAGGGACTGATACTACAGGTACCCTGGTGCTTTTTTTTTTTGAAAAAATTAAACATATGTTTGCTTAAATATTAGTTCAAGTTTGAGTTCAAGTTTATTACAGGAAAACTCCATTGAGCAAGCTCATTCATAAGGAGGTCCTGGTACATAGATACAGACAAGGACATCAATACAGAGGGTACAAAAAAGATCATCACAGTATATTGGAAAATATAAAATACAATTTTACATTCATATAGTACAACCTGCTCAACTTAGGGCATAACATCGTAGATGTAAACTACATTTTATTGTGAACATTAGTGTTAGAAATATTAGCCACATGGGTATCATATTGGTCCTGATGTGGTGGTGCAGATCTATTTCACAATTACAACCTAGGGGCTGACAGGAACATTAGACTGCTTGTCTTGTCAGTGAAGGTGCAAAATGCAAGTGAACAGCATTAGACGTGATGTCAGAAATTCAGTTAGAGTCCCCAGCCCTGTGGCACTGAGGGCTGAGGCGCTGGGTGCTACACCTCACACCACGCCGGTAACCTGGGTTTGGGAATGAGCCTGGGATGTTGGGGGTCAGCAGGGGAGGGAAGAGACTGAGTATCTGGTAGACTGCTCTCTCTTCCTGGGGATGGCTCAGGGGAGCATCCACTCATGGAGCAACCTCTGGCAGTGGCTGGGGGGGCACCAGTGTAGTGGCACTGCATATGCTGGGGGGCCAAGCTATGGCACCATGTTGCCATGATGGCCGGGCTCTGCAGGGGATAGAAACACAAGTCAGAAAAAACCTCCATGCTCGCAGAGATGAAGGGGGTTCCAGTAATGCAGCCAAATTCTGGTCAGACAGCAAAATTAAATTCCACTGGCAAAGTGAACATGAAGTGGCCCCTTTGTGTTGTCACTCCACTACATGGAGTGGCCAATAGGAAAGGCTCACTTCGCCTTGTAATTATTACTTTGCATTGTAATTCCACCTTAACGCAAAGTAAGGTGGAGTGGCAACAATATTGGCAGCCCCTCAGTGCCCCCACACACACACAGTCACCAGAATTAATGTGCACCCCAAAATGCTACTGTCGTGTCCAGAAAACTCCCCAATACTGATGAAGTGAAATGAGAGCACAACAAGAAATACAAACTCTCCCAGAATTAATGGCATGCTCAGTCATGCACGCAGTGGGCATTGTCACATCACACACAGGCACCAGAATTAATGTGCATGCCCAAAATGCTACTGTCTTGTGTTCAGAATATTCCCCAGTGCTGTTGAAGTGAAATGAGGGTGTAACAAGAAATAAAAAGTCTCCCTGAATTAATGGCACATTCAGTCATGTGCACAGTGGTCACACACAGTCACCAGAATTAATTTGCATCCCCAAAATGCTACTGTCTTGTGTCCAGAAAATTCCCCAGCTGGCGAAGTGAAATGAAAGGGTAACAAAAAATGCAAAATCTCCCAGAATTAATAGTGTACCGCAAATGCACAGACAGATTAAGATTGTGCTACACACTCAAGAGATGCAGTCGCAAAGGCACGACAACACCTAACCAGTGCTCACAAGTCACAAATCAAATTCTGGAAAAGAATATCTTTTGCTGGTTGGGGGGGTAGTGCAGTGCACAGCAGTAACAGTCCACTACCAGTAAAGATACCACAAAGCAGTATAAAAAATTCATGCAGGTGCAGTGGATAGCGGGTTCACACTGCTGCAATTACTCTGGCACAATAAAAGTTGCCTGATTTAATGGTATGCATCACACACACACTCACACACACGCTACAAGTATTGTGTAGCAACTTGACAACCATTAGCAATATAACCAAATGTTTTAAACAAACTAAAATTATACACTGCTGCACCTCTACAATCAGCAAAAAAAGTCAAGAATTACTGAAAATATTAGTGTGTGTACATTAACACAGTTATACAAGAAAAATGTAACCAAAACAGAAAGACTGCATTTTTCTCCCAGTTAATCTACCTTCACCACAGATATGCCCCTCCCCCAAAGCCCACTTCACAGTACACAGACTGACTGTTCTAAATTAACATTCAAAATCGACACACAAATAATAAACACTCAGTGATATGAGCACAGGAGGGTTCCTACAATTGATGCACTAAATTTTGAGCAAATAAATGGCTCAAAAAGCTGTTTTTAACAGTTTTTAGAGAATTTGAATTGCAAACTTAGAACAGTCAGTCTTTGTACTGTGAAGTGGGCTTTGGGGGAGGGGCGTATCTGTGGTGAAGGTAGATTAACTGGGAGAAAAAGGCAGTCTTTCTGTTTTGGTTATATTTTTCTTGTATAGTAAGATGCCTGCCTGGTGCCTTGTCTTGCAGGGACAGGAAGCGCATCCTCAGGATCATGAGAACAGCTGGAAGGGAGTCTGAGCTGGACGTAATTGTCCACCTAGGGACAAATGACTTGGCTCATCATGAGATTAGAGCAGTGCAGGAGGACATTGCAGAGTTGGGGAGGGGCCTAAGACAAGTAGTATCACACAGTATCCTTCTCAGAGGTGCTGCCTGTCAAAGGCATGGGGGAGGCGAGGGTAATTAGCACCATGCAGTTTAATGAATGGTTGAAAAAATGGTGCAGAGCACAGGGGTTTGGCTTCATTGGGGACTTGGGTTCCACCTGGAGGGATACCAGCCTATACTGGCAGGATGGTCTGCATCTGTCCAGGAAGGGAACAAGTCTTATGAGCAATCGGTTTAAATGCTTCATTGGCAAGCTTTTAAACTAGTCAAAGGGGGAGGCACTGACAAGCAGCAGAAAAATCCCAGCCTCTCCCTACAAAACAGGGTACTAAATGAGAAAAAGACAGAGGTAGAACGGTCAGTGGGGGATGCTGCAACAGAAGGTAAAGCCATCAAAAAATGGAGAGCAATAAGTACCAATACCCGTAGTCTGGGTAACAAGCTTCCTGAATTAGTGGCCTTGATGGAGGAGGAACATCTGGATATCGTGGCAGTCACAGAAACATGGTACACACAAAACCATGACTGGGATGTAAACATACCAGGATACACTATCTACAGGAGGGACAGGGAGGGTAAAAGAGGAGGAGGAGTAGCTCTTTACATAAGGGAAGGAATAAAAGCAACAGAACAAAAGGGTAAACAGGGAGGAGAAGAAGCACTGTGGGTAAATTTGGAGACAGGCAATGGCAACACAATCCGCACAGGGGTTGTATACAGACCCCCTTCTCAGGGGGAGGAAATGGACAAGGAAATGATAGAAAGTATACTTAGAATGGCAGAAGAAGGGGAGATATTGCTGATGGGTGATCTGAATATGTCAGATGTTAACTGGAGTGCAGTTGCAGCTGCCACTTCAAAGAGTAGAGTTATTCGAGATGCCTAACAGGAGGCATGCCTTAGACAACTAGTATTGGAGCCCACTCAAGAGGGAGCAATATTAGACTTGATTCTCTCAAATGGAGATGGAGAGAGGATCACAGATGTAGAAGTGGGTAGCCATCTGGGAACTAGCGACCATCGAACAGTATGGTTCACAATAAACTTAGCAATAGAGTCAAGCCATACAAAGACAAAAGTACTGGACTTTAGGAGGGCTGACTTTGCCAAAATGGATGAGTGCCTAAGGAATGCATTAGCAAATGGGCAGGAAGGAGGGGTGGAAGAACAATGGGGAATAATAAAAACTGCCATCACAGAGGTAACGAGCCTTTGTGTGAAGCAAATAAACAAAACAAAACGATGTATGAAACCACTATGGTTCTCAAAGGAAGTGGCAGTGAAAGTTCAAGGGAAAAAGAAAGCATTCAGGAAGTACAATGAATCGCAGAAGGAGCAGGACAGAGAACTTTATCAGTTAAAGCAAAAGGAGGCTGGGAAGGCAGTCAGAACAACAAAGGCCCAAACTGAGTAAAAGATAGCCAACTTAGTTAAGAAGGGGGATAAAACCTTTTATAGGTATATCAGGGAGCGAAGGAAGACCAAGGGAGGGATAGTGAGGCTTAATAAAGGGAGGGAGAGGGAGGCAGAGGGAGATTGTGAAAAGGCAGAGATACTAAACAAATATTTTTGCTCAGTATTTACAAATGAAGAGGGGAGGTACATAAAACAAACAGTAGAAACACTCTGGATACAGAAGTTGATACCAGCCCATTTACAGAATAAAGGGTTCTGAAAGAACTCTTAAAACTGAAGGTGGACAAAGCAATGGGACCTGATGGGATTCATCCCAGAATTTAAAGAACTAAGGGTAGAACTAGTGACGCCACTGACTACCCTTTTAACAAATCATGGGAGGATGGGTGGTACCGAGGACTGGAGGAGGGCAGATGTGATTCCCCTCACAAAAGTGGGAGCAAGGCAGAAGCAGGAAACTACAGACCTGTTAGTTTAACCTCAGTGATAGGGAAAATGATGGAATCACTTCTGAAGGAAAGAACTGTTGAGCATCTAGAGGCCAGAGGGGCACAGGACCCTAGGCAGCATGGATTCACAGTGGGAAGGTCATGCCAGAAGAATCTGATAGATTTCTTTGACTGGGTGACCAAAGTAGTAGATCAGGGAGGGGCTGTGGACATGGCCTACCTAGACTTTAGCAAGGCATTTGACACAGTTCCACACAAAAGATTAATATACAAGTTAGCCAGCCTGGGAATGGGTCCCAAGATGACAGCCTGGGTAAAGAATTGGCTGGAGAATAGGACACAGAGAATAATAGTAAATGGAGTCCACTCAGAAGAAAGGAGGGTTACTAGTGGGGTACTGCAGGGTTCAGTATTAGGACCAGTCCTCTTCAATGTATTTATAATCCACATTGCAGAAGGACTGGAAGGAAAAGTATGTCTCTTTGCAGATGATACAAATATCTGCAACAGAGTTGATGCACAGGGTGGGGTGGAAAGGATGAGAAGGGACTTGGCAAGGTTAGAGGAATGGTCAAATGTATGGCAGCTTAGATTCAATGCTAAGAAGTGCAAGGTAATGCACCTGGGAAACAAAAACCCAGGGGAAGAGTACACAATGAGGGGTGAGATACTAGCAACAACAAAAATGGAAAGGGACCTGGGGATAGTCATATCACATGACCTAAAGGTGGGCAAGCAATGTGAGAGGGCAGCAAGGAGGGCTGGGGGATACTGGGATGCATAGGGAGAGGCATCACCGGTAGAAAACAGGAAGTTATTATCCCTCTGTACAGACAGCTGGTCAGACCCCATCTGGAGCACTGTGTGCAGTTCTGGAGACCCAATCTCTGCAAAGACATAGACAGAATGGAAGCTGTCCAGAGGAGGGCAACTAAAATGGTGCAGGGTCTGCACCGGAAGACATATGAAAAGAGATGAAAGGAGCTTAATATGTATAGCCTAGAGGAAAGGAGGGAGAGGGGGGACATGATAGAAACGTTCAGGTACCTCAAGGGAATCAACAAAGTTCAAGAGGGTAGCATCTTTCAAAAAAAGAGATGTGCAAGAACAAGAGGGCACAATTTGAAGATAGAAGGGGAGCAGCTCAGATGTAATTTAAGGAAGTATTTTTTCACAGAGAGGGTTGTGGATGCAAGGAATGGCCTTCTTGAGGAGGTTGTGGATTCAAATTCAGTGGTGGAATTCAAGCATGCATGGGACAGTCATAAGGCAATTCTAGGGGGTGGGGGTAGGAAGAAGTAGGCTGCTGGTTAACTAGGATCTGCAGCTTATCCAGTAGGTAGGGAAATGGGCAGACTGGGTGGGCCAAGTGGTCCTTATCTGCCATCAAATTCTATGTTTCTAAACCTCTGAGAGGAAACTGTCTCCATCTTCCACTATACACACACTACACAGAACTGAGGCTGTGCAGAATAATCTAGAGCTCATGTGACCTGCAATCCCATGAAGCACTGCAAATTCACCTTTGGAGCTCAATAGCAAGGTGAAGTGATGCGAAGTACATTGATTTCAGTGTACTTCACCTTAAAATTTGTGGAGAAGTGGCTTGGGGAAGGCGGAATAACACAAAGTCATTGGTTTTAGTGGACTTTGTATTCCCCATTATGATGCGAAGTACTCCACTCCGCATTGTGGAGCACTTCCCAGATTTTGCGTTACTCCACGAATCACTCCATGGAGTGAATTTCAGCCACTTTTCCGATCTCTACATACATCCCACTGATGGCCCTGAGATCATAGGACTCCATGGCTGACCCACCACCCAGGTAAGACCTCTCTAATTCCAGATAGGCCATTGTGGGAGGATGGGGCCACCCCGGGGGGTGATCTGGAGTGCAAGGTCTGCCTGGGTGGTTAGGGGAGTCTCTCCGGTCATGGCAGAGTTCAGTCAGGGAGCAGAGGCTGGCATTGAGAGTACAGCCTGGAAGGATGCCCAGGTGTGGTGGAGACTAAATAGAGTTGACAAAAAAAAAAAAAGAAATTCAGTTAGAGCCACACTGTCACCATAGTATCTGTTACATTCTGTGGCTTTCTGCTTCAGTGCTCAGAGGCTAATTTAAGCTGGTTTATTATTTAAAAATAATAGTAAGAGGATTAAAATATGGCTTGCTTTAACATGGCTAGTTGTCTGTTTGAAATACTGTCTAAGGATAAAGCAACAATGAACCTCGCATCTTGGTTTTAAAATCTGAACCACACAGTTATGAATGGACTGCAGTGAGTGACTCTGGACTGATTTTAATCAAATGTTTATTTGTTAATTATATGTGAAGAATGGTTGTGTTTGCTATTGTAATTTGAAAAACCAAAAAAAAATACCCTTTTTTCCCCTGAGATATGCACTGCTTGACATACACTGGCATGAGTCTTGAGAGAGAGGTCTCCTAATCAGCTGTCCAGACTCTACACGCAGCATTAATTGACATTCCTTGATTGCTGTCAGTGGTTATCAATTCCAGGATGGCTTCTGAAAAAATACCGAGTGGCTCCTCTGTTTAGCTGAGGTGTTTGACATATGAAAGTAAAGTATTTATTAATAAAATAGACAAGACTCACTGGATATTGGGTTTCAAACTGTTTTCTTTATTAAATTATCGAATATGTCTGCAGGACAAATGAAAAATTAAGCATTGCTATTAATCTTTAAACTACAGCCCAACTTCTTTCACTTTCCCACTCCCCATTTAGCAGGATCGAAACTGTTCTGCACATGTGGTATCTTAATTCCATGCCCAATATATGGAGCAGAATTGTAATGTGAAAAAAAAAACATTTTGTCAAATGTAACTATCTTAAAAAATACAAAACCTCCAAGCATTACCTCCCGGCCCCGGAAATCCTTCTCCACCAACCCCCACCAACCTATACAACCATATAAAATTTCACAATTTAAAGATTTATCATTTTTTATCTAGATGAGAGCAAACATTCAGGAAAAAAAATTTGAAATCAATGGAAAAAAACTTACATTTTTTCACACTTTGATATCTCTAAAGATACTAAACTGATTTGCATGAGTTTTTCATGGATTGTGAATTCTGCCATGTACTACAAATTCTGAAAGCGTCGTGTAAATCTGTTATACTATCTTTCTGCAAGCAGCAAACAAAAAATAAAGTTTAACATAGAACACACTAGGCACCCTAACTAGAGGGCCTCTAGCACACCCCTATAATATATGTACATTAGAACCTCAATTTTCTGAATTTTGGTTAACTGAAAAATCTGGATTAACCAAAATTCATTTGTGTCCTCGATGTTCATATGACCTTTCCCACTGTATAAATAGCATGTGACTTTAGGGAGTCATGATGTGCATAACAGAGAGAGATTTGCCAGTTGATCCTGTGTGCCCTCTGCTGAAATGGAGAAGTGCAAGCATTTTGTATTGGACTTTGGGCTGAAGTTGCAAATCTTCAACAATCTGGAGACTGGTGAACATGTTGTCTGTGTTACTAAGCAATATGGCTTTGGGAACTCAACAATTATGTGATATATACAAAGTGAAAGACAAAATCAAAGTTTGCTGCTTCTCTAGATTGCAGTGAGAGCCCTAGAAACAGAAAAACAAGGAAAGCCTACCAGGAGGATGTTTTCAATCATGCCCTGTATCTCTGGTTTATAACACTTTAAGTATCTAAAACACTGCTGTGGTAGTATATCTTTGCTCTGACTAAATCCCATTCATTCTGTTGACTCCCATTGACTTACATTGTGGTCCCAATTTTATGAACTCATGATTATCTGAACATTTGCAGTGTCCCTCAGAACTTTTGCAAAATTGGGATTGTACTGTGTAGGTGTATGTCTATACACATGCATACACAAATACACACAGACACAGACAAAAAGACAGACAGACAGACAGAGACACAGACACAGACACAGACACAGACACAGGCACAGACACAGACACAGACACACACCCATGTTACTCCATTTATGTCATCTGGAAACAGATGTATGTTTGTCTTACCTGATGATGGCTGTCTGTGGTTCCTTGTGTGGTTGTATCCTAATGCTGCAAGGGAATGGGGGTTAGGGCTGAAAAAACACATGCCACATTTCCCTATTTTTGTGTAAAACTGGGCAAAAACTGCAAATTCCAATTCTGAGTAACTTTTGAGAAGTTTCTTAAATTTCACAAAATTTGCTGAACTTCAGCCATTGGTGAGATCAAAATCTTCTGAATACGTTTGGCAGATTTTCACCCTGTTCTGAAAATTTTTTTGGATGAACTGTGGAGAAGTACACACGAACTGCAGAATGACAGTTCTGATGAATTTTATTCTGCAGTTTAATGGATCATTTCACAAAACATGTAATTATTCTGCAGTTCAGTGATCAGTTCTGTGGAATTTCTTTCTGCATTATAATTCATGAATCCACAGTTCATACATTAATTCTGTAGTTAAGTGACTCATTGAACTATGGAATGAATGTATGAATTGTGGATTAATGAATTAAACTGGAAAAAAAATCTACAGAACTGACCACTGACAGTGATCAATTCAATTTAATTTAATTCAGTTTTATGCAATAATCCACAATTCATACATTTAGTCCACTGTTCTAAGTTGGAATTTAAACAAAAGATGCCTAAGTGCACTCCAAAATTTTAAGAAGGGGTAATTATGACCTTAGCCAAAATTCTAGTGGTGAAAGTTTAATTTTACACAGCCCTACTTTTGTAGCCTTAAGCTGAACCTTAACTGGTGCATTAATGATGTTTTTTTGCAATGATTCCCTTTCATTTTGAGACAGTGGAATCAAATCCTCATTTACACCTTCAGGACCTGCATGAACAAATGTAAATGCACAGGGCCCAGGGAGCCCAGTTCAAAGGGAAGAGTATGTCCATCTGCCTGCAGATGTGCAGGTACCTCTGTGTCCTACACTTTCATGTGGCTACAGATGCAAAAAATTCATGGGGCTCTCTGGGTGGCTGAAAAATCACAGGGCTCTCTGGGGCCTGTGCATCCATGTGGCTACAGATGCAGATGCTCAGGGCCAAGAGTCCATCTGGCTGAGGAAGCACAGGATCCTCAAGGCCATACACATCCATGCAGTTATGAGTGAAGAGATGCACAGCCCTCTGAGCCCTATGTCAAGAGAAGACTTCTCTTAACTATATATTTACTTATTGCTTGTGCAGCTGACATGGCACTATCCTTCCCATAGCTGGAAGGGGGTGCCACACAACAGTGCCATCCCCCCAAGCTTGGCCCATCCAGATGGCCCACTCAGCTGACTTCCAACTCAACTCACTAGCACAGGATCACAATGCACTTCACATAGGGCCAAATGATGGCCTTGCACAGAACATGTCTTCATAACTTTTTGTGTGACATTTTGACTCCAGGTAATGAACTGGATGTCTGGAATGTATTAAATACTGAGGAAAAGATGGCTTTGCACAATAAATGTAAAAGCACTTTTAATCCATATTTGAAATTTCCCACCATCCCTGTTATTTAGGTAGGGTCATGTTAACAGTATTTTCAACATTTGGGACTAAAATATTGTAGAACAGCCAACATCTGAGTTAAAGTACCTGTATCTGAGGCAAACAAAATCACTTTTTCTGGTTGCAAACTGGTATTGCAGTACTGTGCTTAAAGGAGATGGGAAATAATGTTTACATAGCTAACTGTCCTTTGATTTTCCTTCCAATGCCATTTATGTATTCTGATCTATGATGACCAATTTTTGATAGATAAATAAATGATCTAGCTTTGGGGAGCCTTGAGATCTACATAGAGTTCCACTCATATCATCAGCTATTGCAGTTTTCATATATCTAAGACATTCTATGACATAATTAACACCATTCCATGCTATTCATCTAAATGGCCTTGAATGCTGTTATTGATGTCAAAGAATGTTCAGGCAGTATGAAAAGAAAGCAACAACTGCTGAGGGGAGAGAAATTCAGAATAGTTACAAAGGGAACAAAATTGAATTATTAATTTAACAAAAAAGGTGAAAGACGCGTCAGAATATTGGATAGATATTAAGAGGATAATAGGAGGGTATCTACAACTGTGAAAAAAACTGTTTCCTATCACCTTTAATGTGTGACTTAACAATTTTTAGATCATGCATAAAAATCTTCAGTCATTCAAAAACAAGAATTTTAAGTTCAGACAAAAGAATTCTTGGGCCACAACCACAGAATATTTCATCTGCATATCAAAATCTCCACCCGGCCCAAAACATATAATTTTTTTTAGTTTGCATGAAAAATTTTTGGGTAACACTTAAATGTGCAACCAAAGAAGTAATCCATCAGAAAAAAACAGGCATTTTTTTTGGTTACATGCAAACTTCTTCAGTCACTCTTGAATGTATAATCCAATAATTCTATTTTTGGTATGCATGAAACATTCTTGGGTCACACTTAAATGTGTGACCCAGAATTCTCAACTCAGAGCACATGAATTAGTCATCTTGCTAATCTGAAAGTCAAAGAATATTTTTTTTTTACATTTTGACCCCACATCATGAACTTGTTCACTCGAATGTGTTAAATCCCACTTGAAATGTGGTTCCACATAGTGACTGTGAACTCACATTTTAAGCTGTACTTGACGATTCCCATCATCTTTGTTCATAAAGTAAATTCATATAAACAGCATATAAAAAATTTGGAACTTAAGTATTTAAAAATGGCCAAATTATGAGTAAAAGTATGTGAAACACAAAAGTAGAATTTGTATGTTGTATATTTAAGTGTGACAGAAGAATTTTCCATGCACATCAGAAGTGGTTTTCCTGGGTCACACATTCAAGTGCAACCCAAGAATTCCATTTTTGGCACAAACGGAAAATTTTAGCGTTTCAAATTTTAGTCTTGCACTTTAGTGTCACACTTCATTTGTGACACAAAAATTCACATCTCACCTTTTGACCTGTATTTGAAAATTCCCACCTTCCTTATTCATGACATGGTGTCATGGAAATAGTCTATTCAAAATTTGGGACTAAAATATTGCAAAATGGAGAAGTTGTGAGTAAATGTATGTGAGGCATAAAAATGGAATTCTTGTTTTTCACATATAAGTCTGATGCTAAAACCTTTTATGAGTACCAAAAATGACATTTTTGAGTTGCACACTTAAGTGCATCCCACGAATTACATTTCTGTTGCATGTGTAATCTTTTAGAGTCTCACATGTTAGAGTCATACTTTAGTGTCACATTTAACTACGCAACCTAAATCATGACTCAGCTTTCAACCTGTACTTAAAAATTCCCACCATCGCTGTTAATAAGGTACAGCCATTTAAACAGTACATTCAACATTTGGGATTAAAATATTGTAAAATGGCCAATTTATGAGGGAAAATATGTGAGACACAAAAATGGAATTCTTGTGTTGCACATTTAAATGTGACTCAATAATTCCATTTGTATGTGCACAGAAAATTTTAGTGCCACAAATTTAGCATCACACATCAGTTTGTGTTGTGACACAAACATTATTGGCTCACTAAGTGTAAATCTGTCATTTCAGTAAATTGACAGCTGAAGTTCCAAAAAAAGGTATTTCTGGCTCTTTTTTGGAAAAACAATCCACATTATCTTGCATAATGATTTCATTTAGCAACATTCATTGTTATTTTTTTCAAATAACTAATTTTTATGAATTTTCAATTTTTTTTACAACAAAAAAACAAGATGGCAGCAGTCACGAAACAGAACATTTTTTCTTCACAACATAAAAAGCACTAGTTTTGTGAAAGGTATATTTATTTGTCATATCAGAAGGTTATCTTGAAACCCTACTAAACATGCTTAGAAGTCAAATTTCAAAACCTTGTTACTCTGGAACCAATGAATATTTTTGACAAAACGTTTGAAAAAAAAAACACCATTAACTCAGGCTCCTTCAGCACTGAAAGTTTCACAAAAAAATTTTTTTATCATCTAGGCTGTCAGTGAGAGCAAATAAACTGCCAAAAAAGGCCAAAAGTTATGCTTTTTGTGTATTTGCACTGTATCCAGATCTCAGAATCTGGATTATTTATTTATTTATTTAAAGTTTGGTTATCAGGTGAGGCACACTGAACTGAGGTTTATTTCCAGGTGCAACCTGGGGGAGGGGGACAGGAGGTGAGAAGATACATAAGTACACTAGTGTCAGGTAATATACAATATAGTACAGGACTACATAAGTACATATTGTCAGACAGTTTGCAACTAACACGTAGGTAAAGGTACATAAATTACACAACAAAAGGTGGGTTGCAATAGTTGCCTGGGTAGGAGAAAAGCATACCTGAGTACACGGTGTAAGACAGATTGCATGGTAGCCTAGGTAAGCACAATTTTAGGCACAGTATATAGACAAGACATGTAAACTTATACTGGAAGCACTGGTTGGAAAAGCAATGGTAGCATGGAATTAGTCAGGTTGAGGGCACAAGCAGGGCAGAGAGGGAATGGTAAAAGGTATGTTTAAAAAGATTTAGAGATGGCAGCATATGTTGCTGGGTGGGCAGGAGGAAGAGGTAGGAGAATGCAGCCTTTCCAGAGTTAGAGTGGTGGCAAGGTAGTGCAAAGGAGTGGGGGGTCTCATGAGCAGGGACAATAGGAGGTGTGGGGCAGGGGTATAGGAGGGAGACAAGGTAGGGGAGGAGTGCATCGAACCAGAATTTTGCAGAGATAATGGAGGTATGGTGGTTGCAGTGGGAGATGAGGGAGTGGAGTGATAGAGGTATGCAGAGGTAGCAGTGATGCATCTGGGGGGGTGTTTAAGGAGAATTGCCAAAAGGCATTGAAAAAGTCATACAGCCTGGAGAGGGTAGTTGCAGAGGTGGACCTGTATACAATGTCAGCATAGTCAAAGAGTGGCAGGAATAGTGAGGAGAATCTGGCAAATGGGGAGAGAAAGGGCCTTGTTGTTTATGTAGATGGCCCCAAGTTTGGGTCAGAGGTTAGAGAGAAGGTAGTTTACATGTGTAATAAAATCTAGAGGGCTGTCCAGCCAAACTCCTAGGTATTTTTAGGACAGAACTATGTCCAAGGTAGGACCATCCTTGGTAGAGAAAGTGCAGGTTGGGGGTGGGAGGAGTTTGAAAGGTTTTGATGGGTGCCAAAATTCATGGAGACTGTTTTGGAGGTATTAACCTTTAGTTAATTGACATGGAACTAGCTCAGTACATGAGTGAAATCAGCCTGCAGCTGAGAGGACACCTCAAACTCTGTATCAGGTATGTACCAGGTGTGTACTGATCCAGTGTCAGTTCATGAGCATAAGCAGACAAACAAGGTATGCTGTAGGTTAAAGAGAGGGTTAAAGAGAGGGTTGTGGATGTATGGAATGACCTTCCACAGGAGGTCGTGGAGTCAAAAGCAGTGGTGGAATTCAAGCATGCATGGGACAGTCATAAGGCAATTCTAGGGGATGGGGGTAGGAAGAAGTAGGCTGCTGGTTAACTAGGATCTGCAGCTTATCCAGTAGGCAGGGAAATGGGCAGACTGGGTGGGCCAAGCGGTCCTTATCTGCCATCAAATTCTATGTTTCTATGTTAACCCCAATGCTGTGACAGCCCAGATGCACAATAGAAACAGATGAAGGAAGCACTCAATCACTCCAGTGTTCCTGTTCAATGAATTTTACCTCATACTCAAATACACAAAAATAATAAATGCAGTCCTAACACAGGAACCTGGACAAAACCCTAGCACTTTGAGGTCCACAAACATCTATTTATCAGGGGTGGGGCACAGTGGAAGCATAACTGCTTAAATAATGCTACTTATTCAAAATCAATTAAATACAAGCAGTGTGGATCAAGTAATAAGACACACACTTTTTACCAAGGCAAAACATTTAATCTGGATCCATAATGCAGTGCCCCACATCAAGCAACACACAACCTAGGAGTGAATGGAAAAAATAAAAACAAAACATACAATTGAAAAATGAATATATGAATGTATAAAAGTCAGATCTACTAATGGTTAGATGTCACTCTTTTGAAAGACAGTCCTAGCAAATAAAGAGAAAATATAGATCACACAATAATATAGGGTGGGGGTAGGTGGGGTGGTAAAAAAAAGGGGTTTGGGCAGATTGAAAATGGAAAAGACAGGAAATGGAGAGCCATCATCCCTGCCAAAAAAGTTGATAAAGATTGACTAAACCACTCACAAGTACCATTGATGAATAAGAACATGGCAAAGGAGCAAAAAATTATACAAAGTGCAAACTCTGAAAATGGTAAAAAAATGAACACGTTATGAATTAAATGGAAAAGTTAATTTTCACTAAAGAATAACAATAACAGGGTACTATAGCTTTAAAAAATGAGAAATATAAGAAAAAATGAATATTGATGAAAAAAGTAAATTATGGTGTGAATATGCTTAATAAATGAATGAATGAATCCTTATGATTCAGTAATACATAATGCATGTTCTCCAGTAATATATAATACATAAGCCATTCAGTCCAGAAAAATGGAATAATGTGGGCATCTGTAGAGTACAGCTGGAAATCCAAAAACATGCTGAGTAGAGACAGCCAAACCAAATCATGGTGGCAAAGTTGCCATTAATAGTTCTGTACACTATACACTATACAGCAGAGGCTGTAAAACTGGGAAAACCCCACTCAACTTAGATGACACCAAACAAGGATGCATATGCTCTTCAAAATTATGATAGAATAAAAAAATGTTAGTTACACACTGAGGAGAAATGGGAAGAGGGGAAAAGGTAATGACAAGGAATAATTAAAAAAAGGACATGGGGCTGGGGAGCAGGGTTGGAGAGGAAGAAAAGGTAATGGGGATAAAACCAAGGAGCATTAATGCAATATGGGAAGTACAGTAATCAAAAATGAAGTAAAACGTGAGTACAGTAGCCCAATGATAACAAGGGAAATAAAAAACAAATAACTAGTGATACAATAAGCATGAACAAAACATAAGTAACTAATATTGATTTACAAACCTGAGGAAAGAAATATGGGATTTCAAAAAGAACACAGAGTGTTAACCCAGCACAGAACAAGAAGCAGAGTCCAAAACATAATTTCAAATGGATTACTCTATAAAAACAGAGTCAAGTCCTCATATTAATTTACACCATTTGGTGATCTTGATTGTAATTTGAAGATCCAACTACTTTCATACTGAAGAAGCAGGCAGAGTCTGTCTCCCCCCTCTGTGAGATGGTAGGACACATTCTAATGCATGCATTTAAATGAATGTTGGTTCCACTACTTACTGAATTACAGTGGTGAGCTACATTAGAAATAGAAGCTGCCATTAATTCATCAACAAATGGTAAAGCACCTGGACCTGATTGTATTCCCATTGAATTCTATAAAACATTTACAGAACAAATGGTTCCACATCTAAAAAAACATTATTTGATAATGTATTGCTACATAATAGGCACCACTCCTCAGGCTTAGAAGCTACAATTCTTTTATTAAAAAAAGATAGCGATCCCCACTATCCAACCTCGTACAGACGCATTTCACTTATAAATTCAGATAGCAAAATCTTAACAAAAATCCTGGCTAAAAGGCTTGATACTACATTACCATTCATAATTCACCCAGATCAGAATGGCTTTATTAAAGGCTGCCAACTAAAAGAAAATATTAGAAGAATGCTAAATCTAATTGATAGATTTAAGGATATGAATTACTCAATGATTTTCTTAGATGCAGAAAAAGCTTTTGATCATGTTTAATAGTCATATATTAAAATACTTTTGAAATTTATGAATTTACATCCTCAATTCAGAAAATGGGTGGATATATTATACTCTAGCCTGAGAGCCAGGATTAAAACTAACAAACAAGTGTCTAATTCAATATATTTACACCATGATAAATGTCAGGGTTGTCACCTGTCTCCTTACATTTTTGCCTTGGCCATTGAGCCATTAGCCATATCTATTAGAATAAATAATAATAAAAAAGGTTTACAAATAAATATCATAGAACACAAAATCAGTTTATTTGCAGATGATGCTCTAATATACACTAGTAATTTAAACCAAATATACAATAAACTAAAAGCTACATTAACACAGTTTAATAAAGTCTCTGGCTATAAGATTATTTATTTATTTTTGAACTGTGTTGACCCAGTAGGCCAACTGGGACTAGAAGTCCCTTTTCCATGGGGGATACAGATGGTAAGCAACTGAAATGGAACTAGGTTAAGCTGTTGGTGGTATTTTTTTAGTGAATGGGAGAAATTTGGCCAGGACACCGAGGAAATCCCCATCTCTTTTCGATAAGTGCCATGGGATCTTTAACATCCACCTGAACTACATCCAATCCAGGCAGATGGGACCTTGGCTTAACGTCTCATCTGAAAGACAGCACCTCAGAAGTGCAGCACCCCCCATGCTGCACTGCAATGTCAGTATTGGGATATTAACCCAAGTGTCTTGATGTGGGAACTGAACCCACAGACCTCTGATTTCCTGACCTCAGAGGCGAGTGTGCTACCTACTAAGACACTGACACAACTGGGGCAAATTAGACCTAATGGAGTCCAAAGTTCAAAATGATCGATTTTCTGCAACTCACATATTTAACGTGAAAAGAGTAACCACATTAAAGTGTTTAGGGTTCATTTGGACCAAGATAACTCAAAGATTTACTAAAATAATTTCAAACAACTTATGGCAAAAGGCAAAAAGGAACTTACAGTAACTATTCAGAAACTCTTCCATTAACTTTGATTGACAATATCAACATTATAAAAATGAATAAGCCACCTAAGGTTCTCTTCTTTTTTCAGAATATACCTATTATTCTAAATGATACATTTTTTTAAATCATGAGGCTTCACCATCAAGACATTTTTATGGAAAGCTGAGATGCTCAGACTCAAACTTATATTTTGGAAGACAAATGGGGCCTTGCCTTACCTAATTTTCAATGGTATTACTTTGCAGCCTATTTAGCCACTACTTATGGATGGTTTCATCATAATCAAGATATGCTTATAACACAAACTGAAACAAGCTGTATAAACCATGAAAACATTAGACACATTACTTGCCAGCTCCTACTGGAAACATACAACACAGTTATGTATACCTAGAAATACAACTTGTCATATCTGGGAGAAAGTAATGCAGCTTACAAATACCAATAATAATATTTCACTATACTCTCCCATTTATCTTAATGGTCACTTTCCAGCATCACAGTTGGATATAGTTTTAAAATATGGTACTTAAAAATAATAAAGGAAATATCAAATCTTTATGACCATAATGGTTTATAGGACTTTGACACTATCAAAAATAAGTTTGTTATCTAATCCACATTTTTTAGATACCTTCAAATTCAGGATTACATTAGGAATAACTGGCATGTATTCAACAATCCACAGTGTACACAATGAAAATTGCAAATGATCCAAAGTAATAACGTTAAATTAATTTCAAAATGTTATTCCATCATACGTTCCAAAAAAGGAACTAATTTACAAATACTAAAACTGAAATGGCAGACAAAATCTCAACAAAACATTACAGAACAGCAGTGGATGCAAATTATTAACTTGCCAAACCTTGTTATGATTTCCTCCAAACTACTACAAATATATTATAATATTATACACATATGGGGCCAGATATTCAAAACTTTGCCCCAGGGCAAAATTAGCACTGCCCGGTGGGCAAACCTAGCCCGGAGCACAGAGCAAGCTATATTCAAAAGGAATAACCCAGGGCAAACAGCTTCTGAATACAGCATGGTAATGAGGCCATGCAAACTGGGCTGGGAGTGCAGGGCAAACATAGCCCTGGAATAAGACAGCACTGAATAAAGCAACCAGGAAGTGCAATCCACAACAACAACACAGTACACAGCAACATGAGGGCAGGTACAGATGAACTATGTGGCCAATGTGTGTGCCAGCAAATGGATGGACTCAGTACAGCTGCAGGAAGCAGCAGATGTGAAAGAACAGTGATCAAAACTGTATAATATTCCATTACCGTTAGCGCTAACACATTAGCCTTGACATTAACGCAGAGCTAAGCAGTTAGCCTGGAGCAAACACATTTGGCCGGAGCTAAAATGTGCCATATTCAAAAGTGCCATGCAAATGAGCCTACTTAGGTAGTCTCTGGGCAAACAACCGGATTAGCATCTCATTATACCCTGATTTGCATGCAGCTTGCCCAGCATTACTGCAGGGTCCCACAGAGCCACCTGTAGGTCAGTCTGGAAGTACAGGGGCTGATCAGGTCCAACTGCAGCTCCACCTGTAGGTCAGTCTGGCAGTGCATGATGATAGCTACAGGCTACATGTAAACAGTACAGCATAGCATAGCATAGCATATTGTACTCCAGGGGACAGGACAGCATAGGCACAGGTGGTGGTGGTGCTGCATGCAACTGTCACACTGTAGGGCATGCTGCAGTGCACAGCAGCAACTACAGTAGCAAGGGGGGGCCAGTAGTGTGTGGACACAGCAATGCCTATGGTGTGTAGGGCAGTGATAATGACTGCACTATACACAGTGAGAGGCCCAACCTGTGGATGTTTACTGACACTGGACATTACTGTTACACTGTTGTGTGACCCACAGATGCTGCATCTGTGGCATGGATGCTCACAGTGACATGTACATTCCTGGCTTTGTGTGCTATGGCAGTTGTACAGCTGTGAGGTATGTGGCCGGGGGGGGGCATATATTATCCGAAAGGCACACTGGTGTTGGGGTATTCCCAATACTGGCCCATGTACACTGCATGATGTGTCCCAGCCTTGTGGCCACACCTGATCTGTAGCACAGCCTCGCCACCCATATATGCTTCCCTCAACATCCTCCATGCCCACAGTGCTGCATGTATGTGCTGGCATCTGCTGGTGTCCACGGCAGTGTGGTCCGCAGGTGTGTGCCTTATGGCCACACTGCCATGCTGTCCACTGGTGGCAGGGTCACCACTTACTGCCTGGCATGGCTGGGACTGGTGGCAGATGATGGCATCATTGTGATGCCATCAGTTAGCAGCAAGCTTCTTCTATGTTTGGCTTTATCTATGTGTCATATTTATTTATTAGGTCACTTTTCACCATGCTAAACCCACACAAACACCGCCAAGCACAGGTCACAGAAAGGCTGGATTGCCCAGGATTAAGATGAGCTTTTCCTGGGTGGTAATGTACACCACACTAAGTGTCGCGCTAGGCTGTGCAATACCACTTAGCTCGGTGCTAGCTGCTGAATATAGCATTGCACCTGTATTCATGTCAGTTTGCCCTTTGCATACATTATAATTTTGCCCGGCGCTAATGCAGTTTGCCTGTGCTATTTGGCCTTTTGAATATACCAGACCCACGCTAATCCCGCTCTAAACCTGCGCAAATGGTTTTTGCCCGGCGCAAAGTTTTGAATATCTGGCCCATAATGTATTACACTCTTCATTGATTGAACGTGATGAAAGTTAATTGTTCAAATATGTGCCCAAGGTGTAAAGCTCAGAATTTTACTCTCGAACACATGATGGTGGGATGTCCATCGTTAGATATTTTTTGGTATAAAATGTTAAATACCCTAACACTAATTAATAATATTCATTTTAAGACAATCTAACTTTACTTTTAACATATGGCTGTTTCAACTGACAATGCAATATTTATCAACAAAGATTGATTTGAATTGGCATAATCAAAGCACATAAATGTATCTTAAAAAATTGGAAAGAAGCAAACCCACCTGATTTTACTATGTGGCTGAATTTATCGATTGATTGCTACAAAATTGAACAAGTTCATTATACTTCAAAGATCAGACCTGTTTGATAAAGCATGGTCAAAGTTTAATTTCTGCATCAGATCTAGAGCTCTGACACTTAACATAAACTAATTATTAATGGAATGATTTACATTAAGGTTTCCCTTTCTCGTATTATGTATTGTTGTAGTAACTTTGTTAAGTATTTATCATGTTTAATTTCTGTTTGTACATGTTTTGTAATGCCCCAACTATAATATACATTGCACAGTGATTTCATAATATCATTTACATGTAACAAATGTTTGACCAATAGAATATTTAACTAATAAAAATTAAACTAAAAAAAAAATGGTAAACTACAGGGCTTTCTAGATTATTAGAGCTGATGGCTCTAAAATTGTTGCACTCATTCATTTAGAGTGCAAATTGTCCTATAAATTACATGTCACAATCACACCAAAGTACACCTATGACAGATGTTGTATTGCTTGAGATGAATTGTTTAATAATGAGGATGGTGCCATTTTGTGGATGTGTGAACACAGTATTTTATACTGCATGATTGCAAATGTGCAAAGTCCACATGGGTAAAAGCCCTGAGGTCATATTAGAAGCCACGTACCTTTTTTGTTAGACTGTATGACATGACTGTAAGTTAATTTGTCCTCCAAACTTTGGACCTTGCTATACATAATACATGGTGGTTGGGTAGTAATGCAATCCAGATCCTTGTCTACTGAGGGTACTGGCCAATACGTTATTACTATTTTCTTATTTTTTGTTGCCAATGGATTAAATTGAGTTATGAGTGTTCAGTTTTCTTCTGTATTCCTGTTTCCTGTTTTGTGGAAGTCACTTCTATTGAGATTTTTTTGTTCTGATAATGGCTGAATCCACAACCAATGCATCATAACCTCTAGATATGCTGCTTCATTTCCAAAGCCTCAGTGTTAAAGTTTTGATTGTCACTATTGTTTCAGCATAAACATAGAATCTGCCCATAAGGTGTACTATTTGTGAGGTGCCTCAGATGGGCACTTTTGGCATGTAGTAGAGTTTCCTGTTTCCATTATGTGGCTATATGTAATGATGTGCTTGCCATGTTTGCATGTCAAAATCAAATTGACAAATGCCACAGTTTTGCCATGCCAGTTTGTAGTAAAATGAAGACCCAAATCATTGGAGTTGAGCTATCCAATAAAGTTTTCAATCAATTAATTTGGACTTTACCATATGCATAGCAAATTATCAATGTACCTGGCATAGAAAATCAGATGCTTCTGAAAGGAATTAATGTGGTGGTCGTGGATGGCCCCCTCCTCCCACCAACCCATAAATAGATGGGCATAGGAGGAAGCCACTGATGTCCCATTGCCATGCCCTAAACCTGCAACTAAAACTCTTCATTAAACAAAAAACAAATGGTTAGCTCTGAGAATTAAGTCCAAGGCATATGCAATAAAGTCAATTGGAAAATCTTTCCCCGGCCAAAGCAGCATTTGATGGACAGCCTGTAAACCACTATCATGTGCTAGACAGAGGCATATAATGAAGAAGCATCTATAGTGATCCAGGTATATTGTTTGTTCCATATGAAATCTTCCAGTTTTAACAAATTATCACTGGTGTCCCTTAAATATGATGGCAATGTTGGGACCAATTGTTTCAAATGGCGGTTGACAAATTTTGATAGATTCTCCATTAAGGATCAATTGCCATATACTATTGGACATCTTGGAGATGGAATAGTGGATCCTTATGAAGTTTTGGTAAAACTTCAAATGTTGGTATTGTGGGATGAAGATTTTGTAAGTATTTGACATTTTTTTCAGTTATGCCATTCAGTTTTGATAGCAGTAGTAACTCAAGAATCCTTTTTTAAAATGTAGAAGTGGGGTTTTCAACCAGGTATTTGTAACTGTTAGTATCAGTCAACTGTTTCATTGTATCTTTAATACAAATATGCTTTTTCATTAGAATGATGCTCCCACCTTTATCTGAAGGCTTATTAACTGCCCCATTTAAGCTTTGAAGTTTTCTAGTGCTTTAATTCCTCCACTGTCAGATTACTGTAACATGGAGTCACATGATGGCGGCCTGAAAGGCGGCAGTGTACTTTCATAGCTCCATTCCCTATCCATGGACAAATGCATTAAAATCACTACTATAGGCTTACTTTTCAAATTGGAGGAGACAGTTACCTGTGGGAGATACTTTAGGTGTCGATTTGTGAGGACAATATGGAGGTCTACATGAAAAAAGCTCCTCCGTGATATATGCCACCTCCCTCACCTGAGAAAGACAAGGCCGCTAAACATTCAAAACAGCAGGCCTACAGCTCACCCAGATCTTTCACCAGCCAGACAGCTCTCTCTGAGGA
Source organism: Neoceratodus forsteri (assembly GCA_016271365.2). Lineage (NCBI taxonomy): Eukaryota > Metazoa > Chordata > Ceratodontiformes > Ceratodontidae > Neoceratodus > Neoceratodus forsteri. The sequence goes on from CM057453.1 coordinate 89,846,319, forward strand.
GAGATTCTTGGAGATAATGCGGCTGATGCAGGCCATGAATTCTGCCATTTCTGAAGATATGCAGCAAATCAAATCATCAGTGGCAACTTTAAATATAAGAATGGGGGACTCAGAAGTGAGAATTGCATCTCTGGAAAAGAAACAAGGGAAAACTGAGCAAGAGACAGAAAACATAAACCGGCGACTTAAGAAATTGGAGGAGAAGCTAGAGGATCTAGAAGGGTGGAGTAGGTGCAATAACTTGCTCATAATTGGCATACCTGAGAAAGAAGAAGGCGCTTCCTCAATTCAGTTTCTGCAAAAATTCTGTGAGAAAATTGCAGGGCCTTCACCTAATGGAGCAGTCTATATCATTGAAAGAGCACACCGTGCCCTGCGCCCTCTGCCTCCGGCATGCTCCCCCCGTGTCCTCTTATATTTAAATTACTGAATTTTCAGGACAAACAGCACATCTTAGCCAAAATCAAGAAGCCCAAAAGGTCCAGTGAGAAGGTTGAAGGATTCGTATTACTCAGGACTTACCCCAATCTGTGCGAATTAGGAGACAAGAACTGCACCCAACTGTTTCTAAACTAATTGCAGCTGGCAAGTCTTTTCATGTCAAGTATCCAGCAATTTTGCAAGTGAAACATGGTGACCAGTGGTTAACTTTTGAGACTCCTGAGCAGGCTATGCAAGAACTGAAACCCTATTCCCTGATTTATACAAGTGAGCTGTGGAATTCTTGCTCGGTTGAGTACAAGGCTATAAGAAGTGGAGACAAATTTATCCTGCATGAGTCCACTCACATACATGCCTGTTTGATACCTATTTCTGTTATTAGAATGGTTTGATGGATCTTTCACAACTGGTATTGAATTGTGGTCTTTTAATACACACACCTTAAGAGAGACTGAGATTTACGTCTATTCAACCATTTCTGTAATCGCATGAGTGGATAATTCGAAGTGCCTTATTAATTTTCCCTTGTGTTTTGAATTGGGTCAGCAGAGAGTCTGAGAGTAGCCCTGATGGATACACCTTATTTCTTCAGTGACTGATAGCTAAGCAAATGTGCACCTGAACCTGAATAGGTTGTGTGTTATACCAGATCTGAGGCTGAGTCGTTACCTTGTTTTTATAGCCAAACAGTCAACTGAGGAACTTGGGGGACCGTTTATTTATACTTTTTGCAAGTTACTCTAGCAAAATGATTATTTTCTGTTCATAAAAAGAGTCTCTATCTGAATCTTGATCAGGAAGGCCAAATACAATGGTGAAGATACTGAAGCTGGTGATATGAGTATACCACCCCCCAAGCTGAACTTTCTCTTGTTTCCAGAGGCTTAAGTAGATATTTCTGTGATTTAATTGCTGCATATTTGCCTCAGATTAACATTTTCTGTGTGTAGTTTCAATTTTTTTTTAAGACAAGGGGCTACATATTGGGGTAGTATTAAGCGGGTTTTGACGTGGCAAATTGCTGCATCAAGGATAATAGGTCAATAAGTTTAAGTTGAGGCCATTTCAGTTTTAAATATACTGGTCTTGGTGTGACTTGTCTGTGGGAGGGCAGAGGGAGGTAATAGGATGACTGATTGCTTTATCAGACTTGCGCTACAACATCACCTGGCAGTGTTAGAGTAGTAGTGCAGTTACTTAGAACTGGGGGCAGTTGTTGGGGATGGAGAATTCATGTTTGATAATTTACTTTGTTACAGAGGGTTGGGTGGATTAGGGGTGCAATTTACACAATGTGATGCCTATGTCAAAATACTGGTATCTAGGGGGGAGGGTTACCAAGCATTGCTCTGTTATTTCCTTAACGAAGTGTAAGGGCACTTCGGAGATGATAAATGTTTCCACATATTTTGTTTTCTTCACTATATGGGTGGTCTGTATGTTTTTGTGAGTTGGAATGTCAAGGGGGTTCAGAACAGATGTAAAAGGCAAGTGATACTGAAACATCTTTCACACCTTGGGGCTGGGATAGCCTGAATACAAGAAACACACCTTCGGAGGAGGATAGAAACATAGAAACATGTTTCTATATTTCTATCTCCCTCGAAGGTGTGTTTCTTTAACAAACTTATCAACTCAAATGCAAAATATTTCAGTATCACTTGTCTTTTACCCCTCTTTTACAAAAAAACTGGGTAGGGCAGGCTTTCGGTGCATGGGCATCTACAAGTTGTGGTGAGGTCACAATTTTGGTGTCAAAAACAATTCCATTTAAATTAATTCAAGAAATATGGGACCCTAATGAGTGTTACATTTTGCTTCATGGGATGCTGGAGTCCCACCCAGTGCTGTTGGGCACTATATATGGTCCAAATATGGACTCCCCCAGCTCTTCATGCATTTATTACATTTAATCCCTACCAGTTCCCCCAAACTAACCATATTAGGTGGAGACTGGAATATTACCCCCCAACTGGATTTAGACAGATCAGACTGCAGAAGGTGTGGCTTATCCCCATCCCAGAGAGCCCTGAAAGATCTTATCAGTGGAGCCGGTCTTCTAGATGTTTGGAAAATATTAAATCCTAGGGATAAACAGTATACGTTTTATTCCCATCCCCATTGTTCTTACTCTCGCATAGATTATTTTCTAATTAGTTCTTTTGCCCTTCCCGGTGTTTTAGATTTGGTCGTACTTGCCAGAGTTTTGTCCAACTATTCACCTGTTAGCATTAGCTATTTGTTAGGGCCAGGGATTAAGCCGGACTCTCTGTGGCACTTAATTAATCAACTGCTTCAATGATCAGATTCCTTTAATCATATTAGGGAATTCATTTCCCACTTCCGTGAAATCAATAAAGGGTTGGTAGATAAGATAGATTTAGTATGGGCATCCTTGAAGTGTGCCCTAAGGGGTGAATGTATCCAGATGGCAATGACTAAGTCACGTCAAGATAAGGCAGTTATGATGGCTTTGCTTAGTTCAATTTGGACTGTGGAACAGAGCCTTACTAGGCATTCTATGGATAATGAGTGGGTTAGATTGCACCAACTCCAGGCTCAGTACGCAGGCTTGATGGCTCAAACAGCTCAATTGTCCCTACACCACACTAAACTTAAAATATCTAGACTCAGGTGAAAGAGCAAGTAAGTTGCTTGCACACAGGCTCAGACAAGCTGACGCCTCCCAATTTATTTCTGGTCTCGGTACTAAAGGGGAAGACCCGGTGTGTACTGATCCCAATGAAATAGCTGAGGCTTTTAGCGAGTATTTCCAGAAACTTTATGATGTTGACCCCCTTCTGCAGCCATCTGAGGAGTCCATAATTCACTATCTTGACTCAGTTACACTTTCAAAAGTGCCCCCGATGAGGCAGTTTCCTTAGGTGCCCGTGTCACCATAAAGGAAATACAACAGGCCATAAAACAATTGCATTCGAATAAATTCCCATGCCCCGATGGTCTAACTAACAATTTATATAAGGTTTGTCAACCTATTCTAGCTCCATTACTTGAGGAGGTTTTTAATTATTGGTACATGAATGGATTCTCTGATCTGGTTTTCAAGATGCACTTATAACTTTGATACCAAAACCAGGGAGAGACCACTTATATCCAGAAAATTATCATCCCATTTCTTTGCTTAACTCGAATCTTAAAATTCTAGCCAAGATCTTAGCCAATAGACTCGCTCCTATTATGGGTGACCTTTTTGGTAATGAACAGGTGGGATTTATGGCGGGACGTTCCTCTGGGGATCATATGTGGAAATTACTACACTTACTCTCAGCATCCAGGGATTCAGTCACGCTGGCGGTGCTCATTTCCCTGGATGCCAAGAAAGCATTCAACTGTGTCTCCTGGGACTTCCTTTTTGTTACCCTGGCCAGTTTTGGATTGCCTGATGAGTTCATCAACTGGGTGCATTTATCATATACCTCCTCATTTGCCCATGTCTGGTGTAATGGTATGCTTTCTAGTCCAATCTCATTATATCATGGCACCAGATAGGGGTGCCTGTTGTCCCCACTACTTTTCAATTTTTACTTGGAACTGCTCATTCGGAAATTATTATCTTCTCCTGAAATAACAGGTATCAAGGTTGGGAATAAGAGGGATACACTTTCTGCTTATGCAGATGATTTACTTCTACATGTAGAGAATCCCCAGACTTCCATTCCGGCCCTGCTTTAGAAATTGAAGCATACTCTAAATTGTCTTATTATAAGTTAAATTGATCCAAGACTAAAGTATACTGTTTGAATAGCAGAGTTACTCAGGCTGAGTTAGCAGCCCACCATCTCTCCTGGGAAGTAAAATCCCTTACTTATTTGGGCATTAAGGTGTCACGGGATATGCCAACAATGGTCAAGGAGAATTTGTCTAAAATATTAAAGGCTTTAAATTCAGATATGGATAGATGAGGGTCTCTCCCACTCTCCTTCTGGGGCAGACTTAGTACGGGTAAGATGAACGCACTCCCATGTATCCTCTACCCATTGGGTATGTTGGTATGTTTTCTGCCCAAGGCCTGGTTTGCAAGCTCCAGAAATGGCTTAATGCTTTTATATGGAAAGGGAAAGAAGTTTGATGGCCTACTTTAAGCTCACAGACCCTAAAAATCATGGTGGCCTGGTAGCCCCTTTCTTTTTTACATATTATAGTGTGTTTCACTTTAGTAAACTAGCCTACTGGGCCAAATGTATAGACCCCTCCACCAGACCAGACTATTCCCCATTGTGGTTGGAACTGGAGAGATACTTTGCATCATAGTACTCCTGTTCACTGTCCTCTCTTTTGTATGCCACTCCTTCCAGTTTACCGAAACCACTCAGGAATACCCTGAATGGATGGTCTATTAAAGCCTTGCATCAGACCAAGAACAATCTCTAGTTGAACCGGCACAAATTGCTAGAACAGCCCATCATTCATAATCCTCACTTTAAAATAAATAACAAGCCGATTCTACCCTCCTTTTGGCCCTTGCTCAATTATTCCAAGATTTTTGATTACCTCAAAGATGGGAAACTGGTCCCTTTTGGTGATTTCCAACTATGGCTCAGAGTACCAGACACTTACAGATTTAAGTTCATGCAGGTCAGAAAAGCCATTTATTCATTTATGGTGAATATGCCTTGTTCAACTCCTCCCACCATAGATTTATTGCCTATCTAGCAAATAGCAAGCCAGCCTCATGCAGTCTCTAATGTATATAGGAGACTACAGGAGCTGGATTCTGCTTTGCTGACAGGTGTCTGCTACTACTGGATCCAGGAATTAGATCTCTCTGCAGACACTGACATGTGGAGAAGGCTTTGGCAGAATACTTACAAGTTTGTTAAGCAAGACAGAATCTGTCAGGTCCAATATAGCATCATGCTCAATATCCACTCCGGTAAAACTCAATAGAATTGGCAGAAGCCCGTCTTCACTATGTGCACAATGTAAAAGTGACACTGGCATGTTGTACCATATGCTATGGAGTTGCTCTAAGGTTCAAGCCTTCTGGCAATCCATCCGGAATGTGTTAGATCCTTTATTGGGTTTAGATACATTGTTTACCCCTGAAGCCTGTTTATTATATTCTTTTCCCCTTCAAACACTTAGAATTAGGAAGGCACACCTTGCTTTGATAGCTGCCACTGCTAAACTGATAATTATAAGGCACTGGAAGGAGGAGTTACTTCCTCAGTAATTGAATGGTATAGAGAAGTGTTATTGGTGCTGCAACTGGAAAAACATATTACATTTATGTGAGACAGGATCAAGGCCTATCAGGATAACTGGGGCCCAATTGAAACCTTACTTTCCATATGGAAACCCTAGTCTTCCCATTAACCCATCGTATAGACTGAGTGCCCTTGTTTAATATAGTATTTTATCCCTCCATATTATGTATTATTTATATCATCTTCATCAAATGTGCCATGTAATGCTTGGTAGGGTGGGTATGGGGTCGGTGGGGGGTGAGGGTTCTATGTGATTTTGTAGTAGTGTTTATTCTTGTATGTTTGTAGTTCTGTATTGTTATTGTATTATGCAGTCATATCGAAGTACACTATGTTTTCTCTCTGTATGTTCGGCTTCTCAGAAAATCAATAAAGTATATTTAATTAAAAAAAGAGTACTGTAACATTTTGTTGCATCTCATCTTTGTGTTAACCTAGTAACATCCCTCATAACCAACTGCTGGTAGATCAAGCTACTGTAGCAGCAATCGTAGGACAGGACAGGCTGATTTTGTTTTGTGAACTCTCTTTTGCTGTGGTTGCCAGCAGCCAGGGACTCTTTCAGACTTCCCCACTCAAGCAGCCCCTACCTCCCAGCCTGAGTCCCTCCCAACTGAAGAATTGGGTGCTGGATCCCCTCCCACCGGGCCCTTCAAGGGAGGGGATCATGGAGAGTCGGTTAGGTCTGGACCAGCGGTAGCCATGTGGAATCACTCCCTCAGGTCTGTCATTGTCCCCTTGGCAGCCTGGGTTTTTCCACCTTGGTTGTCTGTTTCCCCTTGAGGCATGGACATGCAGTGACATCAGTGCACAGAGGGTGTGCTCCCACCCCCTCCCACAGATGTATGCTGTTGCCTCACCCCCTCACACATTCCCACTAGTTTAGTTCTCCCAGTCTCCACCAGGAACTCTTACATAGTGGGGAATCCCCTGGAACCCACCCCAGGAGAGGAGAGAAGTCTGCCGGATGTTCAATCCTACTCCTCCCCAGCCAACCCTGACACCCCGAGTCCATTCCCAAGAGAGGGTCACCGGTGTGGTGAGAGGTGTGGCATCCAGTGCCTCAACCCTCAGTGCCACTGGGCTGGTTACAGGATGGATTTTGACTTGGGATGGAAATTAAATGTGATAATAGCTGGATTTGTTATTGCTATATTAGATGTATCTTCAAGGCACTCTGTTAGTTCATCTTCTACTAGCATATCAATAAGATCCATAACGGTCTCTGAATATGCATTGAATTCTTTCTGTGAAGACAGAGAAGATGTTAATATGGGCCAGGTAGATATATCAAATTCAAAAACTTCCTCAATTGATAAATCCTTCAAATCATGGTCTATGACCTCTGAGATTATGCTTTGACCTCCCATGTTAAAGGAAAAACGTTTCTGCAAGTTAATTTTTCTAAAACACTTGCATAGATTGACTTGTATATTGAAGGTATTAATGGGTGGGGTTGAGACAAAACTTAAATGGTAGGACAAAAGTCTGTGTTCTGCTTCAGTTAATGGATGATCAGTTAACAATAGTTAACATCTGTTCCTCAGCACCCATGGTGGGGAAGGATACCATTTTGCTTTGCCCTTCTCTGCCCCTCCCCATCTTTGCCTTCCTGTCCTCTTTTTTGATTTGCAGTTTGTTTTGCTTCTGAAAAATTAGATGTGCCTCTAGCAACACTATTTGGTGAGCTAGACTGAGCCTGTGGCTGATTATTAGCAGATTGGGGAGCTTTAATTCTGCTTCTGTTACCTCTCTTATTACTCTGATGTTGAAACTTTGGCTGCCTCTACTGGCCAATCTGCCTCAATAATCCCAGCTATGGACTTGATCATTTAAATAATCATTTTCATCCTGTTTCAGTTTGTTTTTCTTTTTCTCAGTTATCTCCAGCTTGAACTTATTGATACACTCATTTCATTCAGTATCCAATTTAATAATTCATTCAGCATTTTCATACTGTTCTAGTTCTTGTTCCGTCTCCTCTATGAATGTATTCACTCTCATGTAGTTCACATCAACCTCAAGAATGAGAATATCCACCAATTTGGTGTAGCACTCTGTGAGTGCATTTTCCCATTTATCCTTGTGTACTAGGTTATTGAAGCAGCAAGGGGAGACCTTGTTGATCCTCAGACCCTGGGGACCCTCTTTTTCTGTTTATACATTTCTAGAGAACACTGGTTATGATATAGGCTAACCTCATTGGTTAGTAGCATCTCTAACTGTTGGAGACTTTTGTGTATTTTGAATGTTTCACTCTGGTGCCTCATTTAAATCAGAAAGAGATTCTCCTGTTACTGTGATCTCTTTTTAAATCTGTTGCTGCTGGCAAACATGAGCTTTGACTTGGGTCCCTGTCTTTGGCATTTCATACAAAGATGGTAGGCATTAAGTAACTTGCAGAATATTTAGAAAAGTCAATTGCTTAGTAAGATAACCAGCACACAGCTTCCAGGTCCTGTGTTAGCAGATCTGAAGTGGTACTAAAGGAACATTCAGCCATCTGAACCACCAACCTCCATAAACTTCAATTACATGAACAGGCAAATGAGGTATGCTGCAGAGGTCCCTGTGTTAGGACTGCATTTGTTATTTTTGTGTATTTGTGTATGAACATTATATTAGTTGAGTGTTCTCAGATCATGAGCAGCCTTGACCAAGGGTCTGCTTGTAAGCAGCACTGACTGAGTTAGAGTCAGTTCATGAGTAGGACTAGGAAGTCCAGGATCCCCAGTCTTTCCTCAAAAGGGTTTGTATCTATTTCTCATCAGGTGGTGGCTTTGGGGGCAGTGCAGTCCATGTTTCAAAGATAGCACAAGTCTCCCATCAATGGTTCTTAACCCTTGGGCTGCTGACAGAATTAGAATGTATTGCAATTCTTGACTGACATATCTGTCCATGGCACAGCAAGGGTTAAGTTTCAATTATTCTTTATTTGTGTTGTATTGCTCTTGAAAGTCATAATGTTTAGTGCAGGTTCCCATTTATTCATAAGCAGTTGTTCTTGACCAACTCTCTTGTGTATCTTCTGTTTTTCTCCTTCCCTGTAACAAGCTGAGCAGAAGTGAAAAATAGCTTTCTGGGCTCCCTAACAAAAAAGCATCAAATAAATAAAGATTGTAACATACAAAACAGGGGAGGAGAACATGAAGAGGAGGTTACTACTTTCAAGTGAATACAACAAAAATGAAAAAAGCATTTGTCAATGCCGAATGTTGATTTCGTTGGTGTGCTGAGCTCGCTCTCTGCCCCTCTGGCACTCTCTCAGTCTGTTTCTCCCGGTGCTGCAGGCTACTCTGTTGTACTGAGCTCCTGTCTGCATTGGCACCTTGTTCTGTCCACTAAGAAATCCACAGCTGTCCCGATAGAGCTGCGTTGAGGGGGCTCACTCCCCTTTTCTCACTCGCTCATTCTGTTTCTCCTGCCGCTGCAAGCTGCCCTGTTGTACTGGGCTCCAGCCTGTGTTGGTGGCTTTTTCAGCTCACAAAGAAATCTGTAGCAGTCCCAATACAGGTCTGTTGAGCCTACTGACTCCCCCTCTCTCACTCACTCATTCTGTTTCTGCTGGTGCTGCAGGCTGCCCTTTTCTATTGGGCTCCTGCCTGCATTGCCGCCTTCTTTTGCCCATAAAGAAATTTACATCAATTACAATACAGCTCCGTTGAGCTCGCTTACTCTCCCTCTCTCACTCGCTCATTCTGGTTTTCCCACCACTGCAGGCTGCCATTTTGTACTGGGCCCCTGCGTGCATTGCTGCCTTTTTCTGCCCAAAAACAAACCTGCAGCAGTCCCAACAGAACTCCGTTGAGGTCACTCACTACAGCTCTGTCACTGGCTTGTTCTGTTGCTCTTGGCACTGCAGGCTGTGCTTTTGTCCGGGGTGCTTCTGGCTGCATTGGCACCTTTGTTTGTCCACAAAGAAATCCGCAGCTGTCACGACACAGCTCTGTTGAGGTCACTCAGTCTCTCTCTCTCTCATGCGCTCATTCTGTTTGTCCTGGTGCTGCAAGCTGCCCTTTTGTACGGGGCTTCTGCCTGCATTGGCACCTTTTTCTGCCCACGAAGACATCCGCAGCAGTCCTGAAAGAGCTCCATTGAGCTCACTCAGTCCCCCTGTCTCACTCACTCATACTGTTTCTCCCACCACTGCAGGCTGCCCTTTTGTACTAGGCCCCTGCCTGCATCGATGCCTTTTTCTGCCCACAAAGAAATTTGCAGCAGTCCTGACAGTGCTCCGGTTAGTTTGCTCACTCCCCCCTCCATCACTCGTTCTCTCATTCTGTTTCTCCTAGTGCTGCAGGCTTCCCTTTTGTACTGGCCTCTTGCATTGGGGCCTTTTTCTACCCACAAACAAATCCGCAGCAGTCCCAACAGAGCTCAGTTGAGCTCGGTCACTCCCCCCCCCCCTCACTCGCTCGATCTTAATCTGTCCCAAACACTGATTTCCCACAGTGACCTTGCAATTCTCTGGCAGGAGTTCAAAAACATATTTCAGCCAGGATGTGGAAAATGGCAGCTGTACTGTTCATAAGGAGGTATGAAAAAATGCCACTGTTGAAAATGTGCTGCGAAAATATTACAAATTTGCGAAGTTACAAGGGTGCATTGAAACAGTTCAATGCACGCTTGTAACAGTCATGTTGTGGAGTTTCATCACTAAATTTTCAACAAAGGGATTTTAGATCCTTTGCTCATGAACACTGCCACTGTCATTGTCTTAATGTGTCCCGAACACTGATTGCCCACAGCAACCGCGTTATTCTGCGCCTGAACTGTGAAAACACATTTCGGTCAGGATTTGAAAAATGACAGCTATACTGCTCATATGGAGGTGTGAAAAAAATGCCACTATAGAAAATCTGTCATGACAATATTACAAATCTGTGAAGTTACAAGGGTGCATGGAAAGTGCACAACGCACACTTGTAACACGGTCATTTGATGGGCTAGCATCACCAAATTTTCAACATAGGCATTTTTAGGACCTCTGCTCATGAACAGTATCACTGTCATTTTCTTAATCTGTCCTGAACAGTGATTTCCCACAGCGACCGCAGTATTCTGCACTGGAAGTGCAAAAACACAATTCGGCCTGGATGGGAAAAATGACAGCTGTACTGTTCATAAGTGTAAAAGAGTGTTTGAGATAAACATAGTCTCAGCGAAAGGTGCCTCAGATAAAATGCTAACACATTTAGCTGAAACAGTTAGCTGAAGTATGACGTAGAAATACCTTTCATGTTCCTTCCTGTTGTTTTATTTGCCTCATGTCCTGTTTGTGTACATAGTCTGGCCACCTATGTTTTTTCTTTATTTGTTGGTGTTTGACCATTTGTCCTTGTTGCCCCCCCCCTTCCCTTCTAGGTCATACTGTCAGCCTGGCTTAAAATATCATTAGTGTTTATTGTTTATTTTATGAGCCAGAATCAAGGGAAATGTATTGGGGCAGAGTTAATTTATGCCCTGTTTTGGCTGTCCTGTAATCCAGGACAAAGTTCATAGGAGCTATGAGAAGGCTACTGGTTTCACTGTTAAACTGATGCAAACTCTCTGGTTTGAATTAAAAACAGTATGACCCCCCCCCCCCAATCACAATTCGGCAAGTGTATTGCGCGTTCGCGCTGTTACTTCGGCTGTTCTTAAGCCCCATTTGAATTTGAGTGTGCTACACGACTGTGCTCATGGTTGTGCAGTTCAGAGTGTGTATTTCTCCCCGAAATGATGTTTTATCTTGCAAATTCACACCGGAGCTGCCTTCAGAGAGGATCCACTTCAGTATTCATTCTCCAGTACCCCTTGATAAGACAGGTCACCGTGCAACATGCAGTTTGGCCACTTATAAGCCGCTAAGCCGTTATGTACCCGCACACAGCATCCTGTAAATTCCAGAACTGTAGCACATTCAATTCCTTCTAAAATTATTAACGTTTTTACAGTCCTCGGGTACATCTGATAGAAATAAATGTAAACCTGCAAGTAATACAGGGATATTGAATAGAAAGCTGTTGTTTTACCCTCAAGTTTGGAATTCCTGTAGCCAGTATTAATGTGTTTCCTCAGTAGCTCTTCCCTGTAAGTCCCTTCTCTGAGAGCTGGCCGGCCATTGTTTTGTTTTTTTATAAGAAAATGGACTACAAGGGGAGGAGCTTACTCAAGGGAATAGTTGTTGTGTTTGTTATTCAAGGGGATAATTTGAAAGAATATTATTGTTTGTGTAACACAGCTACTTGGTATTGAAAAAAATATTCCAAAAATGATTTATTCTGACTTCTGAACATAAATAAAATAAAACCTTAAGCAGCTAGTTGATAAACAGGTTTAGCAACCTATCAGAGGATCTCATCTCCTATATATACTCAGCCAAGTCAAAGATGAGATCAGATTTGGCTGAGGGTCTTGTAGTGAAAACACCTATCCAGACTAGTGATTTCTAGTTCTGTTAAAACAGTATGTTCTATTTTGGAGTTAACGTTGGATTTAAGCTATTGTATATTGATTTATTTTACTTTTATGATGAATCAGTCAGCCTTTGTTTGTTTTGAATTTTTTTAATTTGAAGCTGTTAATAAACCTTCTAGAGAATATTCTTGAAGACTTCAGTGTCCGAGTCCATCTGTGTCCCACAGCCTCTTACACTGGTGTCAGAAGTGGGATACCGGTTGGCATTATACTCCAACTGGGGAGTCTGTGAAAAGGCTCTGGTGGACAACAAATGCAAGAAGAAAAGGCGGACTCTGTTTCCTTACCTGGAGTGGTTACCCATTCAGTGTCAGACTGTTACCAGCTACCCCTCCTACCCGGTCTGGATCCCGTGGTAAGAAGAAAAGAAGGGAAACCTACCACAAAGATGGAAGAAGAACCAGTGGCACAGGCAAGTGGAGGAGGTACCAGGGAGGAAATTCCCCCTCTTGAGACCCATGAATTAGTGAGATGGCTGGGTATGCACCAAGTGGAAATGGAGAAGCAGACAGAGAAAGATAAAAGAGAATATGAGGCTAGGTGGATTGATACATTACGGGCCATACAAGCTCTGGGCACCAATCGTCCACCTGATCAGCCCCCTGTAGGAGGCCATAAAGATATTAAATTAGTTAAATTGACCGACATCGACGACATAGAAGCTTACATAATGACTTTTGAAAGGTTGGCGGTGGCATGCGCATGGCCTAGGGATCAATGGGTAATCCATTTGGCACCTTACCTAACCAGAAAAGCGCAACTAGCCTACAGTCACATTGAGCTAGCCCAAGCAAATAACTATGACCAAGTCAAGGCTGCCATTTTAAAAAGATATGATATTAATACTGAGACCTACTACCGTTTCAGAGCATATCATTATCAGACTGCTGATAACCCACAAGATGCATATGTTCATTTGAAGGATTTGTGTTTGAAATGGCTGCAGCCTACCACAAGAACTTTAGATCAAATACTAGAAACTATGTCTTAGAACAATTTATTCTAATATTGCCACAAGATGTACAACTCTGGGTGAAGGAGCACCACCCAGAGACTTCAGAGGTGGCAATTAGACTGCCAGAGGACTACATAGCTGCCTGTCCTACCTGTCAAAAAGGAACAGTACCCCATGGACATCAAAATGTAGTGGTCAGACAAACCACCACCTCTGTCATTCTGGCCACTTCTCCAGCAGGGATAAAGACCTATGCAAAGCCAAACAGAGGGTATAACCCAGACATCATATGCCAAGAATGTGGAGGGAAGGGACATATAGTGCGCTTTTGCCCTAAGAAAAAGAATGAGCCTACACATCTGGCCCTGGCCAATTGGGGCCAATATATGATCCCAGTGCAAATAGGAGATAAAACAGTGCAAGGACTTCTTGACTCTGGGAGTAGACAGACTGTGGTCCAGACATCTGTGTTAGAACCAACACCCGTATTTAGACAACACACAATGGGAGTCACATGTATCCACGGGGACACACATCATTACCCTCTTTGTGACATTATTTTGACTGTAAAAGGACAAGCTCAGTCTATGAGGGTAGGAGTTGTCCCAAATCTACCTGTACCGGTACTTATTAGTCATGACCACCCACATTTTCAGTCCCTACTAACTGCTAATTTTTTCTGCAATGGGCACCAGATCTCAGGCTAGAGATAATCCAGAACAAGTATTTCCTTTTTCTGAGGACACATTTGGAGAACCTGGTAAAGAAATAAAATCAAGACGTCAGAAAAGAAAAGACAAAACACTATGGACTCAAAAGAAAAGGAATAATGTTGGGTATGATGATATTATAGAAACTGGCATAGAGGGAAAATAATTTAAAATTGCACAAAACCAAGATATCAGTTTACAGGAGTGTTTTTCCCAGGTATTAAATGCTCAAGGTGGATCAGACAGATATCAGATAACCAATGGTTTATTATATAGAAAGTGCACCAACCAAAAAGTGGGGAAGAAGGCCAACAGCCAAGCCATATGGACAACAACTGTTAGAAATTGTTCACTTGGAGGCCAGAGATGTATCCTAGTTAATTTATATGCCCTGAACAATGAACAAGACAGGATATTGTTCTTAAACAAATGTCTTTTGGAATCAGCCACAGATCCACAGAGCTTAATAATACTGGGGGGAGATTACAACACAGTCATGGATTTGGGGCAGGATAGGGTAGGCTCTAAGGTGGATGACTCAGCCAGATCAAGCAAGGTGTTGGCCAGACTATGCACAGAACTGTCATTAGTGGACATTTGGAGATTTTCTAACCCAGGGGTAAAAGACTACACATACTTCTCCCCGAAATATAAAATGTATTCCAGAATTGATTTCTTTTTGGTACCTCATGACTGTATACAGTACCTACATAGGACAGACATTGGTAACATCACATTGTCGGACCATGCCTGACCTCCTTAAGTTTAGAACTATTACCCAAACCTAGGGAAACGTGGCACTTAAATGTAAGTCTTCTAACGCATAGTAACTTCAAAGAACTAATCCGGAAAGCCACTACAGAATTCTTGGAACACAATCCACCAGAGGATACGGAAGCGGGGGTTAGATGGGATGTGCTAAAATGCTATTTAGGAGGACATATTATTAAATATGCCTCCAGGTATAAAAGATCTAAAATTCAAGAGAGAGTAGAATTAGAAAGAAAAATTCATCAGTTAGAACAGAACCATCAGGAAACTCTGGACCCAGTGACTAAAAAGATCTTGAGGAAACAAAAAAAAAAACTAATTGCGATATTAGATGCACAGGAGGAGGGCCAACTAAGGTATTGTAGGCAAAGATACTATGAACAAGGGAATAGGGCTGGCAGAGTACTTGCCTGGCAAATTCGGAAGGAGAGAGCATCTAGAGCAGTCCTAAGTTATGATCACCACAAACTAAAAAGCTGATTACAGCCCCAGACTTAATAGTGGTCCAATTTCAAAAATTTTACAAGACCTTGTACCAGGAGGGGAGAGAGAATCAGGTGACCTAGATAACACACTTAACTATCTGGAGGGTATAGCACTCCCTAAACTGTCAGATTCACAACAACTGGAATTAGAATCAACTATTACCACAGAGGAAATAGTACAAAGAGTTGAACAGTTAAAGAATGGTAAAGCCCCTGGATTGGATGGTTACGTGGTGGAATTCTATAAAGAATTTCAAGAAATATTGATCCCTCCCATGAAGGAGTCCTTTAATGAGCTATTGCAGGGAGAGGGGGCACCCCTCAGATCCTGGAGTGAGGCACATATTTTGGTGATCCATAAACCTGGTAGAGATCCAGAGACTTGTGGTTCATACCACCCCATATCCCTGCTCCCAGTAGATTCAAAAATTTTCACTGGAATAATAGCGGCCCGTTTACAGAAACAGATACAGACCTTAGTTCATCGAGATCAGACTGGTTTCATATCGGGGCGGTATCTACAAGACAATATACGTAGATTGTTAAATATAATCTCATCCCAAAAATATAAGAAAAAATTCCAAATAGCTATCAGTATGGATGCCGAAAAGGCATTCAACAGAGTAGATTGGGTATTCCTAAAGGAAACACTTAGAAAATTTGGCTTTGAGGATATATGTGTAGCTCTGATTGGAGCATTATATCAAGCACCAAGGGCGAGAATTAAAGTAAATGGTTATCTTACTAATAGCTTCCCATTGGGGCGAGGGACAAGGCAGGGTTGCCCCATCTCTCTGCTGCTCTTTGTGTTATCTTTGGAGCCTTTAGCAGTGGCCATTAGGTCTAACCTCCTCATGGGGGGGTCCAGGTCGGGGGCCATACTCATAAAGTGGCCCTCTATGCGGGCAACTCCCTATTTTTCATTTCGGAACCTGAAAAATCTTTACCAGTCCTAATGGAAGAGTTAGCAAACTACGGGAAATTAGCAGGCTACAAAATCAATCACTTCAAGTCAGAGACACTTATTTTAAGTGGCATGCCTTCCCAAGAATTTAAGGCCTCCTTTCCATTTGCCTGGGCAAAAAAAAATGTGATAAAATACCTGGGGATCAAGGTATCAGTGAATTTGACCTTACTATATAAGAACAATTATACCCATCTGTTTCAACAGATTCAAGTAGATCTGGCCCATTGGCAAATTTTGCCATTAACCCTATATGGAAGGGTCCAAACTATAAAAATGAACCTTCTACCCAGGTTCCTCTTCCTTTTCCAGACCTTGCCCCGGGGATACCTAGGGACTTTTGGATCAACTTGCAGAAAGTTACACAATGGTTTATATGGAACGGTAAACGCCCAAGACTACATTGCAAGCACCGAGGGAGTGGGAAGGCCTTGCCTACCCTCACTTTTATTTTAATTTTTTGGCAGCTAGAAGGTCCCAACTATGTACTTGGGCAAAGCGTAGAATAGACTCAGGTTGGTACCTCCTGGAGGAGGACTCACTAAAAGGGTGGGCACTTTGGGCCCTACCCACTAATACATTGCCCCACATAACACAAGATCTTGATTCAAACCCATGGGTTGCCCATTCATTGAAGATACTACATAGATACATAGATACATAGACAGTGTCGGCAGATAAGGGCCTATGGCCCACCCAGTCTGCCCATTTGAGCTTGTAAGTTCAGTTTGTTTTCCTAGAAGTCTGTTGCTCCTTACCCCTGGCCTCTAGAATTCCTTTATGTCTATCCCATGCATTCTTAAATCCCGTGATTGTTTCAGCCCCCACCACTTCCTCTGGCAGGGTGTTCCACTTGTCCACCACCCGTTCTGTGAAGAAATTCTTTCTCATGTTTCCTCTGAATCGTCCTCCCTCCAACTTCATCCCATGTCTTCTAGTCCTGGAACATCTTTTTCGCTTAAAAATAGTGTTTTCCTGCACACTGTTCCTCCCTGTAAGATACTTGTATGTCTCTATCATATCCCCTCTCTCCCTCCTCTCCTCCAGGGAGTACATGTTCAGTTCCTTCAACCTGTCTTCATAGGACTTGTGATGCAATCCATGCACCATCTTTGTTGCCATCCTCTGAACCTTCTCTACCCTGTCTATGTCCTTACATGGTATGGTCTCCAGAACTGTACACTGTACTCCAGGTGGGGCCTCACTAGTGTCTTGTATAGCGAATTATGACCTCCTTTTCCTGCTGGTGATGCCCCTGCCTATACATCCCAGCATCCTATTTGCTTTACCTGCTGCCTTGTCACACTGTTTCCTACCTTGGAGGTCATCAGAGATGACAACCCCAAGATCCCTTTCCTGCTTGGTGCATGCTATATCCTCACCCCCCAACTGATATATTGTGCCAGGGTTTTTGTGCCCCATATGCATTATCTTGCACTTCTTTGCATTGAATTTCAACTGCCAAACCCCTGACCATTCTTCAAGTTTCTAAAGGTCGCTTCTCATTCTGTCTACACCCTCTGGTGTGTCTACTCTGTTACAGAGCTTTGTGTCATCAGCGAACAGTGAAATTATGCCTTCTAGATCCTTCGCAATGTCACTGATGAAGATGTTGAATAGGATCGGTCCCAGGACTGATCCCTGTGGTATCCCACTGGTCACTCTTCCTTCTGTGGAGTGACAGCCATTTACCACCACCCTCTGTGTCCTGCCACCCAGCCAGTTACCTACCCACCACACTACTGTCCTGCCCACAACCATATTCCCCAGTTTGTGTAATAGTCTTCTATGTGACACAGTGTCAAAGGCCTTGCTGAAGTCCAGATAGGCCATGTCCACTGCCCTCCCCTGATCCACCTCCCTAGCCACCCAGTCAAAAATTTCAACGAGGTTGGTCTGACATGACCTCCCCCTGGTGAAACCATGCTGCCTTGGGTCCTGTAGTCCATTGATAACCAGATGTTCCACCAATCTCTCCTTCAGTAGTGCTTCCATGATCTTCCCCACTACCGAGGTGAGGCTGACTGGTCTGTAGTTCCCTGCTTCCTCTTTGTTCCCACTTTTGTATGAGGGGACTACATCTGCTGTCCTCCAGTCTTTGGGTACCTCCCCTGTTTCCAGTGATTGGCTAAACAGGATAGCCAGAGGTTCAGCCATCACCTCTCTTAGTTCTTTAAGGACATAAGCTTAGGAAACTCACTTATACCACCGAAGGATTGGGACCTCTCTCCCTGATACGGTTTGAGTCTACCTTTGTGCCCCCAAGGTCAGACATAGGATATAAGGTTTGGGCTACTAAAAGATTAACCACCTTTGCCCAGTTTATAAGAAACAACTCACCCCCTATCTTTTGCACAATTAAGTGAAAAATTTCACCTACAGAAACAAGATCATTTTAGATTTTTACAGGTACGCCACTACATATCTACAGCAAACAGAATACAAAAAATAACTAGGGAGAGGACAGAGCTGGAAGATTTTTTTTATGGGACTATAATAATCAAGGGAAATACACATCCATTATCACAATTATACAAGATATTACTACACACCCTCCCATCAGGTCTAGAATGTCTTAAAGATAAATGGGAAAGAGAGTTGAAAGTTAACATAGCAGAGAATGTTTGGACCAGAAGATTTAGTCGGGGCTGGTGGGTTACAAGTTCCCCCACATGGCGGGAATTTCACTGGAAAGTGATATGGAGATATTTCTTAACCTCTACTAAATTGAGACATTTTGGTCGGTTGGGATCTGTAATGTGCTGGAGGGGCTACACAGAGACTGGAACACAAACTCACATTTTTTGGGATTGCCCCCAAATGTGCCTGTTCTGTAGGGAGGTGCATAGCTCAATAACCAGGCTCACGGGCCTGCAGATACCCTTTTCAGGAAAGGAATTAGTGCTGGGACTCCCTAAACTAATTAGTGGACCTAGACAATCTACGAAATTAGCTCAAATCATGAGACTGGTGACACAAGTGTATTACAGCCAGGTGGTTATCTCTGCTTCCCCCGTCGGTGCAAGAGTGGCGGTCCAGAATGTCTCAGGTAGAAACTATGGAACGAATAACAGCAACACTAAGGCTACGAAGTGAAGGATTTGCCCAACTTTGGTCCACATGGCATCAACATAGGTGAAGAAGGAAAGATGTCTCACACAAAGCAGGAGTCTAGACAGTAATAGAGAGAATTAGGTCTCAGAAATGGGAAAATAAGTATTGAAATGGTAGAAAATGGATGCAACCTAGTGCCCGCCTTTAAGTTTAAGTTGAAATTTAAGTTTAAGTTTGAATTCAACTGTTTTCTTTAAGTGGAAGATGATTTCGGCCCCAGCTAGATCATTCAGGTCGAAATCTAGAAGCAATAGTAAATGGAAAAGAATCCTGGAAGCTGTTAGTTGAACAGTTATGTTTAGAAGGATGAAAAGCAGTTGATTATATAAATGGATGAAAAGTTGAGGGATAAGTTCTTAACTTATGGAATGAACCCCATTGTAAAGTAATGTAATTAATGAGAGCTTAAAAATAAGATGCTGAGATATGAACTTTGTTTAAGAAACAAAACAGATAAACATAATCAAATCTTCGTAACAGAAAAGACAAAATGGGGAAAAACAAGAACAAACTGTAATACAATGTATGTGTAAAAACAATGTATACTATTATATATTGATCAATGTAATGTCCTAAATAACTAACAATAAAACTAAGTTTTAAAAAAATAAATTGCTCACAATGTACCTCTAGCAGGACATCTGGGTAGAGATCGTACCTTAAGTCATTTACTGTACCATTTTTTTTTGGCCAGGCATTCACGAACAGGTTGCAGAGTTTTGTAAAAGCTGTACTAAAAAAGACAAGGTACCCTTACTTCCCCTACCCTTGATCACAACCCCTTTTGAACACATAGCTATGGACGTGGTGGGTCCCTTCCCTAAGATTGCTAAAGGAAACCAGTTCATCTTAGTGGTTTGTGACTATGCTACTAAGTACCCAGAGACCATACCTATGCGTAATGTCACAGCACCTAAGATAGCTGATGAATTAGGCAAGATCTTTAGTAGGGTAAGGGTAGGTATACTGAAGGAAATTTTAACTGATGGGGTAGTAATTTCTGTTCAGCCTTGTTAAAATGACTTTATAAAATTTTAAGTATCACTGCTTTACATACCACCCCTACCATCCCCAAACTGACGGTTTGGTAGAGCAGTTTAATCAAACCCTTTAAAAAATGTTGCAGAAATTCAGTCAGGAGGAAGGTAGTAAATGGGACATATTGTTGTCTCACTTAATGTTTGCATACTGTGAGGTACCCCAGGCCTCTACAGGGTTCTCACCATTAAAGTTGTTATATGGGCATAATCCCCGAGGTTCCTTGGACCTTATAAAAGAAGAATGGGAAGAGGGGCAAGCACCACCAGGTCTGAAACCAAATGATTACATATATCATCTTAGGGAAAAGATAGCAAAATACATTCTGCAGTTGATGTTAGGAATTTAGTTTCAGGATTGGGAATGTTTCAGTTGGTGACTGATTCCACTAGATATAATTATCGAACTGGGTATGAGTCACTAATTGATTGGATTATTACTAATTGTCCGGATCATGTAGTTAAGTCAGAAGTTTATCCAGATTGTCTTAGTGACCATTGTGCAATTTATTGTGAATGGTCTGTGAAATATTTTAAAGAATCGCATAGAACCTTTCAGTATCGGAAAGTTTCGGACCTTAATTTGCAGTCTTTTTCAGATGAAGTTCAGTTAATTGATTGGTCTTTCCTAGATGTTATTGAAGACATTGATGATGCCTTTCATAGGTTTTGTAGTTACTTTATTGGTATTTGTGATAAGTTACTGCCGTTTAAGACTGTTAAATTAAAAGCAGAGGAGAAAATATGGTTCAATTATGAACTAAGGAAAATTATAAGGGATAGAAATAAGGTTTGGAATAAGTTTAGGAAGCATAAGACAATTGGTCTGCAGCATGAATATAAGAGACTACGTAATTTATGTAAGGCAAAGGTAAGAAGCGAAAAGGATTACTTGGTAAATAAATTGGGTAAGGGGTTGTGTGATACTAAGGCCCTTTGGAAAGTTTTGAATGATTTAATGGGAAAGAGCAAGGATTTGGATAATATTACACTGCAATTAGACGGACAATTGGCTAGTGATCAATTAAAGTAGTTAATGGGTTTAATGCACATTTTACTGATTTGGATAGGTTTAATATTCAAGGACGTGTTACAAGTTTAGAATTGGAGGAGCTATTAGAGGAAAATTATGTGGATGGGGTGTCTAAATTTCATTTTCAGGAGCTTACTGAAAATGAGGTTTTGATGTATATTTGAAGACTGATCCTAGGCCATATTTGGGGGCTGATGGAATTGATTATAGAATTTTAAAAAGTTGGGTCAATAATTGTTCCAATGTTGACAAAAGTTTTTAATTTTCCTTATTAATAATGTATACCCTTTAAAGTGGAAATGTGGTGTTGTAAGGCCAATTTATAAAACAGGAAGTACAGTTAATGTTAATAATTACAGACCCATAACACTATTGGCTCCTTTATCCAAATTATTAGAGAGTATTGTTTCTGATCAGGTTAAAGTTTATTTGGATCAAAATTTTCTCTGGTCTCCTTCGCAGTATGGATTTCGGCAGGGATTTAGTACAGAAACTGCCTTGGTGAGGTTCACGGGGCAGGTGTATAAGGCCTTGGATGAGGGAAAAATAGTAGCTGCTGGCTTTGTGGACCTCACCAAGGCGTTTGATTTGGTGGATCATAGGAAGTTGTTGATGAGTTTGTTAGAGGTTAATTTTTCAAAGGAAACGATATTATGGATTAATGATTATTTAACTGGTAGGGTGCAGAAAACTATGGTGAATGGTGTATTGTCTGATGAGGGCATTTTGATGTGTGGAGTTCCCCACGGGTCTGTATTAGGTCCTTTGTTGTTTACTTTATTTTTAAATTCTTTGCCCAAAGTATGTAAAGAAACAGAGCTTATTTTGTTTGCAGATGATGCAGTTTTATTATGTATTGGTAATACTTTACAGGTTGTGCAGCAACAGTTACAGGATGATTTTAGTTTAATGCATGGTTGGTTAATAGAGCAAAACTTAGTGTTAAATCATGCAAAACAAAATGTATGGTATTTAATAATACAAGATCTAATGTGATTCTGAGCTAATTTTAAAAGATAATTATGGGAATAATATAGAAAGGGTTTCTGAAATTTGTTACCTGGGCCTGGTTATTGATTGTAATTTATCATTTGAATTATATATTCAGAAGTTAATAGGTAAGTTGCATCGAAGATTAGAATGCTTTATCGATTGAAAAATACTTAACAGATGAGGTTAGAATAATTTTGGTTAATAGTTTATTGTTTTCAGTCATTGATTATGGTTTAATTATATATTTTTTACATCAGTTAGAATCGTACTAAGTTAGTATCTACTTATCATAATATTATTAGATTTGCTACAGGTCAGAAGAAAAGAACTCACCATTATTTACTCTATAGTTCTATGGGGTGTTTGTCATTAGTTGATAGGTTTAGATTACGTGTTTTAGTATTTCTTCAAAAATTAAATTAGAAATTTTTCTGGTGTTATTTGTGATATGTTTCCTAAATTGATTAATGGTGTAAGAACTAGGTCACAGGTTAACCTTAACTTTAATTTTCAGTTCCCTATTATAAAAGTGTGTTTGCTCAGAATTCCTTCAATTTTATGCAGTGAAATTGTATAATGATACCCTCTTATATTATGCAATGTGTTACAATTTTGTCATTAAAGAGGGTTTTAAAGAAATTCTTGGTAGCTGATTCAAAGTGTTGTTGTTTTAAATAATGTATTTTTATATGTTTGTATATTATTTATGTATGTTTTATGTTGTGACTGGGCATCAGTGAAAATGGGCATTTTGCTCACTGATTATACAGAATAAAAATAAACAAACAAACAAACAAACAAACATTCAAAAGGCACATTATATAAATACCAAACACCAAGACACACAGAAATTCCATTATGATAAAGGAACAGGAAATAAAGAATTTGAAGAGGGGGATAAAGCTTTATTGTTACTACCATCCACAGAGAATAAACTTTACATGAAATGGCAAGGGCCATATACAGTACTGAAATGAATGGGGCCCGTAACGTATCAGATAGAATTACCAGACAGGAAGAGGAGACATAATGTATATCATGTGAACTTGCTGAAACGATGGGTGGAGAGAAAACCCCATTTTGCTGGATATATACACCCAGAACTCCCTATTAGTGAATTAGACTTAGTCTATCAATGGTTAGAGAAAAAAGGGGGTATCAATAAAGTGACTATAAATCCCCATTTAAACCCACAACAAGTGGCAGAACTACAAACTGTCTTACAACCGTTTGCTAATTCCTTTACGGGAACTCCTGGAAGGGTGAAAGATGTGGTTCATAAAATAAACATTACACAGAATGACCTCATAAGACAAAGACCCTACAGATTACCAGAAAGACTTAGGGTAGATGTAGAAAAAGAACTCCATAAGATGCAACAGTTGGGAATTATAGAACCATCCCATAGTGAATGGAGCTTTCCCATTGTAGTTGTAGGAAAAAAGGATGGTGGGGTATGAATGTGTGTAGATTTTAGACGATTAAATGACATTTCCAAATTTGACAGCTGTCCAATGGCATGTATTGATGACATCCTGGACCACCTGGGGAATGCTCAGTATCTTATTACCCTCGGTTTGGCCAAAGGGTACTGGCAAGTTCCCCTTGACACAGCTGATAAGGAGAAAACAGCATTTAGTACCCCTATTGGCCTGTTTCAATTTACTGTAATGACCTTTGGGCTACATGGTGCACCTGCCACATTCCAAAGATTATGGATAAACTTCTGTCATTGCATGTAACTTATAGTGCAGCTTACATGGATGATGTAGTAATATTTAATAAAACTTGGTCTGACCATTTACATCACCTAGCGCTAGTGTTAGATACCATAACTACAGCAGGCTTGACTATCAGTCTGTCAAAATGCTCCCGAGCCACGAAGGAAACTGAATATTTAGGATTCCAAATAGGTGGAGGTATGATAAAATCTGTGAAATCAAAAATTGAGGCAGTAGCTAATAGTCCTGAACCCGTAACTAAAAAAGATGTTAGATCCTTTTTAGGACTAATCAGCTACTACTGGCACGTCATACCTAATTTTTTCAACACTGGCTAGTGTTCTCACTGATCTGACAAAAAAACACCAACCTGACAATGTAGTATGGACCCCTGCCTACGAGGAAGCATTTTCTGCTATTAAGGCAATATTATGTTCCTCACCTGTGCTACGTACACCAGACTTTGCATTACCATTCATACTGCAAACAGATGCCTCAAACTGTGGCATTGGAGCAGTATTATCACAAGTTATTGAGGGAAATGAGCATCCTGTTGTATATATTAGTAGAAAATTGCATGAAAGAGAAACACGATATTCCAGGATAGAAAAGGAATGCCTAGCAATACGCTGGGCCACGGAGGCATTATGATTTTATTTATGGGGGGTTGAGTTTGAACTATGGACAGACCATCACCCTTTATGTTGGCTGAATGTCATGAAAGATCAAAATCCTCATATAATGTGATGGTATCTAACATTACAGCCATACTGCTTTAAAAATAAACATTGAAAGTGTACCGAACATAAGAATGCGGACTTTCTATCAAGATATGGTTATGAGATTAGTCAGAGTGAGTCCTAATCAACAGATCTTGGGGTAAAAAGTTGAAAATTGTGAAATTGGCAGTATTTCACTATTTATGATAAGGTAAAAGAAGTCATAAATACAAAAGGGACCCCGACGTGGAGCCTGAGGAGTACGTGGGCTTTGGCTCCATCTCTTTCTAGTAAGAGATCTGAATCTAGTGTAGGTAAATATCTAAAAAAAAAAAAACTATAGGTTTTTATTTTAAGTGGGGAGGAGAATGTAAAAGAGTGTTTGAGATAGACATAGTCTCAGAGCAAGGTGGCTCAGATAAAATGCTAACACATTTAGCAAAAACAGTTAGCTGAAGTATGACATAGAAATACTTTTCATGTTCCTTCCTGTTGTTTTATTTGCCTCATGTCCTGTTTGTGTACATAGGTTGGCCACCTATGTTTTTTTCTTTATTTGTTGATGTTTGACCATTTGTCCTTGTTGCCCCCCCCCCCCTTCTCTTCTAGGTCATACTGTCAGCCTGGCTTAAAATAGCATTAGTGTTGTTAATCTGCCTTATTTTATGAGCCAGAATCATGGGAAATGTATTTGGGCAGAGTTAATTTATGCCCTGTTTTGGCTGTCCTGTAATCCATTACAAAGTTCATAGGAGCCATGAGAAGACTACTGGTTTCATTGTTAAATTGATGCAAACTCTCCGGTTTGAATTAAAAACAGAACGAATCCCCCCCAAATCACAATTCAGCAAGTGCATTGCGCGTTCGCGCTGTTACTTCGGCTGTTCTTAAGCCCCATTTGAATGGGAGCGTGCTGCACGACCGTGCGCATGGTCGTGCAGCTCAGAGTGTGTATTTCTCCCCGAAATGATGTTTTATCTTGCAAATTCTCACAGGAGCTGCCTTCAGAGAGGATCTGCTTCAGTATTCATTCTCCAGTACCCCTAGATAAGACAGCTCACCGTGCGACATGCAGTTTGGCCACTTATGAGCTGCTAAGCCATTATGTACCTGCACACAATGTCCTGTAAATTCCCGAACTGTAGCACGCTCAATTCCTTCTAAAATTATTAATGTTTTTACAGTCCTCGGGTACATGTGATAGAAATAAATGTAAACCTGCAAGTAATACAGGGATATTGAATAGAAAGCTGTTGTTTTACCATCAAGTTGGGAATTCCTGTAGCCAGTATTAATGTGTATGTTTCCTCGGTAGCTCTTCCCTGTAAGTCCCTTCTCTAAGAGCTGGCCGGCCATTGTTTTTTTGTTTTTTTTATAAGAAAATGGACTACAAGGGGAGGAGCTTACTCAAGGGAATAGTTGTTTTGTTTGTTATTCAAGGGGATAATTTGAAAGAATATTATTGTTTGTGTAACACAGCTACTTGATATTGAAAAAATCTTACAAAAATGATTTAGTCTGACTTCTGAACATAAATGAAATAAAACCTCAAGCAGCTAGTTGATAAACAGGTTTAGCAATCTATCAGAGGATCTCATCTCCTATATATACTCAGCAAAGGCAAAGATGAGATCAGATTTGACTGAGGGTGTTGTAGTGAAAACACCTATCCAGGCTAATGATTTCTAGTTCTGTTACAACAGTACGTTCTATTTTGGAGTTAATGCTGGACTAAAGCTATTGTATACTGATTTATTTTACTTTTATGACGAATCAGTCAGCTTATGTTTGTTTTGATTTTTTTTCGTTTGAAGCTGTTAATAAACCTTCTAGAGAATATTCTTGAAGACTTCAGTGTCCGAGTCCATCTGTGTCCCACAGCCTCTTACAATAAGTAGGTGTGGGAAAATGGTAATGTTGAAAATCTGGAGTGAAAATACTACAAATTTGCAAAGTTACGAGCGTGCATGCAAACTGCGCAACACATGCTCATAATACAGTCATTTTATGGAGTATTGTTATGAAATTTTCAGCGTAGGGATTTTATGACATCTACTCATGAACAGTGTCACTGACATTTTCTTAATCTGTCCTGAACACAGATTTCCCACAGCGACTGCGCTATTCTGCGCTGAAAGTGCAAAAACACATTTTGGCCAGGATGTGAACAATGACAGTTGTGCTCTTCACAAGCAGGTGTGAAAAAATGTCAGTGTTGAAAATCTGGCATGAAAATATTGCAAATTCACGAATTTTCGAGCGTACGTAGCAACTGCATGGCACTTACACCGTGAAACAGTAATTTTTTGATTTTCCACAAAATTTGCAACATAGGCTTTTTGAGAGCCCACCTGAGGAACACTGGCACTGTCATTTTGTTAATCGGCACCAAAAGGTGATTCCACGCAGTGACTGCGAAATCACCTTTCAGGGGCGATTAATGCCATGACAGTTTGAGAATTCATGAAGGGGGTCCCAAAAACCCCAAGTTGAAAATTCAGTGCCAAAATTCCACAAAATGACTGAGATATGCATTAAAGTTGAAAAAACCCTGTTTCTACCATTATACAGCTTACCAGCATTTCCTCAGTTCACGGTCGGCTTTGAAGAGTGCAGACATGTTCCCGGTCCACCGAAGATCATCGTGCCAGACTCTGGAGGTAAGTATAGGGTGAGGGGGTGTGGGGATGCAGGGTGCACAGTGGGTGGAGTGCGGGTTGTGGGTGGGGGCAAGGGAGAGCACCAAGGGATAGTTTCCTTTTTACAGGAAAAAAACAAAAGACATCACAGGACCATTTTGTACTTTACAGAGGCATGTGGCATGCTGGGGTGGGCTCCAGCTTGTCATTGGAGGCTTTCTTTATTGGGGGCAGCAGTAGCCAATGGGGGATTGGACACCCCCATGGGCACCTAACAAAGGGGTATCATTATGCAGCGGGGATTGGGCACCCGTTAATGAACAATAAAAGTGGGGAGGGTTACCTAATGCTGATGGAGTAGGCTCCTCCAGCAGCAACAGAAACTTGGGGCACTAGCCAACAGAGATTGGGGCCCCCATCAAACACGGAATGGGGGTTAATATGTTTTTGTGAACATGGTGGCAAACTATACAGACTACAGACAGGCAAAGAGTGAGAGAGAGAGAGGGAGAGAGACAGTCAGTCAGTCAGTCCATGGATAGTTTTTTCCTGAGATCACATGAAAGAACAAGGATTCTTTAATTTGACTTCATTAAAGAACTGTGAAAAAAAAGTAAGTCTCCTCCCCATTCTTTCATGACCATACCTTCTTCTTTCATGAGTCATGAAAAAACTCATGAGAAGAAGAATCTTGGTTTACAAAAGAAGATGGGTGACTGTTTTTTTTTTCCCCATTGTTCCTTTGTGAGCCAACCTTCTTCTTTTATGATCATGTAAAAAGTCATGAAAGAAGAATCTCAGCTTGTGAAAAAAGATGTTGGACTAATGTTTTTTTCATTGTTTTTTTATTAATGGCATGCTAGCATACTTAGTAATGTCGCTGCAGTATTAACCGGCTGAATCGGTATTGCATTCTATGCATGTTCCCTCCATCACAACCACCGCCCACACCATTCCCCCAGATCAGGTGAAAAAAATTAATAAAATAAAAAAGCCATACAGGCATCTGTACCACTACTTTCCAAGGTCTGGATGCCACATTCTGCTTATAAGTTAGTGCACCTCAAGGGTTTTGGCTAGACACTCTAAATAACATAAATCCAAAAATAGGGTTGAAGTACACTCAGGGGTTGTAAAAACCATGCAATAGAAAGTTACACTTTTTGCTGTAGAGTTTTCTCGCACATCACTACAAAAACAGACTCATATTTCATTCACATTTTGAAGGAAATTTTATTGTATTAGTTTACATAAACTTGTCAAAGTGGAGATACAGAACGTGATGCAGTTCCAGACCCTTAGGTCTAAACTGTGATGAACAAAGTGCAAGTAAGGCAAAATATTACCTGCAGCTTACAGTATCATAAGCAACATCATCTCACTATACTACTAAAAGGAAAAGAGCCCCTGTTACAGTATGTTTCTGGCATAATGTGAATGGAAGTTGATTGTTATTGAAGTGATGAATAATAGAACTCCTCAGCAATGAATGGACTTTCTTGTGCAAGACTTTTACAATGCCTGAGCACATTTCAGAACTTTTGGGGTATCTGCATAATCGCAGTTGCTTGTACACCTATCTCCTTACCAAAGGAAGCAACTGAGATATTCTGAACAGTTACTCAATATCCATTGTTTGAACTATCATTCTCACCCATACCTTAAAAAGTATCATATACATATACATATGAGGGAGAATACCCACAGTAGATATTTTTTATAGTAGTCATTTTTGCATCATTGTTCATTTGTGTTGTGAGTCACTGGATGTGAAAACATTCCCTCTATGATTGTACATTTTGCAACATAAAACGAATAGTTTGCATGTGAGGGAAGCTGTTTCTCTTGCCCTCCCATACAAATTAGATATATATGAATACGTGTCACTTTCAGGTGAACGTATGGGAATCAGATGTAAAAAGAATGCAAGTTTCATAAGTGAAAATATACCAAAATGTTTTATGAAGTTGCTGCAAACATGATAACTTACAATGGAGATTAAACTTAAACTTTAAACAGTTTTTAATAGCTTCTCTCAAACCCACCACAGCTTGCCTCTCGCAGTGTAATTTCTGGTCCTGTCTCAGGCCTCCGTGCACTCTCATTTTCAGCATAGAGTCTGTCAAACTGAGTGCCAATAGCTCTTACAAATCCATTACAGTGGATAAAATGTGCATTACTGTGTTGTTTAAAAATCTAATACGTAATTGAAAAATGTCACTCCAGTACCACAGACAACACAGAACATTCCGAATACACTAGCTCTTTAAATCCCAGCACAACCAGTGACTCCTGGAGCAAGTCACTTGACCTCCCTGTGATTTCACCACTTGACCGCAACACACTGCTATGTACAGCAGAGTAAAAGCAGGACCACTCACTGACTAAGGTAGAGCTCACTCCAGTTACCCAAAATAAAGAAGATTTATGTATCCCCGCATCAGCCTTGTGTTCACTGAAACAGTTCATACCACTGTGCTATGTCATGTTCGAGTACATCAAAAGTGTTCCTATTGGTGTTTCAGACTTGGTACATATGCCACATGGAACCTCAATGTATTCTTTTGTACACAGGCCCAAATTCTCAACATAGCCATTTCTATACAACACCTCATGAATGTGACAGCATTCAATTTTCAACCCCTGCCCGACATGTTTTATATCCCAAAAGTTAATTTTGCAGTCCCTGTACAAAATCTCCTTTAAGCCAGGAGTTAAACATTTTCTATGTATGTCTGCATGAGGTAGGGTCATAACAAGGCTTCAGTATGTTGAAACTTTGGTGTAAAAATATTGAGAAAAAAACTTTACTATATTTTTACCCCAGATTCCCCAGCTGCAGCCCTATTAACTCTGGCCAGAGTTTGTTTAAACCTTTAGCTAGTATGCACCGCAAAAAAGGACTCAGAAATGTATTTGCCTTTTTTAAAGGGAAGGAAAAACCAGTACTACTCTTCTCCATTCAGTATTCAAAATGTTTTTTCCTATTATGGTTGTTCATTGAGGAACACTACTTTTATACAGGTCACTGCGCTGTGTTACGTCATTTTAGTTCTATTTAAAATATGAGAGACATGGACCAAGTGTAAATTCATATGTGAATGGCAAAAGCACATAAATAGATTTCAAGGGCCCCCATTTAAAATATAGTATATGCTTCCTTTCTAGACATGCAGATGACTAAAACCCACTGGCTAAGGTGGTGTAGCCGACAACGTCATGCTACACATAGCATGGCAAAGTTTACTGACTTCACCCCAACTTTGTGCACCCAAGTTCATTTAAACAGAAATGTTAAACACTCTATCCCAGCTCCTTACAACCCAGAACCTTTAACACCCACCCTTCCCCTTCCCTCCTTCAACATATATATGATTCCCTTGTTTGTATACCATGCATTCTTAAATCCCACCACAGTTTTTGCCCCACAGTCTCTGCTAGAAGGCTGTTGAGGGAATCCATCACTCTTTGAGTGAATAAAATACTTTCTCACATCTCTCCCAAATCTACATCCCTCCAGTTACATAGTATGTCTCCTTGCTCTCAAGTCACTTTTCTTCTGAAAATACTTCCCTACTATACTTTATTTATACCTAGGAAGTGTTCAAAAGTCTCTGTCATATCCCCTACTCTTCAGCCTCTCTTCTAGGGTGTACATATTTAAGTACTTTAGTTTCCCCTTGTAGGGCTTTTGATGCAGACCCTGCACTATTTTAGTTGCCCTCCTCTGGACCGCCTACACTCTGTCTAGATCATTCAAGGGATGTGGTTTCCTGAAAAGGACACAATACTCTAGGTGGGGTTTTTACCAGCGATCTATACAGAGGCAACACCGCCTTTCTCTTTCTGCTGGTGGTATCCCTCATTATGCACCCCAGCATCCCACTAGCTCTCCCAACTGCCTTGTCACACTGTCTGGCCACCTTTACATCATCCTATATGATTCCAAGTCTCTTTCCTGCTTGGTAGTTATTACCACTCCAACCAAGTTTGTACTCCACCCCTGGATTATTGTGCCCTAAATGCATTATTTTGTACTTTTTCACATTGAAACCCAGTTGCTGTACCCTTGTCCACTCCTCTAGTTTTCTGAGATTTCTGCTCATCATACATACCCACACACACACACACCAGAGTGTCCACTCTACTGCAGGTTTTGGTGTCAACCACAAAGAGGCAGACCTTCTCTTCCAGATCCATTGCAATAACATTAAAGAGAATTAGTCTCAGTACTGATCCCTAAGGTACCTTGCTAGTCACCCTCCCTTTCTCGGAGCAAGCTCCATTTACCACCACCCTATGTTACCTATCTCCTAACCAATTTCTTATGCAGTTTACAACCTTTGGACCCTCTCCCCAGCTACCAAGCTTTCTTACTAGTCTCCCACGTGAAATGGTGTTAAAAGCTTTACTGAAATCTAGATAGGTCATATCCACTCCTCCACCCTAATCTAAATCCTTTGTCACCCAGTCAACAAAATCTATCAGATTTGTTTGACATGACCTCCCCCCATGAATCCATGCTGCCTCCAGTCTTGTAACCCACAGGATTCAAGATATGCACTATATTGTCCTTCAGCAGTGATTCCATTACCTTTCCCACCACTGATGTCAAGCTAACTGGCTTATAATAATCAGCCTCCTACCTGCTACCACTTTTGTGTAGTGGGATTATATCTGCCCTCCTCTAGTATTCGAGAATCACTCCTGTTTCCAATGAACTGTTAAATAGAACTGTAAGAAACATAGAAACATAGAAGTTGATGACAGATAAGGACCACAAGGCCCATCCAGTCTGCCCATTTCTTTTTCTACCTTATAAATGTGCCATCAGCCTTTGTTCTGTCAATGGCCTATCTATTCATACTCATCTGTATTGCTTCCTTATGCCTATCCTATGCCTGTTTGAAGCCCTGCACTGTATTCATATCCACCACTTCCTGAGGTAGGCCGTTCCATGCATCCACCACCCTTTCTGTGAAAAAGAACTTCCTCAAATTATCCCTTAATCGGCCTCCCTCTAATCTCATGATGTGTCCTCTTGTCCTGCTATTTTTTTATATTGAAACATGTTAGACTCTTTCACCTTGTCAATGCCCTTAAGGTGTTTGAATGTTTCGATCATATCACCTCTCTCCCTCCTTTGCTCTTGGGTATATATATATTGAGCTCTGTTAATCTGTCCTCATATGTTTTCTGATGCAGTCCCTGCACCATTTGGGTTGCCCTTCTCTGGACTGCCTCAATTTTGTGAAAGTGTGGCCTCCAGTACTGCATGCAGTACTCCAGATGGAGCTTAACCAGTGTCTTGTAAAGAGGGATTATTACCTCCCTCTTCCAACTTGTGATACCCATACTAATACATCCCAACATCCCCCTAGCCTTTCCTATTGCTTTAGTGGTCTGCTTGGATGATTTCAGGTCATCAGTGATGATGATGCCCAAGTCTCTTTCTTCCCATGTGACTGCCAGCAACTCCCCTCCCAGACTATACGTGGCTTCAGGATTTCTCTTCCCTATGTGCATGATCTTGCACTTCTTTGCATTAAACCCCAGTTGCCACTCTTCCAACCATTTTGCTAGTTTATCTAGATCTCTTTTCATTCTGCCCACCCCATCTAGATCATCTACTTTGTTGCAGATCTTGGTGTCATCTGCAAACAGACAAGCCTTACCCTCTAGTCCATCTGCAGTGTCACTGATGAAGATATTGAAGCGGTCTGGCCCCAGGACTGATCCCTGAAGTATCCCACTTGTGACTTGCATCTCTTCTGGCAGTATACCATTTACCACCACTCTCTGTTTTCTGCCCTTCAACCAGTTTGCAACCCAGTTGACCAACTTCTGACCCACCCCGAGCCTACCCAGCTTATTAATCAATCTTCTATGTGGAGCAGTATCAAAAGCTTTGCTGAAGTCAAGGTAGGCAACATCAACTGCTCTCACTTGGTCCACCACTCTGGTTAACCAGTCAAACAAACCTATAAGATTAGTTTGACAGGACCTTCCTTTTGTAAACCCATGCTGTCTTGGATCCTATGCTCCTATGAATTCCAGGTGTTGCACGATCCTTTCCTTAAGGAGTGCCTCCATAATCTTGCCCACTACTGAGGTAAGACTGACTGGTCTGTAGTTCTCTGCCTCCTCCCTGCTACCACTTTTGTGGAGCGGGATCACATGAGCCCTTCTCCAGTCTTCTGGAACCTGTCCTGTGCTCAGAGACTCACTAAACAGTTCTGATAATGGCTCTGTTAGTTCCACCCTTAGCTCCTTTAATACCCTGAGATGTATGCCATCAGGTCCCATTGCCTTGTCCACCCTGAGCTTATCGAGCTCTTGTAGGACCCTTTCTTTTGTGAGGGGACCAGTGCACACATCCCTCCCCACTGTGTCCATGGTGCTGAGCTGTGGGCCCTGCCCTGCCTTCTCTTTAGTAAAAACTGAGCAGAAGTATTTAGGATAGATGCTTTTATGTGGTTCTCCTCCTCACACACACCCTTATCTCCTTTGATTTTAGCAATACTCCCTCTGGACTTTCTCCTTTCACTAATGTAGCTATAAAAAGTCTTGTCACCTTCTTTTACTGTTTGTGCTAGTGTTTCCTTGCTTTGGCCCTTTGCCTGCCTTACTACCTTCCCTGGTTCCCTTAGGGATGTTTGGTATGCCTCCCTATCTTTATCCCACTGCGTTCCCTTATATTTCCTGAAGGCCAGCCTTTTGGCTCTGACCTTTTCTGCTACTGTTTTTGAGAACCAAATGGTTTCCTTCTTCTTTTGCACTTCCTTTTCTCTCTGACATAATTGATGTTGCTTCAAGTATTGCATTCTTAATGTTTGCCCACTTTGCCTGCACCCCCTCACCTGTATTTCTTTTTTCCAGGGATAGCTTAACTCTGTTGGCCATCTTATCAAAGCCAGCTCCTCAGAAGTCCCATATTTCTGCCTTGGAATGGGATGATTTAGTTCTAGTGGCCAAACCAGGGGTTATTTGCGAGGGATGGCTTGCACCTGAATAAATATGGTAAACGGATCTTTGCTGATAGGTTAAGGAAACATATAGATAATAGTTTAAACTAATAAGTGGGGGGGCAAGTTTAAAAGTAGTAAGGTAGGACCAAGTACACCCAATTGGAATTGTTTACTCATCAATGCAAGGAGCTTAAATAATAAGTTTGACGAACTTATACTTATCTTGGCACAATTAAATATTCATATATGTGCAATCACTGAGACATGGTGGCAAGATACAGACATTTGGGACAAAGATATTACTGGTTACACCTTATTACACAAGGACAGAACCTGTGCTAAAGGAGGGGGTAGCCTTTTATATTTCTAACAACATTACAACTAGTAATGTTGTAATGAGTCATTGGCCTGATATAGAAGCCTTATGGATTAAAGTCCTCTCTA
Source organism: Neoceratodus forsteri (assembly GCA_016271365.2). Taxonomy (NCBI): domain Eukaryota; kingdom Metazoa; phylum Chordata; order Ceratodontiformes; family Ceratodontidae; genus Neoceratodus; species Neoceratodus forsteri. The sequence goes on from CM057453.1 coordinate 89,881,000, forward strand.
AAATTGGTGAGCAGATTCATCTTGGTGTTGTATATAGGTCCCCGTCTATTTCCCAAAGGGACAATGTCCAATTACTTGAATTTATAAATGAGTTTTCATCTTCAACAAATGCTGTCTTGATGGGGGATTTTAATTTACCAGGTATTAATTGAAACACATTTAACACTAATACTATTACTGAAAATAATTATTTGGAAATCTTTCTGGAGCATAATATGGAACAATTAGTTAAGGACAGCACTCGAGGAACAAATATATTAGATTTAGTCCTGACAAACTCGGGAGCTGGCTTAACAAACATTAAAGTTTTACCACCACTTGGGTCTAGTGACCACTCAACAGTATACTTTAATCATATAGTGAACCATGTAATCGATCCCAGTATTATTTCAATATATAATTTTAATAAGGCTAATTTTGGAGACTTTCACAATGAATTGTCCCAATGGGACTGGAAATCAGAATTTAACCATAAATCACTTATTGAAATATGGCAGTCCTTTAATGCTAAACAAACCAGTACTTCTAAAAATTATATCCCCCAAATCATAAAAATGGACAATAATAAACCTAAAACACCGTGGATGAGTAAAACAGTCAGGAAACACATCAAAATGAAAAATAGGGCATTTATTAAAGCTAAATTAAGTAACTCTCAAAAGAACTGGCTTGATTATAAACAATGCTTAAAAATATCTAAAAAAAGTATTAGAAAAGCAAAGAGTGATTATGAATATAGGTCAGCTATAAATATTAAAGATAATTACAAAACCTTTTACACTTATATAAATAGTAAAAGGGTGGTCGCCTGTTATTGGCCCATTAGAAAATCAAAAATGGTGTATTACAAACTGATAAAACCAATGGCTGTAACTTGTAATAATTACTTTTGTTCAGTTTTTAATAACAAAACTACCCCTACTAAGAATCACAATATACATCTCATTATCACAAAGTATAAGATTGAGGATAAGGAAATGGAGAAATTACTTTTGGGACTCAACCCTAATAAATCGGCTGGACCTGATGGAATTCACCCCAGTATTTTGAAGGAATTGGCATATCCCTTATCTGGTCCAATGGCTGCTCTATTTACAAAATCTCTTATAGAAGGTGAGGTCTTGGAGGAGTGGAGACAGGCTACTGTCATTCCCATTTATAAAAATAAAGGATCTAAACATAATGTTACCAATTATAGACCTATTAGTCTAACCTCTGTCCTGAGTAAAATTATGGAGGGTATAATTAAAAATTATATAGAGACTATTATACCACCAGACCAAACACAGCATGGATTTGTCAAATCCCGTTCCTGTATGACTAACCTGCTAGAATTTTATGGTGGAGTTAGTTTGGCTTTGGATGGGGGTGAAGCTGTGGATGTGATTCTACTGGACTTTTCAAAGGCCTTTGACAAGGTGCTGCATGGTGAACTTATTGACTCCATAATAGAAATGGGACTCAATAGGAATATAACTAGATGGATAGAGCCCTGGCTGTTTGAGAGGACTCAGCGAGTTTGTATAAAGGGCCATTATTCAGAATATGAACCAGTGACTAGTGGGGTCCCACAGGGCTCTGTGTTGGGAACTTGTCTTTTTAATCTCTATATCTCTTCACTAACATTTTCATCTAATGTCTGCTTAATAAAATTTGCCGATGATACTCGCATAGGCCACAAAATCAATAATTCTGAGGATGTATGTACCTTGCAAAGCGCATTAAATGAACTTGAAAACTGGGCATTAACAAAAAAACTTGTGTTCAATACTGAGAAATGCGTTGTTATGCACTTTGGGAAGGACAACCCATTAGCTACTTATTTTATGGGTAACAAAGTTCTTAAGGCTGTTGAAGATGAGCGAGACCTGGGAATTAGGGTCAAAAATGATTTAAAATTTGGCTTACATTGTCAACAAATTGTTAAAAAAGCAGGGGGTATTCTCCACTGTATTAAAAGGCATATTGTAAATACAAGTACCAGGGTTCTTCTCCCACTGTATTCCTCATTGTTAGGCCTCATGTTGAGTATTGTGTTCAGTTTTGGTCACCTGGTGACAGGGGTTCCATAAAGGCACTTGAACGCATTCAGAGAAGGGCGACTAAAGGAATCAGTGAAGTTCAGGGACTGGATTACAAAGATAGACTTACAAAACTTGGACTCTATAGTCTTGAATATCGCAGACTTAGAGGGGACTTGTGTCTGGTGTATAGAGCTCTACATGATAGTACCTTATGGGAATCTTTGGGACTGGTATTTAGAGAAGTAGCATATGAAACTAGGGCTCACCCACTACAATTATTCGTAGAACGTTGCAGAACTAAATTGAGAAGTTCTTGGTTCTCTGTTAGAGTGTCTAAAATTTGGAATAAGTTGCCATTATCTGTGGTGACTAGTGAAACCATGTATTTATTTAAAACCCGAGTAGATAACTTTCTAAGAGATAAATCAATTAAGGGTTATGACTAACTTTAGTGGTGAGCATTATGGACTACGGTCTTCTTGGCTCTGATCTACCTATGATACCTATGATACCTATGAAATTGAACCATGCCATGTGATGGTCACTGGTCCCCAGGTGACCTTCCTCCAGGAGATCTGTGATCCTTTCCCTGTTAGTCTGTACTAGATCTAGGACAGCCTTGTCTCTTGAGGGTTGTTGTACCAGTTGTTTAAGGCCATCTCCATGCAGGGAATCCCCCATGTGTCTAGTTCAGGCAGATGTTCCTGCTGGTATTGACCAATCTGTATCTGGCATATTGAAGTCTCCCATTATCAGAACCTCCTCTTTAGCTGTCATGTTTTGTATATCTTTTAACAGTAATGTGTCTATGTCCTCCCCCTGGTCTGGGGGCCTGTAGACAACCCCAGTTCACATAGCTGTCCCATTTCCTGTTTCCAGGGTGACCCACAGTTCTTCTGGCTCTTTATGTGTATTCTGTGTATTCTGAATTTCTGAAGCTTTGATATTTTCATTGACATAGAGAGCCACTCCACCCCCCCCCCTTTTTGCACCTCAGTCTCTTCTGAATAGTACATAGCCATATACTGAAGGCTCCCAAGTGTGGTTACTGGTAAACCATGTCTTGCTAATTGCTACTATGTCCAGTTTAGCCTCTGTCATTATTGTCTGCAGGTCTGGGATCTTGTTTATAGTGCAAGACAGCAGAAAAGCCCTTTCCCTAGGTAAGACATCGGGTTGGATTTTCAAAATGGTGAGAATGCCGCAAGCCTCATATATATCGAACATATGGCATATGGGCCTTATGGCATTCTCCTGGCCAGCGATCAGGATTTTCAATCCCATGCACCAATTGCTGCATGTTAAACCAACTTTTTGTGTTCTAGCTTGCAGCAATCCTGAAGGCCTTTTTTTACGGAGATCGCACCAGACATTTGGTGCAAGTTCCCATAAATAGTGAAAACTGTTACAACTGTGCCTGAGATTGTAAAATCAGGTGCAGTTGCAGCAAATGGATTTGGCACACCACCAGAACCTAAGTGCCAAACCATGTGCCATACTTTGAAAATCCTGCCCATTAACTGTCACTATAAAACTGAGCAATTCTGAGGGACAATATGAGGGACAGCCCTCATAATGTAGGACTGCTGAGAGGTGTAAGGAGGAGTGGAAATAATAAAAAATAGACAAAAGTGAATTACTGTTTTTATTTCATTACAAAAATATTTAAAAAACTCTACTCTTGTAGCTAAGAATTTCTTGTACTCATCTAGATTTGGTGTTAAAGGAAAACTACACCCAAAACTTGAAAAAATATATGTTGTGCAGAATGTTTTAATTTGTATGTGAAGTTCTAGTGTTTCCTTCCCTCTGACTGGTATTAGGAGTTTTTACTAAATTAGCCTGCTAGCTTTAGGGTAGTTTTATGACCCCTGGAGATCACCATATCAAATAGTTTTATTGCATTTCTTTGTCCTACAGTGCACCTTCTTTCAAGTAATGGTGATGTAGCAGAGCCCATAAATCCAGCAGAAAGCATTGCATTACAATCAGTTCACAGCAACAGAGATGGCTATATTTTAAAATCTGTAGAATTCAGCTTGGTGACCACCCTCATCCTAAAGGTTTTACTGTCCTGAAAAAACTTTGCTGCTGGTAATTTTTGTGTAGCTTGTAAAGCTTCCAAGATATTTAGTTTGTTTGGCATGCATGTGCTGAATGTTGGGTCTATCTTACATCACAGTCACATGAGACAAAATGCACTGTGGGAACCAGAAATACAATTACACTATCAGGTATGGAGATCCCCAGGGGTCATAAAACTAGTATAAAGCTAGCAGGCTAATTTGGGAAAAATTCCTAATACCAGTCAGAGGGAAGGAAACACTAGAACTTCACATACAAATGAATACACTCTGCACAACATATATTTTTTCAGGTTTTGGGTGTAGTTTCCCTTTAAGTTTGAAAATGAGTACAGTACTTACTTGAGAAAATCTTATCTGGAGTGCTAGCTCTGCAGATGGCAAACGTGATCTCCACCTGGATCCATGGTTCATTTAGAGCTTTGGTTGGGAGGCAGCTCAGAGGGAGAGGAGAACACTAGAGTGAGGAAAGCTAGCTATCGTGTAGAATGTCATAGGTGAGGAGGAGGAGGAGAAGGCAGATGAGAAGTTGAAGTTTTTTTTTCCAGCTGTACTTCCTTGTCTTCTTCAACTCCACACAGCCTGTGAGGGTCAGGAGGAGCTCACTGCACTGCTCTCAGCCCCCTGAGCCCACTGCTGTTCTGAGGGGTGGGGTCAGCAGCAACAGCCTGCTCCCATTCCTACAGTGTGAGTCTGACAATGAGCCCATGCCCACCCAGCACATGCAGATACAGTAAATGCATATGATTCATTTCCCACCCTGAGAAAGGGCACTCAGAGTAGCTGGAAACCCCTCCACATGCATTTTTAGGCATTAAAATAAAACCTTTCAGCTTTCAGGGACTTAGGCACCCCCCAACCCCCGACCTATTGCTGAAGTCACAGGGGACCTCACCATTACACTTTACCCATAGCTACAGAACTTGTTAATCCAGCCCTGTGTGGGTGATGGTGGTGAGGGGAGTTAGGATGCTTAGTGGGTGGAAGGGTGTGTCATTGTTTCTTTAGCCAAGGATGGGAGGAATGGGAGGGTAAGAGTGGGTGCTGCTGAATGAACGTGGGAATGGAAGTGTCAATAATGATTACTGGTCAGATAATGCTGGAGAAAGGGATAGAGTACTGCAAGAGTGTATAGCCTAGAGGTTATAGCAGCACACAATGATCTTGAGACCAGAAAGACCTTGTTTAAAATCTAACTACCACTTGCATACTGTTTGACTCTAAGCAAGTCACTTAACCTCCCTTTGTTGCCAGTATACACCAAAAAATGAGCTGCAGCTCATTCTAAAAAAATGCCTAATCATGTTAATGTATTAGCTGTGAATTCAGCTCTCAACAGATCCTGTTTTCTTGAGAAGCCACTACCACCACTGTTTCAGCCCTTCCACTACCTGGAGCAAGAAGGAGCATAATTTACAGATGCAATCTGAAGGACGAAAAACTACTGAATCCCTGTCTACCCTGCCCCCCAAATGGAGGTTTCATACCTCAGAATTATGTTTGAAACATTTTGCAGGTCAATAATTTATAAATGATCGTTTTCACACTCTACTCATAGCAGAAACAAACAAGAGATAACATTTCAATCAGAACTCTGACACACAATGCTGCTGCTGCCCCTGCTGCTGCCCACAGACAGAAATAGTGTCTCTAATAGCTGATCCTCACAACTGCCCTGCTGCTTACTGCCCACATGCAAACAGAAGCTTGTCTTCCTGCCATAATAGCTAATCCTTTGTTGTTTGAATGCTATCTGGTGTTTGAAGGCCCCTTCCCTCTCCTGTATCCCAGGAAGAGGAGTTTAGCTAAAGCCAGGACCTAACAAAACAGCTTGGCTCCAACAGCTCTCCCTGTGGTGGAATAAAATCACTCCAGCATGGAGACAAGAAAAAAAACTCAGGGCAGGCTGCCGATAATACTGCTGCTGACTGCTCCAATACTGTAGTAGCATACCGATGAGCAAAATAGGTTGATCCGACTCCAAGGCAGGCTTTACACATCGTGTCTCCCATTGTCTGCTGCCATTCAGAAAAGCCATTCTATATATTAATATATTCCCTGGAGCCACTCGTTGTTGGATAAGAGTGGTTTTGCATGCATTCTGCTCAAGTGAGAACAGCGAAGTGAAACTGAGCTGTTCTGGATCGAGCAGAATGCAAGTGAAATCACTCTTATCCAGCAACAAGTGACGATGGGGGACATATTATATTATATGATTGGTCCTGTAAACAATAAATGGAACCCCTGTTGTGTCGGCAAGAAGCTAGTATTAGCATTATCTTTCTATGGATCTGAGTAGCAGAATTACTGTGCTTACTGCTGAGAGTCTGAGAGTGTTTTTCGACCATTCCTGCCAGGCGGTGCTTTCTTCCTTTTTTTTTTTCTTATGTTTATTGCAGCTGATTGTGAGGTTATAAATCTCTTGTGAGAAACACTCCAGAACTGTAGTGTTTTAGTTTAATAGTCTAATTTGTTCCATGTTTGTAAGGTCCATTTATTTTTATTATTTTAGTAAGTGACTGAAGAGGGGTCAAAGTTCAAATGTGACAGGAGTGTGCTGCATAAGGTCAAATGCCATAGAATGGGTGACTCCGATATTAATAGTGATAAGTTGTGATTGATACATTTTGACATGAGCAGTTTAAATTCTAATGTTATGATGATTATTAGCAGTTTTTACTGTGTGCTCTATTTTTTATTTTTTTTTGCATAATCAGAGTCTTCCCTCTCCCGAACACCACAACACGCAGGCACGTTTACATTTCCAGTGGCATGTCAAATCAGATTGTTGCTGATGTGGGTGAAGTTCACCCTAGATATGTACTGTAGTTTTGCTTTGTTTTTTGTAATAGGGAAGTAGTTTGGTGGCTATAGGACTAACAGCACTGGAGACCAAAGTTCTCTATCGCAGGACAGGTGCAGTATGTAAGAATGTAGTGTAAGTTTTTTAAGATTATCCTGTTTTTTGTGTGTGTTTTTTTTTCAGTTTTATTGTTTATTATTTACCTTTTTGGCTAGAAAAGGCTGAAGATGTTCTCCTAATTTGCCAAAGAGTATATGGAGATTAAGTGAATTGCTCAGGGTCATACAGCATGCAACTGGAGAGTGTGGGAATCAAACCCAACTCTGTTGGATGCGTCAAGTGGCAAGATGATAGTTTGCAGACCCTTTGTTCCTTATGTCCTTGCTCTCTCATGTGATGAATGACCACAACGGAATCACAGCATGTCAGATTTTTCTGCAGGTCAAGTGCCACTGAACTGCATTGTTTCCTGCAAAATCGGGGAGAGTATCACAGTCTGTCACTGTTTCTTGCAGTATGACTGGCACCGAGTTACATAGAAACATAGAATTTGATGGCAGATAAGGACCACTTGGCCCACCCTGTCTGCCCATTTCCCTACCTAATGGATAAGCTGCAGATCCTAGTTAACCAGCAGCCTACTTCTTCCTACCCCCACCCCCTAGAATTGCCTTATGACTGTCCCATGCATGATTGAATTCCACCACTGTTTTTGACTCCACACCACCTCCGGAAGGCCGTTCCATGCATCCACAACCCTCTCTGTGAAAAAATACTTCCTTAAATTACCTCTGAGCTGCCCCCATCTTCAAATTGTGCCCCCTTGTTCTTGCACACCTCTTTTTTTGAAAGATGCTACCCTCTTGGACTTTGCTGATTCCCTTGAGGTACTTGAAAGTTTCTATCATGTCCCCTCTCCTCCTTTCTTGAGGTTATAGCATATTAAGCTCCCAAGTCTCTTCATATGTCTTCCGGTGCAGACCCTGCACCATTTTAGTGGCCCTCCTCTGGACAGCTTCCATCCTGTCTATGTCATTGTGGAGACTGGGTCTCTAGAACTGCACGCAGTACTCCAGATGGGGTCTGACCAGCTGTCTGTACAGAGGGATAATAATTTCTTGTTTTCTACCGGTGATGCCTCTCCCTATGCATCCCAGTATCCTCCCAGCCCTCCTTGATGCCCTCTCACATTGCTTTCCAACCTTTAGGTCATCTGATATGACTACCCCCAGGTCCCTTTCCATTTTTGTTGTTGTTAGCATCTCACCCCCCATTGTGTACTCTTCCCCTGGGTTTTTGTTTCCCAGGTGCATTACCTTGCACGTCTTAGCACTGAATCTAAGCTGACATACATTTGGCCATTCCTCTAACCTTGCCAAGTCCCTTCTCATCCTTTCCACCCCACCTTGTGTATCAACTCTGTTGCAGATCTTTGTGTCATCTGCAAAGAGACATACTTTTTCTTCCAGTACCTCTGCAATGTCACTTATAAAGACATTGAAGAGGACCGGTCCTAATACTGAACCCTGCAGTACCCCACTAGTAACCCCCCTTTCTTCAGAGTGGACTCCATTTACTATTACTCTCTGTATCCTATTCTCCAGCCAATTCCTTACCCAGGCTGTCATCTTGGGACCCACTCCCAGGCTGGCCAACTTGTATATTAATCTTTTGTGTGGGACTGTGTCAAATGCCTTGCTAAAGTCTAGGTAGGCCATGTCCACAGCACCTCCCTGATCTACTACTTTGGTCATCCAGTCAAAGAAATCTATCAGATTCATCTGGCATGACCTTCCCACTGTGAATCCATGCTGCCTTGCGTCCTGTGCCCCTCTGGCCTCTAGGTATTCGACAATTCTTTCCTTCAGAAGTGATTCCATCATTTTCCCTATCACTGAGGTTAAACTAACAGGTCTGTAGTTTCCTGCTTCTGCCTTGCTCCCACTTTTGAGAAGGGGAATCAAATCTGCCCTCCTTCAGTCCTTGGGTACCACCCCATCCTCCCATGATTTGTTAAAGAGGGTAGTCAGTGGTGTCACTAGTTCTACCCTTAGTTTTTTTAGAATTCTGGGATGAATCCCATCAGGTCCCATTGCTTTGTCCACCTTCAGTTTTGAGAGTTCTTTCAGAACCCTTTCTTCTGTAAATGGGCTAGTATCAACTTCTGTATCCAGAGTGTTTCTACTATTTGTTTTAGGTACCTCTCCCTCTTCATTTGTAAATACTGAGCAAAAATATTTGTTTAGTATCTCTGCCTTTTCACAGTCACCCTCTGCCCACCCTCCCTCCCTTTATTAAGCCTCACTATCCCTCCCTTGGTCTTCCTTCGCTCCCTGATGTACCTATAAAGGTTTTATCCCCTTCTTAACTGAGTTGGCTATCTTTTCCTCGGTTAGGGCCTTTGCTTTTCTGACTGCCTTCCCAGCTTCCTTTTGCTTTAACTGATACAGTTCTCTGTTCTGCTCCTTTGAGATTCCTTGTACTTCCTGAATGCTTTCTTTTTCTCTTGAACCTTCACTGCCACTTCCTTTGAGAACCATAGTGGTTTCTTACATCATTTTGTTTTGTTTATTTGCTTCACACAAAGGCTTGTTACCTCTGTGATGGCAGTTTTTATTATTCCCCATTGTTCTTCTACCCCTCCTTCCTGCCCATTTGCTAGTGCATTCCTTAGGCACTCACTCATTTTGGCAAAGTCAGCCCTCCTAAAGTTCAGTACTTTTGCCTTTGTATGGCTTGACTCTATTGCTATGTTTATTGTGAACCATACTGTTCGATGGTCGCTAGTTCCCAGATGGCTACCCACTTTTACATCTGTGATCCTCTCTCCATCTCCATTTGAGAGAACCAGGTCTAAAATTGCTCTCTCTTGAGTGGGCTCCAATACTAGTTGTCTAAGGCATGCCCTCTGTAAGGCATCTAGAATAACCCCACTCTTCGAAGTGGCTGCTGCAACTGCACTCCAGTTAACATCTGGCATATTCAGATCACTCATCAGCAATATCTCCCCTTTTTCTGCCATTCTAAGTATACTTTCTATAATTTCCTTGTCTATTTCCTCCCCCTGAGAAGGGGGTCTGTATACAACCCCTGTGCGGATTGTGGTGCCATTGCCTGTCTCCAAATTTACCCACAGTGCTTCTTCTCCTCCCTGTTTACCCTTTTGTTCTGTTGCTTTGATTCCTTCCCTTATGTAAAGAGCTACTCCTCCTCCTCCTCCTCTTTTACCCTCCCTGTCCCTCCTGTAGATAGTGTATCCTGGTATGTTTACGTCCCAGTCATGGTTTTGCGTGTACCATGTTTCTGTGACTGACACGATATCCAGAAGTTTCTCCTCCATCAAGGCCACTAATTCAGGAAGCTAGTTACTCAGACTACGGGCATTGGTACTCATTGCTCTCCATTTTTTGGTGGCTTTACCTTCTGTTGCAGCATCCCCCACTGACCGTTCTACCTCGGTCTTTTTCTCATTTAGTACCCTGTTTTGTAGGGAGAGGCTGGGATTTTTCCTGCTGCTTATCAGTGCCTCCCCCCTTGACTAGTTTAAAAGCTTGCCAATGAAGCATTTAAACTGATTGCTCAAAAGACTTGTTCCCTTCCTGGACAGATGCAGACCATTCTGCCAGTATAGGCTGGTGTCCCTCCAGGTGGAACCCCAGTCCCCAATGAAGCCAAACCCCTGTGTTCCACACCATTTTTTCAACCCTTCATTTTGTTGTATTTCTTGTTGGATTCTGCAGGATTATGCATCTGACCCTGTGAGGCACCACTGTATTTATTGGTAGTTCTGGTTGTGCCTTTGTGATGTGGACACATGTGCACTAGTGTACTCCGGGGAGTCAATCTACCATTGGTTTTAGGTGTGCCCAGTCAGTATTAGAAACACCTAGTGCAACATTGATAGGACAATGTCTGCTTTTGGCTGACTTTTATCTATTAGTCTGTGCACACCCTGCTACCCAGGAAACCATGAGATTGCTAACCCACTCTAGTATTCAGCGTACTCTATGATTGCCCACTCATCCTCACCACCAAGGATACTGTGTAATTTTGCACTTATCCACTGTACTACCTGGGGTACCCAGTGATTACCCACCACCCTACTCTACATCTACAGGGTACCCCAAAATGACTTTGGTACTGATAGCTTTGCTCAGGTTTTCCTTAAAGGTCTGTATTCTCTTCTTAGTCACTGTATTCCATAGGTTAATCACTCACATCACATCTACAGTATAATAATGTGTAGCATCCCAATGAGATTGTTTAGTACTTTTCTTTCTAGTAAACAGTAGGATTAATTATATTACTTTATTTTTAAAGTGGTAACATAACAGAATAGTGCAGTGCATAATAAAAGAAAGAAGTACAGAAAACATGTTACACTATTTTATTTAACAAGTGTCTTAATTAAGACATCAACAAGTATATGACATTTTTACAATGCATGAAAACTGTTGCAAAACAGTGAAGATTCAAAAAATAATCAACAAAACTTAAATCCAACAATGCTGGGAAATTTTGTATAACATGGATGTAGAAAACAATTACTGAATTTTTTTTGTTTGTTTTCTAACATTCGGTAATTTAAAAAAATATATATTATAGGATGAGGCATCGGTCCCGACCTATTGAAGCGCTCCTTTCCTCTGAGTTTGAGACACTCTTATTCTGTGAAGACCATTTCATGCACAGATATTGGAATTGGGTATGTTCCAGGACAATTTTAAAAAATATATAATTGATTGAGCTTGATCAATAATATGTAAATACCCATGCAGCGATCACTCTTATACTTGTAAGAGTGATCTCATTTGCATTCTTAGGGTATCAGAATTGCTCACCTTTGGTTCATGGTTCTTACACCATAAGATTGTGTGTTGGATCACTCTTACAGGCATAAGAGTGGTCTCCGTGGCAGTATTAACATACATTGACAACATTAACTCTGGTTTGCTATTTGTGTACCAATGTATTGGACAGTGTATGGGAGCCATTACACAACAACGCTATTCTTATAGTGAATGGTTACCGTGATGATGAGGATCTTGACAGCAAAGCTCAAGAGGTCCCTCTGTCATCATGGGAACCACAAGGTTTAAGAATAGCAATGTTGTGCATTTAGGCTCTCATGCACTATTCTATGTAGTGTATGGTCCAAAAAAGAACACAGTTGCTTACTTTTGGTTGTGAAAGCAGTCAGTCCCTGCCATCTGCTACCCGTGTTTCACCACCATCTGTCTGCGGCCCAGTTCACATGTGCAACACTTCAAACACCCTCTGTCCTGTGAACAGCATTGATGGTGACACTTGCATTGTGATGTTGCTACTAAAAGAGAATGAAAAGGCATTCTTCTTTAGTATCTGCATCACTACTGCAGCAGAATGACTTTTTCAACTGTATGGATACACAACAATGCTCTACCATACATTACATTCTTAGGGTATCAGAACCGCTCACCTTTGGTTCACGGTTCTCATAGTCTAAGAATGTGCATGAGACCACTCTTACAAATGTAACAGTGATCTCAATGGTGGTATTAACATACAACAAATTTACTAAAAAAAAAGATCTATTTAGTGTATGTTAATATTGCAGCAGAGACCACTATTAAAAGTGTAAGTGTGGTCTACACAGCAGTATTAATATAATATTGATTGAGCTCTAACAATGATGCATTATTTCTTTTTTAAAAACTGTCCCAGAACATGTCAGTTTCCAGGGCATCTGCACATGAAATACCCTTCATAGAATAAGAGTGTCTCACGCACAGGGAAAGGAGTGCTCAGATCAATTTAACTAACAAAGGATGCTTTTAATAATTGCAATAAAGTTCTTCAGGAGGTATGTTGTGGTGGCTAATCACCCTTCTGATATGGAGAAAGTATTAGGCCTCACCTTATGTTTCAGTGCACCTGAAATGGACCATCATCCCACTGAGACGCACTATGTGTCATGCCTTGTTCATTAATTAATGTGTCCCCCGTCACCACTCTTTGCTGGATAAGAGTGGTTTTAATTGCATTCTGCTTGAACCAGAACAGCTCAGCTTCACTTCACTGTTCTCGCTCTCAAAAAAAGTGTGTGAAACCACTCTTATTCAGCAACAAGTGGTTCCGGGGGACATTTTGATACACTTAAGTACAATAAGGCACTCTGAGAAGTGCATTGTGGTGGGGTTAACTGCCCTCCTTATATGGTGGAAGTAATAGTTTTGCCTAATTCTTGAATGCACCCTAGACATACTGTCATCCCTCTATGATATACCATGGGGTTATGCCTTACTCATTAATTAATGGGTTCCCCACTCACCACTCATTGCTGGATTATAGATCGAGGGAATGGTCCCAAGCAATCGGAATGCTCCTTTTCTTCTGTGTGTGACACACTCTTATTCTATGAAGAGTGGCTCACATGCAGATGCCCTGAAAAAGGGGAACATTCCGTGATATTATTTTGCATATATGTTAATACTGATGTGGAGACCACTCTTTCACTTTTAAGAGTGGTCTCACATTATTATGTTTGCAATTCTCATAGCCTAAGAATGCATGTAAGACCACACTTACATGTGCAAGAGTGGTTTCCGTGACAGTATTAACAAACATAAGAGTGGTTTCACTTGCATTCTGCTAGTCAGAACAGCTCAGCTTCGCTTTGCTATTCTCACTTGAGCAGAATGTGTGTGAAACCACTCTTATCCAGCAGCTGGTGGCTCTGAGGAACATATTAATTTATGCTATGGAAGGGTTGGAAAATATGACTACAAAACTATTGATATGCCTAATGTCAGACTTATGTTCTGAGACAGTTTGGGCTTATTTGGACTGGCTGCTAACTAATCGTCCAGAGCACATCTCCGAAGCAACAGTCCTCCCAGACTCCTTAAGTGATCATTCCCCTATCTTGTGTATCTGGACCAACAAATACACCAAACTCCCCCCCAAAGCTATTAACAGGAGAATGCTGACCCCCGGTCATCTTGAGTCACTTAAAACACTCCTTTGTGAACATGACTGGTCACCAGCTGATATAGCCTCTGACATAGACACTGCACTTGAATATTTCATCACCTGTTTCAACTCAGCCTGTGATGTTCATGCTCTGTTCAAGAAGCGTAAGATCAAGGGTGTCAATAACCCTTGGATGACACTAGGCCACCTTACTCAAATGAAATCTTGAGACCAGCTCTGGTATCGTGCTAAGGCTTCTGGCACCCTTAGTGACATCCAGGCCTACAAAACGAGCAAATGCATGCACCAGAGCAATCCACCATGAGAAGGCTAACTATTACAGGAATGCCTTAGCCAGCACCAGGAGTAAATTCTGGCATAACCTTGCTGAAGTGACTGGAAAGGATCCCAAAACAACACCCACAATGTTGAACATAGATGGTACCATTACTCTTGATGATGTACTCATTGCCAATGCATTTAACACCACTTTTGCTGACCTTAGTCATGTGCTACCCCCTAAATACAGGTTACTCACCTGTAACAGGAGTTCTAGGAATGGTATATTTTGTTCATCCATACTTTCTGGCAGGTTCCTTGCCGCTTCAAGTCTTGCCAGAAGGTCTTCAAGCTGGCTCCTCCCACCCACCTGGGTGGTAAAATTCTCGGCTCCACCCCATGATGCCAGATCTGGCCTGCTGGAAGCTCAGGTTGTGCATCAAAGCCGGGGAGGTTGGGTGGGTCGTGTGGATGAACAGCATATACCATTCCTAGAACTCCTGTTACAGGTGAGTAACCTGTATTTCTAGGGACATGGATATGTTGTTCATCCACACTTTCTGGCAGACTCCTAGCAGTTCTCTGGGAGGAGAGAGGAAAGGTGCACCTCCCTGATACTTACTTGGGAAAAAGAGACTGGAGAACCGAGGCCCCAACACCAGCATCCCGGCGTGACTCAAGGTTGATGTGGTAGTGAGTAATAAAGGTATGTGCCGACTTCCAGGTAGCAGCCCTGCAGATATCCTGGATAGGAACACCCTTGGAAGCAGCTACCGATGCAGTGGTGTGGCGGGTAGAATGAGCTCTTCTCCCTCTGGGAGGCTCCATGCCCGCCAACCTGTAGCAAAGCTCTATGCAGGAGGTGACCCACCTGCTTATCGTCCACTTGGCTGTAGGTCTGCTAGGTGCAGCTTCAGCGTAGGTGACAAACAGCTGGCGAATCTCTCCCCAAACTTCAGCCGTCTGCTCCTAATAATAAGCGAGTGCTCATCTAGGGTCCAAAGTATGGAGCCTATATTCGGCCTCCGAGTTGTGATTGGGGTAGAACACCAGCAGAGTCAACACCTGGTTAAGGTGAAACTCTGACGCCACCTTCGGAAGGAATTTCGGGTGGGGGCGCAGGACAACCTTGTCCCTGTGGAAGACCAGATAAGGAGACTCGATGGAAAGTGCCTGGAGCTCTCCCACCCTTCTGGCTGATGTGATAGCCACCAAGAAGGCGGTCTTCCATGACAGGTGTGAAATATCACACCTGTGCATTGGTTCAAATGGCTTGCCCATGAGCTTGGCCAATACCAGCAGTAGATCCCATGGAGGTGGAGGTTCTTGCACCGGAGGGGAAATGTGGTCAAGGCCTTTGAAAAAGTGCCCAACCACCTTCTCCTGCGCCATCGACTGCTTCCCGGCCTGTGCCTGGTAAGCAGAGATGGCTGCCAGATGCACCTCAAGGGTTGTCGACTGAAGCCCTTGCTGAGAAAGGGACCACAGGTAGTCCAGAATGCTAGCCAAGGGATAGGCAGAAGGGTCCAAGCCCTTTCTCTGACACCAAATGAAGAATCTCTTCCATTTGAAGGCATAGCATTTCCTGGTCGACTCCCTACGGGACACCTCAACGACGTTGAGGACCTCGTAGGAAAGACCCAAGGTCTGGAACTCTAGCCACTCAGAAACCAGGCCGTCAGGTGCAGGGATTGAAGGTCGGGCTGGAATACCTTCCCCTGGTTGACTGAGATCAGGTCCGGGTGGGCTGGAAGCCGCCTCAGGAGCCTGGAACTGAGGCTGAGGAGATCTGGATACCAGAACTGGCGGGGCCAGTCTGGGGCTACCAGAATCAGCTGCGCCTTGTCCCTCCTCACCTTGAGAAGCACCTTGTGGATCAAGGGAAAAGGGGGAAAGGTGTAGAAGAGGTCCGGGGTCCACGGCCTCGAGAAGGCATCTCCCTGCAGAGAGCCCTGCTGAGGGGGGCAGGCATGGAACAGACTCAGCTTAGCATTCTTCCTGGAGGCAACCAGGTCCACCTGAGGCATGCCCCAGTGGGAGAACAGGTCTTGTACTACCTCCGGCAGCAGAGACCACTCATGAGATGCAGCCCCTATCTGGCTTAGGGCATCGGCCAGGGTGTTGGAGGCTCCTGCCATGTGAATGGCTAGGAGATCCACCTCCAGGATGTGCACAAGGGACCATATTCAGAGAGCTTCCTTGCATAACAGCATGAAGCGTGTCCCACCCTGGCAGTTCAGATAGTACATGGTCATGGTATTGTCCATCTGGACCTGAACCACTTGACCCCATAGAAACAGAGTGAAGGTGGTGAGAGCTAGATGGACTGCTCAGAGCACCAGCAGGTTGATATGGCATCGGGACTCCTGAGGGGACCAGAGGCCGTGCACTCAGTGTTCCCCCAGGTGGCACCCCAACCCATCAGAGATGCATCGGTCGATAGAGAGACCATCAGCTCAGGGCGGATGAATGGGATGCCCTCCTGCAGATGTGCTGGAATGATCCACCATTGGAGAGCATTCCACATCTCCTGGGTCACTGTCATGGGCTGGTCCAATGGATCGCAGTGTTGTGACCACTGGCTGGCCAGTCCCCATTGAAGAGGATGCATGTACCAACGGACCATGCTGGTGCAGGCTGCCATGAGGCCCAGAAGGTGCAGGAAGTCCTGGGCAGGGCACAATTGCCCAACCAGAAATGATTGGGCAAAGGAAGAAAGAACCTCGGCCCTGTCCACCGGGAGCTGTGCTCTGGCTCATAGAGAGTCGAGTTCTGCCCTGATGAATAGTATCACCTGCTTTGGCACGAGTTCTGACTTGGCCTCATTGATGAAGAGGCCAACCTGAGAGCAAACCTGGAGGGCCAGATCTCTGGACCACTCCGCCGCCACTCTGGAGGGAGCTGCAATCAGCCAGTCATCCAGGTAGGGGTACACCCAGACCCATCGACACCACAGGAATGCTGTCACCACTGCCATGCATTTGGTGAAGACTCTGGGAGCTAGGGAGAGGCCAAAGGGCATGGCCCGGAACTCATAGAGGGATCCCTCCGCTCTGAAGTGGAGGAATCTCTGATGGGACAGATGGATTGGGACATGAAAGAATGCATCCTGGAGGTCCAGGGAATAGAACCACACACCTCATTCCAAGGAAGGGATTATCTGAGCCAGAGTGACCATCCTGAAGGTCTGAGACCTTAGGAACTTGTTCAGGTCGTGCAGGTCGAAAATGGGGTGCCAGGAAGTACCTAGACACAAACCCTGGGTCTGGAGGAGGATCCACCACCTTCCTGATCACCTCTTTTTTGAGGAGCAGGGCAATATCGGATCGGCGGGCTGACAGCAAGGCTGCAGACCCTGTGGCCCCCGAGGGGTGACGGCTCGAAAGGGTGGAGCCTGCTCAAACTCCAGGGGCAGGCCTTTTCCTACCACCTCCAACACCCAGTGGTCCATGGTGATAGCAGACCAGATGGAAAGGAAGTGGTGGAGCCATCCCCCCACGGGGGGGACCCAGGGGGAGTGATGAGGCTGGAGGTGACACCCCTCAACCCGTCACTGGGCAGGCTTGGAGAAGAAACTGGCCTAGGGACCTCCTGGGCCTTTACCTCCTTGCTTCCTGTTAGAGGAAGCCGCTGGCTTGGGTTTGGGACACCAAACGCGAGCCTGCTGGCCCTGTTGCTGGTGCTGCTTGGCCGGTCGAGATGCAGTGGCTGAAGAATGAAAGAACTTCTGCTGCTGATGGCAGCCTTTGTCCCTCTGGGTGGAGGTGACTGAGTCCAGGGTGGCATTGGACTTCTCAATCCAATGAAGGTGTCCCGCCACTCCAGGGCCGAAGAGGTCAGTCACCGAGAAGGGGACATCTGCCAACTTGTGCTGGGTATCCACCGTGAAGGTGGATATCCTCAGCCACACCCTGCAGTGCAAGGCCACTGCGGCCACTACTGATCTGGCACAGGAATCACCTATGTCCAGAGCAGTCTGAAGCTGCTGCCTCACCACCGCCCTACCCTGGTCCTGCTCCTGGTGGACCGTGGTCTGCAGGTCAGTCGGGAGATGAGGAACAACCTCATCCAGGGAGCCCAAGAGGGTGTGGGAGAAGTGTGCCATCAGCACGGCCGAGCTGGCCTGTTGGAGGCCGAGGGAGGACGCAGCGTACACCTTATGCCCGGCAAAGTCCAGCTTTATGGAGTCTTTGTCAGGGGCTTATCCACATCCCGAGCATTACCAGAAAGCCAGAAAATGCTGTCGGTGACTAACCTCTCGGCAGAAGGGTGCTCTGAGAAACCGGGCAAAGAGCTGGTAGGGACCACATACTTCCTGGCCATCCTGGCCGAGGGCACAGGACAGGAAGCAGGCCGCTGCCAAAGCTCCAAGACTGGGCCAACAATGGCCTCAGCTACTGGAAAGGCCTCCATGGGGGAGTACCCTCGGTCCAGTATCTCCGTCACGGGATACTTAGCCCATTTGGACATGGGCTCAAGCTGCATCCCAGTGGACTCTGAGATGAGTCGAAGCAGACCCAAGAAGGATGATGGGCTATCGTCCAATGACTGGCCTCCAGAGGACTCCAGGTTGACCTGCCTGGAGAAGAGGGAGGAGTCGTCTTCAGATTCTGAAGAGTCTGCGAAGAACTGCCTTGGCCCTGAGCCACCCTCTACCTGCCGAGGATGGTCGGGAGTGAGGATGACCGACAACCTGTGGGGCAGGCCGTGACCCGACCGAGAATCCTTGGTCGGTGCCCCAGACTTTGGTTGTGGAGGCGGAGGTTCCACCACAATTGGTGGAGCAGCTGGTTTTGGCCGAGCAATCGGCCCTGGAATGGGCAGCTCAACTGGGGTGAGCGGTTGCTTCGGTCGTTCAGGTGACAGCCACTTGATGGCCGGGGTCTGGACCGGAGTCAGTTTTGCCCAAGACAACAGCAACTGCTGCTACATAAGCTCTTCGTAGCACCGACGTAATTTATGCCAAAGCCTCCCCTCATCCGAGGAAGAGGAGGAACGCTGTCGCCGCTTACCTCGGTATCGAGACCGATACCGCTGATGTCAGTGGGAACGGCTAGACTGAGAAGTGGTTCGAGACCGAGACCCTCAGGGGAACGGAGGGTGGGTATGGGAAGGGCCGGGGGACACCCTCTCTTCCCTCAGCTCAGGCACTTTAACAGGGAACTGCGGCCCAGAAGGCACAGGCAGATCCTCGGTCTCCACCGGGGGAACCGGTGAAGGAGGGTTGTCGGCTTCTCCAGTCGACAGCCCGTTTAACGGATCGAAAAAAATCTTGACTTCATCGACGGGAGTCTTGGCAGGCTGGCCTGACGGGGGCACTGTGAAGCCAGTGGCCTCAGCTGCAACCTCGACCGAAGTTGACAGTCGGCTGTCCGGGGAAGGGAACCTCTCCCGCTCCCATGAACGCCGACGGTGGGACTTGCCTTTCGACTCCTTCTTCTTGGGCCGAGAAGAATGTCCTGATGGCCCCTCTCCCTTCATGGAAAGGGACTGACAAAGCTCCTTGAATGAAGCCATATACGAGGAACTCAGAGAGAGCGGGATAAATGCCGTGGCTGAGGAGGAGGAAGATGCAGCCTGGGCCGCCTCCTCCTCGAGGGAGATCATCTGCTCAAGCTGCTCAGCTGAGCCAGCTGCAGCAGACACCACCCAACGAGCCTCTTTTGATTTTACCGACGGGAAACATTTCTCGGGGCACCCGAGCTTCAATTGGGCAGCACGATCGTCCAGGACGTTGGCCGAGAAAGAGCGGCACAACTCGCAGGCCTGCGGGTCCTCATCTAGTCCTAGGCAGTAGACTCACGTGGAGTGCAAATCCATCCTGACATTTTCTGCCTCGGCAAGGCACCTCCGAAAGCCGGGAATAGATTTGTCGAATGCAGCCACAGGAAGATGAAGACCAAGTTTAGAAACTTCAAAACCAATTCGATGAACCAAAGAGTTTGGATCCAGTCTAAAATGCAGAGCCTAAGGAGGAACCTGAGCTTCCAAGCAGTAAGGAAGATCTGGTATCATGGGGCGGAGCCAAGAGTTTTACCACCCGGGTGGGTGGGAGGAGCCAGCTTGAAGACCTTCCAGCAAGATTTAAAGTGGCAAGGAACCTGCCAGAAAGTGTGGATGAACAACATATCCATGTTCCTAGAACTATTTTGATCCCACCACAGTCAACTTGGCTCCTGTTAGTTCAGGTCTGCTACCTTTCTATTTCAAAGCAATCCCAGTAAGCCTAGATAAAAAACACATTCTTAAAGTACTTGGAAAGTCTAGGGTCAGTGGCGATTCACTGGATATGAAACTTCTCGCCCTCACCAATGATGAAGTCTTGCTCCAGTAACCAAAATCCTCAACTGTTCCCTCATGCTCTCCCAGTTCTCCCAAAAGTGGAAACTGGCAGTGGTGACTCCAATCCATAAAAGCGGTGACAAGACTCTTACGAACAGCTACAGGCCTATATCCATCCTCCACCTCTATCCAAAGCATTGAAATGGATAGTGGCTGATCAGCACACAGAGTACCTTGTAAAATACAACCTGCAATGTTCCCAGCAGCATGGCTTCTGCAAAGGGCACAGCACTACCATGGCACTCCTCGAATTCACCACACATATCCATCATGCACTTGATCAGGGCCAGTTGGTCGGTGCCTCTTTTATTGACCTGACTAAGACATTTGACACTGTCAATCACTCCATTTTCCTCAAACAATTATCCCCCTTGGTCTTTCAAGTGAAACTACCCTCTGGTTTCAAAGCTACCTCAGTGACTGGACCCAACAGGTCAAGATTGGTGAATTCCTCTCATTATCCCTAACAATCCACTCTGGTGTACCCCAAGAATCTATCCTGGGTCCCTTGTTGTTCAGCATATTCCTGAACAATCTCCCTGCCTCCTGCCATGACAGAATGTTACTGTATGCAGATGATGCATTAATCTTCACTTGTCACACTGACCCCACCTCCCTTCACTTTCAACTACAGAAAAGTTTCACAGAAGTGGAAGACTGGTTTTGCTCACATAAACTCATCCTTAACTACTAAAAAACTAAAACAATGTTGTTCCATGGAACCCACAATAAGTACAAGGACCATGAGCTCATAATTAACAACCACGATGGTGTCACCCTTGAGCAGGTGGATATGTTTAAATATCTGGGCCTGACTCTTGACTACTCCTTCTCATATACCAAACACATTGACAATATCGCTAAAACTGTGAACTCCTGCATAGGGCTACTATACAAGCATAAACATTGTCTAACAGCTGAAGCCTTGAACCTCGCTATCCAGAGCTCTGTTATCTCAACTATTGACTATGGGCTCATTATCTATGGATCCGCTACTGATACTGCATTCCTGTGCATAGCTGTAGCCCTTAAGCATGTAGACTTGTTATTTCAGCTGCCCGCCTTTCTCACACATGTGACATTTGCAAGCAGGCTAACTGGCTCCAGCTATCTGTCAGGCTAAAGTACCAGACCTGCATCATAGCTAAGAAGACATCACAGGGCTTTATGCCCCCTGGGGTCCAATCAATATTGACCCCGCAACATGTCCTCGACTTAACTAGAAGATTGGACATTCTAACCTTTACAATACCTCACTGCCGGACCTCTCAAGCTCAATGTTCTTACATTGTCAGAGCCTCCACCTGATTCAACTTGATACCTACAGAAATCTCCAACATTGCCACGATTGGTGTTTTTAAGTGTAAACTATGTCAACACCTCATGGCTAGTGCCTTCTGTGATTGCATCTTATAATCCTCTCCAGGCATACTACCCTCAAGAATCCCATCTCACTGCCTCGGCTCCTCCTCTCCTACCCCCATTACTGGGTATAGGATAAATCTGTGTCCTCTTCCTTTTCATCCCTCCCATTCCTCCTCCCAAGCTATTTCCCATCTACCACATACCCAACACAATGCCCTCCCTATTTCTCCCCTCCTCCCTCTCTCTCTCTCCCATACCACCCCCTCCCCACCACTCTTCTTTCTCTTTTCCCACTTACACACTCCTAACAAAGCTTCACTGAGCCGCCTGTGACATGTACTGTATAATTAACTCGCAACACAATTCCTTGACAATGCCCTTGGTTGCTATTATTTTAACCTTACTTGTCTTTTATTTTTGTAAGTTCCATTGTAATCATCATGTTATGTTTTGTACCTTATTGTCCTTATTACCTGGACGTGGAACCTTGTAAAAGACCCCTCGGTTGAAAGGTTTCATCTGAAATACAAATAAATAAAATTTGTAATAACTACTGTGCTAGAAAATTGGTTGCTGTGTAGTTGGTCCTCAGATGGAAAACTCTCACCTTTTAAGTGTCTGTGATGATGGCATGGGGGTACTTTGTAGAACTATTTTTTGAACTGAGACTCATAGTCTCATTACATATATCTGGTTTGTCTCACCTGCAATGTAGAATATATAACACTGTACCATAATGGCTAAGAATCTGCCTCTGGATTCGAGCTGTGGCTGCTTCATGTTAATGTGCTTATTGATTTTCTTTGTTAATGATGGGGCTGCAGGAAGCAATTTAGTGTGTGAATAGTCGCACTACCTGGGAGAGACTGACCTGTGTCATTCACAAAGTTAAGAATGACAGCTTACAGTACACATTGCAAGCTCACTGGTTGGCAGGGTCTACCAATGGGCTTATAGGAGTACTGTACGCTGTCATTCACTAACAGCTCAGTCGACAGCAGCTGTGGTGGTTTGCAAGTGGACTGAGCTGTCTGCTGACTTTTTGCCTATGCTGGGACAGGGGAGCAGGGTGGGGTGGGGGTGCCTGAGTGGGTGGAGGATCTACTGGACCACTAGAGATACTTTTGACTTTCATATGGCAAAGGGATTGAGTCAGAACAGGGTGGGGGTGAGGGTACCACTAGACTACCATTTATATTTGAGGGTGGATTTTATGATGCTTGGGGATACGGGCAGGGAGGGTGGTTCCACTAGACTATCAAGGATTGTGTTAATCTGTTATTTTTATTACAGGGGATATGGGCAGGGTTTGGGGGGGTCCACTAGATGACCAGGAATTATGTCAGTCTAATTTTTATATTACCAGGGACATGGTCAGGAAGGGGGGCTACACTAGACTACTCAGGTTTTTTATGGGAGGTTGTATACATGTTCGGGATATGGGCGGGGGGGGACAACTGGACTGCCTGGGTAGGCAAGCTGCCATGCTGCTGTTTTCAGTTCTGCAGTCTACCTGTGGGTGGACACCCACTTAGGTCTACTTGTTGTAGATGTACCTTTGGGAAGCGCATCTTCAGACTTGCTCAGAAGATGCACCTCCCAGGTGGGTTGTGGAAAGGGGGCACACCTCATATGCATAGGCATGCCCCCTGCACATCCCCTCCAGATGCACCAAATACCATTATTGGTGGTGTTCAGCACATCAGAGATCGGTCTGCTCATCTGGGATGGGCCGGTGTATCTCTGCCCTTTGAGAATTGCGCATGGGTACAACTCCTGGATCCGCCGGTGCATCCCTTTTGTGAATCTCCACCATACAGTATTAACATTTGTTATGAACGCATTTGAGATTTTGCTGCAGTTCTCAGTGTGGAGATGGAACATATTTTTGGGGGTGTTCCCGTACCCAAGGCAGTGCGAAGAATGTCTTTATTCAGTATTTTACTAGAAAAGGGGAATGTTATCAGTTTCTTGTACTGTGAGAGAGATACGGTGGTGGACTGGTATAGTTTTACAATCCTTGGTAAAGGTTTTTGGTCTCAGCCATTTAGTGAGGGGGGAAAATGGTGACTTTAAAATAGTTTAAAAGGCTGGCCAGGTGGCACTGAGGGTTAAGGCATTAGATGCCTCACCTCGCACCATGCTGACGACCCAGGTTCGGGACCAAGCCCGGGAAGTCAGGGGTCGGCAGGGGCGGGTAGGGATGAAGCATCTGTGAGACAGCTTTCCCTTCCCGAGGGGGGGGAGGTAGGGATTGTGTCACTCCTGAGCGACCCCTGGTGATGGGCGGGGGTGGCCAGGAAGTATGCGACATGGCCGAAGGCAAAAAGGGTGTGGAACTTGGCGGACACTGGTCGTCATTGCATGACCAAGCTCCACAGGGGGGACAAAGCCAGAAAAAAGCCTCCCACACCATCGGTGAGATGACGGTGGCCCCAGTGGATTATGCCCACATCCCAAATGCCAGCCCAGACGTGCTCAGGATCTCTCTCCAAGGGCCGCCCTGACAATGCAGGTAGGCACCTCACACTTAGGAGCCAGTCGCTGAGGGACAGCAGAATCAGCCCCAGAGATGGTACTGTGGGTCAGGCCTGCCTGTGGTTGTTTGGGGAGGAGGAGATCAGGAGAGATGCAGGAGTTCAGGCCGGGAGTATGACGGACTCCGAGCTGGCACTCCTGAAGGATGCCCGGGAGTGTGGGTGAATAAACAAAGTTAAAAAAAAATAATTGTTTAAAATTATAAATAGAATGCCTAGATAGGAATCAAAGAGTCATCAAATTCTGTGATCAGGCACTTTTAATGGGACTAGGAATTTATAGTGCAACATTGTCCTATATTGCATTATAAATAACCAGTCAGAATACTACATTGGTCTCTGCCATTTTACAAAGGCCCTTACGTGGGGCTAGTTATACATTTTCAGTAATATGGACCCAAATTTAATTTAAAAGTGTAGCACTGGTTTAGCTAGTGATTTATTTTGAAAGGTTGTCATTCCATATTATAAAAGGACTTGCATGTCTGGTCATTCCTTGACTGATGAGAAAAAACTACTTTAATTATATTCAGTATAAGGTTCTGTGAGCTAAATGGTTTTGATGGTCAAAAGGCATGCAAATGTAATATCTGTGACAAGGTCTGCTGTGGTAAAGAACAAAGGCAACAGATGTGTATGAAGCATCAGACCAACAGTACTGTCTACAAGGGATACATTTAAGAGTAATGTCGCTCAGTGTATAGTGAGCCTCTGTCACTCAAAAAGCCCTTACTTAGACATATTTATCACAGGATAGTCCAATCCATACTTGTATGTGAGTGCATGTTATTGTTTCTCTGTGTTTGCTATATTTGAGAGTGTTAAAGCAGCAGTATTGTTTAGCAGTAAAAAGCCATCATGTAGTTTTTTAGTAATATTGTATTTCTAGTAAAAACAGCAGTATACCCATTTTTTTCATTTCCATTGTGTTTCTCTCCAAAACTACATTAATGAATACATTTAACTGAGAACTTAGGGCCTCAAAGACACTGCATTATGCCCACACCCACTATGACTAGATTAAACATTTTGACCTAGTGCTGTGCTGTTTACCATCAGAAATGTGTGCTACCACCCTCCTTATACAGGCCCCTATGCTTGAAGTTGCGGAGCTGCTCTGCACTGCGTATTTGAGGTGTGGAGACAATCTGCACACATTGCACTCCCCAACATGGTATGCACTAAGGGGGATTTGCAGCCCCCATGCACCTGATCCCCCACCCGCACAGACCGCTACATGCAGGAAGTGGGTGAGGGGTTTGCCAGCACTACGTGGCAAGCACATAGCCATGTAATGCTGCACACCAGGGCATGTAGGGGATGGCCGGTGTGCCAGAAAAATCCTGCCATAAGCCCACTATGCACCCCATGCCTCCATCACTTGACAACGGGACCCACATGACAGCCAGGACAGTCCACCCAGGGGCACGAACCCCTGCACCCAACCATGCCATCCACCTCCCCTGTGCATACCAACCCCCCCATGAACACATACTCTTTGGAGGCACTGGCCCCTCGACTACAGCCCCCACTGCCAGCCCCTGCCAGTCTCCCTTTGCTTTCCCCTGCCCCACAGCACAGCCCCGATAGTGTGGTAGGTGGCGTGCACCCTTCCCTCCCCCACCACACACCCTCATGCCAATGCCCCCAACCTCTGTTCCTCCCCATCTGTGTGGGGGCATCGCATGGCCAGTGGCACAGTCCACCTCTCCCCTCCATGGTTGCCAGCCATGTGGACATCATGCCCCCCACTGTGTAAAGAATTTAGTGAGGAATCCAGGATGGGTATCCCATTGGGTGCCCACCAAGGTGTGCAGTTCCACCCACTGCCATCCCACACAATCATGCACATACCCACACACCGGGGGGATGGGCTTGCAGATAGGATGCTGGCAGTTGTGCATGCTGCTGGTGTACACCTGTCCACAGGTGCGGAGCTCCATGGCAGGATACGCACCTCGGGTGTGTAATTCCCACACATTGGAGCATAGGCCGCATTGTCACGGTATGAATCCAGTATGTAAAGGCACATTGTAGCTCACGGGAAGGGATTTTCAAAAATTGCTAGTAGTGCCTAACTTTAATGACTTGAGTCATTAAGTCTCAAATTAGTATT